>OY757010.1:79650667-80858832 GCA_963580285.1 Lucinisca nassula
CTGTACATCAGTTAATAAACTTAACTTTGTTTGTCAGAATTGATGTATTTGTTTGACTTGAGGTTTAACATCCCGTCAACACTATTTAGGTCATTTTGGAGATGTTGCTTAGTATTTTATGGGACTTTTACCCAACATTGAGATGAAATGACATCTCAAGCCCTGCCACCCAATGAAACCAAAAGGGTTTATGTACTTGGACTGTCTGACTAGCATCACTTTGCGTGTGCAGGCGTAGATTTCCTAAGCGGTTGTAATGCAGTCTTTTGCTTACAGAGAAATTCATATTATGGTATAATTTCAGTGTGTACGACAAGAACACTCACTTATGTCCTTTTGATACTGGCCTGGTGGAGAAAAACATTGAGTTGTACTTCTCAGGATATGTGAAACCAATTTATGATGAAAATCCTTCACCAGAGGGTAAGTATTTTTGCACCCCTCCCCCATCATAAAGTTGGGGAGGGCATAAAGTTTTGCCCATATCTGTACATATGTCTTTGTCTGTCACGCTTTCCTAGTAGCGCTTATGTCTTTACAACACATATTGTTGCCGAGATCATGGTTTACAACTTGCGTGATATCTTAGCCTAGTTGTTCAAAGCCTTGTTAGCTTAACAAGCTCGTTATTGGTCAATTTGTTAACTATTCTAGCAAGTATGTTATCTAAAATACCAAATTTTTTCATAAAAAATGTGAGTAGCTTTTGCAAATATCCGCAAAAATATTAGTATATTTACCATATTAAATGGTGGTTTTAACAGTTTGTTAACTAACGTTGTCGTTAGTTCGTTTTTGGACAACAGGCCCCTGTAATATATATATAGGAGAAAGGTCAGAGAACTCAGATCAGACTTAGTGGAAGAATTAATGCCCTTGATGGATGTAGAAAGTTTGAAGACAGGGCATTCATCTGTGTCTAGTTTTATTTAAATGGAAAGGAAACATCTGCCATAATTTCTGCCATTTGGCCAAACAGTAAATCTGGTTACCACTAAATTTCGGTGGATATGGTCAAAATTTCTACTTCTGAGGATAAATACTGAATCAGACAACAAACAGTGCAAACCCAGATCAGATTCAGCATAATGTGGCATCTGATCTATGCCTTCACTGTTTGCAAAAAATTTCATCGAAGTCAAGATAAACTTCACAAAACAAAAGATTAACTCCATTACGATAACACATCGGTATAACACAGTGCATTCTTTCATATCTCCAAAATGGTTAATTTTCCGACGAAAATCTGTGATACTATTCTTATTCATACTTAAAACATAGGTTGTAGGTGCTCGTTAGAACCGCCTCAATGAGGCGGTTCTAACGAGTACCCACAACCTATGTTTTTGAGCAAAAATATGAAAAATAAAAAATACTCCTGTAAACACCAGTTTTCTCTACAGAAAGTGGGGTTTACCGGGGTGTTCTTTTTACAGACTTTTTAATTGTGATGCAATGACATACCTAAATTTTTGAAATAGACACCTGCTATGTTAATGAGGAAGATTCTAGCCAGTTGAAAAGGGTTTATGGTAAAATGTTTTTTCTTTATCAGGAGGTATTCCAACAAAGAATATGGGTCCCATTAATTCTTGGTGGACAGCTGGGTTTGATGGTGGTGAGAACGCCCTTATTGGGTTCAGTACAGGTAAAAATATAAGAATCTTATATGGGTATGAGGGGTGGATGGAAAAATCCATCCCAAGGGTCACTGTCCGGCATCACAAGGCTTGCAGAGTGATGCCGGACAGTGATCCCGAGGGATGGATTTTTCCATCCACCCCTAACACCCATATAGGATTCTTTTTCTTGCATACCTTCCATTTTTAGCGCAGATTTTTAATGCTGCAGTCACTTCGGTTACCAACGTTCGCCATATTGTGATGACACTACAGGAATGTTTAGTAGTGACGTCACGTAACGTGCATGACGTCAACCTTAACGACGGCCCATACGAGGTCGTATTCAACCAGTACATTTATCAAACACGTGGGACTATTCGATTTTGGGTCGGAACACCAGGGTCAGAACATAAATTTCTATCCTTGGGTAAAATCACAGATTTTCTTGTCTGGTGTGCAAGAAAAACTGGTCAGTCCTAGTCTCAGGTATGCCCTGGAAAGAACGCCCTTATTGGGTTCAGTACATGTAAGAAAAACTGATCAGTCCTTGGTATGCCCTGAAGAAACTGATTTATTGATAAAATTTAGCCCTTGTCCTGCTGAATGAATTAATTTTGCCACACCCATTTCTGACTACCAACCAATCAAACATTGAAACAAATATGATGTATTCATTCAATTCGCAAACTGAATGACCAAAAGTTTAGATCCATCTGATCTGGATCTACACTGCTTCAAAGGCAGGGGTTTTTCATGTACAGCAAGGCAAGAGTTAACAAAAAGGGAGGCAACTGTGTAACTTTATGGTCACTCTTGTCGGCCCCCACCCATCGGGACTTAGACTTAGATTGGGCTGCATGGTGCTTCCACGCAGAGCTGAAACTGACCGCACCTGAGTACTGGCAAACCGCTTTGAAGGACCAAGCTTGCCCAGGCAATGTGTTGTGAGTCGGACTGTGTGATGCATATAAACCCTAAAGGTTTCATTGGGCGACAGGGCTTGAGATGTCATTTCATCTCAGTGTCGGGTAAAAGTCCCACAAAACTGGAAGCAACGTCTCCAAAACGGCCTACACAGTGTTGATGGGGAAGTTGAATCTCAAATCAAACGAACAAAATGTTACAAAAAAAGTCTCTCTTGTGGAGCTCGCATGTCCATTTTTAACAGAGAGAAATTTTCATATTTTACCACAACACTGATACTAATACGAATACAATATCTCACTATCAGAAATACTGATATTTTTATCTACAACTTGAGTGACACAAAATCTTGGCCAACTTCATTTTTGTATCACTATATGCCCCTTAGATTTTGACTCCTTTTATCTCAAATTACTTTAGTCGCCAACCAAAAAATTTCAATCCCTTCGAGCCGGCCGCAGTAGCTATACATCTGATTGGTGGTCAGGATGAAGCAGGTTCAATATTGTCTTTGCCGGTCAAAAAAGTCTTTGTGTAGGTTTTATCTTCCACTAGCATAATTTAACATTACGAAAACACGCTTATACATTGACAATGAAAATTTTCAGATAAAAAATTGTTCATATTTTTCTTATTTCTGCTCAAAACATAGATTGTGGGTACTCGTTAGAACCGCCTCATCAAGGCGGTTCTAATGAATACCCACAATCTATATTTTAGAGCAGAAATAAGAAAAATAAGGTTTACTCCTGTAAACCCCAGTTTTACTATATAAAAGTGGGATTCAAGGGGGTCAAAATTATGTAGATATGTTTTCATGGTGATTATAGGACTTCATGCTAAGTTTGTGAGTGATTTGCCGTAGTTTACACATAGACAAAATTCACAAAAATTCAGGCTTCATGCTAAGTTTGTCGGTGATTTGCTGGAGTTTACACATCAACAAAATTCACAAAAATTCGGGCTTCATGCTAAGTTTGTCAGTGATTCACCATAGTTTACACATCGACAAAATTTACAAAAATTCGGGCTTCATGCTAAGTTTGTCAGTGATTTGCTGGAGTTTACACATCAACAAACTTCACAAAAATTCGGGGTTCATGCTAAGTTTGTCAGTGATTCACCATAGTTTACACATCGACAAAATTCAAAAAAATTCGGGCTTCATGCTAAGTTTGTCAGTGATTTGCCATAGTTTACACATCGACAAAATTCACAAAAATTCGGGCTTCATGCTAAGTTTGTCAGTGATTTGCTGGAGTTTACACATCAATTCATTTTCCTTATAATTCCATCTATGCTGTCGAAAAATTAAAAATGCCACCAAAATGGTATTTTTTTAGGAATTAATACGAAAGCGTAAGAATGAACTCCACGGCAGAAAGACTATTCAATTAGAAGCTGTCATCTTTGAAAGAAACCCAAGCAAACAAAACTTCAAGTCTATAAAGTCATTTATTTGCCTTCTAACATTATTGTTTTCAATAGTTTTCCATCTTTTAATCAAACGCTGTTGATGTTTATTGTTTATATGTTTATATACAATGACGTAACATGCGGTTTCTAAACATTCTCTTTGACGTCACATATATTACTGCCTGTCGCTGTGTGAAACAGATCAGAGATTCTTGCTCATGGAATTTATTCAAGTATTAAACTTTTATTTCAACCAATAAGATCACTCAAAATATACATGGGCCCTGTCAAGCGATTTTGGTACTTATCGCCTATGCGAGTAGCGAAGGTTCAGGTTCCGCGCAGTCTCGCCAGAACCTTCGCTACTCGCTCATACAAGCAGTGAATCAAGAGGAACCTTCAGACAAAAAGCCATATCCCTGGCCCCTCTGAATGGCTTGGCATGCGCAGTTAAAATTTGTCATGACGGAATGCTCGAAGACACAAATTCGCTTGGCGGGGCTCATATAATGATGGAGAATTGGAATTATACAAGATTAGAATAAATTTTTAGCATGTTTTCCTTGCATATTGTTACAGCTTTTGCGGAGTACTACCTTATGAAGGGGAGCGAGGCATACAGTTCATTCATGGATATAATGCAGGAGAAGATACAGATGAGTAAGATTGTGATAGAGTTCCTCGGTAAGACACAGGATGCTACTTATGAAGATCTACTCAACAAGATTCGGACCACAGTCCCGCCAGCAGGGTGTGCCAGTTTCACTGAGGATTCTCTTCTTAGACATGCCCAGTTTGTTGTGGATCAGGTAGGGTACAGTCAAGCAGAAACCTTGAAATTGACATGAATCAAAACACTGACAACACTGAATGTTTTATTTTATTATCCCAACGCTTTTCGAAGAAAAAGTGGGGATATTGTAATGGTCTTCGTCGTCCGTCCGTACGTCCGTCTTACCGGATATCTCCTCCTAGACAGTTATAGATAGAAACTCGAAACTTTGGGAACTGATAGATCTTTGGTCTGGGGAGTGCATGACACTTTCGGAATTTCGATCACACCCCTACGGGTGGGCCCAGGGGTTGGGGCCCGCGAGGGTCAAAAATAAAAATTTCCAGAACATGGTCGTGTAATATATCAAAGCGAACGGCATGATGAGTAGAAAACATTACAACCAAAATTTGACCCCTGGGGTCAATTTTGAGGTCACCAGAGGTCAAAAACTGATTTTGACCCCTTTACCCCCCCATACATTACTGTTACCGGATAACTCTTCCTAGACCGTTATAGATAGAAACATGAAACTTTGGGAACTGATAAAACTTTGGTCTGGGGAGTGCATAACACTTTCGGAATTTCGATCCTACCCCTGGGAGTGGGACCAGGGGTGGGGCACCTTGGGGATAAAAAATCAAAGTTTCATGGTCGTGTAGCATATTTAATCGAACGGCATGATGAGTAGAATACATCACAATCAAAGTTTTACCCCTCAGGTCAAACACCCCTAGGGGATGGCCCAGGGGGTGGGGTCCGCGGGGAAGCGTGGGGATATGCGATGGCTTGCCATCGACTGCGCGATTCTAGTTTGAGTTTAGATTAAGATAATGGTCCTGAAAGGGGAGCTAGGCTGTTAGGTTTAACCCTTGAACTGTACTTTTAGGAATCATTATGGACTGTGATCAGTGGGCCTCTGCCCATCAGGGCTTGGAGAAATAGATTGGGCTGCATGATGCTTCCATGCAGAGTTGAAACCGACCACACATGAGTACTGGTAAACCCCTTAGAGGGTCTAAGACTGCCCAGGCAAAGTTTTGCGAGCCAGATCATCCCTACATATAAACCCTTTTGGTTTGTTTGGGCAGCAGGTCTTGACATGTCATTTCATATCAGTGCTCAACATTGGAAGCAATGTCTCCAAATTGACCTAATTAGTGTTGACAGGGACATAAAACCTCAATGCAAACAAACAAACAAGACCCTGATCAGATACCACACTTTGTTTGCAAGTGTCCCAATACATGAGCTGAGTCCATGTTTTACAGCTAGCCCTTCTTAGCACTGACATCACAGTGGCAAGAACAGCATGGCTTTAAATAACCTTCACCTGGATTTCCTACAAGCATGATTTGTGGAGGTGGGGAGGTGTCTGTTAACCCATTATGTACCAGAAACCCTAAAATGGGTACGCTGGCAAACTGTGCAGGCCCAGATCAGATGCTGCATTATGCAGTGTCTGATCAGGGCCTACACTATTTGCAAAATGTTCAGCTATTTTCCAAATCAATTTTTAAGATAACACAACCTGTCACCCCTTTTCTGAATGGATGCCTGCCATATTATAAGGAGGAAGATTTCATTTGGTACAAAAGGGTTTAAAGTCAGGTGGACATCATCTGTATAACTTTATTTGTATATAACTTGGGTCCATTGACAATCAACACAAAATGAATCAGATTAAACAGGGAAGCTTTTGATACATCAGAAATAAGTAAAATTCCGCTATTAAGACCACCCAAAATTAAGACTAAATCTGCTTTTAAAAGCTTCTTGTGACGGTTTCAGTTATTGTTTTACACAATTAGTGTCTCTAAAGAGACCACCTTTGGGGCTGTTCAAAAGTGGTCTTCAAGACCACTTTTGAACAGTCCAACAAGGTGGTCTTAATATAGGAATTTTACTGCATATATATAGTAGGAATGACACAAATCAAAATTTTATGAAGTTGTGGGGAATAAAAAAAGATGGAAATGTGGCTGAAAAAAAAAAAATCGCACCAGCAAACACACTGCATATCCTGGTGTAAATGTTGACACTGAAATTCATTAGAATAATCAGCATATGTCCTTGGGGTGAGAGAAATAAAAAGGTATGTACTTGTTAGTTTGTTTGTTTGATTTAAGGTTTAAGGTCCCTTTCAACACTTTAGGTCATTTGGAGACTTTGCTTCCAATTTTGTGGGACTTTTACCCAACATTGAGATGAAATGACATCTCAAGCCCTGTCACCCAATGGAACCAATAGGATCTATAAGCATGGACTTGCCTGGGCAGGCTTAGATCCTCTAAGCGGTTTACCAGTTCTGATGTGCGGTAGGTTACAGCTCTGCATGGAAGCATCATGCAGCCCATCTATTTCTTCAAGCCCCGATGGGCAGGGGCGGTTGTACATGTAAGTTTTCAAGATTCTGTTTAACCTTTCAATAAAAAAGTTCTAGCCAAAGATTGTGTGTTCCAGGTTCAGAGCTATGATGAGGCCGCTGATGAGGATGAGGGATTAATAATTACAACACCATGTATGAGAGCTCTCATTAAACTGGCTGGTGTTACACTTGGGAAAAGGTGAGATTAACCCTTTTTGTTTGTTTGTATTTTGTTTGTATTGGGGTTTAACCGCCCAGTCAACACTATTTTAGGTCATTTTCGAGCCGGTCAGTTTACCTATCCACACTTTTCCTGGGCAGGCTTATACTTAAGCGGTTAACCAGTACAGTGCACATTCTTTCGCCAGAAGCTGACAACTGCCCTTCTTGAATCAGCAGAAGGGAGAGAATGACCGTAGAAAAGATTTCATGATCAATCTCCACAAAATAATGTTGCCGACCCCGGCAGGTATCGAATCCGCGCCCTCCTGGGCACTAGTCAGACGTGCATCCGCCTGAGCTACAGAGGCTGGCTAACCCTTTTTGTACCAAATGGAATCTTCCTCCTTATATATAGCCGGAGTCCATTTCAAAATTTAGGGATGTCAGGTTGTGCTTTCTTCAAAAACTATTTTGAAAATTGCTGTTTTTTTTTGCAAACAGTGTAGGCCTTGATCAGACGCCGCATTCTGCGGCGTCTGATCTGGGCCTGCACTGTTTGCCAGGGTACCTGTTTTGGGGTTTCTGATACAAAATGGGTTAAGTTTGTAGGTCCAAGTACCCAGGCTCCCAGGGATATACCATAAAAATCCTAAAACTTTCCACCTTGATGACTTGCAGAAATCTCTTAAAATTTCAATGCACTTGTTTCACAATCCTGCAAGGAGTCGAAAAGTTACAAATGGAATGGCCAACAGTGTAGACCCTGATCAGACTGCTCCTTCAGCAGTCTGATCTAGGTCTGCACTGTTTCCTTAGGCCTATCCGTCCCAATACTTTTTTATCATTATGGTTAATCCTTTTTCATACTCCATGCATTTGAGCATAAACTTCACCCTGCTTATAAACATTCAAGCAGTTGTTGACATTTTAATACTGTTGAGCAGGGCTTGAAGAAATAGATGGGCTGCATGATGCTTCCACGCAGAGCTGAAACAGGCTGCACACGAGTACTGGTAAACCGCTTAGAGGATCTAAGCCTGTCCAGGCAAAGTGGTGCGAGTCGGACCGTCCATGTTGTTTCATTGGGCGACAGGGCTTGAGATGTCATTTCATCTCAATGTTGGGTAAAAGTACCACAAAGTTGGAAGCAATGTCTCCAAAATGACCTATACAGTGCTGACGGGGACGTTAAACCACAGATCAAACAAACAAATAGTCTATTCCACGACCGTAAACCATCTGCATGTTTTGGAAGGAAAAGCGGTTCAAAACCATCTCCGCTTAATCATTACAATTTTTCGGTGATTATGGCATGTTAGGGTTGACTTTCTGGTATTTTTCCGACTGGGGGATTCCAGGAAATTATTAATGCCAATTTTGCGTCATACACTACTAGTCATGTGACAATTTTGCAAGGTTTCCCGTGAGCAAATGTTGATGTGGACGCAGACATCACACTCGACAGCGATGGTTAGAAAATAAAAAAAGGTCTTGCCAAAACATTGAGATTGGTAGCCTAATGTGATAGTTGGACGGTTTTTCGTTCCATTTTTAACTTTTCGGTTTCAGATTGAAAAATGTCCAACGCATAAATGAGTGCTAAAAATAGGCTGGTTTTGTTTATCATGCTTTTAATACTTTTTATGCTCTTGATGAAGAATGACAATGGTGTGAGGGTTAACGAATATTTTTTCAGCAGACAGCATTTTGAAATATTTACCTTATCTTTTTCCCAGAAAACAGGATTTGACATTTCATGCAAATTGTCTCCATAGGAGACAATTTGCATGAGATGTTAAGTCCTGTTTTCAAGGAAAATAAGAACACCATCAACAATTTGTCTGCTGAATTAGGCTAGAGAGTGTTAAAGGTTAATGGGGCAGATAATTGTATTAATATTTTTCTAACAAAAATACTTTAGTATTAGATATTGTAAGTGCTGGAATGGATAACACTTTGAGCGCTAACTCGCCCATTAATTTACGATGCTTTGAACAACTGGGCCATGACTCTTCACAGGTTGCACAGATCATAGAGGTTTTGTTATTGCCATTTTCAACTTGTAAGTTTCATGAAATTTGTGGAGCCTCCATGGTGTAGTGGTTATGGGTCTCGCTTTGTAAACCAGGAGTCGCAGGATCAATCCTGGGCTTCTCCAGACTTTCAGATGAGTCTTTAAACTGATGTCCAGTCTCTATATGACCTTAGCTGTTCATGAGATGTAAACCTCAAACACTCACTCACTCATGAAATTTGTGAAATTCTGTGAAAAGTCAAGACTTCCGTGCATCATGATCAGTTGAAGCCAAAAAAAATAAAAAAAATGGAACCTTGTGACCAGCCATTGCAGGAAGATACCCCACATTTTGGCTCTCATGTCTGTCCAGCTATATCGAAACCTAACAGTCAAAAATGGTTATTATCTATGTCAAATTAATTTTCTGTGTTTCAACAGGCGGGCTATGAGAAAAGAGGAGAGGAAGAGTAAGTTAGAGAAGCCAAAACAGACATTAGCTACAACAACCCCTCTGGTGAGCGAGATATTTGACAGTATGTTTCAGGAACAGATAGACGACAAAGCTTTAAAAGAATCAAAGAAGAGAAGATGTGGGATCTGTGAGGTACGAGTATGGATGAAGCCCCACATTACACTGTTCTTTATAGTACAGTATTTGACATCCTTATTTACACGTAATATTGGACTTATTTATTACACTTCATTGTTTCACAGTAATGGAGTTTCTTATTAAACTTTTCATTGTTGCACGGTTTTGGAGTTTTTGCTAAACTGTTCATAATTCCACAGTTTTAGACCTCTTTGTTAAAATTTTCATTTTACAGTGACTGCAAAATTGCCAATTTTTTCCTCCCAAATGTTAATTTTAAATACAGTTGTGCCCCAATTCAATAGCTACATTTCTCAGCTTTACTGTTTCCTTGGAGCTTTTTCTTCACTTACTGATAAGAACGTTGTTTGGATGTTTTGAGATCGATTGTTTATCAGTCAAACCAAAGTTATGAAGTGCAGAAAGCTCTTCAGTGCTGAAGTCCACATAACTGACTGGCCCCCACCAATCGGGGCTTGAAGAAATAGATGGGCTGCATGATGCTTCCACGCAGAGCTGAAACCGACCGCACATGAGAACTGGTAAACTGCTTAGAGGCTCTAAGCCTGACCAGGCAAAGCGGTCGGAGTTGAACCATCCATGCTTATAAACCCTATTGGTTTCATTGGGCGATAGGGCTTGTGATGTCATTTCATCTCGATGTCGGGTAAAAGTCTCACAAAATTGGAAGCAATGTCTCCAAAATGACCTATACAGTGTTGACGGGGAAGTTAAACCTCAAATTAAACAAAGACTTGTCAGAAAACGGGGTAAGGGTTATTCATAGAAAATATCCGTGCTATTCTTTGCGGCTATTCGTATCGCTACAAGGTCAGAGTGTTGCACAAGAAAGTTATCTATAGAATCTGGACTGGAACCATGTTGGGCTTAGCAAATAGTGTAGACCCAGATCAGATGCTGCATTCTGCGGCATCTGATCTGGGTCTACAGTTTTTCCCTAAAAACTTGAATTTAAGGGTTAAACAAAACACTTTAAGTCTGAACCCAGAACTATTTTTCCAGCCCACACTCAGAGACAATCAAACCACCAGTACTCTTTCTTTCTGTCTTTCTTTCTATATATACTGCCATACGCCCTCGCGGGCATTCTAGGCAGGTGTATATTAAATACACTCCAGTTTTGCAGGATGAAAGCGGACACAGTAATCATGTACTTATGGTAGGGTTCTTTAACCTGCACAGGGGATGGTTTTTCCTGCACAGGGGGCCCCAGTTTACGTCCCGATCCGAAGGACGGTGCATTTTATGACATTCATCCCTGCAAATGATGCCAATGGAGCGTGTTCGGACACCGAAATTTTATCGCCGCTGCCGGGGATCGAACCCGGGACCTCTAGCATCAGAGTTAAGTGCACTAACCACTGAGCTATCACGCTCTCAGTGCTTTGATTAAATTACAGGCTTGTCAGTCTCCTGACTGTGGAAAATGTGCAGCATGTCGTGACATGGTGAAGTTTGGAGGGACTGGTAAAGCTAAACAGGCCTGTCACCAACGACGATGTCCAAACATGGCAGTGAAGGAGGCAGAAGATGATGATCTACTGGATGAAGAAAACGATGACAAAGTTGAAACAGTAAGTTAGAAATCACTTTTAAATATCCTGAATAACTAGCATTGTTCATTCTGTGCCAGATGTTCAGGTCCAAGTTACATAAAACTAATGGTATTGTTAACCCTTTTTATGTACCGGTGGCAACCCCTAAACGGGTAATTGGCAAACAATGCAGGCCCAGATCAGACGCCGCAGAATGCGGTGTCTGATCAGGGCCTACACTGTTTGCCAAAAGTTCAGCCATTTTCCAAATAAATTTCGAAGAAAACACCTGACACCCCTAAATTTTGAAATGGACTCCTGTTATATATAAGGAGGAAAATTCCATTTGGTCCAAAAAGGGTAAATTAACATGTCATTAAAAAAACTTTGATCACTTATTATGGCAAATGTGCTAATGATTTTGCTGAAAAAAATAAAAGCGCGTAGATTTTGCCAATTTTTGTAAACACTGAAGGCCCTGATCAGACATCACCTGTTGTGGCCTCCACTGTTTGACAATGTTCTGTTTCGGGGTCTCTCAAACAAAATGTCAAAATTATTTCATTTGAGTCTGAATATTTTTGAAGTTAAGTCCAGTCATTGTTGGATAAGAGGGGAAAGACATTAGACATAGGAGACACCTGAAATAAGGGACATATAAAAGATAGAAAACCTGATCAGACATCACCTGTTGTGGCCTGCAATGTTTGACAATGTTCTGTTTTGGGGTCTCTCAAATAAATTGTTAAAATTATTTCATTTATGTCTGAATATTTTTGAAGTTAAGTCCAGTCATTGTTGAATAAGAGGGGAAAGACATTAGACATAGGAGACACCTGAAATAAGGGACATATAAAAGATAGAAAAACATTAGTATAACACACCCATGTACAGTCAACCCTCTTTATACCGACATTTGTTTTAAGGGCAAAACTCCTTATAACGGCAAATTCAATGGAATGACCACTTAGGTAAAGGCTTAGTCTCGGTTCTGAGCGGTATGGGCTTCCCTCGGGTCGGAAATGCACAGATGGAGCCCATAATCATGAAAGAGTCTTGTAATCTAACACTCCAAGAATCAAATGTAATATACATTTGTTAGAATCGCCTCACCGAGGCGATTCTAACAAATGTCTAAAACATTTGTTTCTTGGAGTAATAATGCCAATGGGGAAAAGGCCTTTTATTGCCTATCATACTTCTTAGTAGGATTCTTCATAAAGATAAATTCTTTATAACGGCACAGTAATAAGGAACAAATACTGTCGTTATACCGAGGGTCCTCTATAATATTGTCTTTTTTTTGTGTCTCCAACACTGATATTTTGTGATGAAAAATTGTCATATTTAACTTACTTCTTCTTCAAACATAAATGGTTGGCACTTGTTAGAACTGCATCGATGAGGCGGTTCTAACAAGTACACACACTCTAAGTTTTGGAAAATAATGTATACCTCTGCAAACCCCACTTTCTCTATATAAAGT
Organism: Lucinisca nassula; assembly: GCA_963580285.1. NCBI lineage: Eukaryota > Metazoa > Mollusca > Bivalvia > Lucinida > Lucinidae > Lucinisca > Lucinisca nassula. The sequence goes on from OY757010.1 coordinate 79,663,580, forward strand.
GGGGTTTACAGGGGTTTCATTAAACATGTTTGTTAAGATGATTTGAGCCCAACTGTTCTTTCAACATGTGCAGAGTATCAGAAAATTTCTGTGCAGTCTGGTCATTCTTTTCTGTGTACTGAAAGGTTTTCCATACACATGTTAGAGGGAATAAAGTTTAACCCATATTAATAGTCATCTTCCTATATATTCTATAGATTTTTGTTTGGATATAAAATGGTTGTTTAGCTAACAGGGTTTTTTTATTTGGGCCTCATCAGTAGTGTTGAAAAGAGTTTGGGGTGTATAGACCAATACTTGTTTTAACCCTTATCTTGCTGTTCACAACAAACCCTATCTTTGCAAACAGTGTAGATCCAGATCAGATGGCTTCTGAAGAAGCCATCTGATCAGGATCTACACTGTTTGGCATTGAGGTTTTGAATTTGTAGCAATAAATTACATCAAGTAATTTGATTGGTTGATAGACAGAAATGGGTGTGGCTTAAATGAATATTCAGCAAGAAAAGGGTTAAGTGATGCATTTAGTATGTTGCACAATTATGACTCCCATAATGATCCTGAGTATTGGGACGGATAAGCCTAAGCAAACTGTAGACCCAGATCAGACTGAAGGAGCAGTCTGATCAGGGTCTGCACCATTTGTCATTCTGTCTGCACCTTTTGGACTCCTTGCTGGATCGTGAAACAAATTTGTTAAATTTTTTTGAGAATTACAGCAAGTTCTCAAGGTGTACGAACTTTTACGACTTTTACAGTAAACTTATGATTCAATATCTTCTTTTCTTCAGGATGGTAAGAGCAGCACTCCTGTGAAGCATCACAAAGCTAGTACGAACAAAAAGGTATGTATAACTGTCCAGGGAGTCTCACAGAGGAAATGTCCCCAAGCGATTCAGGCTAACGTGATACAAGACAATACTGTTCTGTTTATTGTTTTGTTTTTGTTTGTTTGATTTGAGGTTTATCTTCCCTGTCAACACCCTATAGGTCATTTTGGAGATGTTGCTTCCAATTTTGTGGGACTTCTACCCGACATTGAGATGAAATCACATCTCAAGCCCTGTCTCCCAATGAAATGAAATGGGTTTATAAGCATGGACTGTCCGGCCTGGGCAGGCTTAGATCCTCTAAAGGGCTTACCAGTACTCCTGTGCGGTCGATTTCAGCTCTGCGTGGAAGCATCATGCAGCCCATCTATTTCTTCAAGCCCCGATGGGTGGGGGCTGGTTCTATTTATTGTCAGGAAAGTTTCCAATGTGTCATTGTTAGCTGTGAATAGCTATTTACCAGTTATATTGTATTCTTAATGCCAAAACCAGAATGATAATGCCAGACTTGAATGCACGTTTGACTGGTGGTCAGGAAGTCATGCAGTTCTGCGGTTCTATCCTCACTGGACAAGCAACATTCTCTGCCACTGATTTGTCAGCTTCTGGCGAGCGAATGTGCATTTTATTAATTGATAATCCTATATTACACAAGGTCAACCAATATTCAAAAATCATAAATCATGTTTTTAATTGCGTCGGCCTCGTGCCAATACAGCAGACCTCGGACCTGTAACTGGGCCAATACGAAATTATTTGATTAATAACATTATAGTATTGGTCAACCACTTCTATATAGATGTGCTTGCCAGGAAAAGTGTGCTTAGTTAGGTAAACTGACTGGCTCAGTAAGACCTTAATATAGAATCTTATATGGGTGTGAGAGGTGGATGGAAAAATCCGTCCCGAGGGACACTGTCCGGCATCACGAGGCTTGCCAAGTGATGCCGGACAGTGATCCCGAGGGACGGATTTTTCTATCCACCCCTCACACCCATATTGGATTCTTTTTCTTGCGTACCTTCCATTTCTTAGCGCGGAATTTCAATGCTGCAGTCACTTCGGTTCCCAACGTCTGCCATATTGTGTTGACACTGCAGGAATGTAAAGTGACGTCACGGATCGTGCATGATGTCAACCTTAACGACGGCGCACACAAGGTCGTAATCAACCAGTGCATTTATCAAACACGCGATTATATTCGATTTGGGGTCGGAACACCAGGGTCATAACATAAATTTCTATCCCAGGGTAAAATCGCGGATTTCCTTGTCTGGTGTGCAAGAAAACTCGCTACCAAACAAACCAAAAGACTGTTAAATTAGTCTTAACATACGTAAATCAGCCACAGTTCTGATGTGTAGGCTTGTAAATACTATAATGTGTGAGGTTTTTTTACTTGAAAAACTTGCTGTTAGTATGCGAATAAAACACTGCTTTGAACAGCTGAATCCAAATTTTTCTGACATCTGTGGCTCAAGATGTAACAAAGGAAAGCAGGTCATGTGGTTTGTCTCTCTTTGCTCCTAACTCTGGTGAAATAGATTTAAATGTAAAAATATTCTTGACTGTTTAAAATGTCAAAATCCAAAAATAAATACAACAACAACAACAGCTAAACAGGATGTTGCCTGATCTGTACCTGCACAGTGCATTTTGCTGAAGAGCATATGAAAAGTGTAAAAAAATTGTAAGTTGTGTTTCCTTATTAGCTCTCCTGAGCACGACATTCTCATGGTGAGCTATTGTGATCGGTCAATGTCCGTCGTGCGGACAATTTGCTTTAAATGCGAACTCCTCCTAAACCCTTGGGCCACTTTGATTAAAACTTAACAGGAATGTTGCCTGGATGGCTCCCTACCAAAATAGCTAAAATCGTTCCGCTCGGATAAACAAGATGGCCGCCAGAGTCAAAAATAGAAAAATATTTTAACCCCAACTCCTCCTGTACACCTTGGCCAATTTCATTCAAACTTCATGGGAATGTTGCTTAGGTGACTCAACCAAAATAGCTAAAATGGTTCCGCTCTGATGAGCAAAATGGCCGTCAGAGCTAAAAATGGAAAAACATTGTAAATTTGCTTCAAACGCGAACTCCTCCTAAACCCTGGAGCCAATTCGATTCAAACTTCACAGGAATATTGCCTAGGTGACTCCCTACCAAAATTGCTAAAATCATTCCGCTCTGACAAACAAGATGACCACCAGAGCGAAAAAATAGAAAAAATCTTCAAACAACAACAACTCCTGTACCCTTTGGCCAATTTCATTCAAAGTTCATAGGAATGTTGCTTAGATGACGCTCTACCAAAATAGCTAAAACAATCCCAGTCCACTGAACAAAATGGCCGCCAGAGCTAAAAATAGAAAAACATCGTAAATTTGATTCGAAGGCAAACTTCTCTTTACCCCTTGGGTCAATTAGATTCAAACTTCACAGGAATGTTACATTGGTGACTCCCTACCAAAATAGCTAAAATCATTCTGCTCTGATGAACAAGATGGCCGCCAGAGATAAAAAAAATAAATAAAAATCTTCAAATGACAACTCCTTTTGTACCCTTGGGCCAATAGAAGCCTCCTTGGTTTATTGGTTATGCTTCTCTCCTCGTACACCAGGGGTCGCATGATTGATCCCGGGCTTCTCCAGACTTTCGGATGAGTCTTTAAACCCAGGTCCCGTCTCCGTATGACCTTGGCTGTTGGTGGGACGTAAAATTAAAACACTCACCTTTGGGCCAGTTTCATTCTAACTTCATAGGAATGTTGCTTAGATGACCCTTTACCAAAATAGCTAAAACGATCCAGCTCCGATGAACAGAATGGCCGGCATATAAAAATGAGCAAAATAGCCACCATAGCTAGAAGGTTGCCTGAGCTAGAAATCGAAAAAATCTTCAAAGGACAACTCCTCCTGTACCCTTAGACCAATTTCATTCAAACTACATAGGAATGTTGCTCAGATGACCCTCTAACAAAGTAGCTAAAATGATTCCGCTCCGATGAACAGAATGGCCACCAGAGCTAAAAATAGAAAAATATTGCAAATTTGCTTCAAATGCCAACTTCTCAAGAACCTTTGGGCCAATTTGATTCATACTTCACGGGAATGTTGCCTTGATGACTCCCTACTAAAATAGCTAAAATCATTCCGCTCTGATGAACAAGCTGGCCGACAGAGCTAAGAATAGAAAAAATCTTCTTAGATGACCCTCTACCAAAATAGCTAAAACGATCATGCTCTGATGAACAATATGGCCACCAGAGCTAAAAATAGAAAAACATTGTAAATTTGCTTCAAACGCAAACTCCTCCTAAACCTTTGGAGAAGCCTCCGTGGTGCAGTGGTTACGCTACTCGCCTTGTAAACCAGGGATCGCAGGATCGATCCCGGGCTTCTCCAGACTTTCGGATGAGTCTTTAAACCGAGGTCCCGTCTCCGTATGACCTTAGCTGTTGGTGGGACGTAAAACTAAAACTCACTCACTCACTCCTAAACCTTTGGGTCAGTTTGATTCAAACTTCACAAGAATGTTGCCTGGTTGACACCATACCAAAATAGCTAAGATGGGTCTGTTCAGACAAACCAGATGGTTGCCAGAGCTAAAAATAGGATGTACTAGAGGCAGTGACATTCAGGTGAGCGAATCTGGGCCCTCTTGTATGTTCCTGCATCCAACTGTTCAAAACTAACAATGTCCTTATTCAGTATTTTGTAAAAGCTTAGATTATTTAATATGACAGATATGCTAATATTTTTGCTGAAAAAAATGTGAGTAACTTTTGTGAATGTATTTTTTTTTGGCGATCGCTATTGACAGCCGGCTGTCGATAGCGAGTTCGCTATTGACAGCCGGCTGTCGATAGCGAATTCGCTATTGACAGCCAGCTAACTTAATTGATGAAAATGGGTATTTAGCATACTTATATTGCATATGTATTGTGTTTTACTTTATACACATTTATGAACAGGTTATTTAATATAATTTATTATATAATGGCTTCAGGTACTGTGATTATCCAGTCAGTTGGTCTTTACCATGGAACTTGCAAAGGTAGTGATATTACCAGCTGTTCCAATAACTTGGTGACTGTCTATCTTCTGATATGTCTATCTTTGTCATATTTCTATGACAAAGAATATTGTGAAGCCTTATTAATCTTCTTAATGCAAACACATATTTACTGCTTTGCCTATGACTGGGGCCATTGTTGGCAGAAATTCCTGAGTTTTTTCACAAGTTATCTGTGCATCACATCATGGCCAATCATGCATATGGAAAGTGAACACTTTTATAGGACAAACTGACATAGTAAAACTCCTTGGCCTATAACGATTAACCTTTGACCTGCTGAATGAATTAATTTTGCCACATCCATTTCTGTCTATTAACCAAACAATGGAGTCTTCAATGTACTCATGAAAATACTTCGCTTGACTAATGTAAAAATAATTGCATATACATAATTTAGACTCCTTTATTTTTTTGTTGAGATTCTTAATAATCTATAAAACACAATATTTATTTATTAGCTCACCAGAGCTGAAGGCTCCGGGAGAGCTTATAGGATAGGCAGTTGTCCATCGTCATCGTCGTCTGGCGTCAACACTTTCAAACGACATCTCCTCTGAAGCCACTGGGCCGATTCAGCCCAAATTCCATCTGTAGCATCCTTGGGCTGGGGGATTGAAAGTTTGTTTTTTTTAATGAAAATTGGCTCATTAGTTTGGTTGCTATGGCAACTTAGAGTTTCCATAGACTTTTAATGGGGAAAATAGAAAAATGGAATTTACTGCCAAACCTTTGCAGATATTTTGACAAAACTTTTATAGAAATATTCATTGCATGAACCTCTTTTAGCCACATTCTTTGATGCCTGGGGGTCCCTCAGGGTGTGCCAGGGCCATGCCCCACCCATCCAATGCATAAAAGGCCATATATCCCAGAAATCATTCACATCTCAAACCCCTAAAGTATATATTTCTTTTTTATGCCCCCACATCGGATGATGCTGGGGGCATAGAGTTTTTTGGTTTTCTGTATGTGCGTCTGTGGGTATGTGCGTCTGAATGTACGAAAGTGTGTACGTACGTACGTAATCCTGCTAGACTCCAGTTAAGGTTTTTGTACCAGGTAGAGCCTGAACTTTTAAGAGATCATATTTTCCAAACCATGTGATGGATTTGGTTAATAATTTGATTGATGATATATATAGGTCCAAAGTTTGTTCAGCACTTCCCCCTTCCATGCCCATGACCTCAAGCTCAAGGTTATGGATTTAGAAACTTTTAATGTTGAAGACTCAAAATAAGGTATTTGTACCAGGTAGAACCTTATAATTTAAGAGCTCATATCTTCCAAAGTATAAGAAGGATTTGGTTCATATTTGGTATGATGATATGTATAGGTGCAAATTTTAATTCAGCAATACCCACACTCTTGCCGATGTCCTCAAGGTCAGGGTCACAGAATTTGACTCAGGTTAAGCTATTTGTACAAGGTAGAACCTTATTATTAAAGAGCTTATATCTTCCAAAGCATATTATGGATTTGGAGTATATATGGTATGATGATTGATATAGGTGCAAAGTTTTATTCAGCAATGCCCCCACTCAAGCCTATGACTTCAAGGTCAAGGTCAATAACATAGAAGTTTTTTATTTTGTTTGTTTGTTTGATTTGAGGTTTAAAGTCCCAGTCAACACTGTTACGGTCATTTTGATGACATTGCTTCCAATTTTGTGGGACTTTTACCCGACATTGTGATGAAATGACATCTCTAGCCCTGCCGCCCAATGAAACCAATAGGGTTTATAAGCATGGACGGGCCGACTTGCACTGCTTTGCCTGGTCAAGCTTAGATCCTCTAGGCGGTTTACCAGAACTCGTTTGTGGGTCGGTTTCAGCTCTGAGTGGAAGCATCATGCAGCCCAAATATTTCTTCAAGAGAAATTTTTAATATTTAAGACTCAAGATATTTGTACCAGGTTTTAGCTCACCAGAGCCAAAGGCTCCAGGGGAGCTTATAGGATAGGCAGTTGTCCGGCCTCGTCTGCGTCTGCATCTGTGTCGTCGTGTGACGTCAACACCTTTAACCATCTTCTCCTCTGAAGCCACTGGGCCGATTGGGCCCAAATTTTATCTGTAGCATCCTTGGGCTGGGCGATTGAAAATTTGTGTTTTTTTTTATGAAAATCGGCTCATTAGTTTGGTTGCTATGGCAACTTAGAGTTTCCATAGACTTATAATGGGGAAAATTGAAAAATGGCATTTACTGCCAAGTCACTGCAGATATTTTGACAAAACTTTTATAGAAATGTTTCTTGAGTAAACTTCTCTCAGCCATATACTTTTATGCCAACCTGAGGGTCTCCCAGGTTGTGCCGGGGCCATGCCCCACCCCCTCCACTTCATAAAAGGCCATATATCACAGAATCCATTCAGATCACGACCCCTAAACCATATATATTCTTGTTCCTATTGATAAGACGCATTCAGTGACACCAACCTGGGGGTCCTCAGGGATGTGCTGAGGCCATGCCCCACCCCTTCCACTTAATATAAGGCCCAATATCTTGGCAACCATTCAGATCCCCACCCCTAAACCTAATATATTCTTGTTCTTTATGATAAGACCCATTCAATGACATCAACCTGGGAGTCCTCGGGATGCGCGGGGGCCATGCCCCACCCCCCTCCATTTCATAAAAGGCCCAATATCTCGGAAACCTTACAGATCCCCGCCCCTAAACCATAGTTATTCTTGATCCTTATGATAAGACACATTCATTGACACCAACCTGGGGGTCCTCAGGGATGTGCCGGGGCCTTGCCCCACCCCTTCACTTCACAAAAGGCCATATATCTCAGAAACTGTTCAGATCCTCACCCCTAAACCATATATATTCTTGTTCATTAAGATAAGACGCATTCAGTGACACCAACCTGGGGGTCCCCAGGGATGTGCTGGGGCCATGCCCCACCCTCTCTATTTCTTAATCTCACAATATCTCGGAAACCCTACAGATGGCTACCCCTAAACCATATATATTCTTGTTCCTTATGATAAGACACATTCATTGACACCAACCTGGGAGTCTCCCAGGGCCTTGCCCCACCCCTCCCACTTCACAAAAGGCCTTATATCTCAGAAACTGTTCTTAGCCCCACCCTAAACCATATATATTCATCGGCCTTATGAGAAGACAATTCAGTGACACCAGCATGGGAGTCCCCGGGGCATGCCCAGGTCATGCCCCACATTCCCCATCACTTTACTTCATTAAAAGCCATATATCTCAGAAATAGTTCAGATCCTCACCCCTAAACCATATACTTGTTCCTTATGATAAGACTCGTTCAATCACACCAACCTGGGGGTCTCTTTGTGCTGAGGCAATGTGCCCCGCCCTTCCACTTTATAAAAGGCTTTATATTTCAGAAACCATTCAAATCCCCACCCCATAATCAAATATGTTCTTGTTCCTTATTATTAGCACACCTACTGTAGGGGGGTCCGCATTCCTATCCTTTCCACTTCAGAAAAGGGCCTCAAATCTCAGAAACCGTTCAGATTCCCACCCCTAAACCATATATATACTTGGTCCTTATGATAAGACACATTTAGGGACAACAATCTTGGGCTTTCCTGGGATCAACAGGGCATGCTCCAACCCCTCCACCACTTAAGAGGCCTTACAGATCCCCACTGCTAAACCATAATATATTCTTGTTCCTTATGATAAGACGAGTTTAGTGATACCAACCAGGGCTCCATTAGGTCCATGCCCCACCCCCTCTACTTCATAAAAGGCCTAATGTTTCAGATACCAGATAGGTGCTCATTTGGACATGGGGGTTCATTTGGTAGATTAAAATGATATCATGTTAAAATACATGGCTGCCATTGGGCAGTGCCCAACTGAGCTCTGATGAGCATAGTGGCCCATGGGCCTCTTGTTTATTGATTTGGTTCATATTTGTTACGATGATAGATGTAGGTCCGAAAATTCATTCACCAATACCCCCGCCCATGCCCATGACCTCAAGGTAAAGGTCACAGATTTAGAAATTCTTAATGTTAAAGTTTTGAAAGAGCTAGTTTTTTTCAGACCATACGATGGATTTGGTTTATATTTGTATGATGATAGATACAGGTCCAAAGGTTTATTTAGCAATACCCCCACTCATGCCTTAGACTTTAAGGTCAAGGTCACACAATTAGAAATTTTAATGTTGATTTTTAGAGTTCATATTTTGCTATGATAGATAAAGGTCCAAAGTGATATTCAACTGTACCCCCACCCATGTACATGGCCTCAAGGTCAAGGTCACAGACATAGAAATTTTCAAATTTAAGTACATTGTATGTTAATAGCCCATATTGTCCAAACTGTATAATATTTGGTATGACAATAGTTACCGATCTAAAATTTTATTTGGCCATACCCAACACCCATGACCTCAAGGTCAAGGACATAGACTTAAATTTTTTTTATGTGTCTTTTTAGAGCTCATATTTCCTAAACTATTTGATGGATTTGCTTCATATTTGGAATGATTATAGATACAGGTCAAAAGTTTCATTTAGCCATAACCCCGCCTCTGCCCCATGACCTCAAGGTCAAGGTTTCAGACTTAACAATTTTTAATGTTAACATTTTTAAAAGCTCATATTTTCCACCCCATTTGATGGATTGAGTCCATATTTTATATGATGATAGTTTCTTTTCAAAGGTTTAATCAGCAGCACCGCAACCTTTGCTAATGACCTCAAGGAAACTTTTCCAGGAGAGTTATGCTGTCCAATGACAGGTGTTATTATATGAGGATTTTTGGGGTGAGGTAGCCCATGTCATATTGACACATTTCTAGTTCTTATGATAAGACGCATTCAGTGACACAAACCTGGGGGTCCTCTGGGATGTACCCAATATCTCAGAAACTGTTCAGATCCCCACCCCTAAACCAAATATATTCTTGTTCCTTATGATAAGATGCATTCCAGTGATACCAATCTAGGGGTCTCCCCAGGTGCGCCGGGGCCATGCCCCACCCCTTCACTTAATATAAAAGGCGATGTATCTCAGAAACCTTTCAGATCCCCACCCCAAAACCATATATATTCTTGTTCCTTATTATAAGACGCATTCAGTGATACCAACCTAGGGGACTCCCAGGGTGCGCCGGGGCCATGCTCCACCCCTCCACTTCATAAAAGGTCATATATCTCACCCCACCCCAAAACCATATATATTCTTGTGTCTTATGATAAGGTGCATTCAGTGACACCAACTTGTGTGTCCCCTGGGATGTGCCCGGGCCATGCCCCACCCCCTTCACTTTGTAAAAGGCCAAATATCTCAGAAACCATTTAGATCCCCACCCCTAAACCATATACAGTCAAACCTGTCTTAGTGGCCACCCCTATTAAGCAAGCAACCTGACTTAAGCAAGCAGGCATTCAGTTCCTGAAAAAGGAAAGTGCATTAAAATTCACCTGTGTTAAGCAAGCACCTGTCTTAAGCAAGCACTTTTTTAATATTCCATAGGTGCTTGCTTAATACAGGTTGGACTGTATATTCTTGTTCCTTATGATAAGACGTTCAGTGATACCAACCTAGGGGGCTCCCAGGGTGCACTTATGCCATGCCCACCCCACCACTTCATAAACTGACATATACATGATGTATCTCAAACTGTTTAGATCCCCACCCCTAATGCATGTATATTGTGTGTTCCTTATGATAAGACTCATTCAGTCACAACAACCTGGGGAGTCTTTGTGCTAGGTTAATGTGTCTATGCCATGACCTACCCCTCTACTTCATTAAAAGCCATATATCTCAAGACACCATTAAGGTCCCCACCTCATAATAATATATATTATTGTTCCTTGTGATTAGACACATTCAGTCACACCAACTTGGTGCTCTACAGGGGTCATTCCTCTCCTCTTCCCTTCATAAGAGGGGCTCATATCTCAGAAACATTTCAGATCCCCACTCATAAACAATATTATTTCTTGGTCCTAATGATAAGACACATTCAAGGACAACAATCTTGGATTTTCTGGGTCTCCCAGGGCCATGCTCCAACCCCTCCACAGCTTAAAAGGCCATATATCTCAGGAACTGTACACATCCCCACCCCATAACCATATATATTCTTGTTCCTTATGATACATGTATGTAAGACACAGTCAGTGATACCAACCTGGGCTCTGTTGGGTCCATGGCCTTCCACTTCATAAAAGGCCTAATATTTCAGATACAGAGTCCACATGGAATGGGGGTTCATTTGGGAGACTTTATAATCGATAAATTAAAACCATACATGGCTGCCAGTGGACAGTGCCTGCCTGAGCTCTGGTGAGCATAGTGGCCCATGGGTCTCTTGTTTATTTATTTATTTTAGCCACAGCATGGAGTCTTGTAGAGTTCCACCAATTTATGCCTTAAGTGTATTGATCACTTTTATTAAAAGTTTATTTTCATATTTTATTATAATTCTGATGAAAAATTTTCATTTGTATGAAAATAGTTTAATAGTTCACTTTACTATTCTATAATTATTTCATTTTTATTTATTGATTCATGTTTTTTATCAGAGATATAATATTATATTATACAATTATATATATCCAATACCTTAGCTGGCTGTCAATAGCGAATTCGCTATCGACAGCCGGCTGTCAATAGCGAATTCGCTATCGACAGCCGGCTGTCAATAGCCACTTCCTTTTTTTTTTCAGCAAAAATACCACTGAATCAGATATTGTACTTTCTAGAATACTGGACATTTTGGCCACTAACTAACTCGTTAAGCTAACAATGCTTTCAACAGCTGGACCCTGGACTCTAGAACATAGTACACCACAACCTCATTATAACACTGTTCGTTATAACATGGGTTTGGATATAATACGGTTTCAAGATGGATCCCAAAAATGTATAGATTATATAGAAAAATGACCTTTATGGTCATTTTTGTCGCGCCTGCTATTAGCATGGCACTATATAGGTGCCCGGTTTTCCGTTCGTTCGTCCATCCGTCCGTACATTTGTCAAGGCGTCAACATTTGCAACCACCCTAGCGTTAACCCTAATGGTCAAGTTTATTTTTCAAGAACTATAAGAGCTTTATTAATGATACTTGGTACAAACTTGTATCTGGGGATGACAACTTACATGCAAGCATCCATATTTGACCTTGACCTATATTTCATGGATCACTGACTTGGTTAAATATTGCGACCACCCTAGCGTTCACCCTAATGGTCAAGCTTATTTCTCAAGAACTATAAGAGCTTCATTAATGATATGTGGTACAAACTCGTGTCTGTGGATGGCAACTTTAATGCAAGCGTCCCTATTTGACCTTGACCTACATTTTATGGTTCACTGACTTTGTAAAATATTGTGACCACCCTAGCGCTCACCCTAATGTTCAAGTTTATTTCTCAAGAACTATAAGAGCTTTATTAATGATACTTGGTACAAACTTGTATCTGGGGATGGTAACTTAAATGCAAGCATCCATATTTGACCTTGACCTATATTTCATGGTTCACTGACTTTGTAAAATATTGCGACCACCCTAGCGTTCACCCTAATGGTCAAGTTTATTTCTCAAGAACTATAAGAGCTTCAATAATGATATTTGGTGCAAACTTGAATCTGGGGATGGCAACTTAAATGCAAGCATCCAAATTTCATGGTTCACTGAGTTTGTAAAATATTGCGACCACCCTAGCGTTCACCCTAATGGTTAAGTTCATTTCTCAAGAATTATTAGAGCTTCATTAATGATACTTTGTACAAACTTGCATTTGAGAATGGAATCTTTTGTTCAAGCATCTATGTTTGACCTTGACATACATATCGTGGTTCAATGACTTTGCGCCCCCACAGGCGCGACATAGCCTTCGGCGGAATTCTTGTTCTATATAAGCTATACATTTTTGTTTGGGTATAACATGGTTGTTTAAATAACATGGTTTCTTGTTTCAACCTCATTAGTAGTTATGGTGTATGTTTCAATTTTCCAGACTGACCTTAAGTGGATAGGAGAGTCAATTAAGGAAGAGGGAAAGAAGAAATTCTACAAGTCTGTCAGTATTAACGACGACGAGGTAAGACTTGTTTGAAAGGAGGTGCTGATTGATGAAAATTTGCATTTTAATGCTTATCTTGCTATTCACGACAACCCCTATCTTTGTAAACAGTGTAGATCAAGATCAGATGGCTAAGCCATCTGATCAGGATCTACACTGTTTGACATTCAGTTTATGTATTTGTAGGAATAAATTACATCAAGTAATCTGATTGGTTCAAAGTCAGAAATGGGTGTGGCTAAATTGAAATCAGCAGGATAAGGGTTAACAATGTTAAACCTGGATATATCCTTTGTTGAAAACAGTATAGATCAGGATTAGTTGGTCAGCTGAACAGGATCTTTTCTGCTTTCCATTCAGAAGCCTCCGTGGTGTAGTGGTTACACCAATCGCTTTGTAAACCAGGGATCTCAGGATCGATCCCGGGCTTCTCCAGACTTTCGGATGAGTCTTTAAACCGAGGTCCCATCTCCGTATGACCTCAGCTGTTGGTGGGACGTAAAATTCAAACACTCTCTCACTCACTCTGCTTTCCATTCTGCTTTTGAAGCTGTGGTAATAACTGGAATTATGCAACACAAATGGTTGAAAATCAGGGAGGAGTGTAGTATACTGAAATATTCAGCATGGTGAGGATTAATAATTTTGTTCCCCTAATCATCCCGAAAACACGCCTATATAATATTGACCCCCTTGGACCCCACTTTTATATAGTAAAACTGAGGTTTACAGGGGTAAACATTTTTCTTATTTCTGCTCCAAAATATAGATTGTGGGTACTCATTAGAACCGCCTTGATGAGGTGGTTCTAATGAGTACCCACAATTTATATTTTGAACAGAAATAAGAAAATATCACAATTTTTCATCTTCAAATTTTCATTTTTATCATGATAAAGATTACAATGTATTTTTATAGGCGTCTTTTCGTAATGAATAGGTAAGTTGTATTATTCTACCAACTCTTTACATAGAGTCTTCCACCTGATAAATAACGAGTCCATTTTGACATTTAGGTATACCAGGTTGAGTTGAATATTAAGAAATTGGTTTTAAATGGCTGAACTTCTTGCAGACAGTGAAGGCCCTGATCAGACTCCGCAGAATGTCTGATCTGGGCCTGCACGGTTTCTTGCTGGTGACCCTTACCAGTATCCCAGTATAAAATGGTTTAATGTCCATATTTCTAGATCTAATAACTTTCATGTTTATAGAAAACAATATCCAGGCAAGTTGAATTGACTGGAATATACATGACAGCACCAAGAAATGAACTTTTCATTCATTCATGTCAATTTTATGCCCATTTTCAACTTCCTCCTCAGATTTGGCACAAAACAATGGTCAAAATGCTAATTTTGTTTCCAAACTGATTGGATCAATATGTGTGTGAAATATCTTTGAGAAGTTGTAAACTTAAAATAAAATAATAATAAAAAACAAACATCTACAGATGTTTCCCTTTGCACACTTGTATACATTGATTCCTGATCATTGCCTCCACTTCTACTTTGTATCTGTTTCCTTTAGAATATGCATTTTTTGGCTTATAAAAATACATTAACACACTCATGCCACAAAGTACATTTTTTCATGTCTCCAAAATGGCTTCTCTAATGAAAATCTGTGATATTTTTCTTATTTATACTGCAAACATAGGTTGTCTCATGGAGGCAGTTCTAATGAGTATTCACAAACCATGTTTTCGAGCAGAAATAAGAAAAATAATGTATACCCCTCATAAACCCTAGTTTTCTCAATATAATATGGGCCCCGTCAAGCGATTTTGGTACTTATCGCCTATGCGAGCAGCGAAGGTTCAGGCGAGCCTGCGCATCCGCGCAGTCTCGCCAGAACCTTCGCTGCTCGCTCATACAAGCAGTGAATCAAGAGGAACCTTCAGACAGAAAGCCATATCCCTGGCCCCTCTGAATGGCTGGGCATGTGCAGTTAACATTTGTCATGATGGAATGCTCGAAGACCCAAATTCGCTTGGCGGGGCTCATATAAAGTGGGGTTTAGGGGGTGTTCATTTCACAGACTTGTACACGTGATGACTCATTTTGTTCTCTCCTGTGCAGGTATCTGTTGGTGACTATGTGTCAGTTATGCCAGATGATCCTAGCATTCCTTGCTATATTGCCAGAGTAGCCTATATGTGGGAGGATAGGTTCGGTGACAAGAAATTCCATGCCCACTGGTTCTGCCGCGGTACTGATACAGTGTTGGGAGAGACCTCAGATCCCCTGGAATTGTTTCTGGCTGACGACTGCGAGGACTCTGACCTTCAGTTCACAATAGCAAAGGTCAAGATCATTGAGAAGACGGTTCCCAAAGACTGGTTCATGCTTGGAGGGGAGGAGGGAGCCAGTCATCCTGTCCAGGTGGATGATGGAAAGACATTTTTCTACCAGAAATTCTATGATCCTGAGCTGGCACGGTTTGAGGATCCACCAGCCCCTGTGGAGATACCAGAGCATCTGACACATAAGTTCTGTTTCAGTTGTCACAGACTGAGCGAACTGAGAAAGGTAAAAATGTCTGACATACCAACAGTTAAGGTTGGTGTTTTATAACAGTTGAAGGCTAATTTTCTTATTTCTCCATAGAATCCATTAAACCCTATGTTGTGGGTATTCATTAGAACTGCCTTAATATCCATTAAACCCTATGTTGTGGGTATTCATTAGAACTGCCTTAATATCCATTAAACCCTATGTTGTGGGTATTCATTAGAACTGCCTTAATATCCATTAAACCCTATGTTGTGGGTATTCATTAGAACTGCCTTAATATCCATTAAACCCGATGTTGTGGGTATTCATTAGAACTGCCTTAATATCCATTAAACCCTATGTTGTGGGTATTCATTAGAACTGCCTTAATATCCATTAAACCCTATGTTGTGGGTATTCCTTAGAACTGCTTCAATATCCATTAAACCCTATGTTGTTGGCATTCATTAGAACTGCCCCGATATCCATTAAGCCCTATATTGTGGGCATTCATTAGAACTGCCTCAATATTCATTAAACCCTATGTTGTTGGCATTCATTAGAACTGTCTCAGTATCCATTATACCCTATGCTGTGGGTATTCATTAGGACTGCCTCAATATCCAAAAATCCCTATGTTGTGGGTATTCAATAGAACTGCCTCAATATCCATTTAATGGAGAATTGACAAAATACACGTATCACAAACCCACCTTATCTGTTCCTATGTAGCCTTTGAGTCAGCTCTTGAGAAAGGGTTACAGAGACAGGCCAGTAAAGACACAGGTGAGCCTGCACATAAGTGCAGTCTCTCCAGAACCATTGCCACTTGAAGTCATGTAGAGGAGAACAGGGCTAAAGATTGGGCTGCACGATGCTTTCACGCAGAGCTGATATCGACCACACATGAGTGCTGGTAATCTGCTTAGAACATCTAAAATAGAGGTGGAGGCAATGATCAGGAATCGATACAATTAATCCACAGCTCCAATCAGAGACACCAAAGGGAAAGAACCACAAATATGAAACAACAGACCCCAATCGGAAAGCCAAAAGGACAGTTACTTTCCCACAAAATGGCCAATAGGCTATCCAAAACAAAACAACACAAGTGACACAAACACCCAAAGAAAAACCATAACAAAAATAAACTGTGACAAAAGAACCACCTTGGAACGGTCAGCAGAAACGAATTCCTCTTGTGGGGGCTTAAATCGATTTTACATGGCCACAAAATTGCTGCGTGTCGGACTGTCCATGCTTATAAACCCTATTGGTTTCATTGGGCGGCAGGGATTGAGATGTCATTTGATCTCAATTTCGGGTAAAAGTCCCACAAAATTGGAAGCAAAGTAGAAGTAAAACAAAGATCAGGAATCGATACAATTAACTTACTCTACCCATCAAAGACACCAAAGGGAAAGAAACACAAACATGAAGCAACCAGACCATAATGGAAACCTAAACAAAGGATGGCCATAAGGACAGTTACTTTCCCACAAAATGGCCAGATGGCCATCCAAAATAAAAAGTCACAAGTGATACACACAGTAAGTAGTAACAAACAACAACATAAATAAACCGCCACAGAAGAACCGCCTTGGAACGGTCAGTGGAAAGAATTCTCCAAAATGACCTAAATAGTGTTGACGGGGACGTTAAACCTAAACAAAGGATGGCCATAAGGACAGTTACTTTCCCACAAAATGGCCAAATGGCCATCCGAAATAAAAAGACACAAGTGATACACACAGTAAGTAGTAACAAACAACAACATAAATAAACTGCCACAGAAGAACTGCCTTCGAAGGGTCAGTGGAAAGAATTCTCCAAAATGACCTAAATAGTGTTGATGGGTACGTTAAACCGCAGATCAAACAAACAAAAAACAGGGCTAAAGAAAATCGAAAATTTACCGATTTAGACTGATATAAATCAATGAAAACTGATTTATATGAAAAATTTGGATGAAAATATGGTCCGAGAAATTCCAGACAAGGCCAAGTAACTGATCCCTGCCTGCCTGTAGAGAAAACGCATAAATGCGGTCAAGTGTCAAACCATTTATTGTCCTCATTATATTCCGATAATCTCCATTGTGGTGATAGTAATTAATGATTAAGAGGTCTCTTCTGGTCCAGTTGCCTCACGCTAGAGTAAGACAATGGAAAAGCAGCCAAATCGTGATTGGGCGGGAGAGTCCATTTCAAATGTGATTTCTTCAAAAACTATTTAAAAAATTGGCTGAAAATTTTGCAAACCGTGTAGACCCTGATCAGACGCCGCGTTCTGCGGCGTCTGATCTGTGCCTGCACTGTTTGCCAACTACCCGTTTTGGGGTTTCCGGTACAAAATGGGTTAAAAGACAGCACTGGCTTTATAGAATTTAGAAAATAAAACATTTGAGAATGAAAATAAATGCAATGGTAGTGGACTTGTTATAGAATCAGTCATGAAAATGTTAAATTATTTCTTCTTCAGAAAGAGACTCCAGCCCTCGGTGAGGAGATAGACAGTGATAGTTCTAGTAAGATCAACTATGCCAGTGTCCGTCGAGATGGATTTGAATACAATGTTGGGGATTGCTGCTATATAGCACCCGAGGCTTACAGTTTTAGTGTTAGACCAGCAGCCCCGAAGAAACCCAAGTCGGACAAAAAACTGGTAAGCATGCTTTCACTAGTAGTATTTGTTTGCTTGTTTGTATTGGAGTTTAATGGCCCAGTCAACAGTTTTTAGGTCATGTTTGAGCCAGTCAGTTTACCTTTTTCACAATTTTGCTGGACAGGCTTATTCGTAAGCAGTTAACCAGTACAGTGCACATTCTTTCTCCAGAAACTGACAACTGCCGTACTTGAATCAGCGGAAGAGAGGGAATGACCGTAGAAAAGATTTCATGATCAATCTCCAGGAAAGAACGTTGCAGAACCCGGCAGTTATTGAACCTGTATCCTAATCACCAGTCGACGCGCATCCGACTGAGCTACATGTGAGAAAACAAAATCAGCCAGTGCATGACAGTGTTAGAAATTAACTTTATTTTGCATGTAGCAAGTAGTTTCTATCTGGTCTGTTTTGAGGTTTAACGTCCCCATCAACACTATAGGTCATTTTGGAAACATTGCTCTCAATTCTCAAGCCCTGTCACCAAATGAAACCAATAGAGTTTATAAGCATGGACTGGCCGACTCGCACCGCTTTGCCTGGACAGGCTTAGGTCCTCTAAGCAGTTTACCAGTACTCGTTTGCGGTCGGTTTCAGCTCTGCGTGGAAGCATCATGCAGCCTATCTATTTCTTCAAGCCCTGATGGGCGGGGACTGTGTTACCTGGTCTGAAAGCTGGTAGCTAAAGGCATCTACTTAGCAGCAAAGTGTCATTCAAGTAGGAGCCTGCCCTCCCATAGATTAACCCTTCAGGAGCTGAGCACCTATACCAGAAGACATTTTCTAAGTTTTTTTTCTTTTCTGCGAAAATAAGGCTTGGCATTTCATGTGTAAGGCTTGGCATTTCTTGTGAATCATCTGCCTAGCAGATGATTCACATGAAATGTCAAGCCTTATTTTCTCTGAAAAACAATGAAAAAAAGCAGGTTTCCATCTAGTCTGATTGTCTCGTATGTGACCTGAGACAGACTTCAACTCACAGCAGTGAAAGACCTAATGTTTAAGAGTCAACCCGCTTAGCCACTAAGCCACAGAGGGACCTATGTACATGTATCTACCGTGTTTACTGTATGTTTTTGTACAGACGAGCTGAGCAAACAGTTTAGAGCCCCAGATGAGAAGCCGCACTATTTGCCACTCATCCAGCTATTTATAGACACACCATCTGGTAATAAATTGTACTTTTTCAAGTTTTAGAACCATCACGAAAACAAACATATAATTTTTACACCCTTGTACTGCACTTTAAAAAATGTAAAGCTGGGGTTAACAGGGGTATACCTTAATTTTCTTATTTCTGCTCTAAAATATAGATTGTGGGTACTGGTTAGAACTGCCTCAATGAGGTGGTTCTAACAGGTACCCACAATCTTTATTTTGCGCAGAAATAAGAAAACTATCACAATTTTTCATCTGTAAACTTTCATTTTTTTGGTGCTTATGTTTACAATGTATTTGTATAGGCGTGTTTTCATAATGAAGTATGGTAAGGAGTAGAGGTGTCTGAATACTTACATGTGGGGTAAATACAGCAGTTGCTAAATCCATATCACCCATAAAGCTAGACAAACTCCAACACCAGTCTGATACTGCCACTTGTTAATTTCCAGATGGATGAAGAGTTGTATCCAGAAGCTTACAGAAAGTCAGAGTATATCAAGGGGTCTAATGATCAAGTTCCTGATACACTGAGAATTGCCAGGATAGAGCAGATCTTTGTCAAGGACACTGGAAGCAAACTACCAAATTTGGACGAGATCAAAATTAGAGTGAAGAAGTTCTACAGGTTAGATATATTTATTTTATGCTGATTTTGTTTGTTTTGTTTGATTTGAAGTTTAACGTCCCCGTCAACACTGTAAAGGTCATTTTGGAGACGCTGCTTCCAATTTTGTGGGACTTTTACCCAATATTGAGATGAAATGACATCTCAAGCCCTGCCACCCAATGAAACCAATAGGGTTTATAAGCATGGACGATCCGACACTCGCAGCGCTTTGCCTGGGAAGGCTTAGATCCTCTAAGGGGTTTACCAGTACTCGTGTGCGGGTCGGTTTCAGCTCTGCGTGGAAGCATCATGCAGCCCATCTATTTCTTCAAGCCGTGAAATCAACGTATGTGATATTTTCACACTGTGGAAGATAACATGACCATGTTATTTCAGAGTAACAGCTCGGACTACTTTTTCCTATGCTTTTCGTATCATAAAAAAAAGGAAATTTACTTTTTTAGCTCACCTGAGCACGAAGTGCTCAAGGTGAGCTATTGTGATCGCCTTTTGTCCGGCGTCCGTCGTGCGGTGTGCGTCGTGCGTCGTGCGTCATCAACAATTCACTTAAATGACATCTCCTCCTAAACCAGTGAATGGATTTCAAAATACTTTCATAGAAATGTTCCTTGGGTGACCCTCTACCAAAATTGCTAAAATGGTTCTGCTCCGCAGAACAAAATGGCCACCGGAGCTAAAAATAGAAAAACCTTTAAACGACATCTCCTCATAGCCCTTTGGCTCGATTTCAAAATAATTTCACAGAAATGTTCCTTGGATGACCCTCTACCAAAATTGCTAAAAATGGTTCCGCTCCGCTGAACAAAATGGCCGCCAGAGCTAAAAATAGAAAAACCTTTAAACGACATCTCCTTCTAGCCCTTTGGCCCGATTTCAAAATAATTTCACAGAAATGTTCCTTGGATGACCCTCTACCAAAATTGCTAAAATGGTTCCGCTCCGCTGAACAAAATGGCCGCCAGAGCTAAAAATAGAAAAACCTTTAAACGACATCTCCTCCTAGCCCTTTGGCCCGATTTCAAAATAATTTCACTGAAATGTTTCTTGGATGACCCTCTACCGAAATTGCTAAAATGGTTCTGCTCCGCTGAACAAAATGGCCGCAAGAGCTAAAAATAGAAAAACCTTTCAACGTCATCTCCTCCTAGCCCTTTGGTCCGATTTCAAAATAATTTCACAGAAATGTTCCTTGGATGACCCTCTACCAAAATTGCTAAAATGGTTCCGCTCTGCAGAACAAAATGGCCGCCAGAGCTAAAAATAGAAAAACCTTTAAACGACATCTCCTCCTAGCCCTTTGGCCCGATTTCAAAATAATTTCACAGAAATGTTCCTTGGATGACCCTCTACCAAAATTGCTAAAATGGTTCCGCTCCGCTGAACAAAATGGCCGCCGGAGCTAAAAATAGAAAAACCTTTAAACGACATCTTCTCCTAGCCCTTTGGCCCGATTTCAAAATAATTTCACAGAAATGTTCCTTGGATGACCCTCTACCGAAATTGCTAAAATGGTTCCGCTCCGCTGAACAAAATGGCCGCCAGAGCTAAAAATAGAAAAACCTTTAAACGACATCTCCTCCTAGCCCTTTGGCCCGATTTCAAAATAATTTCACAGAAATGTTCCTTGGATGACCCTCTACAGAAATTGCTAAAATGGTTCCTCTCCGCTGAACAAAATGGCTGCCAGAGCTAAAAATAGAAAAACCTTTAAACGACATCTCCTCCTAGCCCTTTGGCCCGATTTCAACATAATTTCACTGAAATGTTTCTTGGATGACCCTCTACCGAAATTGCTAAAATGGTTCCGCTCCGCCGAACAAAATGGCCGCAAGAGCTAAAAATAGAAAAACCTTTAAACGACATCTCCTCCTAGCCCTTTGGTCTGATTTCAAAATAATTTCACAGAAATGTTCCTTGGATGACCCTCTACCAAAATTGCTAAAATGGTTCCACTCCGCTGAAAAAAATGGCCGCCAGAGCTAAAAATAGAAAAACCTTTAAACGACATCTCCTCCTAGCCCTTTGGCCTGATTTCAAAATTATTTCACTGAAATGTTCCTTGGATGACCCTTTACAGAAATTGCTAAAATGGTTCCGCTCTGCTGAACAAAATGGCCACCAGAGCTAAAAATAGAAAAACCTTTAAACTACATCTTCTAGCCCTTTGGCCCGATTTCAAAATAATTTCACTGAAATGTTCCTTGGATGACCCTTTACAGAAATTGCTAAAATGGTTCTGCTCCGCTGAACAAAATGGCCACCAGAGCTAAAAATAGAAATACCTTTAAGCAACATCTCCTAGCCCTTTGGCCCGATTACATATTATAGCCTGGGCCAATAATGGCTCTCCCAGGGGCCCACTTGATACCCTATGGATCAGGTGAGCGATCCAGGGCCATCATGGCCCTCTTGTTTTCTTGATAATACCAATATTTTATCGAATGTGTTGAAAACATATTTCATCGAGTGTGTTGAAAACACCACAAATTTTCACAAGTGTGAAGCATGTTACGAACAGCTGTTCAATGACAGTACACCATAAGTCTTGTTAAAAAAAAAAAGAAAAGAAAATGCCCTTTTTTTTACCGATAACAATTCGCAAACACGCCTATACAAATACATTGCCACCTTTATTGCCGAAAAAATGAAAATTTTATGATGAAAAATTGTGATATTTTTCTAATTTCTGCTTGATGAGGCGGTTCTAACGAGTACCAACAATCTATATTTTAGAGCAGAAATAAGAAAAATAAGGTATACCCCCTGAAACCCCAGTTTTACTATATAAAAGTGGGGTTCAAGGGGGTCAAAATTATATAGGCGTGTTTTTGTGATGAATACCAAAAATATTTCATCTCATGCGATATCATGTGTTGAAAACATTAGAATTTTCGACACACTCAATGAGATATTTTTGGTATTCATCTAAAAATAGTAAATATCCTCTATTTATTTGTTACCTCAGTAGCACTGAATACTATGTATGACATATGTCATGAACGTACCACTTTAATATTTTCTAAAATGTGGACTGGCCTCAGTCAGATTTGTGATCAGGAGGTTGCAGGTTACATCCCCAAACAGAACTTGCAATAATCTTTCATGAATATTGATCATAAAATATTTGCCAGGGTCATTCCGTTCATCTGAGTGACACAAGAAGGGCAATTGACAATATCTGGCAAAAGAATGTGACTACTGGTTAAGCACTTGTATATAAGCCTGCTTGGGAAAAATGTAATTTGTTAAACTGACTGGCTTGACATAACCTTATCAGTGTTGACTTGGCTCCAAACCAAAATTTCTAAAAAGTGAAGTTTATTTTACTGTTCATTTTTGTAATGCCTACTTAAAGCATCGGTTAATTTAGGAATCCAGTTTTTCATCCCAGTTTTTGGGTTTCTGGAAGAAAATGGGTTTGACCCATCTTCTTTCTTATGACTGTTTTCATTGCTCTTAAAGGAACTCATTTTTGATTTTTATTAAAGGGATTTGGTCACTAATAACAGGATGGCAAGCAGTGTAGATTCCGATAATTCTAATGTCCCCGTCAACACTTTATAGGTCATTTTGGAGATGTTGCTTCCAATTTTGTGGCACTTTTACCCGACATTGAGATGATATGACATCTCAAGCCCTGTCGCCAAATGAAACCAATAGGGTTTATGAGCAGGGACGGTCAGACTTGCACTGCTTTGCCTGGGCAGGCTTAGATACTCTTAAGCGGTTTACCAGTACTCATGTGCAGTTGGTTTCAGCTCTGCGTGGAAGCATCATGCAGCCCATCTATTTCCCAAAAGCCCTGATGGGCGGGAGCTGGCTCATTATGAGCCATCTCATCAGGATCTACACTGTTTGCATAGGTGACTATACTGGTCTGCAGTGGCCCCCGTACATCAGGGCCGACAAAAATTAAGTGCAGGTAAACTGCTTAGAGTGTATAAGTCTGCTCAGGAAAATTGAGGCTTGTCGGACTGCTCCTTAGAAGTTTCGTTGGAAGGTAAGGCTTGAGATGTCATTTCATCTCAATGTCTTGTAAAAGCCCCACAAAATCGGAATCAACGTCTTCAAAATGACCTAAATAGTGCTGACGGGGATGTAAAACCTCAACACAAACAAACTGGTCCAGGGGTTTGAAAAGGTTAGGAGTGGACACCCTTTCAGTTTCCAATGGCACTTGTCGTAGGTGGCAACAATTTTGTCCTTTGTACTAAATGGCAGTAAATATACCGCATGGCTACTTGTATTTCCCATTAAGTATGGTTTCTACTTTCAGACCTGAGAATACTCATAAAGGTGCTGCAGCTGGGCACCAGGTAGATTTAAATCAAGTGTATTACACAGACGAAGGTAAGTGGTAGACATGAACACATACAACCCGGCTCATAAGATACAGGCCTCATATTTTTCAGGCATATGCAGGATTTCAGGCTTTTAGGGCTTGATTGTTTCTTGATTTTTTCTTGATTTCAGGCTTTTTAGATTTTGATTTTTCTGCCTATATTCTGTTTAAAATGACCATTGAACACTTATCCTCTGAATAAAATTATTTTTCTACCCCCATTTCTGCCTATTCACCAATCAAATTATTTGATACAATGTATTCTAGTCACAAACTGCATTACAAACAGTGTGGATCCTGATCAGATGGCTTCTTCAGAAGCCATCTGATCTGGATCTACACTGTTTGCAAAGGTAATGGTTGTCATTTACAGCAGGATGAGGGTTAAGGCTGCAAAATCAGGTCTTTCAGGCTTTGAAAAGTTTGGTCAGTATGAGGCCTGAAGATAAGGACACTTATGGTAAAAGCGACCAGAAATGGCTCAGCAGAGCATGTGAGGCTAACCAATAGGGCTAGATGCTTGACCTCTTGCTTGCCTCTGTAGATGCGACCATAGCAACAGAAAAGGTATTAGTATTTTGTGAAAATTGAAGGATTGTTTTTCTCAATTCTCCATAAAAACCTATGTTGTGGGTACTCATTAGAACCGCCTCGGCACAACATAAGGTTTATATGGAGAAATAAGGAAAACTGTCCTTCAATTATCACAAAATTCCTTACCTTTGCATAGCAACTAGTAGGGATAGATGCTTGACATCTATCTTGCAGCTACGCCCTCGCCCATGGGGGCTTAGAAAAATAGATTGGGCTGCATGGTGCTTCCACGCAGAGCTGTAACTGACAGCATGTGAGTACTGGTAAACTGCTTAGAAGGTCTGAGCCTGCCCAGGCAATGTGTTAAGAGTCTGACTGTCCCTGCATATAAACCTATTGGTTTGTTTGGGCGGAAGGGCTTGAGTTGTGACTTCATCTTAATTGTCACAGATTAGCCTCATTGAAAATCAAAGTTTTAATGAAACCGTCTGATCTGGATCTATGTAGTTTGCAAAGGTAGGGGCTGTCGTTTTTAGGGTGATAAGGGTCAACCCATTGCATGCGGGAAACCCCTAAAGGGGTACCTTCGCAAACAGTGCATGCCCAGAGTAGATGCTGCAGAATGCGGCGTGTCTGATCAGGGCCTGCACTATTTGCTAACAGAATTTTCCATCAAAAATAGAATAAAAAGGGAAAAAATAGGCCTGACACCCCTTGTAGCACAAATGGACTTGTCCAATATATAGCAACGGAAGAGTCCACCAGTATACAGTTGGTTAATTAGTGCCTTGTATATGTAAATGCTTGATACGTTTAGTTATTGATAAACATTCATTATACAAAACAATAATGTTATTGTGTTTGTGGCCACAGAAGGGAAGAAGGGCATCAAGTTGGAACTTAAACTGAATTAATTTGCCACCATTTTAACATTGGGGGACAACTTTTCTCATTTTGATGGTAACAGACAACAACACTTTTACCAGAGTATAGTGGATCATTTTCTGTTCCATACAATGACAACACTCGGGCTTTGATAGAATAGGAGTACAGAAAAATTCCGCTATTAGACAAATTCTGCTATAAAATGCTTATTTAGTAGGTTGCAGTTATTCTTTCTTTGTGTTTTCTGCATACAGTGTCCTCTGGTCAGAGACCACCTTTTGGACTGTTCAAAGGTGGTCTTGAACACTTATGAACAGCCCCATGGTGGTCTTAATATAAAATTCCACTAATAAGACCACGTAAAATTAATTAAAAAAATGCTTTTAAAAGCATATTTATTAGATTTAAGGGACATTTTCTGTATGTTCTCTTAATCCAATGTACTCTTGTAGGAGACCACCAAAAGTGTTCTTAATATAGGCATTTTACTGAATGTGCCTTGCTTGTCACTGCAGCCATCTGCGTTTGATTCTGGGTTTGCATGTTGCAGGATAGTTTTTGGCCATCTGAGATAGGTGGTTTTCTCTGGTGCTCTGGCTTCCTCCAACATTTTAGACCAAGTTAGGCCAGTTTTCATGCCTTTGAGAACACTTTAAGGGGAATGCGAACACCTGGCAGATTTTACCGCCATTTTTCAAAGGGAGACAACTTTCGGGACTTCCTGCTTGCTTTTCTAAAAGCCCTGTCCCACTGAAACAGGGGTCAACTCATAAAGGAAAGAATTTGCTCCTCAGGAGCAAATTCTTTTCTTTAAGAGTCTACCCCTATTGACATGGGAGACAAAAATACTTTTGCAAGAGTTGCCTCCCCTGAAGGTGTATCCATTTTCCTTAATAATCAGTTAATGTGAGCTTTTCATTTAATCGAAAAAAAAAAAAACTAAAATGTTTTCAAAACCATTTTGTACAGAAAATCCCAAAATGGATTACTGGCAAACAGTGCAGGCCCAGACCAGATGCCGCAGAGCACAGCGTCTGATCCGGGCCTACACTGTTTGCAAAAAGTTCAGATGTTTGTCCAAGTAAATTTTAAAGATTACACAACCTGCCACCCCTAAATTTGAAATGGACAACATTTGATGCAATATGGGTTAATGACAGTACTGTATGTATTTTTCCTGTCTACAGAGGCTACCGTAGATTTCAAGTTGGTGAGAGGAAAGTGTACTGTGGTTTTCAGTGAAGAGTTTACTCCAGAGAGAGATGATTTCTTCCTGAAAGGGGAAGATAAATTTTACTTTGCTGAGGTGAGTTTTGTTCTTGTCAGACCTTGGTCAGTAGGCCAGCCATAAAAAAAATTCTGTTTGCTGTCACCCTACCTACCCGGAAAAATGGCTCCTACCCAAAAAAATTGATATTGGCCATCATGAAGATTTTAATATTTTTTAATAATCTTTTGTAAAATACTTTAACCTTTGTCCTGCTGAATATTTGAATTAGTCACATCCATTTCTGACTATCCACCATTCAGATTACATGATATAATATTTACTGCATGACAGTGTAAATCCTGATCAGATGGTTCAGAAGCCATCTGATCTGGATCTACAATGTCTGCAAGGGTATTGGTTGTCCTGAAAAGCAGAATGAGGGTTAGTTGTATTTCTTAATTTTCTTTCAAATAGTCGCCATTTGTTTTTGGGATGTTAAACTTGTATGTGGACATAGAACAACTGAAAGAAAAAAGAGTAAAGCTAAACAGATTTTTAGACATCAAATAAATAAAATTCAAAATTTTTTTTTACCTACCTACCTACCCATCTTGAAAACTGTGGGTTGGTGACAGCAAAAAAATTAATTTCTTTAATGATGGCCCTATTCTGCATGTCACTATAGAAGCACGAGCCAATTCCTACGTTAACTTAACCTGTCAGAATACAGACAAGGACACAAAATCTCAGACACATTCTGAAATTGACGAACTGGATATTTTGCATGTAACCCATTGCATGCGGGAGACCCCTAAAGAGGTATCTTGGCAAACAGTGCAGGCCCAGATCAGACGCCACTGAGTGCGGCGTCTGATTAGGTCTGCACTGTTTGCTCACAGCATTTTCTGTCAAAAATAGAATAAAAACGAAAAAAATAGGCCTGACACCCCTTATATGACAAATGAACTTGTTCAGCATATAGCAATTGAAAAGTCCACTAGTATACAATGGGTTAATGCCCGAAATGGTAGTACGTGATGTTGCTGCTAACATAATTCAATTTGTCTAGTTTTGAATGGATTTTCATGAAACATGCAGGTACATGTAAATATGATGTAAATATTAACCTGTGCCATCATAGTTTTTGCCTATAAGCTTTCACTGTACTATATAACCTTAAAACTTCTAGTAGTGGTCACCTCTGTTTTGCAGCCACCTCTTTTCAGCAACCACAATAATTCCAAAGCATTTTGCTATATACTAGACCTCTTTTCGATAGCCACCTCTCTCCTTCAGCCAGCAGCCACATTGATAAATCTAAATTCTCTCTATTAAGCAGCCATGGTGAACCAAACTGCCTAAATTTGGAAGTAAATACATATATAGGAATAATTTCTTTTCTGGTGTGTTTATTTTCCTAAAATTCACATTCTGGGGCCATTTGTGCCTCATTAGCTTAACGAGCTTGTTAGTGTTGACGAGCTTAACGAGCTTGTTAACTATTCTAGCAAGTATTATATCTAAAATTTTGGAATTTTTGCTGAAAAGATGTGATGCAAAAGTTGCTCACATTTTTTTCAGTGGAAATATATATAGATTATTCATTCTCCTTGTTGAAATATGGGATTTATAAACCGAGGGAGGTAAAACAATCCGTTAAAGAAACGAGTGCAAAGCACGAGTTTCTTTAACGGATTGTTTTACCTCCCGAGGTGCGAAGAGGTGCGAAGCACAAGTTTCTTTAACGGATTGTTTTACATCCCGAGGTTTATAAATCCCATATTTCAAATAGGAGAAATGTATAATCTGTATATTACATGCATTCCATAGACTTTTAGGAGAGTTTGGATCTTGAATTTTGGATCTGAATGCCCGTTCAGTTGACTGTTTACAGCTCATGTAAACGGTTCAATCAGCGAAGTGTTACAGAATCTGGGTGGAAGAACAACTGGATGGGTGCCATTTTGAAAGCGCTTTCTACAGTTTTGAACAAAAATAGAAGAAACAAAGTGTTTCAGTGATAAAACAAGTAAAACGTTAGATTAAATAAAGCAAATCTTGCATCCTAATCAATGGTCATATCCATGTTTTATAGCCCCGCTTTGAAAAAGTGGGGGCTATATTGGATTTGGCTTGTCCGGAATTCCGTCTGTCTGTCTGTCTGTCTTTCTGTCTGTCTGTAATATTTGATAGTGGGTACCTTGTTACCGCAACTCCTCTTGCAGTTCTAGGTCAATCCTTTTGAAACTTTACAGGTGTTATCATATAGGTCTGAAGATGTGCATATTCTTTTTTCATTATCCTTAAATAATTTTTTTCACTTATTTCACCATTTTTAACTTAGACAATTTTTGAGAGCTACTAATGTTAAAATTTATTGGGAGTAGCTACCTTGTTACCGCAACTCCTCTTACAGTTCTAGGTCAGTCCTTTTGAAACTTTACAGGTGTTTTCATATAGGTCTGAAGATGTGCATATTCTTTTTTCATTATCCTTAAATAATTTTTTTCACTTATTTCACCTTTTTTAACTTAGACAATTTTTTAGATATACTAATGTTAAAATGTATAGGGAGTAGCTAACTTGTTACCGCAACTCCTCTTACAGTTCTAGGTCAATCCTTTTGAAACTTTACAGGTGTTATCATATAGGTCTGAAGATGTGCATATTCTTTTTTCATTATCCTTAAATAATTTTTTTCACTTATTTCACCTTTTTTAACTTAGGGCTGTTCCAGTAAAATCTATATGGTGGGGGAGGAAGGCACTTAGATTTTCACATAGCCTACGCTTTAATACAATTTTTTTTCAATACAGCCTACAGATATTTGTATTTTTTTCTAGATATAACCAACGGACATTTGTATTTTTTTCTAGATATAACCAACGGGGTAAAACTATTTCAGGTAGAGACAACCCACGGGTAATTAAATATATATTTAGATATATTCATCATAAAGGATCTTGCAATTAAAATCTTTCCCTCTTTATAAATTGAAATCCTGGATCATGTGTAAAAACCATTGTCACAGTTGGCATCTTTATATTGGTTATTGGATGCCAAAAAAAAAAAAAATGAATAAATTTTATCATGAAAGTTGTTTTTTGTTTATTTAAAAAAAAAAGAAAAGAAAATTCAGACAAGGCTAAAAAAAATGTGTTTCAGGTAACCCGACTGTGCCTAATTTTTACCCTCAATCCTATTTTAAATGGTTTACGAGGATTCTTTGGGACTTTTCCATTCAAAAATACTGTTTCCTTATCCTCCCATTTGATAAATTTCAGGTCAAGCCAAAAAAATATCTTACCTTCCGACGGTATTCCAGGTTACCTGAAAGACAGGTGTTTTTTTTTTTTGCCTATTGGACCACAGTTTCATGAAACAAAGTCCTAACACTAAATTTGTGATGAGGTTTATCCCTGTCAACATACTTTGGGTCATTGTGGAGATGATCCATTGCATTTTGTGGGGTTTTATTAGGCAGTGAAATAACATGACGCCTGACCCTTCAATACCTCATGAAACAAACTGCAATGGTAAGTGTATAGGAGATTCCACTAGCACCACTGTTTACCAGTATGTGAATTGTTTGCTGTTTTAGCTCTGCTAGAAGCAATCTTCCTTTTATGTTTCTATGGCCATTTCAAGATTATTTCACACATATCAAGCCAGTTGCATATCAGGTGTGCGAAAACCATAGTGCACAGAGAAAAACCACCTGACATTATTTTGCAGAACTTGGTATCCCACATCATCCGAACAAGGCTTGAATCCCCTGTAAGAGTCAATGCTCTTAACCAGCAGGCCATAGAACACCATGCAACCCAATCCATTTCTCTAAACGGAAGAAATAAATGCCTGATAAGGAGCTAGTTTTCGGAAAGACTGGTCTGGGCAAACAGTGCAGACCCTGATCAGACTGGTCCTCAAATGAGCAACAGGTGATGCTCCTAAAAACAACAACAGGTGAAAAATACCAATATAGAACTTGCTTCATGACTTAACCATTCCTATGACTGTCTGCTTTTTATTACCAGGCTGTGCATTCAGTCAGTGTCAAGCTTGCATGTTGGTTAGATAAGATGTTGGCTTGTATAACCAGAGGACCAATGGTCCTGAACCGCTCATCTGAGTACTGAGAAGTGCGTAAAGCACACCCCAAGAACATACAAGGTGCCCTTAAGGAGACGAGGGCTGTTTCACTTCATGTGTCTAATCATAAGAACCAAGAATATATATGGTTTAGGGGTGGTGATCTGAATGGTTTCGGAGATGTTAAGACTTTTATGAAGTGAAGGGGGTGAGGCATGCCCCGGGGGACCCCTTCTGCATCCAAGATCCATGTCACTGAATGTGCCTTATCATAATTCACAAGAATATATATGGTTTATGGGTGGGGATCTGAATGGTTTCCAAGATATTTGGACTTTTATTAAGTGAAGGGAATGGAGCATACCCCTAGGGGTCCCCTGGGGCATTTAAGACCCATGTCATTAAATGTGTCTTTTCACAAGGAACAAGAACATATATGGTTTATGGGTGGGGAACTTAACCGTTTCCGAGATATTAAGCATTTTATGCAATGAAAGGGTGGGGCATGCACCCCCCTGGACCCCAAGGTCAATGTCACTAAATGTGCCTTATCATAAGGAACAAGAATATATATGGTTTATGGGTGGGGATCTTAACAGATTCAGAGATATTAAGCATTTTATGCAATAAAGGGGGTTGGGCTTGCCCCCCCCCCCCACCCGGGGACCCAGAGGAGAAGTCATTTGAAAATGTGGACAGACTACTACTACAGACAGTTTGCCTTGCCATATGATAAATAGAAGTGAAGGCAATGATCAGGAGTCGATACAATTAACCCACAGCTCCTATCAGTGACACCAATGGGAAAGAAACACAAACATGAAATAACTAGACTCTAATAGAAACATCAAAAGCGGAAAGCCAAAAGGACAGTTACTTTCCCACAAAATGGCCAATTGGCTATCCAAAATGAAATACTGTAAGCGATACACACACACAAAAGACATACCATAACAAAAATAAACCGCGACAGAAGAACCGCCTTGGAACGGTCAGTGAAACGAATTCCACTGGGGGGCTTGAATCGGTTTTACGCAGCTGCAATCCTCGCCCTTACTTCCGTCGCGATTTAGACAAATAATTTGTTCAGTCCGCATGAAGGCCTCCTAACTCATCAGTGCAACATCTCCGAGAACACAAAAAGAGGCTCAAATGAGCTAATAACACCATGCAACACTTCTTTTTCAAAATTGACAATAATCAGGTACCAATAATATCAGAATCCAAGTCCTGCCCTTACACCAGGGAAAACAATAATTGACCTTCACAAGACAATGATACTTCTGGTTTGTAAAGAATTTCATAAAATGTGCATGCTCTAGTAGAGCTAGATGACAAGGAGTTCTGCTAAATGTCTGACTTTTGTCTTTAAGCTAATAGCCTTTGTCTAGTTCTAGACATGTGTTTGAGCAAAGATGGCTCTGTTGAACTACACTGGCTAAATTAGATCTGGGACAACATTAATCAAAAGAACAATCAGAAAGCTGTAAGGGCATCTAATTCCCACCAGATAAGTTATAATTTTAAAGTGAAAGGACCTAGTCTAGACCCAGCCAGTTATAAGTAGGCTCGAAATATAGACAGAAAATGAGATTTTGGTTTTTGGGTCCTTAGATAATTTTTACCATATTATATCGCACAAATCGATTGTAATGTCCAATTGTGCACTATAATATGTTCAAAATTGTCTTGTCATAGACCAAAACCACGCCTAAAATCTTGTTTTCCATCTATAGTCCAGACCTAATATTAATGTAAATCTGTAGTCTGTTGCAAGCATACTGAATTTTACTTCTGAACACTTGTAGTTACTATGTGTATGAAAAGCAGTGAAAGGATCTGAAGAAAAAAGCAAGTTTAAATAATTAGCAAACTGAAGGCTTTTATTTTATTTGAACAAATACTGTAACAAATGCCATTGAAATCGATGAGTTTATAGAGTAAATACTTGTCTGGGGTATAACTTTGGAAGTTGTTCCAAGACAGGTATTCATATCACATAATATCAACTGTGGAGGTTGTTCCCTGTGACATTGGTTGTCACTAGATTACTTGTGTGTATTAGACTGCCCAACTAGTGGATATGCGAGGGCTGTCCCTGTGACCTTAGTCTTTCAGCAATGCTTAAAGACAACCTGGTTTGCCCAATACTAAAAATTAAGAATTAATGTCTGGTAAACTTGACTGAAATTATCCATAGATTTAGCTTATACCCAACCTGATAAATCCCACATTGCGACAGGTAATAAACTCATATTTAAGGAGAATTTTATACAGGTTGCCTTTAAACCAACATTGAACTATACCATGTGAATTGCACATATCACATCCCTGCAGTCTTGCCAGAATTCTTGTTGTTTGCTGACATGTAAACTGAAGGTCAAATGGAAACCACAATAATTCCGCAGAAGGCGGTGTCGTGCCTGCGGGGAAACAGTCATTGCAATTGTACTAAATATCCTAACTCAAGCTTCAATGAACCATGAAATGTAGGTCAAGGTCAGACGACAATAACCACAGGTTCCTCCCTTGATGCCAGTCAGTACTAAGTATCAGAACTCTAGCCCTAGTAGATCTTGAAAAATTAACTTTAACAAGTAGGATACAGGCAAAAATTTCACAAAGTCAGTGAATCGTGAAATATAGGTAAAGATCATTTATGAGTACCTACATGCAGCAGGACATCCCAAGAGGCAAGTGGCTACAAGGTATCATTCTCTAGCACATGAACTTCTGGAGATATGGACTTTGACATTTGGATTGACACTAGGGTCGACGTAAATGCAGACGAACAAACAAACGGATGAAAATTTGGATCCCCAAATCGCGACATGCTAAAAGCAGGGGTGACAATAAAAAAGAATCAAAGTTGTAGGCCCGTAAGCGGCTGTCAAAAGCATGCAAACTGAATCACTATAAATTTTACAAACAGTTGGAATGGCTCTTTTCCTGCATTTTGGCACTATCATTTGTCATTCTATTTGGCTTTGACAGTGCTGTGCAGCCTGTGCTACAAATGCTTCTGTTTTTTAAGTTGTTAGGCCACAATAAGATTTTTAAAGGTTTTCCCTATATAAGTGTATGTAAAATAAGTGACCCCTTGGGCGGGGCCATTTTTGATCCTGGGGGTATTATTTGAACAATCTTTGTAAAGGCCCATTAGACAAAGCTACATGCCAAATATCAAATGCCTGGGTCCTCTGGTTTCAGAGAAGAAGTTTTTTTTAAAGGTTTTCCCTATACAAGTCTATGTAAAACAGGCTGGGTCCGAGGTGGAGCCAATTTTGGCCCCAGGGTTATAATTAACAATCTTGGAAGAGGTTCACTAGATGCAGCTGCATGCCAAATATCAAAGGCTTGGGCCTTCTGGTTACAGGCAAGAAGATTTTCAAAGGTTTTCTCATATAAGTCTATGTAAAACAGGTTGGCCCCGGGCCAGGGCCAATTTTGGCCCCAGCGCTATAATTTGAACAATCTTGGTAGAGGTCTACTAGATGCAGCTGCATGCCTTGGCCTTCTGGTTTCAGACAAGAAGATTTCCAAAGGTTTTCCCCATACAAGTCTAAGTAAAACAAGTGGGCCCCAGGGCGGGCCGTTTTTGGCCCCAGCACTATAATTTGAACAACTTTGGTAGAAGTCCACTAGACAAAGCTACATACCAAATATCAAAGACCTCAGCCTTCTGGTTTCAGAGAAGATTTTTAAAGGTTTTTCCTGTAAAACAAGTCGGCCCTGGGGTGGGGCCAATTTTGACCCCAGGGCTATAATTTGAACAACTTTGGTAGAGGTCCATTAGACGATGCTTCATACCAAGTATCAAAGCTCTGGGCCTTCTGGTTTCAGACAAGAAGATTTTTAAAGTTTTCAGTTAAAAAATCTATTTTTAGTGCCTGTGACCTTGATATGCAATGGACTGGAACCATTTGAACAACTTTGAAAGAGGACCAACTAAGGATCATTCCTGTGAAGTTTGGTCAAAATCCAATCAGTGGTTTAGGAGGAGATGTCGTTTAAAGAAATTGTTTACGCACGGACGCAAGCATGGACGCACGCACGCACGACGGACGACGGACGAAAAGCGATCACAAAAGCTCACCTTGTCACTACGTGACAGGTGAGCTAATAAAAGGTAAAATCACTGAACCATGAAATATAGGTCACTGACCTTGATATGTATACCAGGTTGATAATTGGGGCCTATGAAACATATAACCAGGTATGACATTCCTCCATCAAATAGTGCTCGAGATCCAAGACAAAATCACTGAACCATGAAATATAGGTCATTGACCTGGCTATGTATACCAGGATGATAATTGGGTCACATGGAAATTATAAACCAGGTATGACATTACTCCATCGAATAAAATGTAGTGCTCAAGATACAAAGCAAAATCAATGAGCCATGTAATATAGGTCAATGGCCTATATAAATATACCGGGTCAATAATGGTTCACATGGAACTTATAGTCCAAGTATGACATTCCTCTGTCAAATAGTCTGAGATACAAGACAAAATCACTGAACCATGAAATATAGGTCAAATACCTAGATATAGATACCAGGTCAATCACTGTGTCACACTGAAATAATAATCAAGGTATCAAAAACAAAGATGTGGGGGTAGCGGGGCATATGTGCAGGGATTTATATAACCTTTTGTGTTTCCCCCCAGTGAGGGGAAATGCAGAGAATTAATTATGTGTGTGTTGGGGGGGGGGTATGAGTTTACCAAAACGGGTACGAGTTTACCAAACTATCGAGTACGAGTTGACTCCGGTACCAGTTGACCAGAAACTGCAGTGGTTAAAATGTCCGCGAGGGCGTGTGGCAGTATAGAGAAAGAAAGACTAGTGCATTACAGCAGCAAACATTTCTCGTTATCATTTATTCATTATCAGCTGGTTCCCAGTCTAACAATTATTTATATTGGAAAAACAGATAACCAGATCTGCCTGACCTTTCAGCGGGGTCTGGTTACCTGGTTTTCCAATATTGATCATTGTTGGATATTTGGGAGCTGGGTACCTTTTTCTTTTCTTGTAGTGTTCCCAGGGTTATTTTACGTGGCACCCGGTTAAAACCGGTAAAAGGGAAATTTGAATAATAAAAGTTTACAGTTAAACATGTACTAAAATTGTGAATGTTTTACACACTACTGTGACGTTATCAAAGTTCACAAACAGATGTCTTTACGTACAACTCTGTGAGTACTTCAAAATGTTTATTCTGAACTGGGAAGTGTTTGAATGGCTAGGCACAATTGCTTGTGGGAAGGCCAGTCTGTAATCTGACAGTTTTTCGAGCAATATCTCATAGATTTGCAACCAGTACAGAGTTTCAAGTCTTTGCTATTCCCTATTTTTAGCTCACCTGAGCCGAAGGCTCATGTGAGGTATTAGTATACCATGAGCCGTCGTCGTCGTCCGTCGTCCACACTTTCAAAGAAGTATATCTCCGGAACCAGTGGGCCAATCTTGATCAAATTTCATGTGAAGCATTATCAGGTAGGGGGAAAGGCTGCATACTGTTTTCGGGCAGATCGGATTGGAACTGTGGTTGCCATGGCAACAAATAGCTCCCATAGACTTAACATAGGAAAAAGTTTGTCATCACTCTAGCTCCGTCAATTTTTTTCTGATTGTCTTCATTCTTGCAGATAACGAGGACAGGCATGAAATCTCGATCAAGTTCGATTTTGGGCTGAATCGGATTATTCACTCAGGAGTTACGTGCCCTTGAGCGTTAGGAAAAAGCTTGTCATCACTCTAGCTCCGTCAATTTTTTTCTGATCGACTTCATTCTTGCAGATAACGAGGACAGGCATGAAATCTCGATCAAGTTCGATTTTGGGCTGAATCAGATTATTCACTCAGGAGTTACATGCCCTTGAGCGTTGAAAAAATTGCCTATTGACTTAACATGGGGAGAATGTTGTCATCACCGTAGCTGCTTCAATTATTTTCAGATTGGCTTTATTCTTGCAGATAACCAGCACAGCCATGAAATCTCGGTCAAGTTCGATAACTGGCAGAATCGGATCATTCACTTAGGAGTTACCTGCCCTTGTGTGTTTTTGCATTAGGGTTAATGGGAATTTCTAAAATGTATATCTTAAAGACTACTTGGCCAACTTTGATCAAATTTCATGTGTCGCATTATTGGGCAAGTGGAAAGGCTTCATTAGGTTTTCAGACAGATCTGAGTGGAACTCTGGTTGCCATGGCAACATCTAGCTCCCATAGACTTCACATAGGAAAAAGCTTGTCATCACTCTAGCTCCGTCAATTTTTTTCTGATCGACTTCATTCTTGCAGATAACCAGTACAGGCATAAAATCTCGGTCAAGTTCGATTTTGGGCCGAATCAGATAATTCACTCAAGAGTTACGTCCCCTTGAGCGCCCGAAAAATTGCCTATCGACTTAACATGGGGAAAATGTTGTCATTGTTGTAGCTAGTAACGAGGACAGGCATAAAATCTTGGTTAAGTTCGATTTTGGGCAGAATCGGAATATTGACCTCGGAGTTATGTGACCTTGAGCGACAAAAAATTTGCCCATAGACTTAACATAGGGAAAATGTTGTGACTACGATAGCGACCTGAATTTTTTTCAGATCAGCTTCAAACTTGCAGGTAACGAGGACAGACATAAAATCACGTTTAAGTTCGATTTTGGGCCGAATCGGATTATTTGCCTTGGAGTTACCTGCCCTTGAGCATGAAAAAATACGTTGTGACCACGATAGCAACTTTATTTTTATTCAGATCAGCTTCAAACTTGCAGGTAACGAGGACAGGCATAAAATCCTGGTTAAGTTTGATTTTGGGCCGAATCGGAATATTGACCTCGGAGTTACGTGACCTTGAGCGACAAAAAATTTGCCCATAGACTTAACATAGGGAAAATGTTGTGACTACGATAGCGACTTGAATTTTGTTCAGATCAGCTTCAAACTTGCAGGTAACGAGGACAGACATAAAATCTCGGTTAAGTTCGATTTTGGGCCGAATCGGATTATTTGCCTTGGAGTTACCTGCCCTTGAGCATAAAAAGATACGTTGTGACCACGATAGCAACTTTATTTTTATTCAGATCAGCTTCAAACTTGCAGGTAACGTGGACAGGCATAAAATCTCAGTTAAGTTCGAATCGGAATATTGACCTCGGAGTTACATGACCTTGAGCGACAAAAAATTTGCCCATAGACTTTACATAGGGAAAATGTTGTGACTACGATAGCGACTTGAATTTTTTTCAGATCAGCTTCAAACTTGCAGGTAACGAGGACAGACATAAAATCTCGTTTAAGTTCGATTTTGGGCCGAATCGGATTATTTGCCTTGGAGTTACCTGTCCTTGAGCATAAAAAAATACGTTGTGACCACGATAGCAACTTTATTTTTATTCATATCAGCTTCAAAATTGCAGGTAACGAGGACAGGCATAAAATCTCGGTTAAGTTCAATTTTGGGCTGAATCGGAATATTGACCTCGGAGTTACGTGACCTTGAGCGACAAAAAATTTGCCCATAGACTTAATTAGGGAAAATGTTGCGACTACCATAGCGACTTGAATTTTTTCAGATCAGCTTCAAACTTGCAGGTAACGAGGACAGACATAAAATCTCGGTTAAGTTCGATTTTGGGCCGAATCGGAATATTTGCCTTGGAGTTACCTGCCCTTGAGCATAAAAAAATACGTTGTGACCACGATAGCAACTTTATTTTTATTCATATCAGCTTCAAACTTGCAGGTAACGAGGACAGGCATAAAATCTCGGTTAAGTTCGATTTTGGGCCGAATCGGAATATTGACCTCGGAGTTACGTGACCTTGAGAGACAAAAAAATTTGCCCATAGACTTAACGTAGGGAAAATGTTGTGACAGAAATAGCGACTTGAATTTTTAGCTCACCTGAGCCAAAGGCTCCAGTGAGCCGATAGTATACCAAGGCTTCGGAGTCCGTCGTCTGTCGTCCGTCCATCCGTCGTCCACACTTTCAATGAAGCATATCTCAGAAGGCAGTCGACCAATCTTGTTTAAATTTTATGTGTAGCACCATTGGGCAAAGGGAAAGGCTGCATTAGGTTTTGGAGCTAGTCTGGTTCATTTGTTCCTTCATTCTTCTTTCTCTCCATATAGAGATAATAGACCAATGTTAAATTTTTAATCAAAGATTTCTCAGGAACTATAAAAGCTAGAAGCATCAAATTTGGTATTCAATAGAATAATGATGACTTATTTTGTGTAAGAGACATTGGGCTTTCTCAGCTTATTTGTTCATCTGTTCTTTCATTCTTCTTTCTCTCCATTTTGACCAATGTTAAATTTTCGTCAAAGATTTCTCAGGAACTATAGAAGCTAGAAGTCTCAAACTTGGAATGCAATGCAATAATGATGACTTATATCCTGTAAGGGTCAATGGGCTGGATTCTATTAGCAGATTTAGTAGTCAAGTCTGTGAATTGTTAAAACTTAAGTTCCTCAGGTGAGCGGTTTAGGCTCATTGAGCCTCTTGTATTGCAATTGGCACATGCGGAGTACGAGTGAGTTAATTTGTATTCTTTGTATCTTTCGTCGAAACTTTTAGGTTCGCAATCCAATTCTTCGCTACTATACAGCAAAATGGTCGAGTGCACAGATTCTGCGTCCTCGGCAGACAGTTCACTTAATTCCACTTGAATAGGGTCTAAAATAACTCTCTCCAACGGTTAGACGACTGTTTGTGGGGTCTTTAACCACCTTTGAGACGGAGGACGAAGGTTCCAATAAATCAGGCTTTTCAGTCTGAATGGCTTCAATTCTAGGTTCTTCCAGCCTTGGCGACTGAGACTGGGCTTTCTTGGACGCTTTTACACGTTTCCAGAAGGCCCTGATCCTAGCACGATCCCTTGCCAGCACGGAAGGAGATTTCTTCTTTCGCTTCAATCTTTTTCTAGGTTTTTGCTTCAGCTTATCATCGGAAGAATTTTGAACAAGTTTCTTTTTCTGACGATTTGCCGGCTGACCGTAAGCGGGTTTTTTTCAACAATGGCGGATGTTTATCTCTTGGGGGGAGTTTTAATCACCGGTGTGAAGCTATTCAAATTCTGGATAAGCTTCCAGCAGGCCCTGCTCATCCCAAATTCCAGCTATACTAGTTTGTTTTTGCTTTAGTAGGTCAATCGAGCTTTAAAAAACGTGCAAAGTGTGGACTTTTACCTCGCTACGAAGTGCAAAATGATACCGTCATCATTCTAAGTTTTGGGACACCTAAAAATGTTACTGTAATTTTCTAAAATATGAGCAAATTGATTTTACAGTACAGAAATGTGTCCAAAAGATTTAGATTGAATGGCAAACAGTGAAGATCCTGATCAGACTGCTCCTCTAGGAGCAGTCTGATCTGGGTCTGCACTGTTTGCAAATGCCTGCCTGTCCCAAAACTTAAATCAATACGGTAAGTAAGTTTTTTTTTTCGATTTATCTATGTCTATCTTAATAAAACAAACACCGCATCTGGTACAAACAGCATAACGAACAACACAACACAACAACTAAAATGAGAATTATTTTATTTCAGTTTCAAAGCCTACCAACACACACTAATTATACTGGTAAACAGTCATCAAAATGGTCTCCCTGACTAGTGTTTAAGATCGCTGACTCTTACTCAGTAGGTCTCCAACAGCTAAGACCCCGCTCGGGTCACATGTGGAAAAGAAAGATTCTGCTTATAGATGGTCAGATGTTTTTTCTCCAGTTTTCGCCCACCTTTGATGGATGGTCGGCTAGATATAAGTGAAATATTCTTGAAAGGGCCGTTAAACCCAAATTAAAAACAAAAAAAGCATCAACACCATTTTATTCCTTAATCGGGACGAAATCTCCAGGGTCGAAACCTCTAGGGACGAAACCACTAGGGTCGAAACCTCTTGGGACGAACTTGAAATGGGTTGAAAACTCCAGCACCCACCACAGGTATCTGTGATCGTAAATTCAAATCGAAATGGGCCAAATCAACAGCCAAGAACATTTAGTGGCCGAAGTCGCCTCGTCGCTGAAGCTAAGCTGGAAATGACTCGTCAAAAGTAGACCTCCTTTGCCGAAACCTTGAACTAGATGGAATTTATTGTAACACTGATATAGATACTCACCAGATTAACGTTTCGTTTACCCTCCATCGCAGCCATTAACTTCCGGTTGTTCGCGCTGTCTGCGCATGATCAAAAATTTCTTCGTGTAATCGGACGTTTCGCCCGATACAAGATACTACGTCGGATACGGTGTCGCACCACTAAAATTTTTCCCATAGACCGTAATACAAATTTGCTCACTTTGACACTTTCTCATCTGTCACACAACATTACACGAGACGAACAATGTATCACACAGACAAGAGCACCCAATGCTCTTCCAACAGATGTGGACACCAAGGTAGGCTCTTCCAACAGATGTGTTGGGCGAAACGGCTGTGGAAGAAAATGACGAAACGACTAGGACAAGATTTAACAGGAAACCTGTTGTAAAATACGCATAGGCTAAACGAAGCTACTGAGTATAGGAGACGGAACCAATCTAGGACAAAATTGGGGCGAAGGGGTCCATAGAAACACCCCAAACCATCCCAACCACTCCAAACCACCCCAAACCTCCTCCAAAACACCCCAAACCTCCTCCAAAACACCCCAAACCACCATTTAAAACCCCCCAAACCACCTTCAGAGAGTAGGCTAGAGTAGATTTAAAGAAGTTAGAATCATTTTAGGTAAGGTGAGATGGTGGTGATTGTAGAGAACCAAACTCCGAACCGCCTTACATATCGACCCAAAACACAGGTTAGTGTAAGTTTACTATCACAAAACCAGCTTAGGTTTGGGTGTGTCGATTGAGCCAGGGTGTGGTACAGTAGGCGTTCATAGGATAGGGTAGGGTGGTTGGTGTGGGGTACCGTGGCCCAGGGGTGGGGTTGGATAGGGTAGCGTAGGATACTGTAGGTTAACGGCATAACTGAAAGTGGGGTGTGGTGGAGTAGGGTAAGGTCACTGTTTGATTGGGTAGGGTAAGTGGGTAGGTGTGGTTGGATGGGGATAGGATAGGGTACGGTGGGATAAGTGGTTTTGAAGTGGTTAGGATGTTTTGTGAGAGGTTTCGGGTATTTTGGTATAGGTTTGGGGTGTTTCTATGGACCGGGGGCGAAGCGTCCCGTTACTGGATATTGATTTGTGTCATGCGCAAACGACCTTTGACCTGTAAACAGCTGTAAAATCGCCGAACCTTTCTTTTTTTTTGCAATTTCAGCGTTGCTTTTTGTCTAAAATCTCCGCGGAACTTCAAACTGAACGATTCAGATGTCTGGGCCCTGTTGTTATTTGACAACCTACAACAATTATTTATTTTCTTTCAACATAGCCTACGGGATTTTTGAAAAAAACGGTGGTACAACCTACGGTAAATTTTAAAAAATCTGTTGTACAGCCTACGTCCAATTTTGTTTTTCTAAAACCATAGCCTACGGCCAATTAATAATAATGTTGCCGTCCGCCCCACCCTAATAGATTATACTGGAATAGCCCTTAGACAATTTTTGAGATCTACTAATGTTAAAATGTATAGGGAGTAGCTACCTTGTTACCGCAACTCCTCTTACAGTTCTAGGTCAATCCTATTGAAACTTTACAGGTGTTTTCATATAGGTCTGAAGATGTGCATATTCTTTTTTCATTATCCTTAAATAATTTTTTTTCACTTATTTCACCTTTTTTAACTTAGACAATTTTTGAGATCTACTAATGTTAAAATGTATAGGGAGTAGCTACCTTGTTACCACAACTCCTCTTACAGTTCTAGGTCAATCCTTTTGAAACTTTACAGGTGTTATCATATAGGTCTGAAGATGTGCATATTCTTTTTTCATTATCCTTAAATAATTTTTTTCACTTATTTCACCTTTTTTAACTTAGACAATTTTTGAGAGCTACTAATGTTAAAATGTATAGGGAGTAGCTACCTTGTTACCGCAACTCCTCTTACAGTTCTAGGTCAATCCTTTTGAAACTTTACAGGTGTTTTCATATAGGTCTGAAGATGTGCATATTCTTTTTTCATTATCCTTAAATAATTTTTTTCACTTATTTCACCTTTTTTAACTTAGACAATTTTTGAGATATACTAATGTTAAAATGTATAGGGAGTAGCTACCTTGTTACCGCAACTCCTCTTACAGTTCTAGGTCAATCCTATTGAAACTTTACAGGTGTTTTCATATAGGTCTGAAGATGTGCATATTCTTTTTTAATTATTATTAAATAATTTTTTTCACTTATTTCATCTTTTTTTAACTTAGACAATTTTTGAGATCTACTTATGTTAAAATGTATAGGGAGTAGCTACCTTATTACTGCAACTCCTCTTACAGTTCTAGGTCAATCCTTTTGAAACTTAACAAGTGTTTTCATATAGGTCTGAAGATGTGCATATTCTTTTTTCATTATCCTTAAATTATTTTGTTTTACTTATTTCACCTTTTTTAACTTAGACTGATCGCAACTCCTCTTACAGGTCTTGATACTCCTCTTACAGTTCTTTTCATTATGCTATTTTTAGCTCACCTGTCACGTAGTGACGAGGTGAGCTTTTGTGATCACTTTTTGTCCGTCGTGCGTGTGTGCGTAAACTTTTTCTTCAAACAACATC
Organism: Lucinisca nassula; assembly: GCA_963580285.1. Classification (NCBI taxonomy): domain Eukaryota; kingdom Metazoa; phylum Mollusca; class Bivalvia; order Lucinida; family Lucinidae; genus Lucinisca; species Lucinisca nassula. The sequence goes on from OY757010.1 coordinate 79,707,218, forward strand.
TCCTCCTAAACCACTGATTGGATTTTGACCAAACTTCACAGGAATGATCCTTAGGTGGTCCCCTTTCAAAGTTGTTCAAACGGTTCCGGTCTGTTGCACATCTAGGTCACAGGAGCTAAAAATAGATTTTTTAAATGAAAACTTCAAAAATCTTCTACTCCGAAACCGCAAGGCCCAGGTCTTCGATATTTGGTATGAAGCTTCATCTAGTGGACCTCTACCAAGATTGTTCAAATTATAGTCCTGGGTCCAAAAACGCCCCCGCCCTGGGGTCCTTTGGTTTTACATAGGCTTATATAGGGAAAATCTTTAAAAATCTTCTTCTCTCAAACCGCAAGTCCCAGGTCTTTGATAATTGGTGTGAAGCTTCACCTAGTGGACCTCTACCAAGATTGTTCAAATTATAGCCCTGGGGCCGAAAATGCCCCCGCCTCGGGGGCCTTTGGTTTTACATAGGCTTAATATAGGGAAAATCTTTAAAAATCTTCTTCTCTGGAACCGCAAGGCCCAGATCTTGGATATTTGGTGTGAAGCTTCATCTAATGGACCTCTTTCAAGATTGTTCAAATTATAGCCCTGGGGCCAAAAACGCCCCCGCCCCGGGGTCCTTTGGTTTTACATAGGCATATATAGGGAAAATCTTTAAAAATCTTCTTCTCTGGATCCGCAAGGCCAAGATCTTGGATATTTGGCGTGAAGCTTCATCTAATGGACCTCTTTCAAGATTGTTCATATTATAGCCCTGGGGCCAAAAATGCCCCTGCCCCGGGGGCCTTTGGTTTTACATAAACTTAGATAGGGAAAATCTTTAAATATTCTTTTCTGAAACCGCAAGGCCCAGGTCTATGATATTTGGTGTGAAGCTTCACCTAGTGGACCTCTACCAAGATTGTTCAAATTATAGCCCTGGGGCCAAAAATGCCCCCTCCCCTCTGGGGCCTTTTGGTTTTACATAGACTTATATAGGGAAAATCTTGAAAAATCTTTTTCTCTGAAACTGTCAGGCCCATGTCTTTGATATTTGGTATGGCGCTTCAACTAATGGACCTCTACAAAGATTGTTCAAATTATAGTCCTCGGGCCACAAATGCCCCCGCCCCGGGGCCCTTTGGTTGTACATGGTCTTATATAGAGATAATCTTTGAAAATCTTTTTCTCTGAAACAGCAAGGCCCAGGTCTTTGATATTTGATGTGAAGCTTCATCTAGTGGACCTCTATCAAGATTGTTTAAATTATAGCCCTGAGGCCAAAAAAACACCCAAGCCCGGGGCCATTTGGTTTTACATAGGCTTATATAGGGAATATCTTTAAAAAAATCTTCTTCTCGGAAACCACAAGGCCCAGGTCTTTGATATTTGGTGTTTAGCTTCATCTAGTGGACCCTAATCAAGATTGTTCCAATTATAGCCTTTGTTGATATTTGGTATGAAGCTTCACCTATTTAGACCTACCTCAACATTATGCACATTATAGCCCTGGGTCAATAATGGCCCTCAACGGGGGCCCCTTTGTTACTCTATGGATCAGGTGAGCGATCCAGGGCCATCATGGCCCTCTTGTTAGCTCACCGTCACGTAGTGACGAGGTGAGCTTTTGGGATCACTTTTTGTCCGGCGTCCGTCCGTCCCTCTGTGCGTAAACAATTTCTTTAAACGACATCTCCTCCTAAACCACTGATCGGATTTTGACCAAACTTCACAGGAATGATCCTTAGGTGGTCCCCTTTCAAAGTTGTTCAAATGGTTCCGGTCCGTTGCACATCTAGGTCACAGGAGCCAAAAACAGATTTTTTTCACCAAAAACTTAAAAAATCTTCTTCTCTGAAACCACAAGGCCCAGGTCTTTGATATTTGGTTTGAAGCTTCATCTAGTGGACCCCTACCAAGATTGTTCAAATTAAAGTGCTGGGGCCAAAAATGCCCCCGCCCTGGGGCCCTTTGGTTTTACATAGGCTTATATAGGGAAAATCTTTAAAAATCTTCTTCTCTGAAACCACAAGGCCAAGGTCTTTGATATTTGGTATGAAACTTCATCTAGTGGACCCCTACCAAGATTGTTCAAATTATAGTCCTGGGGCCAAAAATGCCCCCACCCCGGGGCCCTTTGGTTTTACATAGGCTTATATAGGGAAAATCTTTAAAAATCTTCTTCTCTGAAACCACAAGGCCCAGGACTTTGATATTTGATGTGTAGCTTCATCTAGTGGACCCCTACCAAGATTGTTCAAATTTTAGTGCTGGGACAAAAAATGCCCTCGCCACGGGGCCCTTTGGTTTTACATTGGCTTATATAGGGAAAATCTTTAAAAATCTTCTTCTCTGAAACCACAAGGCTCTGATATTTGGTATGAAGCTTCATCCAGTGGACCCCTACCAAGATTGTTCAAATTATAGTGCTGGGGCCAAAAATGCCCAGGCCCCGGGGCCCTTTGGTTTTACGTAGACTTATATAGGGAAAATCTTTAAAAATCTTCTTCTCTGAAACCACAAGGCCCAGGACTTTGATATTTGGTATGAAGCTTCATCTAGTGGACCCCTACCAAGATTGTTCAAATTTTAGTGCTGGGACAAAAAATGCCCCCGCCACGGGGCCCTTTGGTTTTACATTGGCTTATTTTTTGGAAAATCTTTAAAAATCTTCTTCTCTGAAACCACAAAGCCCATGTCTTTGATATTTGGTATGAAGCTTCATCTAGTGGACCCCTACCAAGATTGTTTAAATTATAGTGCTGGGGCCAAAAATGCCCCTTCCCCGGGGCCCTTTGGTTTGACATAGGCTTATATAGGGAAAATCTTTAAAAATCTTCTTCTCTGAAACCACAAGGCCCAGGACTTTGATATTTGGTATGAAGCTTCATCTAGTGGACCCCTACCAAGATTGTTCAAATTATAGTGCTGGGGCCAAAAATGCCCCCGTCCCGGGGCCCTTTGGTTTTACATAGGCTTATATAGGGAAAATCTTAAAAAATTTTCTTCTCTGAAACCACAAGGCCCAGGACTTTGATATTTGGTATGAAGCTTCATCTAGTGGACCCCTACCAAGATCGTTCAAATTTTAGTGCTGGGACAAAAAATGCACCTGCCACGGGGCCCTTTGGTTTTACATAGGCTTATATAAGGAAAATCTTTAAAAATCTTCTTCTCTGAAACCACAAGGCTCAGGTCTTTGATATTTGGTATGAAGCTTCATCTAGTGGACCCTTACCAAGATTGTTCAAATGATTGTGCTGGGGCCAAAAATGCCCCCGCCCCGGGGCCCTTTGGTTTTACATAGGCTTATATAAGGAAAATCTTTAAAAATCTTCTTCTCTGAAACCACAAGGCCCAGGACTTTGATATTTGGTATGAAGCTTCATCTAGTGGACCCATACCAAGATTGTTCAAATTATAGTGCTGGGACAAAAAATGCCCCCGCCCCAGGGCCCTTTGGTTTTACATTGGCTTATATAGGGAAAATCTTAAAATCTTCTTCTCTGAAACCACAAGGCCCATGTCTTTGATATTTGGTATGAAGATTCATCTAGTGGACCCCTACCAAGATTGTACAAATTATAGTGCTGGGGCCAAAAATGCCCCAGCCCTGGGGCCCTTTGGTTTTACATAGGCTTATATAGGGAAACTCTTTAAAAATCTTCTTCTCTGAAACCACAAGGCCCAGGACTTTGATATTTGGTATGAAGCTTCATCTAGTGGACCCCTACCAAGATTGTTCAAATTATAGTGCTGGGGCCAAAAATGCCCCCGCCCTGGGGCCCTTTGGTTTTACATAGGCTTATATAGGGAAAATCTTTAAAAATCTTCTTCTCTGAAACCACAAGGCCCAGGACTTTGATATTTGGTATGAAGCTTCATCTAGTGGACCCCTACCAAGATTGTTCAAATTATAGTGCTGGGGCAAAAAATGCCCCCGTCCCGGGGCCCTTTGGTTTTACATAGGCTTATATAGGCAAAATCTTTCAAAAATCTTCTTCTCTGAAACCGCTAGGCCCAGGTCTTTGATATTTGATGTGTAGCTTCATCTTGTGGACCTTTGCCAAGATTGTTCAAATTATAGCCTTTGTTGATGTTTGGTATGAAGCTTCACCTTTAAGACCTCCCTCAACATTATGCACATTAAAGCCCTGGGGCCAATAATGGCCCTCTCTGGGGCCCACTTGTTACACTATGGATCAGGTGAGCGATCCAGGGCCATCATGGCCCTCTTGTTAGCTCACCTGAGCCAAAGGCTCATTGGTGAGCTGATAGTATGGCCAGGCAAAAATTCTGTGTGTGTGTGTGTGTGTTCACATTTTCAAACGTCTTCTCCTCCGGAACCGCTGGGCCGATTGTAGTCAAATTTCATGTGGAGGCTCCATGGGGTGGGGGAACGAAAGTTTGCATTTTTGGTCTAGGTCACATGACTAAGATGGCCGCCATGCCCATATATGGTAAAAACCCTTCAAAAATCTTCTCCTCCGGAACCACTAGGCCGATTTGCATGAAACTTGGCATGTAGCACCTGGGACATGGGCCCATCATAAATTGCATAAATGGTGTCCCTGGGATGACCTTGACCTATTTTACGCCAAGGTTAAATTTGGTAACATGGGCATTTGTATGAGAAAAAGTAGAAATGTCTGATATCTTGCAAACTGTTACAAATAATGCCACTAAACCATATAAATTCTTATTCCTTATGATGAGGCGCATTAAGTGACATGGATTTTGGGACCCTGGGGCCCCCCGGGGGGGCATGCCCCACACCCTTCTTTGCACAAAATGCTTAATATCTCGGAAACGGTTAAGATCCCCACCCATAAACCATATATATTATTGTTCCTTATGATAAAGCGCATTCAGTGACATGGACCTTTGGAACCCCGGGGGAGGAGGGGCATGACCCCCCACCCCCATTCAAGAAGTCTAAACCTCTTCAAAAGTTTCTTCTTCAGAACCACCCACCAAAACATGCATTGACTTCTATCAACCTTTACATTCAGGTGTACTGGGGTTTACAGTAAGCAACTTTTTAAAAGAAATAACATTACCCCTTTAACAATTACATGTATTTCATCGATTTGGTTAAATATTAATAGCTTATTCTACAGTGTTTTGTAAAATACAGAATTTTATTGTACAAGTCTTCGACCTGCCGCCACCCCCTTTAGAATTGGAAGTAACACCTCAAGTAACCCTCCCCCTTTTTTTGTTTTTTCAAAAAGTGACCAATTTCTTGAAAACTGTTCAGATCCCCACCCATAAAAAATATATATTCTTATTGCTTATGATAAGGGGCTTTAAGTGACTTGCATCTTGAGACCCTGGGGGCATGCCCCACCCCTGCATTACATAAAATGCATCAAATATCAGAAACTGTTCAGATCCTCTCCCATAAACCATATATTTTCTTGTGATAAGGGGCATTTAGTTACATAGATCTTTGGACACCGCAGGTTAAATTGAGGGCCTCACCCCCTTTAGAAATGGTTAAGCATTCCACCCATTAACCATATATTTTCTCCTGACCTTTTAGCTCATCTAAGGCTTTATCTTGGCTAAATATAACTGAAAATTCAAACTCAAAATTTTCCAACTGATCTTCAAGAGTCAGGAATGTGATTAAGGACCACTTGGTCATACAGCCAAATGCTAAAAATAATCAATGCTTGCTGTCAGGTGAGCGTCTTCAGGACCATTGGTCCTCTGGTGTTTTATATTAGGATCACTTTTTGTCTGTCATCCGTGCGTAAACAATTTCTTCAAACGACATCTCCTCCTAAACCACTGATCGGATTTTGACCAAACTTCACAGGAATGATCCTTAGGTGGACCCCTTTCAAAGATGTTCAAATGATTACGGTCTGTTGCACATATAGGTCACATGAGCCAAAAATAGATTTTTTCACCGAAAACTTAAAAAATCTTCTTCTCTGAAACCACAAGGCCCAGGTCTTTGATATTTGGTATGAAGCTTCATCTAGTGGACCCCTATCAAGATTGTTCAAATTATAGTGCTGGGGCCAAAAATGCCCCCACCCCGTGGCCCTTTGGTTTTACATGGGCTTATATAGGGAAAATCTTTAAAAATCTTCTTCTCTGAAACCACAAGGCCCAGGTCTTTGATATTTGGTATGTAGCTTCATCCAGTGGACCCCTACCAAGATTGTTCAAATTATAGTGCTGGGGCCAAAAATGCCCCGCCCCTGGGCCCTTTGGTTTTACATGGGCTTATATAGGGAAACTCTTTAAAAATCTTCTTCTCTGAAACTGCAAGGCCTAGATCTTTGCTATTTGGTATGAAGCATCATCTAGTGGACCCCTACCAAGATTGTTCAAATTATAGTGCTGGGGCCAAAAATGCCGGGCCCCGGGGCTCATTGGTTTTACATAGGCTTATATTGGGAAAATCTTTAAAAAATCTTCTTCTCTGAAACTGCAAGGCCAAGGTCTTTGATATTTGGTATGAAGCTTCGTTTTGTGGACCTCTACCAAGATTTTTAAATTATTGCCCTGGCGCCAAAAATGCCCCCGCTCCGGGGCCCTTTGGTTTTACATAGACTTATATAGGGAAAATCTTGAAAAATCTTCTTCTCTATAACCATAAGGCCTAGGTCTTTGATATTTGGTATGAAGCTTCAGCTAGTAGACCTCTACCAAGATTGTTCAAATTATAGCCCTGAGACCAAAAATGCCCCCGCCTGGCCCTTTGGTTTTACATAGACTTATATAGGGAAAATCTTTAAAAATCTTCTTCTATGAAACCACATGGCCTAGGTCTTAGATATTTGGTGTGAAATTCCATGTTGTGGACCTCTATCAAGATTGTTCAAATTATAGCCCTGGGGCCAAAAATGCCCCCGCCCGAGACCCTTTGGTTTTACATAGACTTATATAGGGAAATCTTTAAAAATCTTCTTCTCTGAAACTGCAAGGCCCATTTCTTTGATATTTGGTATGGATCAGCTTCATCTAGTGGACCTGTACCAAGATTGTTCAAATTATAGTCCTCGGGCCACAAATGCCCCCCACCCCGGGGCCCTTTTGTTTTACATAGACTTATATACAGAGATAATCTTTGAAAATCTTCCTCTTTGAAACAGCAAGGCCCGGGTCTTTGATATTTGGTGTGAAGCTTCATCTAGTGGACCTCTATCAAGATTGTTTAAATTATAGCCCTGAGGCCAAAAATGCCCCCGACACGGGGCCTTTTAGTTTAACATAGGCTTATGTAGTGCTGGGGCCAAAAATGCGTTTTTGGTCTCAGGGCTATAATTTGAACAATCTTGGTAGAGGTCCACTAGATGAAGCTTCATACCAAATATCAAAGACCAGGGCTATCTGGTTTCAGAGGAGAAGATTTTTCAAGATTTTCCCTGTATATAAGTCTATGTAATAACAAAGGGCCCTGTAGCGGGGGCATTTTTGGCCCCAGGACTATAATTTGAACAATCTTGGTAGAGGTCCACAAGATTAAGCTTCATACCAAATATCAAAGACCTAGGCCTTGTGGTTTCAGAGAAGAAGATTTTTAAAGATTTTCCCTATATAAGTCTATGTAAAACCAAAGGGCCCCAAGGCTGGGGCATTTTTGGTCTCAGGGCTATAATTGAACAATTTTGGTAGAGGTCCACTAGATGAAGCTTCATACCAAATATCAAAGACCTAGGCCTTGTGAATTCAGAGACAAAAAATTTTCAAGATTTTCCCCATATAAGTCTATATAAAATCAAAGGGCCCCGGAGCGGGGGCATTTTGGCAACAGCGCTATAATTTGAACAATCTTGGTAGAGGTTTAAAAGATGAAGCTTCATACCAAATATCAAAGACCTGGGCCTTGCGATTTCAGAAAAGAAGATTTTTAAAGATTTTCCCTATATAAGCCCATGTAAAACCAAAGGGCCCCGGGGCGGGGGATTTTTGGCCCGAGCACTATAGTTTGAACAATCTTGGTAGGGGTCCACTAGATTAAGCTCCATACCAAATAGCAAAGACCTGGGCCTTGTGGTTTCAGAGAAGAAGATTTTTAAAGATTTCCCCTATATAAGCCCATGTTAAACCAAAGGGCCCAGGGCGGGGGCATTTTTGGCCCTAGCACTAATTTGAACAATCTTGGTAGGGGTATACTAGATGAAGCTTCATACCAAATATCAAAGATCTGGGCCTTGCAGTTTCAGAGAAGAAGATTTTTAAAGATTTTGCCTATATAAGCCCATGTAAAACCAAAGGACCCCGGGGGGCACTTTGGTTTTACATAGACTTATATAGGGAAAATATTTAAAAATCTTCTTCTGTGAAACCACAAGGCCTAGGTCTTTGATATTTGGTGTGAAATTTCATCTAGTGGACCTCTATCAAGATTATTCAATTTATAGTCCTTGGGCCAAAAATGCCCCCGCCCCGAGACCCTTTGGTTTTGCATAGACTTATATAGGTAAATCTTTAAAAATCTTCTTCTCTGAAACCACAAGGCCAATGTCTTTGATATTTGGTATGGAGCTTCATCTAGTGGACCTCAACCAAGATTGTTCAAATTTTAGCCCCTGCCCTGGGGCCCTTTGGTTTAACATAGACTTATATATAGAGATAATCTTTGGAAATCTTCTTCTCTGAAACAGCAAGGCCTAGGTCTTTGATATTTGGTGTGAAGCTTCATCTAGTGGACCTCTATCAAGATTGTTTAAATTATAGCTCTGAGGCCAAAAATGTCCCCACCCCAGGGCCATTTGGTTTTACATAAGCTATGTAGGGAATATCTTTAAAAAATCGTCTCTGAAACCCCAAGGCCCAGGTCTTTGATATTTGGTGTGTAGCTTCATCTAGTGGACCTTTGCCAAGATTGCTCAAATTATAGGCTTTGTTGATATTTGGTATGAAGCTTCACCTATTTAGACCTCCCTCAACATTATGCACATTGTAGCCCTGGGGTCAATAATGGCCCTCCCAGAGGCCCACTTGTTACTCTATCATATTGGTCAGGTGAGCGATCCAGGGCCATCATGGCCCTCTTGTTAGCTCACCGTCACGTAGTGACGAGGTGAGCTTTTGGGATCACTTTTTGTCCGGCGTCCGTCCGTCCGTAAACTTTTTCTTCAAACGACATCTCCTCCTAAACCACTGAGCGGATTTTGACCAAACTTCACAGGAATGATCCTTAGGTGGTCCCCTTTCAAAGTTGTTCAAATGGTTCCGGTCCGTTGCACATATGGGTCACAGGAGCCAAAAATAGATTTTTTTCACCGAAAACTTAAAAAATCTTCTTCTCTGAAACTGCAAGGCCCAGGTCTTTGATATTTGGTATGAAGCTTCATCTAGTGGACCCCTACCAAGATTGTTCAAATTATAGTGCTGGGGCCAAAAATGCCCCCGCCCTGGGGCCCTTTGGTTTTACATGGGCTTATATAGGGAAAATCTTTAAAAATCTTCTTCTCTGAAACTGCAAGGCCCAGGTCTTTGATATTTGGTATGAATCTTTATCTGGTGGACCCCTACCAAGATTGTTCAAATTATAGTGCTGGGGCCAAAGATGCCCCCCGCCCCGGGGCCCTTTGGTTTTACATAGGCTTATATAGGGAAAATCTTTAAAAATCTTCTTCTCTGAAACCGCAAGGCCCAGGTCTTTGATATTTGGTATGAAGCTTCATCTAGTGGACCCCTACCAAGATTGTTCAAATTATAGTGCTGGGGCCAAAAATGCCCCGCCCCGGAGCCCTTTGGTTTTACATGGGCTTATATAGGGAAAATCTTTAAAAATCTTCTTCTCTGAAACTGCAAGGCCCAGGTCTTTGATATTTGGTATGAATCTTCATCTGGTGGACCCCTACCAAGATTGTTCAAATTATAGTGCTGGGGCCAAAGATGCCCCCGCCCGGGGCCCTTTGGTTTTTCATAGGCTTATATAGGGAAAATCTTTAAAAATCTTCTTCTCTGAAACCGCAAGGCCCAGGTCTTTGATATTTGGTATGAAGCTTCATCTAGTGGACCCCTACCAAGATTGTTCAAATTATAGTGCTGGGACCAAAAATGCCCCCGCCCCGGGGCCCTTTGGTTTTACATGGGCTTATATAGGGAAAATCTTTAAAAATCTTCTTCTCTGCAACTGCAAGGCCCAGGTCTTTGATATTTGGTATGAATCTTCATCTTATGGACCCCTACCAAGATTGTTCAAATTATAGTGCTGGGGCCAAAAATGCCCCCGCCCCGGGGCCCTTTGGTTTTACATCGGCTTATATAGGGAAAACCTTTAAAAATCTTCTTCTATGAAACCGCAAGGCCCAGGTCTTTGATATTTGATATGAAGCTTCATCTAGTGGACCCCTACCAAGATTGTTCAAATTATAGTGCTGGGGCCAAAAATGCCCCCTCCCCAGGGCCCTTTGGTTTTACATGGGCTTATATTGGGAAAATCTTTAAAAAATCTTCTTCTCTGAAACTGCAGGGCCCAGGTCTTTGCTATTTGGTATGAAGCTTCAACTAGTGGACCCCTACCAAGACTGTTCAAATTATAGTGCTGGGGCCAAAAATGCCCCTGCCCCGGGGCCCTTTGGTTTTACATAGGCTTATATAGAGAAAATCTTTAAAAATCTTTTTTTCTGAAACTGCAAGCCCCAGGTCTTTGATATTTGGTATGAAGTTTCATCTTGTGGACCTCTATCAAGATTGTTCAAATTATAGCCCTGAGGCCAAAATTGCCCCCGCTCCTGGGCCCTTTGGTTTTTCATAGACTTATATAGGGAAAATCTTGAAAAATCTTCTACTCTGAAACCACAAGGCCTAGGTCTTCGACATTTGGTATGAAGCTTCAGCTAGTGGACCTCTACCAAGATTGTTCAAATTATAGCCCTGGGGCCACAATGCCCCCGCCCCAGGGCCCTTTGGTTTTACATAGACTTATAATAAAGATAATCTTTGAAAATCTTCTTCTCTGAAACAACAAGGCCCAGGTCTTTGATATTTTGTTGTGTAGCTTCATCTAGTGGACCTTTGCCAACATTGTTCAAATTATAGTCTTTTGTTGATATTTGGTATGAAGCTTCACCTTTTTAGACCTCCCTCAACATTATGCACATTATAACCCTGGGGTCAATAATGGCCCTCCCTGGGGCCCACTTGTTACTCTATGGATCAGGTGAGCAATCCAGGGCCATCATGGTCCTCTTGTGTTTTATATTAGGATCACTTTTTGTCTGTCATCTGTGCATAAACAATTTCTTCAAACTACATCTCCTCCTAAACCACTGATCAGATTTTGACCAAACTTCACAGGAATGATCCTTAGGTGGACCCCTTTTAGAGTTGTTCAAATGGTTCTGGTCTGCTGCACATCAAGGTCACAGGGGCCAAAAATAGATTTTTTTAATGAAAACTTAAAAAATCTTCTTCTCTGAAACCAGAAGGCCCAGGTCTTTGATAGTTGGTACGAAGTTTCATCTAGTGGATCCCTACCAAGATTGTTCAAATTATAGTGCTCGGGCCAAAAATGCCCCCTCACTGGGGCCCTTTGGTTTTACATAAGCTTATATAGGGAAACTCTTTAAAAATCTTCTTCTCTGAAACCACAAGGCCCAGGACTTTGATATTTGGTATGAAGCTTCATCAAGTGGACCCCTACCAAGATTGTTCAAATTATAGTGCTGGGGCAAAAAATGCGACCGCCCCGGGGCCCTTTGGTTTTACATAGGCTTATATAGGGAAAATCTTTAAAAGTCTTCTTCTCTGAAACACAAGGCCCAGGACTTTGATATTTGGTATGAAGCTTCATCTAATAGACCTCTACTAAGATTGTTCAAATTAAAGCCCTTGGGCCAAAAATGTCCCCGCTCTGGGGCCCTTTGGTTTTACATAGACTTATATAGGGAAAATCTTTAGAATTCTTCTTCTCTGAAACCACAAGGCCTAGGTGTTTTATATTTGGTATGAAGCTTCTTCTAAAGGACCCCTACCAAGATTATTCAAATTATAGTGCTGGAGCCAAAAATGCCCCCGCCCCGGGGCCCTTTGGTTTTCATAGGCTTATATAGGGATAATCTTTAAAACCTTCTTTTCTGAAACCGCAAGGCCCAGGACTTTGATATTTGGTATGAAGCTTCATCTAATGGACCTCTACCAAGATTGTTCAAATTATAGCCCTGGGGCCAAAAATGCCCCCGCCTCGGGGGCCCTATGATTTTACATAGACTAATATAGGGAAAATCTTTAAAAGTCTTCTTCTCTGAAACCACAAGGCCTGGGTCTTTGATAGTTGGTATGAAGCTGCATCTAGTGGACCTCTATCAATATTATTCAAATTATAGCACTGAGACCAAAAATGTCCCCGCTCTGGGGCTCTTTGGTTTTACATAGACTTATATAGGGAAATCTTTAAAAATCTTCTTCTCTGAAACTGCAAGGCCCAGGCCTTTAATATTTGGTATGGAGCTTTATCTAGTGGACCTCTACCAAGATTGTTCAAGGTATAGCCCTGGGGCCACAAATGCCCCCACCCTGGAGCCCTTTGGTTTTACATAGATTTATATAGCCCCGGGGCCATTTGGTTTTGCATAGGCTTATGTAGGGAATATCTTTAAAAAAAAAATCTTCTTCTCTGAAACCGCAAGGCCCAGGTCTTTGATATTTGATGTGTAGCTTCATCTAGTGGACCTTTGCCAAGATTGTTCAAATTATAGCCTTTGTTGATGTTTGGTATGAAGCTTCACCTTTAAGACCTCCCTCAACATTACGCACATTAAAGCCCTGGGGCCAATAATGGCCCTCTCTGGGGCCCACTTGTTACACTATGGATCAGGTGAGCGATCCATGGCCATCATGGCCCTCTTGTTAGCTCACCGTCACGTAGTGACGAGGTGAGCTTTTGGGATCACTTTTTGTCCGTCGTCCGTCGTCAGTGCGTGCGTGCGTCCGTGCATAAACAATTTCTTCAAACGACATCTCCTCCTAAACCACTGATCGGATTTTGACCAAACTTCACAGGAATGATCCTTAGGTGGTCCCCTTTCAAAGTTGTTCAAATGGTTCCAGTCCGTTGCACATATAGGTCACAGGAGCCAAAAATAGACTTTTTTCACCAAAAACTTAAAAAATCTTCTTCTCTGAAACCACAAGGCCCAGGCCTTTGATATTTGGTATGAAGCTTCATCTAGTGGACCCCTACCAAGATTGTTCAAATTATAGTGCTGGGGCGCAAAATGCCCCCGCCCCGGGGCCCTTTGGTTTTACATGGGCTTATATAGGGGAAAACTTTAAAAATCTTCTCCTCTGAAACCACAAGGCCCAGATCTTTGATATTTGGTATGAAGCTTCATCTAGTGGACCCCTACCAAGATTGTTCAAATTATAGTGCTGGGGCCAAAAATGCCCCGGCCCCGGGGCCCTTTGGTTTTACATGGGCTTATATAGGGAAAATCTTTAAAAATCTTCTTCTCTGAAACCGCAAGGCCCAGGTCTTTGATATTTGGTATGAAGGTTCATCCAGTGGACCCCTACCAAGATTGTTCAAATTATAGTGCTGGGGCCAAAAATGCCCCCGCCCCGGGCCCTTTGGTTTTACATGGGCTTATATAGGGAAAATCTTTAAAAATCTTCTTATCTGAAACTTCAAGGCCCAGGTCTTTGTTATTTGGTATGAAGCTACATCTAGTGGACCCCTACCAAGATTGTTCAAATTATAGTTCTGGGGCAAAAAATGCCCCCGCCCAGGGGCCCTTGGGTTTTACACAGGCTTATATAGGGAAAAATCTTTAAAAATCTTCTTCTCTGAAACTACAAGGCCCAGGTCTTTGATATTTGGTATGAAGCTTCAGCTAGTGGACCTCTACCAAGATTGTTCAAATAATAGAACTTAGACCTAAAATGCCTCTGCCTCGTGGCCCTTTGGTTTTACATAGACATATATGGGGAAATCTTTAAAAATCTTCTTCTATGAAACCACAAGGCCTATTGCTTTGATATTTGGTGTGAAATTTCTTCTAGTCGACCTCTATCAAGATTGTTTAAATTATAGCTCTGGGGCCAAAAAATGCCCCCGCACCGAGACCCTTTGGTTTTACATAGACTTATATAGGGGAATATTTAAAAATCTTCTTCTCTGAAACTGCAAGGCCCAGGTCTTTGATAATTGGTATGAAGCTTCATCTAGTGGACGTCTATCAAGATTGTTTAAATTATAGCCCTGAGGCCAAAAATGCCCCCGCCTTGGGGCCATTTGGTTTTACATAGGCTTATGTTGGGAATATCTTTAAAAAAATCTTCTTCTCTGAAGCCAAAAGGCCTAGGTGTTTGATATTTGGTGTGGAATTTCATCTAGTGGACCTCTACCAAGATTGTGCAAATTATAGCCCTGAGGCCAAAAATGTCGCCGCCCGGAGACCCTTTGGTTTTAAAAAATCTTCTTCTCTGAAACTGCAAGGCCCAGGTCTTTGATATTTGGTATGGAGCTTCATTTAGTGGATCTCTACTAAGATTGTTCAAATTATAGCCCTAAGGCCAAAAATGCCCCCGCCTTGGGGCCATTTGGTTTTACATAGGCTTATGTTGGGAATATCTTTAAAAAAATCTTCTTCTCTGAAACCGCAAGTCCCAGGTCTTTGATATTTGGTGTGTAGCTTCATCTAGTGGACCTTTGCCAAGATTGTTCAAATTATAGCCTTAGTTGATATTTGGTAAGAAGCTTCACCTTTTTAGACCTCCCTCAACATTATGCACATTATAACCCTGGGGTCAATAATGGCCCTCCCCTGGGCCCACTTGTTACTCTATGGATCAGGTGAGCGATCCAGGGCCATCATGGCCCTCTTGTTAGCTCACCTGTCACGTAGTGACAAGGTGAGCTTTTGGGATCACTTTTTGTCTGTCGTGAGTGCGTCCGTAAACTTTTTCTTCAAACGACATCTCCTCCTAAACCACTGAACGGATTTTGACCAAACTTCACAGGAATGATCCTTAGGTGGTCCCCTTTCAAAGTTGTTCAAATGGTTCCGGTCCGTTGCACATGTAGGTCACAGCGGCCAAAAATAGATTTTTTTCAACGAACACTTAAAAAATCTTCTTCTCTGAAACCGCAAGGCCCAGGTCCTTGATATTTGGTATGAAGCTTCATCTAGTGGACCCCTACCAACATTGTTCAAATTATAGTGCTGGGGCCAAAAATGCCCCCGCACGGGGGCCCTTTGGTTTTACATGGGCTTATATAAGGAAAATCTTTAAAAATCTTCTTCTCTGAAACTGCAAGGCCCAGGTCTTTGATATTTGGTATGAAGCTTTATCTAGTGGACCCCTACCAAGATTGTTCAAATTATAGTGCTGGAGCTCAAAATGCCCCCGCACGGGGGCCCTTTGGTTTTACATGTGCTTATATAGGGAAAATCTTGAAAAATCTTCTTCTCTGTACCCGCAAGGCCCAGGTCTTTGATATGTGGTATGAAGCTTCATCTAGTGGACCCCTACCAAGATTGTTCAAATTATAGTGCTGGGGCCAAAAATGCCCCCGCACGGGGGCCCTTTGGTTTTACATGGGCTTATATAGGGAAAATCTTTAAAAATCTTCTTCTCTGAAACCGCAAGGCCCAGGTCTTTGATATTTGGTATGAAGCTTCATCTAGTGGACCCCTACCAAGATTTTCAAATTATAGTGCTGGAGCTAAAAATGCCCTCGCACGGGGGCCCTTTGGTTTTACATGGGCTTATATAGGGAAAATCTTGAAAAATCTTCTTCTCTGAAACCGCAAGGCCCAGGTCTTTGATATTTGGTATGAAGCTTCATCTAGTGGACCCCTACCAAGATTGTTCAAATTATTGTGCTGGAGCTCAAAATGCCCCCGCACAGGGGCCCTTTGGTTTTACATGTGCTTATATAGGGAAAATCTTGAAAAATCTTCTTCTCTGAAACCGCAAGGCCCAGGTCTTTGATATTTGGTATGAAGCCTTATCTAGTGGACCCCTACCAAGATTGTTCAAATTATAGTGCTGGAGCTAAAAATGCCCCCGCACGGGGGCCTTTTGGTTTTACATGGGCTTATATAGGGAAAATCTTGAAAAATCTTCTTCTCTGAAACCGCAAGGCCCAGGTCTTTGATATTTGGTATGAAGCTTCATCTAGTGGACCCCTACCAAGATTGTTCAAATTATAGTGCTGGGGCCAAAAATGCCCCCGCACCAGCAGGGGTGTAAAATTCCACTCGCCCGCTCGCATTTGCGAGTAAGTTTTAAGGCAGGGCGAGTAAGGTTTTCTAAACTGACCTTACTTTTTCTTCATTTTTAGCACCTATATGAAAAGTTTAGATGATAAGGGCGAGTAAGTTTGAGGGAAATTTTACACCTCTGACCAGGGCCCTTTTGTTTTACATAGGCTTATATAGGGAAAATCTTTAAAAATCTTCTTCTCTGAAACCGCAAGGCCCAGGTCTTTGATATTTGGTATGAAGCTTCATCTAGTGGACCCCTACCAAGATTGTTCAAATTATAGTGCTCGAGCTAAAAATGCCCCCGGCACGGGGGCCCTTTGGTTTTACATGGGCTTATATAGGGAAAATCTTGAAAAATCTTCTTCTCTGAAACCGCAAGGCCCAGGTCTTTGATATTTGGTATGAAGCTTCATCTAGTGGACCCCTACCAAGATTGTTCAAATTATAGTGCTGGGGCCAAAAATGCCCCCGCACCAGGGCCCTTTCGTTTTACATTGGCTTATATAGGGAACATTTTGAAAAATCTTCATCTCTGAAACTGCAAGGCCCAGGTCTTTGATATTTGGTATGAAGCTTCATCTTGTGGACCTCTACCAAGATTGTTCAAATTATAGCCCTGGGGCCAAAAATGCGCCCGCTCCAGGGCCCTTTGGTTTTAGATAAACTTATAATATAGGGAAAATCTTGTTTTACATAGTCTATATGCAGGCTAATTAAACCTTTAAAATCTTCTTCTCTGAAACCAGAAAGCCCAGGTCTTTCATATTCGATATGAAGCTTCATCTTGTGGACCTCTACCAAGATTGTTCAAATTATAGCCCTGGGGCCAAAATTGACCCTGCCCGGGTCCCACTTGTTATACATTGGCTCAGGTGAGCGAACCAGGGCCCTCTGGGCCCTCTTGTGTTTTATATTAGGATCACTTTTTGTCTGTCATCCGTGCGTAAACAATTTCTTCAAACGACATCTCCTCCTAAACCACTGATCGGATTTTGACCAAACTTCACAGGAATGATCCTTAGGTGGTTCCCTTTCAAAGTTGTTCAAATGGTTCTGGTCCATTGCACATATAGGTCACAGGAGCCAAAAATAGATTTTTTTCACCGAAAACTTAAAAAATCTTCTTCTCTAAAACTGCAAGGCCCAGGTCTTTGATATTTGGTATGAAGCTTCATCTAGTGGACCCCTACCAATATTGTTCAAATTATAGTGCTGGGACCAAAAATGCCCCCGCCCTGGGGGCCCTTTGGTTTTACATGGGCTTATATAGGAAAATCTTTAAAAAATCTTCTTCTCTGAAACCACAAGGCCCAGGTCTTTGATATTTGGTATAAAGCTTCATCTAGTGGACCCCTACCAAGGTTGTTCAAATTATAGTGCTGGGGCCAAAAATGCCCCCGCCCTGGGGGCCCTTTGGTTTTACATGGGCTTATATAGGGAAAATCTGTAAAATCTTCTTCTCTGAAACCGCAAGGCCCAGGTCTTTGATATTTGGTATGAAGCTTCATCTAGTGGACCCCTACCAAGATTGTTCAAATTATAGTGCTGGGGCAAAAAATGCCCCCGCCCTGGGGCCCTTTGGTTTTATATGGGCTTATATAGGGAAAATCTTTAAAAATCTTCTTCTCTGAAACTGCAAGGCCCAGGTCTTTGCTATTTGGTATTTAGCTTCATCTAGTGGACCTCTTCCAAGATTGTTCAAATTATAATGCTGGGGCCAAAAATGCCCCCGCCCCGGGGCCCTTTGGTTTTACATATGCTTATGTAGGGAAAATCTTTAAAAATCTTCTTTGCTGAAACTGCAAGGCCCAGGTCTTTGATATTTGGTATGTAGCTTCATCTAGTGGAGCTCTACCAAGATTGTTCAAATTATAGCCTTGGGGCCAAAAATGCCCCCGCCCGGGGGCCCTTTCGTTTAACATAGACTTAAATAGGGAAAATCTTGAAAAATCTTCTTCTCTGAAACTGCAAGGCCTAGGTCTTTGGTATTTGGTATAAAGCTTTATCTAGTAGACCTCTACCAAGATTGTTCAAATTATAGCCCTTAGGCGAAAAAAATTCCCCCGCCTCAGGGCCCTTTGGTTTTACATAGACTTATATAGGGAAAATCTTTAAAAATCTTCTTCTGTGAAACCACAAGGCCTAGGTCTTTGATATTTGGTGTGAAATTTCATCTAGTGGACCTCTATCAAGATTGTTCAAATTACAGCCCTGGGGCCAAAAATGCCCCCGCCATGAGACCCTTTGGTTTACATAGACTTATAGGAAAATCTTTAAAAATCTTCTTCTCTGAAACTGCAAGGCCCATGTCTTTGATATTTGGTTTGGAGCTTCATCTAGTGGACCTCTACCAAGATTTTCAAATTATAGCCCTCGGGCCACAAATGCCCTCTGCCCCGGGGCCCTTTGGTTTTACATAGACTTATATAGAGATAATCTTTGAAAACCTTCTCTGATACAGCAAGGCCCATGTC
This sequence comes from Lucinisca nassula, assembly GCA_963580285.1. Classification (NCBI taxonomy): domain Eukaryota; kingdom Metazoa; phylum Mollusca; class Bivalvia; order Lucinida; family Lucinidae; genus Lucinisca; species Lucinisca nassula. The sequence goes on from OY757010.1 coordinate 79,725,846, forward strand.
TTTGATATTTGATGTGAAGCTTCATCTAGTGGACCTCTATCAAGATTGTTTAAATTATAGCCCTGAGGCCAAAAATGCCTCCACCTCCGGGCCATTTGATTTTACATAGGCTTATGTAGGGAATATCTTTAAAAAAAATCTTCTTCTCTGAAACCGCAAGGCCCAGGTCTTTGATATTTGGTGTGTAGCTTCCATCTAGTGGACCATTGCCAAGATTGTTCAAATTATAGCCTTTGTTGATATTTGGTATGAAGCTTCACCTTTTTAGACCTCCCTCAACATAATGCACATTATTACCCTGGGGTCAATAATGGCCCTCCCCGGGGCCCACTTGTTACTCTATGGATCAGGTGAGCGATCCAGGGCCATCATGGCCCTCTTGTGTTTTATATTAGGATCACTTTTTGTCTGTCATCCGTGCGTAAACAATTTCTTCAAACGACATCTCCTCCTAAACTGCTGATCGGATTTTGACCAAACTACACAGGAATGATCCTTAGGTGGTACCCTTTCAAAGTTGTTCAAATGGTTCCGGTCCGTTGCACATATAGGTCACAGGAGCCAAAAATAGATTTTTTCATTGAAAACTTAAAAAATCTTCTTCTCTGAAACCGCAGGACCCAGGTCTTTGATATTTGGTATGAAGCTTTATCTAGTGGACTTCTACCAAGATTGTTCAAATTATAGTGCTTGGGCCAAAAATGCCCCCGCCCCGGAGCCATTTGGTTTTACATGGGCTTATATAGGAAAATCTTCAAAAATCTTCTTCTCTGAAACCACAAGGCCCAGGTCTTTGATTTTTGGTATGAAGCTTCATCTAGTGGACCGCTGCCAAGATTGTTCAAATTATAGTGCTGGGGCCAAAAATGCCCCCGCCCGGGGCCCCCTTGGGTTTACATGGGCTTATACAAGGAAAATCTTTAAAAATCTTGTACTCTGAAACCGCAAGGCCCAGGTCTTTGATATTTGATATGAAGCTTCATCTTGTGGACCCCTACAAAGATTGTTCAAATTATATTGCTGGGGCCAAAAATGCCCCTGCCCTGGGGCTCTTTGGTTTTACATTGGCTTATATAGGGAAAATCTTTAAAAATCTTCTTCTCTGAAACTGCAAGGCCCAGGCCTTTGCTATTTGGTATGAAGCTTCATCTAGTGGACCCCTACCAAGATTGTTCAAATTATAGTGCTGGGGCTAAAAATGTCCCCGCCCCGGGGCCCTTTTATAGGGAAAATCTTTAAAAATCTTCTTCACTGAAGCTGCAAGGCCCAGGTCTTTGATATTTGGTATGAAGCTACATCTTGTGGACCTCTACCTAGATTGTTCAAATTATAGCCCTGGGGCCAAAAATGCCCGCGCTCCGGGGCCTTTTGGTTTTACATAGACTTATATAGGGAAATCATTAAAAATCTTCTTCTCTGAAACTGCAAGGCCCATGTCTTTGATATTTGGTATGGAGCTGTATCTAGTGGACAATTATAGCCTTTGTTGATATTTGGTATGAAACTTCACCTTTTTAGACCTCCCTCAACATTATGCACATTATAACCTTGGGGTCAATAATGGCCCTCCCTGGGGCCCACTTGTTACTCTATGGATCAGGTGAGCGATCCAGGGCCATCATGGCCCTCTTGTTTATCTTGTGATCGCAACTCAGCACTCACAATTTTTCATATAGGTCTGAAGATGTGCATGTGCTTTTTTCATTATCCAAAACTTATTTTTTAACTTAGACTGTTTTTCAGATCTAATAACGCGAAAAGTCTATAAGGCGTAGGTACCTTGTTAGGGATTTAACCCTCTCACAAGTCTTTACCTTTAATTCATGAGTCTTTCTCCTCTGACAGGGCTATAGCGGGGCTATAGTCAGATCCTCTGACAGTTCTAGTTTCTTTTGTTTCAGCGTTGCATCCGACTCAAACGTCACGCATTCTGAACGTCTGTTGATATTTCTTAGACGCCATTACAATGACGTCATGAATAACGTCGCCGTGATTGAAACTTGCCCGCGTTTGAATAGAACAATTTCACTGCAAAGCGGTATCTAGTATCTTGTACATAAAGTAGTTCCAGCTGAAGGGATTTATTTCCCCGGCTAAGAGGAAATATTTCTTCTTAGCAAAAAGGAAAATACCAAGTTTATGTATGGTAGAAATCATGGTATTTCTCTGTAATGCATGTAATATTAGCATATTTGCCATATTAAATGATCAAAGTTTTAACGATATGGTAACTAACAACATCATTAGTTTTAAACAACTGGCCCCAAATAATGTGTAATTAATGGAAAAAAAAATATATGATGGAGAGGTGTTAGATGACACCTCTTCATCATTTATATTTCTTTTCATTCATCCATATTGAGCTGTTATCACTCATATTTGTCTGTCTTTGTTAGGTCAAACATCATCTCAAGACATTTCCCTCTGCTGTACAGCCACTTTCTTTTCAGCAGTCAGTTTTGGAGGTTTTCCCTCGTTGGCTTTTTCATAGAGGTTACATTTATTTTGCAGGCATATAACAGTGAGACAAAGACATTCGAGGAACCACCAAGCAAGGCCAGGTTAATGGGATCTAAAGGAAAGGTGAGTGGACTTGGTCTGTGGTTGGGGTAGGGGATGTGGGGGAACAGTTAGACAGACATTTGAGGTACCACCAGTTTGAGCTAAGTGAATGGTGAGTCAACCTGGTCTTGGGTTTGGGGAGATGGTATTTCGGAGAAAGTGAGACAAAGACATTTGAGGAACTAACAGTCAGGGCTAGCTGAATGGTGAGACAACCTGGACTGGGGTTGGGTGTTTGGATATGGGGGAGACAGTGAGAAAAAAAACATTTTAGGAGCCACCAGTCAGGGCTAGGTGAATGGTGAGTCACCTTGGTCTCGGGTTAGGGTTGGGGTGGGGGGAATAGTGAAACAAAGAAATTTGAGGAACCAACAGTCGGGGCTAGGTGAATGGTGAGTCAACCTGGTTTGTGGTAGGGGGAATAGGGGAGACAGTGAGATAAAGCCATTTGAGGGACCACCAGTCAAGGCCAGGTGAATGATGACTCATTGGTGAGTCAACCTGGTTTGGGGTTGGGGAAGGGGTTATGGGGGAGACAGTGAGACAAAGACGTTTTAGAAACCACCAGTCTGGGTTAGGTGAATGATAAGTCAAACTGGTCTTTGGGAGAGGAAAGGAGACATTAAGACAAAGACATTTGAGGAACCACCAATTAGCTAAATTAATGGGATCAAATGGAGAGGAGAGTCCATCAGGTCTGGGTTAGGGGTGAGGGTATTGGGGAGACTCATTGCGATATTTGAAGAACCATCAGTGAAGATGAGGTGAATGGGATCAATTTGTTTTGCGGCAACCTTTATAGCTTCATTTTTGTTTTATTTTTTCATTTGCCTGGAGTTTAACAGCCCAGTCAACACTATTTAGAACATATTGAGTCTGTAAGTTTACCTGACCACACTTTTTCTTGGCTGGCTTATACATAAGCTGTTAGCCAGTGTGCATTGTTTCACTGTACATTCTTTCATCAGAAACTGACAACTGCCATTCTTGAATCAATGGAAGGGATCGATGTAGGTATTGAACCTCCTGATCACCAGTCACGATGTGCATCCATTCAGGCTACCTAGGGCAGCTTCCTTATTTCTTTGTCTTTTACGTGTCACACTGTCTATATCTTTTTGTTTCTTTACAATGTCTCTAAATGTTCAGTCCTCTTCCACTGATTCCAGATGGACATTTGTCAATTTCAGGTGAAAGAATAGTCACTATACTAGCTAAGTGCTTATGTAGAAGCCTACCACTGAGAAGTATGGTTAGTTTAGCTGACAGGTTCTACATGACCTAAATAGTTCTAACTTGGCTTGGGATGTTAAACTCTGAAATAAACAAAAGTTGAGATCTCTACAAGTCAAAAGTGCCTTGATACATTGGTACAAGTGTCGTCACTTACCATATCTGGATTCATCAATGTATGATCCAAGCCCTACTTGTTACACTGACTGAATGGGCCTCCATTGCCTAGTGGGTAAGAGCCCTGTCACTTAAACATTAGGTCTCTCACCACTGTGGGTTTGAGCATGACTAAGGGGTCACATATAAGATGCCAAGTTCTGCAATGGAAGGGCAGGTCAGGGCCTAACAAATCAAAAGTTTCAACCACTTGCCTGGCAGTCCACAACATCTTCAAAATGGCTTCCTTATATATTCTATACATTTTTCTGGGCAAGTGAGATAAAAAAAAAAACTTGCCCAGCCAAAATTTGGACTTGTCCAGGGCAGCCGGGGAGTGGATTTGTGAGGCCCTGCAGGTGGTTTTCTCCGGGTTCTGCAGTTATCACCAATTTCTGATTAATGTTCAACATAAAATAATAGAAACAATCTTGAAAGAGTCGTAAAACCAAAGGAAAAAAAAAAACGACTGAATATGCATAATGTGTGCCCAGTTCACTTAAAAGTTTTGCCTTTTTTCACAGGGTAAAGGAAAAGGCAAGGGCAAAGGCAAGGGAAAGAGTTCCACTCAAACTGATAAAGAGTTAGAGAACAAGACAGAAGTGAGACGACTCCGAGGGCTGGATGTGTTTGCTGGATGTGGAGGTGGGTCAAAATGTACTAGTGAAGGACAGTGGGCTGCATGCTGATTCCAGCTTCCACGCAGAGCTGAACTTGACCCCACTTGAGTACTGCTAAACCGCTTAGAAGGACTAAGCCTGCCCAGGCAAAGTGGTGTGAGTCAGACTGACAAATGCTTGTAAGCCTTTTGGTGTCATTGGGCGGCAGAGCTTGAGATGTCATTTCATCTCAATGTCGGGTAAAAGGCCCACAAAATTGGAAGCAACGTCTCCATGCTGACCTAAATAGTGTTGATGGGGACGTTAAACCTCAATTTGAACAAAAACTGGCGAAGGGCACAGGTTTGGAGGCTGGGTTGAGAATCTTGAGCATATGTGTTGAAACTGATCCCTATACACTAGAACATCTTTATAACACTATTAATGGTATTCAAAGCAGAAACCTTGTTCGTTAAAAAACGGTGTTATATCCAAACAAAAATATAAAGCTTATATAGGAAAATGACCATTTATGGCCATTTTTAGCTCACCTGTCACGTAGTGACAAGGTGAGCTTTTGTGATCACTTTCCGTCCGTCGTCAGTGCGTGTGTGCGTGCGTAAACAATTTCTTCAAACGACATCTCCTTCTAAACCACTGATCGGATTTTGACCAAACTTCACAGGAATGATCCTTAGGTGGTCCCCTTTCAAAGTTGTTCAAATGGTTCCGGTCCGTTGCACATCTGGGTCACAGGAGCCAAAAATAGATTTTTTCACCGAAAACTTAAAAAATCTTCTTCTCTAAAACCACAAGGCCCAGGTCTTTGATATTTGGTGTGAAGCTTCACCTAGTGGACCTCTACCAAGATTGTTCAAATTATAGCTCTAGGGCCAAAAATGCCCCCGCCCCGGGGGCCTTTGTTTTTACATAGGCTTATACAGGGAAAATCTTTAAAAATCTTCTTCTCTGAAACCAAAAGGCCCAGGTCTTTGATATTTGGTATGAAGCTTCATCTAGTGGACCTCTACCAAGATTGTTCAAATTATGGCCCTTGGGCCAGAAATGCCCCCGCCCCGGGGGCCTTTGGGTTTACATAGGCTTATATAGGGAAAATCATTAAAAATCTTCTTCTCTGAAACCACACGGCCCAGGTCTTTGATATTTGGTGTGAAGCTTCACCTAGTGGACCTCTACCAAGATTGTTCAAATTATAGCTCTAGGGCCAAAAATGCCCCCGCCCCGGGGGCCTTTGGTTTTACATAGGCTTATACAGGGAAAATCTTTAAAAATCTTCTTCTCTGAAACCAAAAGGTCCAGGTCTTTGATATTTGGTATGAAGCTTCATCTAGTGGACCTCTACCAAGATTGTTCAAATTATGGCCCTTGGGCCAGAAATGCCCCCACCCCGGGGGCCTTTGGGTTTATATAGGCTTATATAGGGAAAATCTTTAAAAATCTTCTTCTCTGAAACCACAAGGCCCAGGTCTTTGATATTTGGTGTGAAGCTTCACCTAGTGGACCTCTACCAAGATTGTTCAAATTATAGACCTAGGGCCAAAAATGCCCCCGCCCTGGGGGCCTTTTGGTTTTACATAGGCTTATACAGGGAAAATCTTTAAAAATCTTAGAAGCCTCAGTGGTGCAGTGGTTACGCTACTCGCCTTGTAAACCAGGGATTGCAGGATCGATCCCGGGCTTCTCCAGACTTTCGGATGAGTCTTTAAACCGAGGTCCCGTCTCCGTATGACCTCAGCTGTTGGTGGGACGTAAAACTAAAACTCACTCACTCACTTTAAAAATCTTCTTCTCTGAAACCCCAAGGCCTAGATCTTTGATATTTGGTGTGAAGCTTCATCTTGTGGACCTCTACGAAGATTGTTCAAACTATAGCCCTAGGGTCAAAAATGTCCCCGCCCCGGGGCCTTTGTGTTTACATAGGCTTATATAGGGAAAATCTTTAAAAATCTTCTTCTCTGAAACCACAAGGCCCAGGTCTTTGATATTTGGTGTGAAGCTTCATCTAGCCGACCTCTACCAAGATTGTTCAAATTATGGCCCCTGGACCTGAAATGCACCCGCCCCGGGGGCCTTTCGGTTTACATAGGCTTATATAGGGAAAATCTTTAAAATTCTTCTTCTCTAAAACCACATGGCCCAGGTCTTTGATATATGGTGTGAAGCTTCACCTAGTGGATCTCTACCAAGATTGTTCAAATTATAGCCCTAGGGCCAAAAATGCCCCCACCCTGGGGGCCTTTGGTTTTACATAGGCTTATACAGGGAAAATCTTTAAAAATCTTCTTCTCTGAAACCACAAGGCCCAGGTCTTTGATATTTGGTGTGAAGCTTAATCTAGTGGACCTCTACCAAGATTGTTCAAATTATAGCCCTGGGGCTAAAAATGTCCCCGCCCCGGGCGCCTTTGGTTTTAAATAGGCTTATACAGGGAAAATCTTTAAAAATCTTCTTCTCTGAAACCGCAAGGCTCTGAATTTAATATTTGGTGTGAAGCTTCATCTAGTGGACCTCTACCAAGATTGTTCAAATTATAGCCCTGGGGCCAAAAATGCCCCCATCCCCAGGGCCCTTTGGTTTTTTATAGGCTTATATAGGGAAAATATTTAAAAAACTTCTTCTCTGAAACCACAAGGCTCAGGTCTTTGATATTTTGTATGAAGCTTCAACTAGTTATAGCCCTTAGGCCAAGAATGTTCTAGAGACACTTATTCTCAGGTGAGCGATTCAGGGCCCTCTGGGCCCTCTTGTTCTATATAATCTATACATTTTTTTATCCATATTGAAATTGTGTTATATCCAAAACCATGTTATAGTGAACCGTTTTATAATGAGGATGTTGTGTACTGTACAGTTACTTTATAAGCTTCTGTCATAGCATAAGGGATAATTTTCCTTATTTGTTGTCAGAAATATGTTGTGGGTACTTGTTAGAATCGCCTCATTAAAGTCATTGTATTAATGGGAATGGGAACACCTTCAGGGGTGGCAACTCCTGCAAAGGTATTTTTGTCTCCCATGTCAATAGGGGTCAACTCTTTAAGGAAAGAATTTGCTCCTGAGGAGCAAATTCTTTCCTTTAAGAGTAGACCCCTTTTTCAGTGTGACCGGGCTTATAGAAAAGAGAACAGAAAGCCCCGAAAATTGTCTCCCTTTGAAAAATGGCAGAAAAATCTGCCAGGTGTTCCCATTCCCTTTAAGTACCCACAACATATTGTTTAATGCAGAAATAAGAAATATTATCCTTTAATTATCCTTGTTATTCCTCGTAAACAGAAGCTAATTGCTGTAGAGTCGCACAAAATTCTGTGTAAGAGGAGACTGTGTTATATCCAGGACCATACGAGAGTATATGTGCCAGCACACAACAACACATAGAAGTCAACATGGTGTAGTGGATAAGCTACTCACCTCATAACGCAGAGGTTATGGGTTCCATCACAGGCTTCTCCTGACCTTCAGATGAGTCTTTAAACTGAGGTCCCGTCTCTTTGACCTTGGCTGTTGATGGGACGTAAAACACAAACTCACAACAACACATAAAACAATGTTTGTGTGACCAGCAAAGACTCAGATCAGCCTGTACATCCGCAAATTCTGATCGGAGTCTTGGCTGATTGCATGAATCTTCTTTAGCCGTTGGGCTATCTAAAAGAGAGACAAATGGCAATGTCTGCCATAGTGGGTGGATGGACATTATGAAAACACACCTATACAAATACATAGAAAATTTTGTCGCCAAAAAATCAAGATTTTTAGATGAAAAATTGTGATATTTTTCTTCTTTCTGCTCAAAATATAGATTTATGGTACACGTTAGAACCACCTCATGGAGGCAGTTCTAACGAGTACCCACAATCTATATTTTCAGAAATAAGAAAAATAAGGTTTACCCCTGTAAACCCCAGTTTTACTATATAAAAGTGGGGTTCAAGGGGGTCAAAAATATATAGGCGTGTTTACGTGATGGAGCTCTCAAACAAGTTTTAATGGTCCCAAGGGTATTCAAGCCATTGAGGTTCGAGTGTATATCCTGGGGCCAGCCTATCAGGGTTTGGAGAATGGATTGGGCTGCATATGCTTCTGCACAGAGCTGAAACCAACTGAACATGAGCACTGGTAACTGCTTTGGAGTTAAGTTTGCCCAGGAAATGTGGTGTGGGTCGGGCTGTTCCTTAAACCAAAGCAGTTTCTTTGGGCAACAGGGCTTGAGACCTGATTTTATCTCATTTTTTCCCAGTAAAAGTCCCACAAAATCGGAAGCAACTTCTCCTAAATGACCTAAATAGTGTTGAGGGGGAACATAAAACCTCAACACAACAAGAATCCACTGTAATTGAAAAACCATGTTATATTGCATAGGATTCTTATGAGACTTTTCTGCAGTGCTATAGCACCGTATGTTTTCGGACAGACAGGCCTGAGCAAACAATATAGACCCTGATGAGACGCTACAGAACATAGTATCTCATAAGGAAAAGAAAAAGATTCTCATTTGCTGTAGTATTTTCTGTAGTGCTTGAAGGGTTGAAATGACATAAAGTTGGTGTGAAGATGTAATTGCAATTGGAATTGTGTTCATAGCTATTCTGAATTGTTTCTTAACAATTCCAGGTCTGTCTGAAGGTTTCCACCAGGCAGGAATTGCCGAGTCTCGTTGGGCCATTGAGAAAGAAGAACCAGCTGCTCAGGCTTTCCGTCTGAACAACCCTGGCAGTACAGTGTTCAGTGAAGATTGTAATCTGTTACTGAAACTAGTTATGGACGTAAGTGACCATCTTTATTTTACAAGTTCTTGTCAGTGAATAAATCCAGTGTCTCGAAGACCGATATGTCACTGAGACTGGACATTTAGTTGAGAGTTCAGAGCGAGGATTTTCAGTTTAAATTTTTTAATTGTTTTATTGAGTTGTGTGTCACACACAATAAAAATGATGAGACATTTTTGCTAACACACCATCTAATGAGGGTCTTCAATGTTTGTAGAAAGTCTAACAATTTTTAAATCAATTTTTAAAATCCACTCAACCTGGTACCCCTAAATTTTGAAATAGACTCCTGAGGTGGAAGACCGGCCCCGATAGCTCAGTTGGTAGAGTGTCCGCTCCGGGGAACGGGAGGTCTCGGGTTCGATCCCGGGCCGCGACATACCAAAGTCGTTAAAAATGGTACTAGCTGCTCCTCGTTTGGCACTCAGATTTACGGGGTAGAGCTAGGACTGGTCGATCCAGTGTCAGGATAATGTGACTGGGTGTGGTATCATGTAATGTGTCTGGGACATGATACTTCAGTGAGGCAGCACTATAAACGTGAGCATTGAGCTCCCTGTCACAACCAGACACCGTCGTGATATGACTGAAAAATTGTTGAAAGCGACGTTAAACCCGAATTCACACACACACACACTGAGGTGGAAGATTCTTTTCAGTACAAAATGAGTTAAATCTGTCCTGATACCTCAACCTACTACTTTTAAGCTGAAATAAATTCAGACCAGTGTTAGTTTGATGAATTCAGGGCAGTGTTAAGTGAATTCAGGGCAAGCTCCCGCCCATCGGGGCATGAAGAAGTAGATGGGCTGCATGATGCTTCCACGCACAGTTGAATCCGACCCACACACTAGTACTGGTTAACGGCTTAGAGGATCTAAGCCTGCCCAGGCAAATTGGTGTGAGTGTCGGACCGTCCATGCTTATAAACCCTATTGGTTTCATTGGGCGACAAGGCTTGAGATGTCATTTCATCTCAATGTCGGGTAAAAGTCCCACAAAATTGGAAGCAGTGTCTCAAAAAATGACCTTTACAGTGTTGACGTGGACGTTAAACCTCAAATCAAACAAAAAAAACAGGGCAAGTGTTAACTAAGTGAATTCAGGGCAGTGTTAAGTGAACTCAGGGCAGTGTTAATAAAGTGAATTCAGGACAGTGTTAATTAAGTGAACTCAGGACAATGTTAATTAAGTGAACTCGGAGCAGTGTTAATTAAGTGAACTCATGGCAGTATTAATTAAGTGAACTCAGGACAATGTTAATTAAGTGAATTCAGGGCAGTGTTAAGTGAACTTATGGAAGTGATAAGTGAACTCAGGGCAGTGCAAATTAAGTGAATTCAGGACAGTATTGCACAGGAGGTTTTTTAAAGCACCTAGTGGTTATAAGCAGCGATATAATGCTTTATAAGATAAACAACAGCAATGACAATTATGTGAACTCTGGGTAGTTTTAGTTTAGCTTGAAACATACATATACATACATATTTTATATCGCCTCATCTTTCTTGTTGGAGTATCATTAGCTTAACAAACTGGATAGTGGTGGCAGTGTTGAGTTTCTAGCACATATGGTACCTTCTTTGCTTGTATTTTTGATGCAAAGTGTAATTTGCAAGCCAAAAGCTACGGTACTGATATTTTTCTTCAGCAAAAAAATCTTTGTTTGTGGTATTGAAGGATTATAGGTTCAGAATATCGTTAACCAAAAGCATCAGAAGCTTTGAACTGCTGTGGCCAGTTGTTCAAAACTAATGCTGTCATTAGTTAATGTATTGTTAAAACCTTGATCATTAAAGCTGACATATGTATTTTGTTTGTTAATATTTTTGCTGAAAAAAATGTGAGTAGCTTTATATATTTGCAAAACTACTTAGAATCTACTTGCATTTGCAGAAGTTGCTCACATTTTCCAGCAATAGTAAATGAGTAGCTTTTGCATATTGAAAAACTACACAGATTTTTTTTTATACGCCCATTTGAAAAACGGTTGTTTTATGTTATGCCACGGCTTCCGTCCGTCTGTAAACTCTTGTTTCCGGATAACTCCTGCAGTTTGCATCCGATCAAGATGAAACTTCATACATAGTTAGACCATGATGGGGGGCAGTGCATATTGTTTCGAGGTTACGGTCCACCAAATCTTAATAGAGTTATGCCCCATTGAAATTTTTTAAACTTTTCGTTTCCTGATAACTCTTTCTACCGCTTACATCCGATCAAGCTGAAACATCACACATAGTTAGACCATGATGTGGGGCAGTGCATATTGTTTTGAGGTTATGGTCAACCAAATAATAATAGAGTTGTGCCCCTTTGAAATTTTTTTTAAACTTTTCATTTCCGGATAACTCCTCCTACAGTTTACATCCGATCAAGCTGAAACTTCATACATAGTTAGACCATGATGTGGGGCAGCACATATTGTTTCCAGGTTACGGTCCACCAAATATTAATAGAGGTATGCCCCTTTGAAATTTTTTATTAACTTTTCGTTTCCGGATAACTCCTAAAGTTTAGATTTGATCAAGCTGAAACTTCATCCATAGTTAGACCATGATGTGGGGCAGCGCATATTGTTTCGAGGTTGTGGTCCACGAAATAATAATAGAGTTATGGTAATTGGACTATGATGTAAAGCATCAAGGTTACAGTCCATCACTTACTGCCAGAGTTATGCCAATATTATTTTGGGGTTATGGTCCACAATATATTACCGACCATGAAAATTTGTTGAAGACAGGTAGTTTGAGCCATTGAGGGTTATTAATAGTGCCAGGTGAGAATATATGGAGCACATATTGTTCCTTGGTTTCATGCCACAAACCCAAACTTGTACAACAGTCAGTAAATATATGCTCCGTCTTACTAATTGCCAGGGGCGTATAATGCCCCACTTGCGGAGCTCTTGTTTTTCAGCTTATATATCTGTGCATTAGATGTCTTCTTTCCAAAACAGTTAACATACAGTCCACTCATGGGCTAAGTAGGCAAACAATGCTTCGAATAACTGGGCCCCTGCCCAGAGGTTATAAAACTTTTTATAAAACCCACTTGAGCAAAAATTTTTCCTGCAGATAAATATATAATTGTTGGCATTTAATATTTAACAGCAGGACAAAACCCATACCCTACAAATATAAATATGGTAAATCCTAAAATTCTGGTATTTATACCCCTGCAAACGAAGTTTGAAGGGAGTATATAGGAGTCAGCTTGTCGTCTGTCGTCGGTCTGTTACAAAAAACTTTAACATTGCTCATAACTTCCTTACGCCCCCGCCCATAGGGGCTTGAAGAAATCAGGGTTTTCATTTAGAGGCGGCAGGAGGCCAAAATGACTGCCTCAGTTGATTTTCTGGTCGCCTCAAATGTAATTTTTGTTAATTAAACTCATATGAAATAGTAGAATTTGGCCGCCTCAAACTAGTGACTGGCCTCTTAAGAAAAATTTTAGTGAAAACCCTGGAAATATATGGGCTGCACAATGCTTCCACGCAGAGCTGAATCCGGCCAGCAAACTAGTACTGTTAAACCGCTTAGAGGATCTAAGCCTGTCCAGGATCCGCGGTGCGAGGCGGACCTTCCATGCTAATAAACCCTATTGGTTTCATTGGGCGACAGGGCTTGAGATGTCATTTCATCTCAATGTCGGGTAAAAGTCCCACAAAATTGGAAGCAACGTCTCCAAAATGACCTTTACAGTGTTGACGGGGACGTTAAACCTCAAATCAAACAAATCATAACTTCCTTATTCTTTGACCGATTTCTTTAATATTCACACACCACACACCTTGCCACTAGTACTTAAGATTGATATACACAAACCTGACCTTGACCTTTACGTTGACCTTCCTCAAGGTCAAATACTTGTAAAAATTTGTCGTCTGTCGTCGGTCCGTTACAAAAAACTTTAACATTGCTCATAACTTCCTTATTCTTTGACCGATTTCTTTAATATTCACACACCACACACCTTGCCACTAGTACTTTAGATTGTTATACACAAACCTGACCTTAACCTTTACGTTGACCTTCCTCAAGGTCAAATACTTGTAAAAATTTGTCTGACAACGCATGCGGGGGTATAATTGGCGCCCGTTAGGCGGCAGCTCTAGTTTAATAAGTATTAGCACTATAAATTTCATGTTCAATTGAGTTGAGGATGAAAAAGAATTTATAACCTCGGGACCTGGGTTCTAGAAGTTTTGTGCATTTTCAGGGAGAGAAGACTGATCCTGTTGGACAGAAATTACCTCAGAAGGGAGATGTTGAATTACTATGTGGCGGTCCACCATGTCAGGGCTTCAGTGGTATGAACAGGTTCAACTCCAGAGAGTACTCTAAATTTAAGGTGATTACTGCTTACGTGTACATTTATTGTCATGCCTGCTTTAAGGGGAATGGGAACACCTAGAAGATTTTTCCGCCATTTTTCTAAGGGAGCTAACTTTCGGGACTTCCTGTACGCTTTTCTATAGGTTCTGTCCCACGGAAAAAGGGGTCAACTCTTAAAGGAAAGAATTTGCTCCTTAGGAGCAAATTCTTTCCTTTAAGAGTTGACCCCTATTGACATGGGAGACAAAAATACTTTTGCAAGAGTTACCTCCCCTGAAGGTGTTCCCATTCCCCTTAAGCATGGCACAATACAGGAGTCCAGTTTCCTGTTGGTTTTATTATACCCCCGGCATACGAAGTATGTCAGGGGGTATATAGTTTTCGTCTTTCCGTCCGTTTGTTGGTTCGTTCGTATGTTCGTTTGTTCGTTCGTACGTTCGTTCGTCAACCTTTACGTCAAAGTTTTGCGTTAAACCTTTTTGATTGCTCATATCTCTGTAACCACAGGTTGGATTCTCTTCATATTTGGTACAGGATACCTCTATAGCATTACCTTTCATATGGAATATCTAAGCCCCTGGGTCAAGCCCCTTGGTGGGTTGTCTGTCTGTCCATCTGTCTGTTCATCTACTTTTACTGCCAAGTTTTGTGTTAAACCTTTTTCATTGCTGATATCTCTGTAACCACATGTTAGATTCTCTTCATGTTTGGTAAAGGATATCTCTATAGCATTACCTTTCATATGGAATATCTAAGCCCCTGGGTCAAGCCCCTGGGTGGGCTGTCTGTCTGTCTGTTCATCTAATTTTACGTCAAAGTTTTGTGTTAAACCTTTTTCATTGCTGATATCTCTGTATCCACATGTTGGATTCTCTTCATATTTGGTACAGGATACCTCTATAGCTTTACCTTTCATATGGAATATCTAAGCCCCTGGGTCAAGCCCCTTGGTGGGTTGTCTGTCTGTCCATCTGTCTGTTCATCTACTTTTACGTCCAAGTTTTGTGTTAAACCTTTTTCATTGCTGATATCTCTGTAACCACATGTTAGATTCTCTTCATGTTTCGTAAAGGATATCTCTATAGCATTACCTTTCATATGGAATATCTAAGCCCCTGGGTCAAGCCCCTGGGTGGGCTGTCTGTCTGTCTGTTCATCTAATTTTACGTCAAAGTTTTGTGTTAAACCTTTTTCATTGCTGATATCTCTGTATCCACATGTTGGATTCTCTTCATATTTGGTACAGGATACCTCTATAGCTTTACCTTTCATATGGAATATCTAAGCCCCTGGGTCAAGCCCCTTGGTGGGTTGTCTGTCTGTCCATCTGTCTGTTCATCTACTTTTACGTCCAAGTTTTGTGTTAAACCTTTTTCATTGCTGATATCTCTGTAACCACATGTTAGATTCTCTTCATGTTTCGTAAAGGATATCTCTATAGCATTACCTTTCACATGGAATATCTAAGCCCCTGGGTCAAGCCCCTGGGTGGGCTGTCTGTCTGTCTGTTCATCTAATTTTACGTCAAAGTTTTGTGTTAAACCTTTTTCATTGCTGATATGTTAGATTCTCTTCATGTTTGGTAAAGGATATCTCTATAGCTTTACCTTTCATATGGAATATCTAAGTCTCTGGGTCAAGCCCCTGGGTGGGCTGTCTGTCTGTCTGTTCATCTACTTTTACGTCAAAGTTTTGTGTTAAACCTTTTTCATGGTTGATATCTCTGTAACCACATGTTGGATTCTTCATGTTTGATAAATGATTTCCTGATGCATGTCCCTTCCCCCACCCATGGTGACCTTGACCTCAAGGGCACAGACTTAGAAATTTTACATTTGGTTAAAGTTTTCTGTCAAAGTTTATAGATGCCTGTATGTTCTATTTGATGCCCTCACTCCCTTAGTCCATTTAGAAATTTTATGTTTGGTTTAGCTTTTACAAGCACATTTATAGATTCTTATAGCTTCTTGATTTCATTCATATTACATACAAGCTCGAAAGATATATCAGAGGGTGACGCTGGCCGGGGGTATACGTGACCCACTGGTCACTTTCTCTAGTTAAGCTGTCAACATTTGTGTTCATTTTAGCATTCATCCTAATATAACAGACCATTTCTCAAGAACAATCGGAGCTTCATAAATGATACTTGGTTCAAACTTGGATCAAGGGATAGCAACTTTAATGCAAGCATCCGTATAAAACCTTGACCTACATTTCATTGTTCACTGAGTTTATGAACGATTCCATCAACCCTAGCATACACCTGAGTGTAATAGTCCATTACCAAAGATCTATTAGCACTTCATTAATGATACTTGGTGCAAATTTGCATCTTGGGATGGCAACTTTAATACAAGCATCTATATTCATTGTCCACTGACTTTGTGAACTATTTCATTAACCCAGTGCATGCTGGAAACCCCTCAAGGGGTACCTTGGGAAGCAGTGCAGTTCCTGATCAGACGACGAAGAATGCGGTGTATTCTGCAGCGTCTGATCAGGGCCTGCACTATTTGCTAACAAAATTTTCTGTCAAAAATAGTATAAAAATGAAAAAATAGGCCTACCACCCCTTATATGACAAATGGGCTGGTCCAATTAAGGTGTAATTAAACCAAATTTAGTGACACAGAGGCCTTTCTGATATTTGATCTTCATCAGTGGGTCTCAAACCCAAAGTTCTGAAACTGAAACGGATGATGAACAAGACCCGGCAAACACAGCACATCCCCCTCCGAGCACACACTGACCGACGTAGCTCATGAGACATGTCATCTGGAACATATAGCAATGGAAGAGTCATCCAGTAAACAATGGGTCAATCCCTAAAACACCACGGATATATTCAGAGTGGATGACAATTTTATTTATTCGCCCCTGCACATTGGGGCTTAGAGAAATAGATTCGGCTGCATGGTGCTTCCCTGTAGAGCTAAAATTGACCATACATGAGTACTGATAAGCCACTTAGATGGTCTAAGCCTGCCCAGGCAAAGTGGTGCAAGTTTGACCGTCCCTGAATATAGACCCTGTTGGGTTTTTGGGTGGAAGGGCTTGAGATTTCATTTCGTCTCAATGTCGGGCAAAAGTCCCATGGATGCAGCATCTCCTAAATGACTTAAATATATACCGGCCCCGATAGCTCAGTTGGTAGAGTGTCCGCTCCGGGGAACGGGAGGTCTCGGGTTCGATCCCGGGCCGCGACATACCAAAGTCGTTAAAAATGGTACTAGCTGCTCCTCGCTTGGCGCTCAGATTTACGGGGTAGAGCTAGGACTGGTCGATCCAGTGTCAGGATAATGTGACTGGGTGTGGTATCATGTAATGTGTCTGGGACATGATACTTCAAGTGAGGCAGCACTATAAACGTGAGCATTGAGCTCCCTGTCGCAACCAGACACCGTCGTGATATGACTGAAAAATTGTTGAAAGCGACGTTAAACCCGAATTCACACACACACACACAAATGACTTAAATAGTGTTGATGGGGCCCAGCAGATGAGTCACATGTACAGTCAGGCCATATTTTCTCTGAAAATGAAAACATATTTTGTAAATGATGTCTGCCAATGTAGTGATTGTTAGTGTAAAATTTAAACTTTAAACTTTAACCATTCAGTACAGCAGGAAAAAAAAAGAGAGAGAGAAAAACTCATATTTAGGGCCCCGCACTGAAAGTGTGGGTGCCCTATAGTAATCACTCTGTCTGTCTGTCTGTCCGTCCGTCTGTCTGTCCGTCCACAAATTTCATATAGCGCTGCCGGGGCCCTAGTCAGTTTCACTGACAGCTCTAGTTTTTGCTCAAAATATGTGAATAGGATTCGCTTTGTAAAAAGTACTCGCATTTTTCTCAGCAAAAAATATTCATTGTATCATTAAATGGTGTACTAGCTAGAATAGTTGAGGTTTTGAAATGTTTGTTAAAACCCAGTACAATAAAGTTTTCCACTAGATAACTTGGGATTGATCCATTTCCAATTATTGGCGTGTCAGGTTTGTTTTGTTTGTAGTAAATTTCGTAAAATCTGCCAGTAATGTAAACAAACAGTGAACACCCTGTTTGCATTGGTCCCAAAAATGGAATGCTAGGTTAACAGGTATAGGAAAGTTGTTTTATTTAAAGACTGTCTTTAAATTTAAAGACTGTCTTTAAATTTAAAGACTTTTTAGTCTGTAAATTTAAAGACAAACAATGAGTAACACAAAGGAAAATCATGAAAATGATGTAACACGAAAAAATCGCATTCTCATACGCAGCCTCAGTCTTCATCTCATTAATAAAAGGTGCGTTGCTATAGACTGCATGTATTTTATTGTCTTTTAATATCGTTTTATTGATAGAAATAATTAAGAACTAAAACAACACAGTTCCTTCCCTTAGACCACAAATGCCGTGAAAGTTCGCAGTAAGGGAGGAAATATCTGTCAAAGGTCGAACATAAGATGAGTTTCGTATTGACGTCATTTCGTTTTCGGACATTTTACTGTTGTAGTCCTTCTGAAACTTTCATCAATTTTAGGTGTCAGAAAAACTGTCTGTCGAAGCGAGTGGTCGGTATATTGACAAAATGATAAAATCGTTATACACATTCATTCCTGAGTTCATTTTACCACTGAATCTTATTACAAAACCTGTTTTTCTGAGAACTCTTCAATTATGGTGGAAGGAATTTAATTAAATAGAGACAACTATATAATTTGCAGTTACACATAATTAAATATTCCATAGATAACGGCCAAATTACTATAAACAGCCAAGTGCGATTTTCCTGTTTTACACCATTTTCATTATTTTATTTGTGTCAGTCTTTAAATTTACAGACTAAAAAGTCTTTAAATTTAAAGACAGTCTTTAAATTTAAAGAAGTCTTAAAATAAAACAACTTTCCTCTACCTGGTTAATGTGCATTTAGTTGACAAGGTTCTGACAACTGGACTCTGAATTTCATTGCTATGACCCATGTTCTTATCCCATTTTGTACCAGAAACCCAAAAACGGGTAGTTGGCAAACAGTGCAGGACCAGTTCAGACGCCGCAGAATGCGGTGTCTGGCGTCTGATCAGGGCCTACACTGTTTGCAAAACGTTCAGCTAGTTTCCATATAGATTTTAAAGGAAACACAATCTGACACCCCTAAATTTTGAAATTGACTTATTCTATATGTAAGGAGGAAGAGTCCACTTGGTACAAAAAGGGTTAAATGGCTTCTTTCTTATCTCTTAACTGGATGAAAATGTTTGATATTTTTCTTGTTTCTAGTTCAAATATAGGCTGTGGGTGCTCATTAGAACTATCTCTATGAGGCCATTCTAATGAGCACCCACAATCTATGTTTTCGGGGCAAAAATAAGAAAAATAGTGAATACCCTTGCAAACCCCATCTTTCTCTGTATACAGCCCCCGCCCATCGGCGTTTGAAGAAATAAATGGGCTGCACCATGCTTCCATGCAGAGCTGAATCCAATCATGAGTACTGGTAAACGGCTTACAGGATCTAAGCCTGCCCAGGCAGAACGATGCAAGTCAGACCGTCAATGCTTTATAAACTCTATTGGTTTCATTGGGCGACAGTGCTTGAGATGTCATTTCATCCCAAAGTCGGGTAAACGTCCCACAAAATTGGAAGCAATGTCTCCAGAATGACCTATACAGTGTTGACGGGGATGTTAAACATAAATTAAACAAACAAACAAATTTTCTCTGTGTTAAGTGTGGTCTTGAGGTTGTTCATGTCATGGAATTGTTAACCTGATGTTATTTCACCCAACAAAATTATCTCCCTTGCAGAACTCTTTGATCGTATCCTACCTCAGTTACTGTGATTATTACCGACCTCGTTACTTTCTGTTGGAGAATGTACGTAACTTTGTGTCGTACAAGAGAAGTATGGTCCTGAAGCTGGCCTTAAGATGCCTCATACAGATGGGCTACCAGTGTACATTTGGAGTTCTTCAGGCCGGCTGCTATGGTGTATCTCAGACTAGGAGAAGGTTAGTCAGTAAAGATTGTTGTTGTTATCAGGGGGCCTGTTGTTCAAGATTTACAATGTCATTAGTTAACATATCGTTAAAATTTTGATCATTAAATATGGGATACCTACAAATATTTTTGCTGTAAAAATGTGAGTAGCTTTTGCATATATGCAAAAGCTACTCACATTTTTTCAGCAAAAATTTTCAGCAAAAATATCAAGAGTATTAGATATTGTACTTGCTAGAACAGTTGACAATTTGACCATTAACAAGCCTGTTAAGCTAACAATGTTTTGAACAACTGGACCTTTTGTTCAAGACTAACAATGTCGTAAGTTAACATATCGTTAAAACTTAAACCATTTAAAATGATGAATATGCTACTAATTTTGCTGGAAAAAAATTGTGAGTCACTTTCGCAAATGTACAGCTTCAGTATTCTTGAAAGGATTCATTTTTCCACACCAATCCCCCTGAAAAAAGACGACAGCTCTAGCAGAAAAAAATTTGATTTCTTGCAAATTCACGTAAGAATATCTAACATTTGCATGGGGTATAGAAATTCATATCCCACCCTGTTATCTCACCTTCCTTACTTTGCCCTGCAATGTACTATATGCAATGCATTCTGGGAGAAAGCTGAAATGAAAATTTGCAGGATAAGGGTTTAAAGAAATATTTTGCTCCTGTTATCTTCACAGGCTGTTTAACAGAATCTAAATGAGCCATAGTTTATCTGCAAAGGCTCAGGCAAGACTGCATGGAAATGCAGTTCTTTGCCAGAACCTTCGCTGCCTGCATTCCCTGCTTACCCTTAGTATTCCTAGACAAACTTGTTCTGAAATTCGAACAAGTAGAATTTACTACCTGATATTGTGTCTAAAATAGGGGATGAGTGGCAAACAGTATAGACCCTGATGAGATGCCTCAAAGCATGGCGTTTCATCAGGGTCTTCACTGTTTGCTCAGGCCTGTCTGTTGGAATACATATGGTGAGTGTGTTTGAGTTTTATGTCCCACCAACATCTAAGGTCATACGGAGATGTGACACCAGTTTAAAGACTCCTCGGAAAGTCTGGAGAAGCTCGGGATGGAACCCACAACCCCTGGTTTATGAGACGAGTAGCTTATCCACTACACCACAGAGTCTTCTAGGTATACCTGTGGTTAATACAGAACAAATAGAGGACACTTTGAGGTGACTAGTGCAAGAAGTCGTGTCTAGTCCTATGAGTTGGCCGCACATGCTCTTTTAATCCTGATCCTGCTGTTCATGACAACCCCTACCTTTGCAAACAGTGTAGATCTAGATCAGATGGTTCTAAAGAAGCTTTATCCTGCTGTTCATGGCAACTCCTACCATTGCAAACAGTGTAGATCCAGATCAGATGGCCTCTGAAGAAGCCATCTGATCAGGATCTACACTATTTGTCATGCCATTTGTGAATTGAATGAATATACAGTAGGTCAAGTAATTTGATTGGTTGATAGTCAGAAGTGGGTGTGGCTCAATGAATTTATTCAGCAGGATAAGGGTTTAAGAACATAGAGAATGCTGAAGCCCCTGTTCTCTTGAGTCAGGTCAAACAATCTTCTAATTGACCCGGTATTTTCTACAGAGCAATTATCTTAGCTGCTGCCCCTGGAGAGAAACTACCATTCTACCCAGAACCCCTCCACGTGTTTGCTCCTAGAGCCATGCAGCTTACTGTGATGGTGGATGATAAAAAGGTATGTGCACAAAATTTCATTTAAAAAAAAAGTTAGCATAAAAACCCTAAATATTCGGACACCTTGAGGATTTGCTGTAATTCTCTAAAATTTTAACAAATTTGTTTCATGATCCAGCAAGGAGTCCAAAATTCGCATAAGGAATAGCAAACAGTGTAGACCCTGATCAGACGGCTCCTTCAGGAGCACTCTGATCAGGGCTTGCACTGTTTGCTTAGGCCTTTCAGTCCCGATACTTAGGATCATTATGGTATTTTGCGCCTGTATATATACTGTTTACTGAGAATTTATGGTTGCAAGGCATATCACTGTTGGATTGATTGACCAAACGTTACTAAGTGGTCTAGAAACTTCCCTGCAATTGGCCACATGACAATCAGCCACCACAAAAAGTGTGGTTAGGTCATCACGATAACAAGTCTGTGTAATGAACCCCCCTCAAAACCCACTTTATATAAAGAAAAATGGGTTTTACGGGGGTCCACATTATTTTTTATTTTGGCTCACAAACATAGATTATGGGTACTCATGGAACCGCCTCATTGAGACAGTTTTTACGAGCACCCACCCTCTATGTTTGGACTAGAAATAAGAAGGCTATAAATAAAATCTTCTAAAATATGCTACTTCAAGAGGTACGAAGGCGCCATTTTAGCACACTGATGTGTCACCGGTAAACTGACCAGCACGATATGATCTGAATTACGATTGATTAGGCAGTTAGACTCTAACAAAAAAGTGCTGTCATGCAAATTGGCTCCATAGGAGACAATTTGCATGAGATGTCAAGTCCTGTTTTCTCGGAAAAATGAAAAAAGTGAATAAGCACTGCTTATTAGATACCCCCTGCATGACAATGGTCAATAATAAAAAAGAGCAGACATGTTAAAAAGAAGTTGAACTCATAGCCGGCAACTTGGCTCAAAATTATTGAAACACAAAATCTATTTGATGAGTTTTAAGCATCTGTTCAACTTCACGCTAACAAGGTACCCACTCCCTATACACTTTATCTTTATTAGACCTCAAAAAATGATTAAGTTAAAAAAGATGAAAAAAGTGAAAGAAATATTTTAGGAGTATGAAAAAACCACATGCACATCTTCAGACCTATATGAAAACACCTGCAAAGTTTTAAAACGATCATCCTAAAACTGTGAGAGGAGTTGCGCTAAGTACCCACTCCCTGTACACTTTAACATTAATAGACCTTAAAAATGGCTAAGAAAAAAAGA
Source organism: Lucinisca nassula (assembly GCA_963580285.1). Taxonomy (NCBI): domain Eukaryota; kingdom Metazoa; phylum Mollusca; class Bivalvia; order Lucinida; family Lucinidae; genus Lucinisca; species Lucinisca nassula. The sequence goes on from OY757010.1 coordinate 79,748,463, forward strand.
CGAAAAAAGTGAAAGAAATAATTTTAGGAGTATGAAAAAACCACATGCACATCTTCAGACCTATATGAAAACAACTGCAAAGTTTCAAAAGGATCACCCTAAAACTGTGAGAGGAGTTGCCATAACAAGGTACCTACTATCTATACACTTTAACATTATTAGATCTAAAAAAATGGCTAAGAAAAAAAAAAGACGAAAAAAGTGGAAGAAATAATTTTAGGAGTATGAAAAAAACACATGCACATCTTCAGACCTATATGAAAACTACTGCAAAGTTTTAAAACGATCATCCTAAAACTGTGAGAGGAGTTGCCATAACAAGGTACCCACTCCCTGTACACTTTAACATTATTTGACCTAAAAAAATGGCTAAGAAAAAAAAGACGAAAAAAGTGAAAGAAATAATTTTAGGAGTATGAAAAAAACACATGCACATCTTCAGACCTGTATGAAAACATCTGCAAAGTTTCAAAAGGATCGACCTAAAACTGTGAGAGGAGTTGCGCTAACAAGGTACCCACTCCCTATACACTTTAACATTATTAGACCTCAAAAAATGGCTATGTTAAATGAAAACCTATCTAGGGACATAAACCCAAGAGTTATGGGCCCTTGATAAATATTTTACTGCAACAGATTTCTTACCTCAGTCACCAAGTGTGAAATAAGTTTCATTAATCTAGAACAATAAATACAAAAGTTATTAAAATTATTAAGCAAGATATACAGGAAAATTAAAAGTGTCACGGACAAGTTTTCAAGAATTACAAAGGGGAATAACTTTAACAGTATTGATTGCAGGACCTTTATTTTCATGTAGCAGCATCTCATCAATATCAACATTTATGCAAAAAATGATAAGATTCTGTAAACTATTAAGCAAGAAATGCAGGGAGAACCAAAGTGTTACGGACAGACGGACGAACAGACAGACTGACAGACAGCATGAAAACAGTATACCCCTCTTAAACTTTGTTTGCGGGGGGGTATAATAAGAAAAATATCAACAATTTGGCATCTGCTGAATTGGCCTAGAGAGTGCTAAAGGTTAAATCCTGCCACAAAATGGTATCCTGGAAATAACCATAGGGGGAGTGATACTCCACACTTGCATGTTATCTTGATAAATGAAATAATTTGACAGTTTTAAGTACTGCTATATGCTGGTACAGCTACCACAGACCACAAGAAATTGTATCTCTTGTCAAAGGGAAGATACTCTGAAAGGAATGAATTTTGCTGTCCAGTAAGAGTTATTCCCACTTAAGAAGGAATACTTAAACTTCACATAAATCTCTCTACAACAGTTTGTTATAACAGGGTGTTGGATAAAACAAGGGTTAAAGATGAATAAAAAATGTATAGATTGTATAGAAAAATGACCATAATTTTTCGCTGTTTATCATCTATGCATCTTTGTTTTGACAAAATGTGGTTGTTGGGGAATGGATACACCTGGCAGATTTTTCCGCCATTTTTCAAAGGGAGACAACTTTTGGGACTTCCCGTTGGCTTTCCAATAAACTCTGTCCCACAGAAAAAGGGTCTACTTTTAAAGGAAAAAATTTGCTCCTCAGGAGCAAATTCTTTCCTTTAAGAGTTGACCCATATTGACATGGGAGACAAAAATACTTATGCAGGAGTTGTCTCCCCTGAAGGAGTATCTGTTCCCCCTAAGGAACACACTTTCTGCTTTGGACCTCAGCAATGGGCTTGTGGTTATTATATGTAGATCATTGATTTGAGGTGTCCATTCCTCTTAACCCATTTCAGGTGGGAAACCCCTAAGCGGGTACGATGGCAAACAGTGCAGGCCCAGATCAAGCCCGCAGAAAGTGGCATCTGATTAGGGTTTGCAATGTTTGCTAACAAGATTTTCTGTAAAAAAAAATGGATTAAAAATGAAAAACATGCTTTACACCTCTTAAATGATAAATGGACTTGACTAAAATATAGCCATGTTAGAGTCCACCAGTATACGATGTGTTAAAGGTTCTACATTGTTTTAATACCATTTCAGTTTGTTTCTAACATAACGAGAATGGATTCTGCCCCATTTAGAACCATCACAGTGCGTGACACAATGTCTGACTTGCCGGAGATCAAGAACGGAGCTAAATCAGAAGAAATATCATACAACGGAGATCCACTATCTCACTTCCAGAGACTTGTGAGTACGGAGTACACAGTGTTCAATCCAGGATTTGGGGTTTGGGGGCGCTCTGGGCCCACAGGCCATGGAAAAGGGGGGCATTTGGAAATTTAGGGGGCCCTTAAATAATACTATATTAAGTTGCCAGATTCATCTTAAGGTTTTAGCTGCATGATAAAAATGGACACAAAACAAGTTTAACAGCACAGACAAAATCTATTTAGTTAGTTTATCTATCCATCTTCTAATACTGAGTTGGTCACATTTGCTCATTACCTCATTTAACCAGTACAAAACAATTTGGATAAAGTGTCTTGCTCAAGTGCTAAATGCATGTTTTATCTAGAATGAATGCCATTAAAAATATTTCTGGAAGAGAAGAACTCTATAATAAATAGCGCTCACCTCGGTATATTGCGGTATTTCCGTCCGGTATTTAGCGTAAGCCGCACGGCGCACACGAATTTGGCGTAAGCCGTCCGGCGCACACAAGTATACCGAACATGGCCGCATCCCCGGTAAACAAAACGTCGATTTGGGTTCACAAAAATAAGAATTGTTACTAGTTAAACAGATAAAACAAAATGTTTTTCTAAGTTATTTTGATCGGGCAACAAGCGGTTTTTGATCAACTCAACAATACGCAACAGACAGCCGAAAAATCGCGAGAAAATCGCAAAAATGAACTCTAGAAGAAACATCCACTAAATTCTACAGTTGCACCCAACGGGCCCATTGAATGATCTCCAGTGCGCCCCTCATGTAAAAAGCGGGCCCAGGGCGCAATGGCGCAGCCTAGATTGAACACTGAGTACATAAAAAAAAATTGTTCAGTCATTGCTCTTAATACTGACATCGATACAGTGACAAAACTTGCCAAAGTGACAGTTTCATTAGAACGAATCATCCGCTCAAAATGAGATGAATTACCGTAAAGATGCTTAAAATTCGGACACCTGGAGGACTTCCTGTAAGTCTCCTAAAATTTTACAAATTTGTTCCGCGATCAAGCAAGGAGTCCAAAAAATGCAGAGGGAATTGCAAACAGTGTAGACCCTGATCAGACTGCTCCTTCAGGATCAGTCTGATCTGGGTCTACATTGTTTGCTGAAGCCTCTCTGTCCCAATACTTAGGATCATTACGGTAGTGGATATATTCAAGAATACTACGTTTAATCCTCCAAATAAATGTGGATATTTGTTTGAATTGCCAAATACCCACAGCTTTTGATATTGTCAATATTTTTTAGCTCACCTGGGCCGAAGGCTCCAGGGGAGCTTATAGTATAGTGGGTCCTCCGTCGTCCGTCCGTCGTCCGTCGTCCGTCCACACTTTTGAGCAGCTATATCTCTGCAACCTGCAGGCTGATCCCAATCATATCTCATCTGTAGCATGCCTCTGGTGGGGCATTGATGAAATAAACTTTTTTTCGAAATCGCTCAAAAACTTTGGTTGCTATGGCTACCACAAGTTCCCATAGACTTACAATGGGAAAATGCTTGTCATCACCGTAGCGCCTTCAGTTTTGATCGGATCTTTCTGAAACTTATATGTAAGGTGACTGGGGATAAAAACTCGGATGAGTTCGAAAACCGGCCAAGTCGGCCCATTTATCATAGAGTTACGTCCCTTTGATTGCTGAAAATGCCCATTTTCGACCTTGTCATCACTGTAGCCCCTTCAGTTTTGATCGGATCTTTCTGAAACTTATATGTAATGTGGCTGGGGATAAAACCTCGGATGAGTTCGAAAACCGGCCAAGTCCGCCGATTTATCGTAGAGTTACGTCCCTTTGATTGCTGAAAATGCCGATTTTTGACCTTGTCATCACCGTAGCCCCTTCAGTTTTGATCGGATCTTTCTGAAACTTATACGTAAGGTGGCTGGGGATAAAATCTTGGATGAGTTCGAAAACCAGCCAAGTTGGTCCATTTATCACAGAGTAACGTCCCTTTGATTGCTGAAAATGCCGATTTTTGAACTTGTCATCACCGTAGCCCTTTCAGTTTTGATCGAATCTTTCTGAAACTTATATGCAAGGTGGCTGGGGATAAAACCTCGGATGAGTTCGCATACCGATAAAGGTGGCCTATTTATCATAGAGTTAGGTCCCTTTGATTGCTGAAAATGTTGATTTTTTACCTTGTCATCACTGTAGCCCCTTCAGTTTTGATCGGATCTTTCTGAAACTTATATGTAAGGTGGTTAGGGATAAAACCTCGGATGAGTTCGAAAACCGGCCAAGTTGCCCCATTTACTATATAGTTATGTCCCTTTGATGGCTGAAAATGTCGATTTTTTACCTTGTCATCACCGTAGCCCCTTCAGTTTTGATCGAATCTTTCTGAAACTTTTATGTAAGGTGACTGGAGATAAAACCTAGGATGAGTTCGAATACCGGCCAAGTTGGCCCATTTATCATAGATTTACGTCCCTTTGATTGCTTAAAATGCCGATTTTTGACCCTGTCATCACCATAGCCCCTTCAGTTTTGATCGGATCTTTCTGAAACTTATATGTGAGGTGGCTGGTGATAAAATCTTGGATGAGTTCGAAAACAGGCCAAGTCAGCCCATTTATCGTAGAGTTATGTCCCTTTGATGGATGAAAATGTTGATTTTTGACCTTGTCGTTACTGTAGCCCCTTCAGTTTTGATCGGATTTTTCTGAAACTTATATGTAAGGTGGCTGGGGATGAAACCTCGGATGAGTTCGAAAACTGGCCAAGTCGGCTCATTTATTTTAGAGTAACATCCCTTTGATTGCTAAAAATGCCAAATTTTGACCTTGTCATCACCGTAGCCCCTTCAATTTTGATCGGATCTTTCTGAAACTTATATGTGAGGTGGCTGGGAATAAAATCTTGGATGAGTTTGAATACTGGCCAAGTCTGATCGGATCTTTCTGAAACTTACATGTAAGGTGGCTAGGAATAAAACCACAGGTGAGTTCGAATACCGGCCAAGTCGGCACATTTATCATAGAGTGACGTGCCTTTGATTGCTGAAAATGCCTATTTTCGACATTGTCATCACTGCTGCCCCTTTAGTTTTGAACGGATCTTCATGAAACTTACAAACAAGGAAGTCAGGCAGAAAGCTTGGAGGAGTTTGAAAACTCTTGTTTTTAGATCGGATCTTCTTAGCAAGTCAGGAATAAAAGCTTGAATGTGTTTGAAAACCGGTGAGGTCAGCCTGTTTATCATAGAGTTACACTCTACTTTATTTTCAGAAAATGCTTACCCTGTCATCACCATGTCCTCCCATAAAGCCTTCAATAACGGTTGGCACTTCCTTAAACTTTGAATCTGTTAGCTCAGGTGAGCGATACAGGACCAAGCTAGCTTGGTCCTCTTGTTAAGAATCATCTTGCAGAGGTGATGCTATTAAATATCCACTGCATTTAACTGTCGTTAACCATTGTCGTTAAGCATCAGAATAAATAAATGAACATTATTACCTGATGAATGACAGCTGATCCTGTGAAATTGTCATTAAGCATCAACATGCATGTCATACCCTGATGAATGTCTGCTAATCACGTGACATTGTCGTAAATATTAAGCATGATCATACTCGCACATAAACATTTTGATTGTTCAGAATAATATTGGATTGACATTACAATAATGACAGCTGCATAGCAACAGATAAGGTAAGTATTTTGTGATATTTGAAGGGTAATTTTTTGTCAGTTCTCCATAAAAACCTATTTTGTTGGTATTCATTAGAACCACCTCGATGAGGTGGTTCTAATGAATACCCACAACATAGGTTTATATGGAGAAATTAGGAAAACTATCCTTTAGCTATCACCAGATACCCACCTTATTTGGCGGCTCCCGCTCATCGGGGCTTGAAGAAATAGATGGGTTGCATGATGCTTCCACGCAGAGCTAAAATCGGCCCGCACACTAGTACTGGTAAACCGCTTAGAGGATCTAAGCTTGCCCAGGCAAAGCGATGCGAGTCTGCCCGTCCATGCTAATAAACCCTATTGGTTTCATTGGCCGGCAGGGCTTGAGATGTCATTTCATCTCAAGGTCGGGTAAAAGTCCGACAAATTTGGAAGCAACGTCTCCAAAATGACCTTTACAGTGTTGACGGGGACGTTGAACCTCAAATCAAACAAAACAAACCACCTTATTTGATGATATGCAGTTGTTTAGTGTTATGGGTTTAACTGTTTGAAGATCTAAGCCTGGCCAGAAAAAGTGCTGATAGACATATCTTGACATGATTTTAAAATAGTGTTGAAAGTGGCCTATCTTCAAATGAACAAAATTTACCTGTTCTAATCTTCTTCGTTTTTGTCCAGATTCGTGGTAAACAACACCAACCTATATTACGAGACCACATCTGTAAAGACATGAGCCCCCTGGTACATGCCAGGATGCAGCACATTCCCCTGGCCCCAGGATCCGACTGGAGGGACCTGCCGAACATGGAAGTCCGACTTACTGATGGAACTATGTCAAAGAAACTGTAAGTCCTATTACAGTGAAACTTCAGTAGCCTGAACACCTGAGGGACCATGAAATTTTTTTTGGAGCCGATAGTTTCAGCGACTGAGGTTTATTCATGGCACCACGAGAGAAGGCGTAATGCTTCTATATAGTAAAGGTATGCTGTGTGTACTCATTAAAATCGCCTCATTGAGGGGATTCTAATGTGTACACACAGCATGCCTCTTGATGATAAAATATCCAAAATTATCATATTTCTTATTAAGAGCATGCATCGGTAGCTCAGTCCTATGTGCTTCTGGCTATCAGGAGGTCTCGGGTTCATTACCTGCGGGGGTCTGCAACATTTATGCATGGAGATGGATCATGAAATCTTTTCTATGGTCATTCTCTCCCTTTAGCAGATCTATACCGGTTAACCACTTACATATAAGCTTGCCCAGGAAAAGTGAGGCTAGGTAAACTGCCTGGCTCAGTATGTCCTTAATCTTGTTAACTGGGCTGGCTGTTAAACACTAAAACAAACCAAATCTTGTAGTTACAGGAAGACTTCCCTACAGACTTGGGAACAGGTTCAAATCAACCATGATAAATGAATCTTCTGTGTTCAAGCCATGAAGTTGGCTGGTCTGTATTCACCTTATTTGCATTATCTGCTGGTTCCTAGTCTGAAGGTTATCAGTGGTGGAAAAACAGGTAACCAGACCCCCCTGACCTTTCAAGGTCAGGGGGGTCTGGTTACCTGTTTTTCCAATATTGACAATGTGCAAGATGGGAGCCAGCAAATAATGCCAATATGGTGAATAGAAATGGTAGTTAACATACACAAGTAGGTCACCAATGATGACGAGACTTCACATACTACAAATGGTCATTTTCCATATAATCTATACAGTTTTTTTTTTTTATATAACATGGTTGCTTAACCAATGCATTTTTTGCTTTGGACCCCAAAAATAGTGTTATAAAGAGCATGTGTTGTATTTGTAAATTTGAACAATTACAAAAAATTCTTACTTATATGGTCTTTCAATGGTAACTCTGTTTGCTTCCCGATTTGAAATTTACAGCAATGGCAAAATTTTGAAATGAACACCCAAAATATAACTCTTATCCTGCTGTTCATGACAACCTCTACCTTTGCAAACAGTGTAGATCGAGATCAGATGGCTTCTGAAGACCAGGATCTACACTTTGACATTACCTTTATGAATTTGTAGGAATAAATTACATCAGGTAATTTGATTTGTTCAAAGCCAGAAATGGGTGTGGCTACAATGAATATTCAGCAGGATAAGGGTGAAGCGATTTATGAGTTGTTTCCTTAAAAAATGGAAGCTAATTTACTGAGAAGTTATCTATTCACCAAAGAACTTGTTTTCAGACGCTACACACACAATGACAAACGAAATGGCAGGGGAGACAACGGTGCCCTGAGAGGTGTCTGTCAATGTGCCGAAGGCAAGTCATGTGATCCAATGGACCGACAGTTCAATACTCTGGTACCTTGGTGTCTGCCACACACTGGAAACCGACACAATCACTGGGCTGGCCTGTATGGTAGACTGGAGTGGGACGGATTCTTCAGTACAACAGTCACTAACCCTGAGCCTATGGGAAAACAGGTATCATTGTTGATTTAAAGGAAAACAACCACAAAAATTAACTTTCACTTCAGAACAAAGGTTTTGAGGAGACAAACATTTTGGTACAAGATTTATGAAAATTGACTGAGTGTTTTAGAAGTTATGACCTTTTGAACAGTTCACAAATTCTGGTTTTGTTAGTCCAGAACGAGGCTGTGAGTAAATGACGTCATAAACTCACAATTTGAAAACTTTGAATTACAGCGATTCTCATGCAATAAAACAGCAATAAATAGTTCAGTATGCATTACATTTATTCAATGCGATGATAATTTACTGTTTTTAAGTACAAAATCTGAAAAGTATGCTGTAAATTATTATTTTTCTATTTTGGTCACGTGACTAGATTAACAAAATGGCGGCCCTCATAGACAGCCATACCTGCCAACACTCCCGATTTGAGCGTGACTCTCACGATTTATTGTGTGTCTCACTCCCCCACGATCGTTTTTTGAAAATGGCCCAAATCTCACGAATTTAAATGCATCCCACGCTTAGAAATTCGCTAAATTCGCCATACCGGATATTTACATATGCAAGCTGGTTATTATCGGCTTTTCTGAATCGCTAATATATGCAATTAGAACCGGGATACAGAACTATTGGAAAATCACCTCAGGTCACAGGTATATTTGGACTATTATTAGCAAATCTATTATTGGACAGGTAAACAAACATAACTATCCATCTTGTCTATAATCTATCTATCGGTAAATTTCTAAGTTCAGAATAAACAGATATCGAGGCATCCCTGCGTTACAAAAATATTACAGAAATCATATTTAGCCATTTAATTACTTCATTACATACTAATAATCTTCCATAAAAACGATCTTTTTCTCTTTTTTTGGCATTTTACAAGGCACCCAAAATGTTGTGTGGCAACCAATGGCCTATCTTGCATTTTGTTTATGAACTATGAAAACGTAAACATTAGCAAAAACACTCAAAGTATTGATCAGTTATTTATTTTAGCATAATTTGTTCAGTTTTTAATAAGATTTGATGAAGTTCTGTGGTAAAATGAATCATTGTATCTAACTTGTAAAGCATCCTTTAAAAGGACAGTACACAGTTTCATACATTTCACCCCTGCTAAAAATGCACGTTTTATGCTAGGTGGGTGAGCTAGCACTTCCATTTTAATGGGTGCTTGGTCTGGTTAAAAATTGAAATTTATTGGTGGTGGGGTTCAATTTTTTTCTTTTTTATGGGTGGTGGGTCTTTGAAAAAGGTAGCACCCATCCCCACCCCCATACGGTTAGGGAAAAAAATCTCACTCTTTCAAATTTTTCCTGAAAATTCCCCGCGAGCCAAATACTAAAAAAGACGGTGAAAAAGGGTCCACTGCGCGCAGTCTCACTCTTTGGATTTTCTCAATGTTGGCAGGTATGAGACAGCAATTGTAAAATGTTCAAAATGTCATAATTTCAAAACTGCTCAACCAATTTTCATAAAATTTGTACCAAAATATTCGCCACTTTAAAGTGACAGTTAATTTTTGTGAGTGTTTCTCTGTAAGGCTTTCATATTCATGCTGAGACGGAATTTAAGCCATTGTATGCGGGGAATCTCTAAAAGGGGTATCTTGGCAAACTGTGCAGGCCCAGATCAGACGCCGCAGAACGCGGCATCTGATCAGGGCCTACACTATTTGCTAACAGAATTTTCCGTCAAAAATAGAATTTAACAAAAAATGGGCATGACACCCCTTATATGACAATTGGACTTGTCCAACAAAAAGCAATGGAAGAATCCACTAGTATACAGTGGGTTAGTCCTTGTCCTGCTTTGCAAACAGTGTAGATCCTTATCAGATGGTGTTGTGCATGCTAAACTTAATAAGACGCTGTATGCCCTTAAAAATGTCCATCCAGCTATCTGAAGAAGCCATTCAATGAGATGGTTCTAATGAGCACACACAACCTATGTTTGCAATTAAAATAATATAAAATGTCACAGATTTTCATCAGAAAAGAAACCGTTTCGGAAATAATTATGAAAAAATGCAGTATGTCGCACCCGTGTGTTATCATAATGCCAAATAAGTTTACAAGGGTTATATGCTCTTTATAACACATTTTGTACCAAATGGAATCTTCCTCCATATATATAGCAGGAATCCATTTCAAAATTTAGGGTGTCAGGTTGTGTTTTTCTTCAAAATTTTTCGAAAATGACAGAACTTTCAGCATACAGTGGAGGCCCTGATCAGACGCCGCATTCTGCGGCGTTTGATCTGGGCCTGCACTGTTTGCCAGGGTACCCGTTTTGGGGTTTCTGGTACTAAATGGGTTAATCAAGAAGGCATCACATCCACTTGTCCTTGTAATGATCACTCTGTAAACCCCAGTTTCGGTTTCTTTGGGCAGTAGGGCTTGTGATGTCATTTTATTTTAGTGTCGGGTAAAAGTCACACAAAATCTGAAGAAACGTCTCCAGAATTCCTAATTAGTGTTGATGGGGATGTAAAACCTCAACACAAATGTCCCCACCCGATTGGGCGTGGAGAAATAGATTTGGCTTCTGGGCAGAGCTGAAACCTACCGAACCTGAGTACTGGTAATTTGCTCATAAGGTCTAAGCCTGCCCAGGCAAATTGGTGCGAGTCAGACCGCTCTGCATTTAAACCGTAGCGGTTTCGTTAGGCAGCAGGGCTTGAGAAGCAGCGTCTTCAAAATGACCTAAATAGTGTTGACAGGGATGTAAAACCTCAATACAAACAGACAACACAAACAAAAACCTCACTTTATAGAGCAGAAATGAGAAAAATGTGTCCGAATTTTTAGGATTTTTACGGTACTAGCCATATTATTAAGGGCTGACTTCGCTTGGTGCTATCACCAAGCCAATAGTAGCAATGACTCTAACCCGAACATGAATAACTGTGACTATAGTGACGTTATTTGACATTTAACCTCGACAATTGTCGGACCACGCTAAGAGCGGGGCCGGGGCTATAGCTCGAAAATATCTGGATGTAAGCATTTGACCAAGCAACGTAGGAGAAACTAATTTCGCGCGAATTGTTGAACTCATTTTGATTGGATAGTATTTTACGTGGAGTAAAGTAGTTTAAAAGAACAGCGGCCATAGCCGCGATATCCTGTCAAGCGAAGTCGGCCAAATTTTATTGATACATTAGCTAACGACATTGTTAGTTCTGAACAACTTAGCTCTTATGTTTTGAGGAAAAAATAATTATTAGTTTTTAATTACCAGTAAGACAAAAATGAGTTTTGTAGCAAAATTGTAAGAGTATATATGCTGATGTTTAAATATGGAATTACAGGGTTTTTGATCATTGTCTACTTACAGGGACGTGTGTTGCACCCAGAGCAACATCGTGTGGTGAGTGTGAGAGAATGTGCAAGATCTCAGGGATTCCCCGACACCTACAGATTCTTTGGTACAATACTGGATAGGCACAGACAGGTTAGTGACACCAACATAACCAGAAAAAAATGTAGGACAAAAAAGTCTAGAAAAACAATTTTATCCAAATGATTGAGTTGGGTCTACTCTTAAAGGAAAGAATTTGCTCCCAAGGGGAGCTAATTCTTTCCTTTAAGAGCAGCACCTATATGGCTAAATGGTATGTTAACAAAGATGCTTTGTATTTAAGTAATTTTTCATTATTGCACACATTCTACTTGAATTATATATGTAATGAGCATAGACCCAGATAAGAGGGGATATCCACATATTATTTTCTTATTTCTGCACAAAAACATACATTGTGGGTACACCTTAGAAGTGTCTCCCGAGGCGCTATATTATACCCTCAACATGTTTTCATGCAGAAATAAGAAAATATCTGTACTTTTCAGGTGAAAAAGCACATCTCTGAATGAGAGAGGTGTCTATGATAAGATGAACAGAAAATCCATATGATAAAGGAATCGCAGTTACATTTATCTAAAACTGTATACATCAAAACTTGAACTGTTTTGACAGAAATGTTGATATAGCATTCAACTTGATCTCATCACCAATCATCCAAAAATATTTATGCCCCCCCCCCCCCCCCCCCCTCCCAATGGAGCTTAAAGAAATAGATGGGCTGTATAATGCTTCCATGCAAAGCTGAAACCGACAGCACACGAGTACTGGTAAACCACTTAAAGGATCTAAGCCTGTCCAGGCAAAGCGGTGCCATGCTTATAAACACTGTTGGTTTCATTGGGCAACAGGGCTGGAGATGTCATTTCATCTCAATGTTGAGTAAAAGTCCCACAAAATTGGAAGCTTTTCTTCAAAATGACCTATACAGTGTTGAAGGGGACGATAAACCTCATATCAAACAAACAAACAAAAACCCAAAATTAAAAACGTAGAGTTAACAGGTTCCCTGTGGTGCTTTATGGTCCAGTCAACACATATGGTCATGCTGAGCTAGTCATTTATACTGACTCAACACTTAATGACTCCTTTACTATTATTATGTGTGTTTGTGTTTACCCTGGCTGATTCCAACTCAAGCTTGTATCCCAAAAGAATTCTTCCCTTTACTCCCAATATCAATACAGTCGAACTTCAATGGCTCGAACACCTTTGGTGCCTCGAAAATCTGTTCGAGACAGGGGTAGTTTGAGTCACTGAGGGTTACTGTCCGTTTGGGGGGGGGGGGGGGGGGGTGCAAAATTAGATACTATAGACACCTTTTCGGTGTTCTATAATGAAAATGTATGCTGTTTGGACTCATTAGAATCGCCTCATCAAGGAGATATTTGCAAGATAAAAAACTAAAATCTCCTACATTATCGCCTACTGTTTCTTATGTAGAGGAATTTCCTATCGGCTCAAGAACATGTTCGACGCATCCATGGTAAACGAGCCATCGGCGTTCGAGCCATCAAAGTTCTACTGTATATTTATGATAATTTAGGGACATAGGGAAATTAGATACTATAGACACCTTTTCGGTGTTCTATAATGAAAATGTATGCTGTTTGGACTCATTAGAATCACCTCATCAAGGCAATTCTAATGAGTACACACAGCATACATTTGCAAGATAAAAAACTAAAATCTCCTACATTATCACCTACTGTTTCTTATGTAGAGGAATTTCCTATCGGCTCAAGAACGTGTTCGACGCATCCATGGTAAACGAGCCATCGGTGTTCGAGCCATCGAAGTTCTACTGTATATTTATGATAATTTAGGGACATTTTCTTGTTATATCTTTAAAACGTATGTTGTTTGTATTCATTAGAATTCCCCACCCCCCCTTAAAGGCGTAGGGGAAGGATCTTCCGTCGGCATGACACTTGCACACACTTTCTTGTGTGCAAGATATCTCATGAACTACTGTACTGGGTGGATTTTAACCAAATTTGCATGGATATAACAACATTGGGACAGGATGAAAGGTTGAAGAACTTTAGGTTTTGGTGACCTTGACCGTATTTTTAAGGTCACAGTCACACTAAATAGGTAAAATTTAGGCCATATTTAGGTTGTGTGCAGTATATCTCATGAAATACTGGTTGGATTTAATCAAATTTGCATGGGTATAACATTTGGTCAGGATGAAGAACTGATAAGGTTTTGGTGATCATGACCTTACTTTCAAGGTCACAGCCATACTAAATAGGTAAAATTTAGGCCATATTTAGGTTGTGTGCAGTATATCTCATGAAATACTGGTTGGATTTTAATCAAATTTGCATGGGTATAACATTTAGTCAGGATGAAGAACTGATTAGGTTTTCATGACCTTGACTTCATTTGAAAGGTCATTGTGGTGCTATTTAATTAAGCTTTGTTTGAAAGGAGTATGTGGTGGGGGACATCTGTTTTCTCAGCAAACAGTTCTAGTTTTACATGTTTATTCCCATCCTTAGGTTGGTAATGCTGTGCCACCCCCGATGTCTAGAGCTATAGGGCTAGAAATCAGGAAATGTCTGCTTGCCGTGGCAGAGAGAGAGGACAAGAAGGAAATAGAAAATGGAGTGAAAGAAGAAATCAAAGAAGAGAAGAAAGAAATCAAGGAAGAAGTGGCTGGAAGTTCTTCAGGATAGACAGATTGAAGGAAAACAGAAATCATACATAATTGTGCTTTCTCATTAATTTGTGCTGAATTTGGTAACCCATTGCATGGTGGAAACCCCTAAAGGGGTACCTTGGCAAACATAGCAGGTCCAGATCAGATGCTGCAGAATGCGGTGTCTGATCAGGGCCTCCACTGTTTGCTAACAGAATTTTCTGTCAAAAATAGAATAAAAATGAATCAATAGGCCCGACACCTCTTATATAACAAATGGACTTGTCCAACATATAGCAATGGAAGAGTCCACTGGTATATAATGCATTAAAAGACTTGTTAAAAGCTATGCATGTTTTTGAAGACTTAAAGAATGGATCTCTCTGCTGTGAGTTTCATCCTTGCTTGGGTCAGTTGGACAGCAAGTTTTGCATTAGAATACCTGGAGGTTTCTCTCCTGGTACTCCAGATTTTGCCCACCTGTGATAAACGATCTGGGCCCAGTTGTTCAAAGCTAACGAAGTCATTAGTTAACGTATCGTTAAAGCTTTGATCATTTATTATGGCAAATATGCTAATATTTTTGCTGAAAAAATGTGAGCAGCTTTTGCATATGCAAAAGCTGCTCACATTTTTCAGCAAAAATAAGAAAATATTAGGTATTATACTTGCTAGAATAGTTAACAATTTGACCACTAACAAGCTCATTAAGCTAACGAGGCTCCAGCTCATTATAACTGAAATGATCTTGAAAGGTCTGTAAAACCAAAATAAAAGTAGGAAAAAAATGAGTCCAAGTACAGCATTGCCTTCAAGATACTGAGTGACCAGCAAAAATTCAGATTAACCTGCATCATGTTAACCCTTGTCCTGCTGAATATTTATATATGCCACACCCACTACCGATTATCAACCAATCAGATTACTTGATGCGAAGTATTGCAACAAATTCACAATCTGAATGGCAAACAATGTAGATTCTGATCAGATGGCTTCGTCAGAAGCCATCTGATCTGGATCTACATTGTTTCAAAGATAAGGCATATCCGGGATTAGCAGAATAAGGGTTAAGATGTTCATGTAATGAACCGCCCTGTAAACCCCACTTTATACAGAGTGGAGTTTACAGGGGTATACATTATTTTTCTTGTTTCTGCTCCAAGACATAGGTTGTGGGTACTCGCTAGAACTGCCTCAATGAGGCAGTTTTAATGAGCACCAAAAAGCAAGACGTAGGTTGTGGGTACTCGTTAGAACCGCCTAGGTCTTTTTGAAGTTATAGCTAAGGTTATGTTTTTTTTAACAACTACAATGACGCCAACGCAGATGCTGGAGTGATGACAAAATGTCGAAAGTTTTTGACGAGCTAAAGATGTACCTATTTTTAAAGAAAACTATCACAAATTGTGTTCAGAAGAGGCATGAAAGAATGCACTGTAACACATGGAAGTATTATCGAATTATGTGCCTTGACACAGTATGATCAGAAACTTTACTGTTTACATTAGCCTTCTTACAGCTTCTGGGCTTTCCAAAGAGAGAGAAGACTGGACAAACTGTGCTAATGTGCAGAACTGGTGAATTTTCTCTAGTTGCATAGTTCTTTTAGTAGGTATGGCTCTGTTCAGCTCATGTAACTCTTTGGACCCTTAAGACTGAAACAAACACCTTTGCAGTTAGTGTAGAACCTGATGAGATGATAGATTGTGGGTGCTTGTATGAACCGATTCTAAGGAGTACCCACTCTATCTTTGTGTTTGAGCAAGATTAAGGAAAACAATGTATATCCTGTAAACCCTAGTTTTTGCTATAAAAAGTGGAAGATACATGGGTTTTCATGACGTGAACATGTTAACTCTTATAATGCTGAATATTTCCTCCCCGATTTTCAGCCACTAGTGTTGCATGATTTCAATTTTTACCATGGATTCAGAGGCAGAATGGAAACAGTATAGATCCTGATCAGCTGGCTTCCCTGAAGCCAGCTGATCTGGATCTATACTGTTTTCAAAAATGGATATTTAGGGGTTCTGTATGGAAGGGGTTAATATGTTGAGTAGTAAGGTTGTGTCCACAAGACACTCTTTGTCAAATTCAGCAGTGTTAAAATCCAACTCACACATGTATCAAACTGCTAAATTCAACTTTTTGAACAATCTGCATGCATGATGGAGCATAGAAGCCTCCATGTTGTAGCGGTTAAGCTACTCGCCTCGTAAATCTTGGGTCAAGGATCTGATTCATAACGATAACACACCCATGCAACATAGTGCATTTTTTTCACATCTCCAAAATGGCTGCTTTTTTTATGAAAATCCATGAAAATTTTCTTATTTACACAGCAAACATAGGTTACTGGTGCTCATTGGAATGGCCTCATTGAGGCCGTTCTAACAAGTACCCGCACCCTATGTCCTGGAGCAGAAATAAGAAAAATATTGTTTATCCAGTAAAACCCAAGTTTTCTGTATATAAAGTGGGGTTAGGGGGGTGTTCATTTTGCGGACTTGTTCACGTCATGACAAAACTTCTCCAGAATTTTGAATACATGTATGTCTTTAAATGGAAATATCATCTCCATAAGACTTTAGTTTAGTTGTTGGCGGGACATAAAACAAAGTATACTCTGTGTGTGGACGTCGCCAAATTTTTATGCCCCAGTAGGAAGGCATATAGTTTTTGCACTGTCCATTTGTTTGTGGGTTAGTCCGCGCTTTTACGGGGGCATTGCTCACTTGTAGTGACAGCTCTTGTTATTTAGTATACTGGTACCACGTAGTGTGTTCAAATATTTATGCTATATAAATTATGTGTTCAGATTTTTATACACAGGTTAATGGATTCTGTATTTAAATGAAATTGAAATAAGTCTGTGAAATGGCCCAGAAAACATATACACTCCCATGTTTTTCGGTTCTGTGGTGTATTCCTTGCTTCCAAAGGATAACCCTTTTATAGAACATATTGACCTCAACTGATACAAGGACTACCACTTTATAACACTGTTCATTATAACACAGTTTTGTATATAACATGGTTTAAAGATGGGTCCCAAAAATGCATTATGAAAACACGCCTATACAAATACATTATAAACTTTATCCCCAAGTAAACAAAACTTTAAGATGAAAAATTGCGATACTTTTCTTATTTCTGCTAAAATATAGTTTGTGGGTACATGTTAGAGCCACCTCATTGAGGAGGTTCTAATGAGTACCCACAATCTATATTTTAGTGCAGAAATAAGAAAAATAAGGTTTACCCCTGTAAATTCCAGTTTTACTACATAAAAGTGGGGTTCAAGTGGATCAAAATTAAATAGGCGTGTTTTCGTGTTGTATTATATAGAACAATGGCCATTTATGGTCCATAATTTATATATTTTTATAGTCTACACATTTTTGGATCATTACGCAAACACGCCTATACAAATACATTGCCACCTTTATCGCCGAAAAAATGAAAATTTTATGATGAAAAATTGTGATATTTTTCTTATTTCTGCTCAAAACATAGATAGTGTGCTCTCTAACCGCCTCATTGAGGCGGTTCTAATGAGTACCCACAATCTATATTTTAGAGCAGAAATAAGAAAAATAAGGTATACCCCTGGAAACCCCAGATTTACTATATAAAAGTGGGGTATAGGGGGGTCAAAATTATATAGGCGAGTTCTTGTAATGGTAACTCTGTTGTATAAGCCTATAATAGTGTTTTAAAGAGGTGAGTCTTATATTAACACTGTTTAAGAAGGTATATACATCATATTGGCCCTACTAAGAGAAAATGGGCCATGTGATGACAAGCCTTATTTTCTCTGACAATTAGGGAAAACATGAGTTTGAAAATGCTATTTGCAAGTTGTGAATTAATATATGGGCCCCTTCAAGCGATTTTGGTACTTATCTCCTATGTGAGCAGCGAAGGTTCAGGTGAGCCTGCGCATCCGCGCAGTCTCGCCAGAACCTTCGCTGCTCGCTCATACAAGCAGTGAATCAAGAGGAACCTTCAGACAGAAAGCCATATCCCTGACCCATCTGAACGGCTGGGCATGCGCAGTTAAACATGACGGAATGCTCAAAGACACAAATTTGCTTGGCAGGGCTCATATATAGGATCCAAAATTGTGACAGTTTTAGAGATACAAAAGAATGCACTATTTCATGTCAGAAGTAAGAATCCACTATGTCCCGTCAGAGGGATGTGTTATCTTAATGTAATGATTGTACACAAAAATGTTGGATTTTCTCAAGAACCAACAAAGTAGCTACAGTTCTTTCATCCTTGAAATTCTGAAATACACTTCTGTACAGTCGAACTACAATGGCTGAAACACCTTTGGGACCACGGAAATCTGTTCGAGACAAGGGTAGTTCGAGCCACTGAGGGCTACTGCCAAGCAAACGGGGGTGATTTTGGGACTTCTTTTAGGTGTTCTATAATATAAATGTATGCTATGTGTACTCACTGCATTCATTTTCAAGATAAAGGATGAAAAATATCCTAAATTTTCTCTCACTAATTCTCGTGCAGAAAAATTCCCTAGGGACTCAAGAAAGGATTCGAAGCAGCCATGGTAAATGAGTCATCGTGTTCGAGCCATCAAAGCTTTACTGTATTGTTCAGGCAAATTTATGCAAAAGCATGACAAAACTGTGTTGATTTGGATAAGATGGCTCAATGATGAGGCATCTCATTTAGCTCAACACTTTTCCCAAGAGTATATTTGATTTATGTTGCTTTAATGGCTAACGCAGGCTTATGAAAGGGCTGTGATGAAAAGGTAGTCTTTCAGTTTTCAACTACATTATGATAACACATCCGTGAGGCATAGTGCATTTTTTCTTTTCTCAAAAACTGATGAAAATTTGAGATATTTTTCTTATTTTTACTCCAACCATAGGTTATGGGTGCTAGTTAGAACCGCCTCATTGAGGAGGTTCTAACGGGTACCCACAACAAGGATAATAATTAACATCCCTATAAACCCCAGTTTTCCCTGTATAAAGTGGGGTTTTGTAGGGGGGTGTTCATTCCACAGACTTTATCACGTGATGTAGTAAAGTTTGAGTTGTTTGTTTGTTTGATTTGAGGTGTAACATCCCCGTCAACACTGTAAAGGTCATTTTGGAGATGTTGCTTCCAATTTTGTGGGACTCTTACCCGACATTGAGATGAAATGACATCTCAAGCCCTGTCGCCCAATGAAACCAATAGGGGTTTATTAGCATGGACGGTCCGCCTCACACTGCGGTTCCTGGACAGGCTTAGATCCTCTAAGCGGTTTACCAGTACTAGTGTGCGGGCCGGATTCAGCTCTGCGTGGAAGCATCATGCAGCCCATATATTTCTTCAAGCTCCCATGGTTGGTTGGTTGATTTGAGGTTTAACGTCCCATGGGCGGGGGCCGCTGATGTAGTAATGATTTGCTATTCCCCCATCTTGAGATCCTGCAACATGTTTGTTTTCTCCAGGTGCTCTTGTTTTCATCCACCTGTAATTAATAACATTACGAAAAGGTGCCTATACAAATACATTGTAAGTTTTACCGTCGAAAAAAACAGCAACAAATTTTAAGACGAAAAATTGCGATAGTTTTCTTAATTCTGCTCAAAATATAGATTGTGGGTACTTGTTAGAACCCCCTCATTGAGGCGGTTCTAACAACTACCCACAAACTATATTTAAGAGCAGAAATTAGGAAAACAAAGTTTACCCCTGTAAACCTCAGTTTTACTATATAAAAGTGGGGTTCAGTGGGTTCAAAATTATATAGGCATGTTTTTGTGATGTTATTGGCTTGATAAATTGCCTAAAAAATGTTTGTGAGTTAGGAGTTTCTGCATGATTACCGGCAATGCCTGGAAATATAATCTGACCGATGTTTTTGAATGCATTCAGTGTTGAAATCTGTTTTGTAGTATTATTTCTATATTTCATAATGTAAAAATATTACTTTTGTCATTTATGACTTGTAATTCATCTATGACCTCATTGACTTGTAATGAAATCATGACATTTAAAAATCAATTTGTTTCCAAAAAAAAAAAAATATAACACATTTTGAGTTGCTTATCTTTAATCCATTTTGCCCTGATGATCCTAAGTAAAGGGACAGATAGGCCTAAGCAAACAGTGCAGACCCAGATTAGTCCGCTTCTGAAGGAGCAGTCTGATCAGGGTCTACACTGCCATTCCATTTGGACTCCATGCAGAATCATTAAACCAATTTTTTTTTAAAGTTCTAGGAGAATTACAGCAAGTCCTCAAGGTGTCCGAATTTTTAGGATTTTTATGGTGTACAGGAATTGCCAAAACTGAATACACTGGCTAGCAGTGCAGACCAAGAGCAGAAACTGCATTCTGCACAATATGCATCTGATCATGACCTTCACTGTTAGCAAAATATTCAGCTATTCTCTATTTGAATTGCTATAATAACACAACCTGTCCACTCTAAATTTGGAAATGGAAACTATGTCGTGATACTGTGCCCAAGAGAAATCAAAGGCATTTAGAAACCTACTAGAAGACCTGGGGCAACTTGTTCAAAACTATGTCACGGTGTTGTTTGTAAACACTGTAAATACTTCAATTATTTGATATTGCAAATATGCCCGTATGTTTACAGAACAACCATGAGTAGCTTTTGCATATAAAACAGCTGCTCACATTTTTTAGCAAAAATACTTTTGTATTATTTTGCTTTCTAGAAAATTTTGACTACTTAAGGCAATTTTTAGCTCGGCCGTTTTCGAAGAAAACTATGAGGTATTGTCATAGCTATGGCGTCTGCGTTGTTGCAAAAAACTTGGACATTTTGTAATATCTCTGTCATTACTGAACATATTTACTTGCTACTCGGACTAGTTGTTCATTATGAAAAGGGGAACTCCTACCAATAGGTGAGGTAACCCTCAAAATATTTTTGACACAGTTATGTCTTTTTTTCGACTTAGAATTTTTGCAGCCGAGCATTGGCACCTGCATGCGGTGCTCTTGTTACATTAAGCTGCATTAAGCTAATGATTCCTCAAACAACTCTCTCTATTCCATGCAGCCAGTTAAGTCAGATTGGACTGAGCATCCAGGCAGTTTTATCAGCGCTAGAGCCTTCAGACTTCTGTAGCCTCTAGATTATCCAAAGGGAGGTAAGCACAGCCAGGGGTGCCCATTTGAAAAATGGGTCATGTTACAGGATCTGCCTGACTGTCTGTCCAGTGGTAAACCGTTTAATTTCTTTCAGTTTACTTCAGATCAAGCTAAAATTATACAGTCGAACTTCAATGGCTCGAACACCTTTGGGACCTCAAATCTGTTCGAGACGGGTAGTTCTAGCCACTGAGGGTTACTGTTAGGAGGAAAAATAAGATTCTTTTTGACATTTTTCCGGTGTTATGTAATGCAAATGCATGCTGTGTGTACTCATTAGAATCGCCTCATCGAGGCGATTCTAATGAGTACAGTGTGTACTCATTAGAATCGCCTCATCGAGGCGATTCTAATGAGTACACACAGCATACATTAATAAAATAAAAGACTAAAATCTCCTAAATCATTCCCCGCTATTTCTTATATAGAGGATTTCCAAAGGGGCTCAAGAAAGGGTTCGACTCAGCCATAGTAAACAAGCCATCGACGTTCCAGCGATCGAAGTTCTACTGCACTAGGAATATTGTTTGCAGGTTACAGTCCACCATCACGAGCAAACTCTCGTCAAGTAGAGATGTGTTCAGCAAGCCAGCTACCTGGTAGGGGGCCCACTTATGTGGATATGCCCCTGTACCTGCAAGTTAAAATCAGATGATGAAGACAATGATAATAACCTGGGCCATACCTGTGATACCTCCCTCATCAGGAGGGAGACTCCCTCATTTTGATGCTAAGTTTTGCCCAATTTATATTAAATTTCAGTAAAATTTTAGAATCTCCCTCATTTAAACAGAATTTCCCGATAAATTCTTTACATCTCCCTCATCACAATGGCAAATCTCCCTCTTGCAGTTCAGGAATTATCACAGGTATGGCCTGGGCATGGATCATGTTAACAATTTTGTGGAATGAACACCTCTCTAAATCCCACTTTATATAGAGAAAACTGGGGTTTATGGGGTATACATTATTTTTTCTCATTGCTCCCAGACATAGGTTGTGGGTACCCGTTAGAACCACCTCAATGAGGCGGTTCTAACGAGCACCGACAACCTATGAGGTAAAAACAAGAAAAATATCAAATTCTCACCAGAAAAGTAATCATTCTGGAGATATGAAAGAAGGCATTATGTCACACGGCTATGAATTTGGTTACGATCGACCCAGATTTACTAAATGGCCAAACGGAATTCATGCAGTTGTCATCGTGACCATCACTGATAAAGGAAAACCAATATTATGTTTTATTATAGAACTTGAAACGTTGCGCTATTTTTATCGATGCAACAAGAGCTATTTATATAGTCTTGACATAAATCCTGTGCTGGATAATACCCAGATTAGACGCCACCTATGTCGCATCTGATCAGCAGGTTGCACAGGAACTTCAATGTTTGCTTAAATAGTGGCATTTGAGGGTTAAACGAAATAGTATAAGAATGCCAGGTTGCTCACGTAATGAAAGAAAAACCTCTTAATCCAGGGCACAATGTCACGTGACGTCTTTCGGAAAATTCTATTTATAATGTATGCCAAGTCGAGTACAAATAGTCTTTTCGCATTCCTGCTAAGAACTTAATTTTAGAACCCTGAAATGTTTAAGTGCAAAAATGAGTAGCCCAGACTGTTATTAGACATACAGCATAGACCAAGATAGGATATAGAGTACATTGCTTCTGATCAGGTCGGCATTGTTCGCCATATGTGTGTGCAACAACAGTTTTGAACATGATTCAGGGCTGTATGCAGACTCTGAAAAGGGGCGGGTTGAGGATGCGAATTTCAGGTATTTTGCAGAGGGTGAAAATCTGTATGAATCAGAAATAATTTCCAAAAGATGGGAGGGGGCTGCGTTTGCACCCTCCCCACTCTGTTGAACAAAATCCAAGTACTACCCTAAGACGTCAGAGCGCATCGTAAGAAGAAAATTCTGGACTGTGCTCATTTGTTTGATTTAAGGTGTAACGTCCCCGTCAACACTGTACAGGTCATTTGGACACGTTACTTCCAATGTTACGGGACTTTCAGCTCTGCGTGGAAGCATCATGCAGCCCATCTATTTATTCAAGCCCCGATGGGTGGGGGTGGATGGACTGTGCTCGTACACTTGGGCATTGGGAAACAGAATCTACATAATCAGACGCCACATAACGCGATATCTGATCAGCTCTACAGTGCTTGCTAAAGTTAAACGAACAGTTCGATTCTCAGCTCAGGACTATTTTCCCAACCTACACTCAGAGACGATTGACCCACCAGTACTCTCAGTGCTTTGATTTAATATGTTGTGCAAACAAGCTATTTAGTTGTGCAAACAAGATTATCGTGTGCACCCCGACCTCTGTAACTCAGTCGGATGAGGGTCTGACTGGTGATCAGGAGGACGCAGGTTTGATACCTGCCGGGGTCGGCAACATTCTTTCGTGGAGATCGATCATGAAATCGTTTCTACAGTCATTCTCTCCCTTCCGCTGATTCAAGAAGGGCAGTTGTCAGTTTCTGGCTGTACTTGTTAACCGCTTACATATAAGCCTGCCCAGAAAAAGTGGATAAGTAAACTGACCTGCTCAAAAATGACCTAAATAGTGTTGACTGGGCCGTTAAACCCCAATATAAACAAACAAAATTATCTTGTGGGCACAAGATATGTTGTTCACACAAGATATTATCTTGTGCAGACAAAATAATGTATCTTGTGCGGACAACATAATATCACAAGATATTATCTTGTTCGCACAATAATCTTGTTCGCACAACTTAATATCTTGTTTGCACAACATAGATCTTGTGCGGCGCAACATACTTGAACATAGATCTTGTGCGGCACAACATAGATCTTGTGCGGACCATATAGTATCCTATGCGTCTGATTAAATTGTGAGAACAAGATATTTAGTTGTGTGAACAAGATATTATCTTGTGCACACAGGATAATATCATATTATGTTGTCTGCACAACATCTATGTTGTGCAAACAGGATAATACGTTGTGCGAACACGATATGTTGTTCGAACAAGACGATAACTTGTTCGCACAAGATAATAACTTGTGTGCACAATATATTATTTTATGCAAACAAGATAAGTTGTGCACACAAAATATGTTGTTGTCTGCACAAGATCAATGTTGTGCAAACAAGTTAATATCTTGTCTGCACAAGATATTTTAAAAGTTTTGCAAACAAGATATTATCTTGTGCACACAAGATAATAACTTGTGTGCTCAAGATATTATCTTGTTCGCACAACATATTAAAATAAATTGCATGTCCGTTCCAGCATTCCGTACTCAGTGATGTCTGAGGAAAAATAAGTATTAAATTTTCATATCTGAATGACCTTGGGTCAACGTCAAAGACCTTGAATACTCATGTAGAGTTATCCACTCATTTAGCTACCTGCATCTACCAATTTTCAGATCACAGGCTGCAGTGGTCTCCGAGGAATACACCTTGCGTAAAATAGTTCAAGGTCATCCGAGGGTCATCATTTGAACCAACTATGATGGGCCCGAGTCCCCAGTGGTACATACCAAGTTTCATGACAATCGGCATTCTGGTCCTGGAGAAGAAGATGTTTGAAGGGTTTTTACCTTATATGGGCATGGCAGCCCTATTGGTCATGTGACCAATCTCACTATTAATTAATGCTCATTTTCTCGTTTTTAAAAGCGTTTATATGAAATTTGGTAACAAATGGTCCAGTGGTTTCTGATGACACCTTGAATATTCATATAGGATCATCCACTCATTTAGCTATCTGCATCTACCATTATGCAGACCGCAGTTCCCGAAAAATACACATTTTTGACTTTTTTTCCCCCATACTCAAGTCTATGTGGCCAAATTTGACCATACTTAAATTGGTTAAGGTCATCCAGGCTTCATCATTTGAACAAACTATGATGGCCCCGAATCCCCAATGCTACAGACCAAGTTTCATGGCAATCGGCAAACTGGTTCCGGAGAACAAGTTTTTTGAAGGGATTTTACTTTATATGGGCATGGCGGTCATCTTGGTCATGTGACCTATACCCTGAGATCAAATTTTTCCCCGTCCCATGGAGCATGAAATTTGACTTCAGTTGGTCTAGTGGTTTCAGAGGAAATGGTGTTTGAAAATGTTGACAGACAGACAGACAAACAGACAGACACTGGACTCTTGCTTTACTATAAGCTCACCAGTGAGCCTTTTGGCTCAGGTGAGTTAAAAACAAAGCCATCTGATTTGCCGGAATTGGCGCCTTAAAGATTTAAAATGGATGATGAAAGTCTTTCTACATAACACTTAAAAATCTTCCTTTATCCATGGGGTTTCAAGTGGTATTTCCTTGCCCATGCGACCCTGATTCAGTTAACAACGAATTTCCTCATGGTGCTTGGGCAAAGTCCATTCCCAATTTTAAGGGTGTGTTTTGTTCTGTTTGATGTAAGTTTCACAAAAATTTGTATACTTAAAGCAAACAGTGTAGATCCGGATCGGACGCCGCAAAATGCGGCGTCCGGTTTGGGTCTGCACTGTTTGTCATGAATGCCGCTTTTTAATGGGACACAGAGTAAGCATATGGATTAATAAGTTTTGTAATTGAGCAGGTCCCCACGTTGATGTGACTATTGATTTGACTCATCAATCCCTCCTACATCTTATAACAAGGACATTTGTTTACAATTATGATTATAGAATAATAAAGATATGAGATTACAAAACAACATATTTTGATATATTCTGTGATAAGTTAAAATGAACCCACCCATCGGAAAAGGGCCCTTAGCCTTCTCCTATTTATGCACCCATCCCAAACCCCACCTCATTTATGTACTTCAAATGGGCATGTGCAAATATCATCATGACCTCACGCCTATAAAATTTGACCCCCTTGAACCCCACTTTTATACAGCAAAATGGGGGTTTACAGGGGTAGACCTTATTTTTCTTATTTCTGCTCTAAAATATAGATTGTGGGTACTCGTTAGAACCGCCTCGATGAGGCGGTTCTACCGAGTACCCTCAATCTATATTTTGAGCAGAAATAAGAAAAAATCACATTTTTTTTCATCATAAAATTTTCATTTTTTTTCGGAGATAAAGGTTACAATGTATTTGTACAGGCGTGTTTTTGTAATGTGTAGACCCATGGTGTCTTCCATGAAGCTACGCCAAGATCGCATCTACATGTACATGTTTGCTGGCACCAAAGGCTCTGGTACCGGCCTCCGTGGCTTGGTGGGTAACAGCGCCGACTCTTAATCATTAGGCCCTCTCTCACCGTTGTGGTTCGAGCCTCGCTCGGGATACATGTTAGACGCCAAGTTCTGCAACGGAACGTCAGTTGGTTTTTCTCCGGGTACTCCGACTTTCGCCCACCTCTGATTAATAATCGGCTCGAAATAAGGGAAATAATCTTGAAAGGACCGTAACACCAAAACAAAAGAAAAGAAAAGAAAGTCTGGTGAGACAGGCTTACTAACTTGCTAATCTGAGGCTTTACTGCTCGTATTTGCGATGAAAAACATTTTTTCACGACATTACGATAACACACCCGTTCGACATAGTGAATTTTTCACATCTCCAAAATGGCTACTTTTCTGATGAAAATCTGTGATATTTTTCTTTTTATACTGCAAACATAGATTGTGGGTGCTCGTTAGAACCGCCTCATTGAGGCGGTTCTAACGAGTACCCACAACCTATGTCTTGAAGTAAAAAAAAAAAGAAAAATAATTATTACCCTCGTAAACCTCAGTTTTCTCTATATATAGTGGGGTGTAAGGGGGTGTTCATTTCACGGACGTGTTCACCGGATGAGCTGACTAAAATATGAAATGAGCCGCAAAAAAGAAAAATGTCCAATATGACGCACATTCTCTATCTTTTGTCACAATAACACGTCCGCGCAACTAACACCCCTACAAACCCCACCTCATATACAGAAAACTGAGGCTTACAGGGGTATACGCCATTTCTCCTTCTCCCGTCCCAAGAAACAGGCCGTGGGCACCCGTTAGAACCGCCTTGTTACAACGCATAATGTAGTAATGTAGTAATTTCTTCATTTTGAAATTTTTACTACATTATGCGTTGGCATAGTCGACGCGAAATGAAATAAAATGTCGTTTTTACTTCATTATGCGTCGATACTAAGAGGTTTGAGCAAAATGAAAGAATTATTTCATTTTGCGGCGATGGGTGGCATACTTAATTTTACTTCATTATGCGTCAACAGTTTGTTTGTTTGATTTGAGGTTTAACGTTCCCGTCAAGACTATTTAGGTCATTTTGGAGACATTGCTTCAAATTTTATGGGACTTTTACCCGATATTGAGATGAAATGACATCTCAATCGCTGCCGTCCAATTAAAAGCAATAGGGTTTATATGCATGGATGGGCCGACTCGCAGCAGTTTTCCTGGACAGGCTTAGACCTTCTAAGCAGATTACGAGGACTCATGTACGGGCGGTATCAGCTCTGCGTGGAAGCATCGTGCAGCCCATCTATTTATACCCCCGGCATACGAAGTATGCAAGGGGGTATATAGTTTTTGTCCATTCTGTCTGTCTGTCTGTCTGCCTGTCTGTCTTTTGTTTGATTTGTTTGTTTTGAGGTTTAACGTCCCCGTCAACACTATTTAGGTCATTTTGGAGACGTTGCTTCCAATTTAAAACACAAATGAGGGAAAGACATCAGGCATGAGACAAAAATAGCGCAAGGCGTACGATTTTAATTCTACTGGCTTAATCAAATACAATGAAATTCCACTATTAAGACCACCTAAAATTAATACAAATTTTGTTTTTAAAGCATATTTGGAAGGTTAAAGCTACATTTTCTTTGTGATTTTGACCTTCAGTGTGCTTTTGTGGAAGACCGTCTTTTGGACTGTTCAACTGTGGTCTTAAAGACCACTTTTGAACCGTCTCAAATGTGGTCTAAATTGTAGGAATTTAACTGTATTGCTTCCTAAGTCTTTTCGAAGACAGCTATGTTCTACCATCATTACTTCATTATGCGTCGATATGGTGCATATCAACGCGAAATGAAATAATTTTTTTACTTCATTTCGCGTCGACTATGCCAACGCATAATGTAGTAAAAAAAATCAAAATGAAGAAATTACTACATTACTACATTATGCGTTGTAACACCGCCTCAAACCCATGTTTGGAGCACATGTAAGAAAAATATCACAGTTTTCAGCAGAAACATGACAGTTTAGGAAAATTGAAAAAGTGTACTTTATCATATGACGTCGCGTCTGAGAGTGTAATAAGGCCATTTTATAAACTCGATAATAAATATGCAAACTAGTTAGATACGCCCCGTAACGTTACATGTATGACGTCCTTAACGACGTCGCGTTTACTTATGGCGGAATATTGACATGTTTGCAAAAGAGTCGTGAATAAAATGTTTTTAAATGTCATATGATAAACAGAATCTTGCATTCATGCTCATGTATTAATTTATTAAACTCTCATTTTATCTCTTTTCCTCAACTCGTTTAATAAATTCAATAATACATGAGCACTCATGTAAGATTCTTTATGTATACGTTTTACACATATAATACATATAGATACACTTATACTCGGAGACACTCGCACAAGCTAGAATTTTGCAAAAGATCTCGTTTTCACAAACGAAGGCAAAACGACAGAACATTGACAATTCATCCATCTTGAGGCATTTGATTATGAAAAGTTGAAACATTATTTGACAATTTTATATGTTCGGGTAAGATATTCAAAATCAATGTACCGGAGTACTGCTACTCGCTCACATCTGAGCATTACGAGCAGGATTTCCTGGGTGGTAACCAGTACTTTTCTTTAAGTAATGTGGATGAAGTGCCTTGCTCAAGGGCACAACACTTTGGTCAGCATGAGGCTCGAACCCGCAACCTCTCGATCACAAGCCCGATGCGCTACCACTGCACCAAAGCGCTCGTTATTAACAATACAACCGTTGGTTGGCTCGAATATAGGTGCTTCCTGGATAAAAACTTTAAACATAAATTTAGCTTTCCTTAAGAATATCAGTTGATTAATTGTTAATACTTTGATTGTATTAAAACTATTAACCATATCATCTATTTCATAGTAAAGAATTATTCTGCAGGTCCTTTTCTGGAGTCTGTAAAGTTTTCAAAGATATTTCTTTGCGAAGTGTTACCCCATGATTACAAAAGTCTAAAATAGGGCTTTATATACGATTTGCAGAAGTTGACCCTGTTTGTTTTCAACAGTTAAATATTCCTTGGTTTCAGATAGGAAGAAACTGACTGACTGAACTGGTTTTTAAGGTAACCGGGCGTTGTAAGCACATATGGGCTACCCCTAGACCGTGTCCAGGATTAGTTTTCCCACTTTCTGAAACGCTTTCGCATGGAGTTGTACACTAATTCAGGTGTACTCCTCTCAGGATCCTGAGTCACTGTGCAATAAAGGTGAAAGTGGTCTGTAAGTTACCGTGGTTTTTTGATGGAGTCTCCAAATAGTTGTGGGCTGTCAATCGCTGCTATGGAACATGGTCAATTCCGACCTGCAAATCGTGTTCCATAGCCAAGGAAGAAACTTTTTGTTTTTTTTTTTTTTGTTTTTTTTTTTTTTTTTTGGTTTGGGTTTTACGGCCCTTTCAAGATTATTTCACTCATATCGAGCCGATCGTTAATCATAGGTGGGCGAAAACCGGAGTACCCGGAGAAAAACCACCTGACCTTCCGTTGCAGAACTTGGCGTCTCACAGAAACTTTTTGGTTACGACATTTATATGGTACGACCATATTAGATTATTATCTACATAAACATCATCATTCATCATTGGCAATCGGTCACCTATTTACTGATCAAGTAATAGTACGATTTATCATATGACGTCGCGTCTGAGAGTGTAATAACGTCATGTAATATTTTCGACAATCCACTAGTGGATTAAATATGCAAATTAGGTAGATACGGCCCTTAACGTTACATGTACGACGTCCTTAACGACGTAACGTTTACTAATGGCGGAATATTGATATTTTTTGTAAACAAACGTGAATAAAATGCGTTACAAATGTCATATGATAAATAGAATCTTGCATTCGTGCCCATGTATTATTGAATTTATTAACTCGTTGAGGAAAAGGGATAAAATGCTCGGCAAAGCCTCGCATTTTATCCCTTTTCCTCAACTCGTTTAATAAATTCAATAATACATGAGCACTCGTGTAAGATCCTCTATTTAAAACACCACCATTTATACACCGGAAAACACTAAGCCCATAGAGCCGCTAATTAGCTAAAGTGTCTTCTGGTTCCTTTGATTTAAGATTATTTAATAGACTTCGCACATAATAAAAATGTTTCCAGGGAATTAAGAACTACTTTTGAAGCGCAGATGTGCACCTCTTTCCCTAAATTGAAACTTCATGCCGCAGGAAGTGATCAGTTTCCCAAATAAGTAACCCAAATAACACAGAATTAAAACTTAGTTATTCTTTAATAATTCCTTATAAAATTATCATTTTCACCATGTAAATGCATATTTTGATACATAAAATCATTTCCTTCATAATGATTCCGAACTTAGATTTTTCATTCAATTATTTTTTTATATAGAGGATCTTACATGAGTGCTCATGTATTATTGAATTTATTAAACTCGTTGAGGAAAAGGGATAAAATGCTCGGCACAGCCTCGCATTTTATCCCTTTTTCTCAACGAGTTTAATAAATTCAATAATACATGAGCACGAATGCAAGATTCTATTTATCATATGACATTTTAAACTCATTTTATTCACGATTGTTTACAAAAATGTCAATATTCCGCCGTTAATAAACGCAACGTCGTTAAGGACGTCGTACATGTAACGTTACGGGACGTATCTAGCTAATTTGCATATTTAATCCACTAGTGGATTATCGAAAATAATACATGACGTTATTACACACTCAGACGCGACGTCATATGATAAAAAAATATAATAAAACGTAAGAGCTCATAAACACGTGTTCTTTCCGATTCCATCTTTTTTCATCCCTCCAAAACAGTCATTTTTCCAATAAAAATGTCTGATATTTTTTTCTTATTTATACTCCAAACATAGGTTTTAAGGGCTCGTTAGAACCGGCTCATTGAGGCGGTTCTAACGGGTACCCACAACTTAAGTTTTGGAGCAGAAATAAAAACAATTATGTACCCCCCCCCCCCCACCCCCACCGTAAACCCCATTGTTCTCTATATAAAGTGAGGTTCTAAGTGGTATTTCCTTGCGCGTTCGAACTTGATACAGTTCACAACATATTTCCTCTCGGTGCTTGGGGAAAATCCATTCATAATTTTAACGGTGTGTTTTGTTCTATTTGCTGTAAGTTTCACAAACATTCGTATGCTTAAAGAAAACTGTAGATCCGGATCGGACGCCGTTACACGCGGCGTCCAGTTTGGGTCTGCATTGTTTGTCATGAATGCCGCTTTTTATGGGACGCAGGGTAAGCATATGGATTATGAGCAGGTCCACTCATAGTTAAAACCATTGATTTGACTGATCAATCCCTCCTACATCTTATAACACGGACATTTGCGGCCCCCGCCCATCGTGGCTTAAAGAAATAGATTGGGCTGCATGATGCTCCGACGCAGAGCTGAAACCGACTGCACTTGATTAGTGGTAAACCGCTTGGAGATTCTAAACCTGCCCAGGAAAAGTGGTGCGAGTCCGTGCATATAAACCCTATTGGGTTCATTGGGCGGCAGGGCTTGAGATATCATTTCATCTCAATGCCGGGTAAAAGTCCCACAAAATTGGAAGCAGCGTCTTCTAAATGGCCTATTCAGTGTTGATGGGGACGTTAAACCTCACATCAAACAAAACAAGGACATTTGTGTTTACAGCTATGATTGTAAACTAATAAAGCTGATTTGAGATTACAAGACAACATATTTTGATATATTGTGTGAATAGTTAAAATGTGCTCACCAATCGGGAAAGGGCCCTTAATATTCTCCCGACCCAACAACCCCAACCCCTCACCCCACCACCCCAGTCTCAGTAATGTTCTTCAAATAGATATGCAGGGCTACATGTAGACTCACGGTGTCTTGCTACCCCAAGATTGCATCTACATGTTTACTGACACCAACGACTCTGGTACGGGCACCAAAGACTCTGGTACGGGCACCAAAGACTCTGGTACGGGTACCAAAGACTGGTACAGGCCTCCGTGGTCAAGTGAATAAGAGCGCTGATTCTTAATCATTAGGTCTCTCACCGCTGTGGTTCGAGCGTCGCGCGGGTCACATGTGTGTGACGCCAAGTTCTGCAACGGAAGGTCAGGTGTTTTTTCTCTGGGTACTCCGGTTCCCCTCCTCTTATTAATGATCGGCTCGATATAAGTGAAATAATCTTGAAAGGGACGTGAAATCAAAAGCAAAAGAAAAGAAAAGAAAGGCTCTGGCGAGACAGGCTGGCCCAGAAAACATGTACACTCCATATTTTCCAGTTCTGTGGTGTGTTCCTTGCTTCCACAGGAAAACCCTTTCTAGGACATATTTACTAATAAGCAAGTCTGAGCGTTTGCTGCTCGCATTTGCGATAAAAACGGTTTTCTCATGATTTGATTTTTGTTTGATTTGAGGTTTAACGTCCCCATCAACACTGTATAGGTCATTTTGGAGACGTTGCTTCCAAATTTGTGGGACTTTTACCCGACGTTGAGATGAAATGACATTTCAAGCCCTGTCGCACAATGAAACCAATATGGTTTATAAGCATGGACTCGCCCCGCTTTGCCTGGGCAGACTTATATCCTCTAAGCCAATCTCTTTACCAATTCTCGTGTGCGGTCGGTTTCAGCTCTGCGTGGAGGCATCATGCAGCCCGTCTATTTCTTCAAGCCCCGATGGGCGGGGCCGAGTTTTCTCATGAGCTGACAATAATATGAAATGGGACGTAAAAAGCGAAAATGTGCATTCTGACATGTGCGTTCAGTGATGACTGTAACCAGCTTGCGTTCCTATTCAGGATACCATTGCGATAACATGATAACACATCCGTAAAATATTGTGCATTCTTTCATACCTTCAAAACAGTAATTTTTCTAATGAAAATGCGTGACAATTTTCTTATCTACTCCAAACATAGGTTTTGGGCGCTCGTTAGAACCGCCTCATTGAGGCGGTTCTAACGAGCACCCACAACTTATGTTTTGGGGCAGAATTAAGAAAAATAATGTATACCCCCGTAAATCCCATTTTTCTCGATATAAAATGAGGTTTAGAGGGATGTTCATTACACGGACTTGTTAACGAGATGCAGTAAATTTCTGCACTTAAGACCAACCAAAATAAGACTAATTCTGCTTGTTTTCTTTCTTTGTGTTTTATACCAAGGTTCCTCTAGTTCAAAACCATTCTTGGGACTGTTCAAAAGTGGTCTTCAAGGCCACTTTTGAACAGTCCCAAGGGTGGTCTTAATACAAGAATTTAACTGTACATCCCTACCAATCTGTGACACTGACCCTTAATATAATGACAACATGTATCATTGTCCATCAATATAGCATATAGCGAACATGATCAGACTGCGGGGGCATAGACTTATCTCATTCTTCGCATTGCGCGCGTGACGCAAGACATCTTCCCACATGTTGTGACTTAACCAGCACAAAACAAACAGCGGACCAACGTCGGACCGACAGCGATACGACGTGGTAACGTCCGTATCGCTGTTGGCTCGACGTTGGCCCGGTATTCAGTGTGTTGGCTGGGCATATGCTAACCCCCACCCTATTTCCCACCTGTTTCGTCCCATTTTGTCTTTAAGCCAGTTCGAGCCATTCAGATAATGGATAGCCCCCACCCAGTGGGGCTGGAAGAAATAGATGGGCTGCATGATGCTTCCACACAGACAAACAAACAAACAAAATAATGGAATGACTCGCAATATTAAAATATACTATAGTCAGTGTGGTAATATTCCTTACATATTTTTGAGTCATTCATCAATTTAAAAGCTGGTTATTTCATCTCATAATTAGTGAGGCCAGAAAATAATGTGCATTGCATGTGTACACTCCTTAGAGACTCCTTGAATAAGCCATGACACGCGATGATGTGTGTTCGGATATCTCTGTACATTAAAGATTTGGACCATCCTGTGTATTGACTTTGCATCCTTTCCCTCTCCGTCTCAAATTGAACTGACTGTACGGACACACAGGCTTATCTGATTTTTTTGGAGAGGACGGTGTGGGGGTTGTGGGCGTGGGGAATGCCCGAAGTCACATTTTTCCCAATCCGTGAAGTATTAAATTCCGAAACAATATTTTCTCGTGTCTTGCCTTTTTTATACCATATGTTTGATTTAAGATGTACATTGTATAACTTCTGACCCAACCCCACTGCATTGTACTAAAATATATATATAATTTTTGGCAATAAACTTTGTTTAATCTAATCTAAAAGGCGAAGTATGTGATGTCATTTACAACCAATGCTTATGACTGCGGATTGACTGCTGTTAAGGGAAATCGATACATCTAAGATTGTTCCCCCATTTTTCAAAGGGAGACGACTTTCGGGACTCTTTGTTCTCTTTTCTATAAACACTGACCGAAGTCAAATGGGTCTACTCTTAATGAAACAAATTTGCTCCTCAGAAGAATTTTGTACGCTGAAAGCTTCCTCATGCCCGGCCGTTCATGTAAAATGGTAAAAACGCTACCCTCATAAGTCTCCAATCTTTTAGCCATGTCTGAAACTTTCTACGCTAGATTTTCACTAGTGACGTCACATGTCTTCTACTACAGTGCTCGCCTACCAACGTTACCAGACCACGTTTAAAATCAGCCACCCGAATATGAAGGAGCAGTCTTTCCGTAAACTTCACAAAATTCCTCATAAATTTCCTGGTTCGTCCTCCTTTTCAAAAACAGGTATCTATTCAGTACTCTGTACTCAATAAAATTTTGTGTGACCATGTATAAGGCATTGATGTATAATATCTGGAAAGCGTGCACTTGCCACGGGTCAGTAACTGGGTTAGGCCAGTAAAATATTGAACAGCCCTCGTAATTGGGGAATTCTCTGCATCGTGTTGAAAGTCC
Organism: Lucinisca nassula; assembly: GCA_963580285.1. Lineage (NCBI taxonomy): Eukaryota > Metazoa > Mollusca > Bivalvia > Lucinida > Lucinidae > Lucinisca > Lucinisca nassula. The sequence goes on from OY757010.1 coordinate 79,783,959, forward strand.
GTGAAATAGATATCCTCGGAGTTTACAAGTTTTTCATGCAAATGTCTAAGTGACCAAATTTGACCTTGACGTAAAATAGGTCAAGGTCAACCAAAGGCCATCGTTTGAATAAACATTTTAGGGTCCGAGTCTCCGATGCTGTATACCAAGTTTCAAGGTCATCGGACATTGGGTTCCTGGGGAGACGGTTTTTTAAATCGACACGACGGTCATCTTGGTCATGTGACCAAGATCCCATGAACAAACTTTTAATCCCCCAGCAAATGGAGGTTGCACATGTAATTTGGTTTCAATTGGCCTAGTGGTTTCAGAGGTGTGTTCGATGTCGGTCAGTAAAGGGTAGTTTAGTTGGCCACAGATAAACACAGAGAAGCGAGCTAACCCTTTTAACCCTGTAGACAGGTGCAGATGCCGAGGCAGAAATACACTGTATCTATGCAAACTTTGCAGATCCTGATAAGACGGCACGTAGCTAGCACGTCTCGCCAGAATCTACATGTACACTGTTTGCCATCATGTCAGTGAACTACTAAGAAATCCCTTTCTATAAGAATATATTTAAAGCGAGAAGAGTCCTGTTCTGAAACCCAGGGATGAAAGAGTAAACTCTCAAACCAGTTGCAAAAGCGCGTAGGAAAATAGTCCCAGAGTGTTGTTTTCTTTTCAGAATCCGTATAAAGTCTCGAAAAATGAAATATTTTGAAAGACGTTCCATGCCTGCAAAATTAATTTTCAAGAGTTCCTTTGGAATATTTTACGCAGCAAACGAACAGCGGAAGTGGAGTAACGCGGTCCAGTACCGGAAGTAGAAATGTGTTGACATAGAAACTTGATTTTAAAAATTGTGCTTTGTCACAATTATGGGTATTGATTAAAATGAGAAAAAAAAATATGTTTGCCACTGTTAACGACATTTGTTTTCGATATCACCTTATTAACATGATGTTGCTGCAGCTGAGGTCCCCAGCCCACACCCCTGCTGATAGTGCACCTTGCCTTTTGTGAAAACACTGTTATTCACAATTCTTCAAGTTTGCATTCTGTTTGATGCACCATATCTCCGAAACATACGAGCCGCGCCTCGAGAAAACCTCTCTTCGCAAAAAAAAAAAACACATGTTCTATAAAAGGGTAATCCTTTGGAAGCAACGAAAACACCACAGAACTGAAGAGTGTGGATCTGGGCCAGACTAGATTAGCCAGTTTCGGCAAATTAGGCCTTTCAAAATGGACCACTAGGCATATATGGGTTTTTGTTTGTTTGAGTTGAGGTTTTACGTCCCCGTCAACACTATTGAGGTCCGTTTGGAGACGATGCTTCCGATTTTGTGGGACTTTTACCCGACATTGAGATGACATGACATCTCAAGCCCTACCACCCATAGAAACCGTTAGGGTTTAAGGAGCGGTCAGACTCGCATCACTTTTCCTGGGCAGGCTTAGACCTAAGCTGTTTACCTGTACTCTTAGTTCGGTCGGTTTCAGCTATGCGCGGAAGCACCGTGCAGCCCAATCACTTCTCCAGGCCCCGATGGGCGGGGCGCGGGCATTTATTGGTTTAGGTTTTACGTCCCCGTCAACACAATTATGTCATATTGCAGACGTCGCATACAAATATGTGGAACTTTTATCCGACATTGAGATAAAATGACATCTCAAGCCCTACCGCCAATATTGAGATGAAATGACTTCTCAAGCCCTACCGGCAAAATAAATTACTAGGTTTAAGATGCAGCGACGGTCCGATTCGCACCACTTGCCTGGGCAGGCTTAGACTATTGCGGTTTACCAGTACTCTAGTTCGGTCGATTTCAGCTCTGCGTGGAAGCATCATGCAGCCCATTCTAGTTCTCCAAAGGGCGAAAAGGTACCGTTCTCTTTTGCTCCAGTATATCAGTTATTGCATGCTGTCGAGTCCTTGTCGTTTCATTCCTGTAGTCGTTTTTCATTTTTATGTTTTTGGATAGCCGTTTGGCCATTATGTGGCAAAGTAATCTTATAAAGTTCTATAACAGGTGTAATCCTTTGGAAGCAATGACTACTACAACACAGAACTGAAAACCGTAGAATGCACACGTTTGATTTTATTCTGGGCCAGACTAGCTAGTTTCGGCTAATTAGGCTTCATCAGTGACACTCAAATATTTTCAAATTTCCGCAGTTATTTTATGTTCGTATTTCTTTGGTGTCTTGGATGGGAGGTAAAGGGATATTGTATCGATGCCTGGTCATCATTACCTTCATTTTTATGTGATTTGGAATTATGCTTTGACAACATGTGTAGTATGTTTGATTTTGTAGGCAAACCCGATAACATTTCTGCAAATGCATCCATGCAATCTCCCCTTTAATATCATTCTTCGATATAAAAAGATTGGATACAACATAAATGTTGTACGCCAGACTGCATGCTTGGTAGTTAACCCATTCACGGTTGACAACTTTGCTTCCCTCTTTAATTGCACGCCGGTGGGTCAAGCCTCAGATTCTATGACGGTTCCAGCGTAACGGGTTACTGAGACCGTTCCAAGGCGGTTCTTCTGTCGTGGTTTATTTTTGTTATGTCTTGTCTTTGACTGTGTGTATCGCTTATATTATTTTGCTTTGGATAGCCAATTGGCCATTTTATGGGAGTGTGACTGTCCTTTTGGCTTTCCGCAAGTGATGTTTCCATTTGGGTCTAGCTGTTTCATGTTTGTGTTTCTTTTCCTTGGTGTCTCTGATGGGAGCTGTGGGTTAATTGTATCGATTCCTGATCATTGCCTTCACTTCTATTTTTTAAATAGGGTAAAGTGAGATTTACATACTTTATTTCTGCTCTAAGCACGGTTTGTGATGGTTGTTTGTATTGTAGATTACAACGAGTAGTCAGATAAAAAGAGGCCATAACGAACTGTAACACCGAAATTAATAACGTTTTGGAATGCCCATTGCCTAGTGTGATATTGGCCAATATATTTTCCACTGAAAACGCGTGGCGTTTTTTTTTCTTAAGCGTATGACGGAAATAAAACCTATTAGACATCAAGCAAAAAAACAGAAAGAAATTCGGTAAATGCCCATCAGCAGCTTTAGCATTTCTCTGGTCTAATTAGATTTTCAACGAAAACATGCAACTGCAAATATCTAGACAAACTAATGGTCGGATATTATGTTTAAGGTTTTGTACAGTTATTATTTTCTGTTATACTTGTGTTGCTTTTCTCTCGATGGTCATGGTATCCGAGAAATAAACCTTATCCTGCTGTTCCCATTAACTCTTACCTTTGCCTAGACTTAGACTGTTCAAAGGACTGACAGCACCAGTGGGCCAATTGTCGCTGAGTGTACGCTGGAAAAATGGTGTTCAGCCTAGATTTGGACTGTTGAAATGACTGATAGCACCGTTGGGCCGTTTCTCTGAGTGTAGGCTGGGAAAATGGTGCTCAACCTAGATTTGGACTATTCAAACGACTGACAGCACCGGTGGGCCGATTGTCTCTGAGTGTAGGTTGGTAAAATGGTGTTCAGCCTAGACTTGGACTGTTCAAAGCACTGACAGCACCGGTGGGCCGATTGTCTACGATTGTTTTGATTGTTTGTTTGATTTGAGGTTTAACGTCCCCGTCAACACTATAAAGGTCATTTTGGAGACGTTGCTTCCAATAAAAATGGTGCTCAGCACAGACTTAGACCTCGCAAAAGACTGACAGCGCCAGTGGGCCGATTGTCTCTGAGTATAGGTTGGAAAAATGGTTCTGAGCCTGGGCCTAGACTGTTCAAAGGACTGACTGTACCAGTAGACCGATTGTCTCTGACTCTGGGTTGAAAAATGGTGCGCAATGCGGAATTAGACTGTTCACAGGATTGACTGCACCAGTGGACTGACTGTCTCTGAGTGTAGGTTGGAACTTGACTTAGACTGTTCAAAGGACTTATAGCACCGGTGGGTTGTTTGTCTCTGAGTAGAGGCTGGAAAAATGGTGCTCAGCCTAGACTGGAACAGTTCAAAGTACTGACAGCACCAGCAGCCCGATTGCTTCTGAGTATAGGTTGAAAAATGGTGCTCAGCCTGAACATGAACTGTTCAAAGGACTGACAAAACCAGTGGACCGATTGTCTCTGAATATAGGTTGGAAAAATTGTGCTCGGCCTAGACTTGATTTGTTTAGAGTGCTGTGAGCACTAGTTGGTCGATTGTCTCTGAATATAGGCTGGCAAAATGGTGCCCAGCCGGGACTTAGACTGTTCAAAGAACTGACAGCACCAGTGGGACGATTGTCACTGAGGTTAGGTTAAAAAAAATGGTGTTCAGCCCAGACTTAGACTTTTCAAAGAACTGACAGCACCAGTGTGGGACGATTGTCACTGAGGTTAGGTTAAAAAAATGGTGCTCAGCCCAGACTCGATTCCTGATCATTGCCTTCACTTCTATTAGACTGTTCATAGTACTGCTCGATTGCCACAATAGTGGTTCTCCCTCAGTAAACATACCAGTGACGGCAACATTATCTTAATTATGGTTTGAAAATAATAGTTTTTGTAAATACAAATTCCTATATTAAGACCACCTTTGGGACTGTTCAAAAGTGGTCATTAAGACCACTTTTGAACAGTCCCAACGATGGCCTCTGGAGAAAAAAAGGAAATTTGAATTTTTCAAAATCATAAGAAATTGTTTTGTCATAACAACGGAGTACCCGGAGAAAACCCACCTGACTGTTCGTTGCAGAACTTGGTGTCAGTGCGGTGCGAACCACAGCAGTGAGAGACCTCGTGATTAAGTATCCACTGCGCCACCAAGCAATTCCATTACAATAACACATCCGTGTGGCATACAACAGTCAAATGGTTATCTTTTATGGGGCGCCGTTTTGCTATTTAATCCGTATTTATAGATATCCATAAATCGAATTATGGATATCCATAATTTGATTTATGGATATCCATAAATCAGCCGAATAATGGATATCCATAATTGGAATTAAGGATATCCATAATTTGATTTATGGATATCCATATTTCGAGCTAAATTAATGATATCCACAAATCGATTTATGGATATCCATAATTCGATTTATGGATATCTCTAATTTGATTTATGGATATCCATAAATCAGCCGAATAATGGATATCCGTAATTCGATTTAAGGATATCAATAAATCGAATAATGGACATTCATTATTCGATTTATGGACATCATTAATTCAGATCGCTTTATGGATACATTATTCGAATTATGGATAGCCGTATGGATATCTATAAATACGGATTAAATAGTAAAACGGCGCTCCATATTTTTTACCGATGAAAATGCGTAGCATTTTTCTTATTTACTAGGCGTATTTATTATCCAAACATAGGCTGTGGGTGCTCGTTAGAGCCGGCCATTGAAGCGATTCTAACCATCACGAAAAAACGAACATATAATTTTGACTACCTTAACTCTTACTCAGTTCATATAGTAAAACTAAGGTTTACAGGGGTATAAGTTTTCTTTAAAATTTTGCTCAAAACATAGACTGTGAGTATCCGTTAGAACCGCCTACACTGCTTAAAATTATTACGAAATAATTATGAGACATACTATTTGAGATCGTCCCGCCCATCCCACAATCTATATTTTGAGCAGAAATAAGAAAAAATATCACAATTTTTCATCTCAAAATATTTTTTCGGCGGTAAAATTTCGTGATGCTACCTAAAATATAAAAAAATATGGAAATCTGGAGCTATAGGAACAATTTACTATGAACTCAATAACCAGTTCGAAATTACTATAGTTAACGAGACATCCTTTTTCGTGTTCATTACGATAATAAGCCTATTTAAATACATTATAAATTTTACGGCAGCAAAACATAACGTTTCAGATGAACAATTGTGATAGTTTGTTCTTATTTCTGCTCAAAATATAGATTGTGGGTACACGTTAAAACCAACCTCATTGTACCCACAATCTAGATTTTGAACAGAAATAAGAATAAAAAGGTTTACCCCTGTAAACCCCAGTTTTACAATATAAAAGTGGGGTTCAGCGTGAGGCGTGCTTTCGCGATGATTGGTCCTTCCCACTACCATGGCGTACTAATACTAATATTGCTGCCCAAAACTTTTAGAATGGCCCTTGTTCTTTGATAATATACCGAACAGTGTGTTATCGCAATGTAAGAAAGTTATCTAAAATAAATTATGATTCTGTCTTGTTTGATTTGAGGTTTAACTTCCCCGTCAACACTGTATATGTCATTTTGGCGACGTTGTTTCCGATTTTGTGGGACTTTTACCCGATGTTGAGATGAAATTGCGTCTCAAGCCCTGTCGCCCAATGAAACCAATAGGGTTTATAAGCATGGACGGTCCAATTCGCACCGCTTTGCCCGGGCAGGCTTAGATCATCTTAGCGGTTTACCAGTGCTCGTGTGCAGGTCGGCTTCAGCTCTGCGTGGAAGCATCATGCAGCCCATCTATTTCTTCAAGCCCCGATGGGCGGGGGCCAGCTACCAAAGCGTACTAATGCGTAATTGCCGCTCAAAACCTTTAGAATGGCCATTGTTCTTTGATAAAATACCAAACGGTCTTTTATCGCAATGTAAGAAAATTATCTCAAATATATTATGAAAATTGTTTCCTAGGAATTAAAGAACAATTTCGAAACAGTCGTGGTAAACAAGCAAACGGTGTTCGAGCCACTGAAGTTTCACTGTTACCGTTACGAAAACCACGCCTATACAAATATATCGTAAATTTTACCACCGAAAGATGAAAAATTGTGATATTTTTCCTATTTCTGCTCAAAACATAGATTGTGGATACTCGTTAGAACCGCCTCGACGAGTACCCACAGTCTATGTTTTTGAGCAAGACCAAGGGAAAAAATAAAGCAAACCATTTGTAAATCCAATTTTACTCTATATTAAATTATAGAGTTTGGGTTGGGTGGTGGTACAGCAGTATTCATTATATTAACAGGACTTGTAAACGCGCTGCAAGGAACCCGTTATTAGAACGGCCTCGTTGAGACCGTTTCTCTTGATTACCTACAGTCGAACTTCAATGGCTCGAACGCCTTTGGGACCATGGCATTTCCAGCCAGCGATAGCTAACAGTATTGCCTGGTATGGAGATATATATTTTGCATTGAGGTTTTACGGTCCCATCAACACTGTTTAGGTCATTTTGGAGACGATGCTTCCAGGACAGGCTTAGAGAAGCGTTTTACGAGTACTCATGTGGGGTCGGTTTCAGCTCTGCGTGGTTTGGTTTCATTGGGCGACAGGGCTTGAGATGTCATTTCATCTCAATGTTGGGTAAAAGTCCCACAAAATTTGAAGCAACGTCTCCAAAATGACCTTTACAGTGTTGACGGGGACGTTAAATCTCAAATCAATCAATCAATCAATCGAAATCAGATCTGCGTGGAAGCACCAAGCAGCCTAATCTATTTTTCCAAGCCCCGATGGGCGGGGGCCAAGGAAACCTTTGTCAAACCTCTATTAGATAAACGTATGTTATTGTACTCATCAGAATCGCCTCATCTAGACGAGTACATACAACATACCATTACTAGATACAGAATAAGAAAAAAAAAAGCCAAGAAATAATGCGTAATATATATAGTTGTTACCAGGAATTGTGGACTTGAGGGGAATGGATACACCTTCATGGGAGGCAACTCCTGCAAAATTATTTTTGTCTTCCATGGGATTAGGGGTCAACTCATAAAGGAAAGAATTTGCTCCTAAGGAGCAAATTCTTTCCTTTAAGAGTTAACCCTTTTTCCGTGGCACAGAGTTTATAGAGAAGCGCACAGGAAATCCCGAAAGTTGTCTCCCTTTGAAAAATGGCGGAAAAATCTGCCAGGTGTTCCTATTCCCATTAAGAGCAACTTCGAATTAGTCATGGTAAATAAGCTATCGGTATTCGAGCCATTCATTGCGAAAACCCGCCTATACATATTCAGTGTAAATTTTACCGCGGATAAAACGAATATTTTAACACAAAAAACTGCGATATTTTTTTTTATTTCTGCTCAAAACATAGATTGTGGGAACTCCGCCTCACGAGGCGGTTATAACGAGTACCCACAACCTATGTGTTAGAGTAGAAATAAGAAAAAAATAAGTTTTACCCCTGTAAACCCCATTTTACTATATTAAAGTGGGGTTCAATGGGGTCAATATTCTATAGGCGTGTTTTCGTGATGAAATTTTCAATGTTGACTGCAAAAAACACAAGCACAGAGTTGGGCTATAAACACTCTCAACCCTGCTTGCAGTGTGTCCCCTAATGAGCAACTGTGTCAGATCTATGTTCCATTGCAGTGGTTTTAATTAAGCCAACGGGAACAACATTTCATCCAAAATCAAAACACTAGTAGGTCGATAGCCTGTTTGTGTTAGGATTTAACGGTCCAGTCATCACTATTTAAGGTCATTCTTGAGCCGATCAGTTTACCTATCCACACTTTTCCTTGGCAGGCTTAGACTTAAGCGGTTATCCAGTACAGTGCACATTATTTCCCCAGAAACTGACCTTTCTTGAATCAGCGGCAGGGAGAGAATGACCGCAAAAAAGATTACATGCGCAATCTCCACGAACAAATGTTGCCGATCCCGGAAGGTATCGAACCTGCGTCCTCCTGATCACCAGTCAGACGCCCATCCGACTGAGCTACCGAGGCCGGCCCTCTGAGTGTAAGCTGGAAACAAATAGCCCCAAACTGAGACTTATACTGTTTCTTTTAGCCATTTAATGTCAGTATATTAAGCAAACAGTACAAACAGTTTAGACCCTGGTCAGACCCCGCGTTCTGTGGCGTCTGATCTAGGACTTTACTGTTTGCCAAAACAAAATCATGATCTCAGCCCAGATTCTTTCGCAACTCTCTGACCTTACACTGACCAGAATAACGCGGCTGTTTTCTGTAAATAACCGTTAGGATCAGTGAAAGTCACGTGGACATCAACAACGAAAGGCTACTGCACTTAGTTACTTTGTCAATCGACCAAAACATGACACTACAGAGCCATAGAAACTTTCACTGTACATACATTATGTCACGTGAATCTTTTAGAAGAGCTTTTGAACTTAATTGGCGGCAGGGATGAGGTCAGAGGATCGGTATTTGGATCCCTTTCTGGACCATGTGTCATTTCTTTGTTTGAAATAGTTTGGTCAACGGTTACACCTTCTCCATGTCTCTCTTTAAACTTATATCTATCCCTCTTCACCGGTTTAGCTCCTGTTCTGTCCGATTTTGGTCTGCGAGAGTTCATAGTCTTGCCGCCATGATACTGTACGGCGTTTTCAATCTGTTTCCTTGAAATTTGATTTTGTGAAAACTTCCGCTGCAATTTCTCTGTTTTCTGCTTTGCTTTTGCAAACTTTGCCGCAAGTTCAGCGATGCTTCCTTTCACAGGCTTCGATTCATCCATGCTGTCTGTTCCTATTTTTATCGGCGGAAGCGTGACTGGTCGTATGGCGTCTCTTCCTTTGTGTGGGTGAATACTGTCATCTTCAGTTGTCTCCGACAAGTCGTCAGGCACATCTTCCGCCAGGAATTTGCTAACTTTACGTTTAATGAATAATGTGCGATCTTCCGTATCTGGTGCTGAGTCTGGAGCATCGAGACCATGTTTGTTTGATATAGTAAGAGTATTCTGGGTCCCTTTTGAAACGTTGCTAAAATCACCTGTATAGAAGTGATTATTCCCGACAGATGGTAAACAAGGAGATGCCTTTGAAGACGTTTCGTCCACTTCAGGAATTCTGTGTAATTCTACAAGAGGTTTATCAAAGAAACGTTTAACCTTACACTTAACAGTTTCTTTATCCAGTATCGCACCCTTTTCATAACCTTCGTCGAATAAGTCTTTAATCTTCTGAGCTCGGCGAAGTCTCGGGTGATTGTTATGAAGGTACTCTTCAACTTCTCCGGCTATATTCTCGACCGAAACACCGTGATATTTACCGTACATGTTAGAAGCCTGTCTCTTTTCTATGTCTTCTCGTTTGTTCTGCATACACTTCTTCAACACCCTCTGACGCACTATATTTCTCCGCATCATTTCGATATCTTTCTTTGAACGTTGTGTCGCTTCTGCTTTCTCGGTGTCTATGATATGGTCGTATCGTTCTTGCTTTGTTTTAGCTACATCATTCATAACACACACAAACTTTCTTTGCTTCTGTTCCTGTTGGTGAACATGTCTTAGACGAGTTGTGGACATCATCTTGGAAGGTTTTAGTTACGTGTATATTATAGTTTTTGTTGATCCAAATACAGTTATTTGAAAATCCAATTTCTTCAGTTTAAAGACAAGTAACCACACTCCTACTTTATCCAGAAGGCACCGCATGTTTTTCACGATCGTTCTCCACAACTGTATCTACGTTTTTGTGCTATGCATTTTACTCGACTTCTACTGTGATTTTCAAATCAAAATTCGAAGAATCCAAAATGGCACTTATTGCGTGTTTTTATAAGACTTTGAAGCCAATAAATGAATGCAGATCTATGTAAAACCTGCCATTATAGTAGACAAGGTGAGACAGATACGCTCTGACCGTACAACCTCAGCTAAATATCTGAAAATCAAGATCATTAAACGGTTTAACCCTTTTTGTACCAAATGGAATCTTCCTCCTTATATATAGCTGGAGTTCATTTCGAAATTAAGGGATGTCAGGATGTGTTTTCATCAAAATTGATTTTGAAAATGACTGAACTTTTAGCAAACAGTGGAGGCCCTGATCAGACGCCGCGTTCTGCGGCGTCTGATCTGGGCCTGCGCCGTTTGCCAGGGTACCCGTTTTGGGGTTTCTGGTACTAAATGGATTAATTTAATGAACCCTTACATAAAACAATAAGATTTGTTGTTTTGATTAAAATGTCATTTAATAAGGGTACACGTATGGGTAATAATAAGACAGATTACAAAATATTTTTGAAGATGATTGGCATCTTGTTTGTAAAATAAGCATACGTGGTGTCCGCATTTGACATATTCCGGTTTTAAGGGGAATGGGAACACCTTCAGGGGAGGTAACTCCTGCAAAAGTACTTTTGCCTCCCATGTCAACAGGGGTCAACTCTTAAAGGAAAGAATTTGCTCCTAAGGAGCAAATTCTTTCCTTTAAGAGTTGACCCCTTTTTCCGTGGGACAGAACTTATAGAAAAGCGTACAGGAAGTCCCGAAAGTTATCTCCCTTAGATAAATGGCGGAAAAATCTGCCAGGTTTTCCCATTCCCCTTAAGGGGAATGGTTACACTCTAAATGGCGGCCATCACGAAAACACGCCTGTATAATTTTGACCCCCGTGAACTCCACTTTTATATAGTAAACTGGGGTTTACATGGTAAACCTTATTTTTCTTATTTCTGCTCTAAAATATAGATTGTGGGTACTCGTTAGAACCGCCTCGATGAGGCGATTCTACCGAGTACCAACAATCTATATTTTGAGCAGAAATAAGAAAAATAATATTTTTTTTTTCAACTTTCATTTTTTTCGGCGATAAAGGTTATACTGGTTTTGTATAGGGGTGTTTTCGTAATGAATTTTTTTATTGAAAAGGCACTTGCTCTCACAGGAGAACAGGAGAAAATAAATAAATAAATCAACAAATCACGTGAACAAGTTCGTAAAAGGACCACCCCGAGGTAAACTGGGATGTACCGTGATAAACATTATTGTTCTTATTTCTGCTCCAAGACATTGGTTGTGGGTACTCGTTAGAACCGCCACAGTGAGGTGGTTCTAACGAGCACCCACAACCTATGTTTGCAGTATAAATAAGAAAATTATCGGGGATTTTCTTCGGAAAAATAGCCGTTTTGGAGATGTAATGAAAAAAAATCTTTGAATTGACTGTCCACGAATCACGTTAACAACTCCAAGTAATGAATACCCTTGTAAACCACAGTTTATATAGGAGTAATCATTACGAAAACATGCCTATACAAATACATTGTAAACTATAAGGCCGAAAAAAAATATGAAAAATTCTGATATTTTTCTTATTTATGCTCAAAATATAGATTGTGGGTGTTTGTTAGAACCGCTTCATCGAGGCGGTTCTAACGAGTACCCATAATCTATATTTTCGAGCAGAAATAAGAAAAAATAAGGTTTACCCCTACAAACCCCAGTTTTACTGCATAAAAGCGGGGTTCAATGGAGTCAAAATTATTTTGATGTGTTTTCCTGATGGGTGGTTAAACAGGTATTTCTTTAGTTTTGCCCTAAGTCACAGATTGTGGGTACTCGATTGGGCTGTTCTAAAGACCACCCACAACCTATGTTTAGTGCAAAAATGAGGAAACATGTAGCATATTTACGATAAAGGAATGCCAATTTAGAGATATGAAAGATATGATAGTCTCATACGGGTGATATTTTCTTAGAGAACAGTATATATAGTGGTTCGCAGTTGTTTGTTTTAGGTTTAACGTCCCGTCAACACTATATAGGTCATTTTGAAGACGTTGCTCTCATTTTTTTGGGATTTTTACACTACAATGAGATGAAATGACATCACAAGCCCTGCTTCCCAATGAAACCAATACGTTTATATGCATGAACGGTCCAACTATCACCACTTTGCCTGGCAGGCTCAGCCCCTCTAAGCGGATTACTAGTACTCATGTGCAGTTAGTTTCAGCTCTGCGTGGAAGCTACGTGCAGCCCAGTCTATTTCTCCAAGCCCCGATGGGGGGGGGGGGGGTCGCAGTTCGCAGTTGTACTTATTCCCGTTGAGTCGAATGTATACAATTGCATGAAAGCTATAAAAACTGAAAAAAAGAAAAAGAAAATCTGGCGCAACGGCAAACTCATATGTTTACGGTGAAGCAAAAGTTGTCTCCCTTAACACATATATCACGTATCAATTGCCCTTAAAACACAGTACAAATGTAGATTATCACAATGGATTTAATTAATACAATGCTCATTATCCTGTTTATTAAGCCGCTCAAATCTTATTATCGAATTACCGTATTCAACCTAAATATTCGAACTCCTAACCATACGCGTTCTATAATGAGCCGGCGCATGACAAAACCTAAAATAAGACCCATGCTATGGTCGAAGACTCAGTTCAGTCGGCCCGCCAGATCAGTCTCTTGTTGCCTTATGAATAACCCTGAGGTTACAGAAGGCTTATGCGACCAGCGAAGACTCTGATCACACTGCGCGAATGCGCAGTGTGATCTGAGTCTTAGCTGGTCGCACAGGCCTTATTGTAGATTTTGTCATGCGCCGGCTCAAATGTGAACAAGGCTGATGAGTTGCAAACCGTATGGACCCTAATAAGATGCTGCTACGCTGCGCTGTACGGGGTCTTATCTGGGTGTATACTATTTGCTCTCTGGCCTATCTATCCAAACGCATACGGTAAATATGGTAAGCACGACAGTATCTATGAGGAAAAATAGAATTAGACAGCCGTGTGCCATCGTGCATTTGTTTCATTGCCACAAAACTGGCTCATTTCTGATGAAAATTTAAGACATTTCTCTTATTCCTGCAGCAAACATGGATTGTGGGTGCTCGATAGAACCGCCTCATTGAGGCGGTTCTAACGAGTACCCATAACCTCTACAGTAAAATTCCTATATTAAGACAACCTTTGGAACTCTTCAGAAGTGGTCTAAAGACCACTTCTGAAAAGTTTCAAAGTTGGTTTCTTACTATTGCAAGAAACTGGGTATAGAAAACACACACACACACACACACACACACACACACACACATACACACACACACACACACACACACACACACACACACACACACACACACACACAAACAAACTTTTTAATTTGAAAAAAAGAATTAGTCTTAATTTCAGCGAAATCCCACTTTATTCCATAAGAAAAATCAGAAATAAAATAATATATACCCTTGTAAACCCTTAGGTTTTCCCCACTTAAATATGTTCTATAAAATATGTTCTATAAAGTCTGATTCATACTGGTGCTCACTACACGAACCTGTTAAGATGGTTTAAAACGTGTTAGTGATGAGGCTATCACAATCTTATGGGTGTTTGTTTGTATGTTTGTTTGATTTGAGGTTTAACGCCCCCGTCAACACTGTACAGGTCATTTTGGAGACGTTGCTTCCAATTTAGTAGGACTTTTAAATGAAATGACATCTCAAGCCCTATCGCCAAATGAAACCAATAGGGGTTTATAAGCATGGACTCGCACCGCTTTGCCTGGGCAGACTTAGATCCACTAAGCAGTTTACCAGTACTCGTGTGCGCTTGGTTTCAGCTCTGCGTGGAAGCATCATGCAGCCCATTCTATTTCACTTACATGGGTGTTATGGGTGGATATAAAAATCTGTCCCGACGGTCGTTATCCGGCATCATGAGGCTTGTGGCGGTTCTAATGAGCACCCACAGAACTTATGTTTCTGAACAAGAATCAAAGAAGAATAAAGGAAATAATATAGGCCAGGGCACAGCATTTCCTACGATTTACATGTGCGCCAAGCGAAGACCCAGACCAGCCTGTGCATCCGCTCAATCTGATCAGAGTCCTCGCTGTGCGCTCTAAGAATAGCTAAGGGCCCTGTGCTCCTTCATGCAGCAAGAGAAGTCTCTGGCCAGACAATATGGATGCGGAGGCTGATCTGATTCTTCGCTAGGCGCACATTTAAATTGTAGGAGATGCTGTGCCCCGGCTCATATATACTCCTGTAAACAGCCCCGTCAATACTATTTAGGTCATTTTGTAGACGTTGCTTCAAATTTTGTGGGACTTTTACCCGACATTGAGATGAAATGACATCTCAATCCCTGCCGCCCATTGAATCCTATAGGGTTTATAAGCATGGACGGGCCGACTCGCAGCAATTTTCCTGGGCAGGCTTAGACGTTCTAAGCGGATTACCAGTACTAATGTTCGGTCGGTATCAGCTCTGCATGGAAGCATCGTGTAGCCCAATCAATTTCTCCAAGCCCTGATGGGCAGGGGCGGCGCACAGACTTATTGAAAGTGGGTCTGTTCAAAGGTACTCATTTCATTTACTTATTTAAAGTGGGCTTTTCAAAGGTACTCATTGCATGGACTTATTCAAAAAGGGGTTTCAAAGGTACTCTTTGCATGGACTTATTAAAAATTGGGTTTCAAAGGTACTCTTTGCATGGACTTATTAAAAGTGGGCTTTTCAAAGGTACTCGTTTCATGGACTTATTTAAAGTGGGCTTTTCAAAGGTACTCATTTCATGGACATATTGAAAGTGGGTCTGTTCAAAGGTACTCATTTCATGGACTTATTTAAAGTGGGCTTTTCAAAGGTACACTTTGCATGGACTTATTCAAAAATGGGGTTTCAAAGGTACTCTTTGCATGGACTTATTAAAAACGGGGTTTCAAAGGTACTCTTTGCATGGACTTATTTTAAGTTGGCTTTTCAAAGTTACTCATTGCATGGACTTATTTAAGGTAGATGTTTCAAAGGTACTCATTGCATAGACTTATTTAAAGTGTGCTTTTCAAAGGTACTCATTGCATAGACTTATTTAAAGTGAGCTTTATAAAGTTACTCATTGCATGGACTTATTAAAAATGGGGTTTCAAAGGTACTCTTTGCATGGACTTATTTAAAGTGGGCTTTTCAAAGGTACTCATTGCATGGACTTATTTAAAGTGATCTTTTCAAAAGTATTCATTTCACAGACCTATGTGAAGTGGGGTTTCAAAGGTATTCATTGCACAGACTTATTCAATTCATTCTTATTTATAATGGGGCTTTCAAAAGTATTCATTGAACATACATATTCGAAGTTGGGGTTTCAAAGGTATTCATCTCACAGACTCATTTAAAGTGAGGTTTCAAAGGTACTCATTGCATAAACTTATTTAAAGTAGATGTTTCAAGGTACTCATTGCATAGACTTATTTAAAGTGGTATTTTCAAAGGCAGTCATTGCATGCACTTATTTAAAGTGGGGTTTCAAAGTTACTCATTGCATAGACTTATTTAAGGTAGATGTTTCAAATGTACTCATTGCATAGACTTATTTAAAGTGGGGTTTCAAAGGTATTCATTGCACAGACTTACTTAAAGTGAGGTTTTCAAAGGTACTTATTGCACATATTTATTTAAAGTAGGAGTTTCAAAGGTATTCACTGCACATGCTTATTTAAAGTGGGGGTTTCTAAGGTAATCATTTCACAGACTTATTCAATGTGGGGGTTTCAAAGGTACTCATTGCATCGACTTATTTATAGTGGGGTTTTCAAAGTATCCATTTCTCAGACTTATTTAAAGTTGGGTTTTTCAAAGGTTCTCATTACACGGACTTATTTAAAGTGGGGGTTTCAACAGTGCTCAATGCATGGACTTATTTATAGTGAGGTTACAAAGGTTCTCATTTCACATACTTATTTAAAGCGGGATTTTTCAAAGGTTCTCATTACATGGACTTATTTAAAGTGGGGTTTTCACAGGTAGTAATTTGCACAGACTAATTTAAAATGGGAGTTTTAAAGGTATTCATTACACGGACTTATTTTTGGTAGAGTGTCCGCTCCGGGGAACGGGAGGTCACGGGTTCGATCCCGGGCCGCGACACACCAAAGTCGTTAAAAATGGTACTAGCTGCTCCTCGCTTGGCACTCTGATTTACGGGGTAGAGCTAGGACTGGTCGACCCAGTGTCAGGATAATGTGACTGGGTGTGGTATCATGTAATGTGTCTGGGACATGATACTTCAGTGAGGCAGCACTATAAAAGTGAGCATTGAGCTCCCTGTCGCAACCAGACACCGTCGTGATATGACTGAAAAATTGTTGAAAGCGACGTTAAACCCGAATTCACACACACACACACACACACACACACACACACACACACACACACACACACACACACACACACACACACACACACACACACACACACACACACACACACACACAGACTTATTTAAAGTGATGGTTTCAAAGCTACGCATTACACGGACTTATTTAAAGTGAGTTTTACAAATACTTATTTACCGGAGTGTTTTCGTAATGTTTTCTACGGGCATCCTCATATGCACAGTACTGGTTACGTATAAGCCTGCCCAGGAAAAGTGTGGATAAGTAACTTGTCCAGCTCGGTATGGCCATAATAGTGTCGACTAGGCCGTTGAACTCCAAACAAGCAAACACGTCCGCGTAATGAATATCTTTGGAAATCCTACTTTAAATGACTCTGTTTGCAGAAAATGAATTTTTACCCCTCGGGCAGTGTTGGGCCTCACCCCCTGTCTTGGGGTCACATCAAAATTCTGAATATGTTGCTGTAGTCCTTAGTCATAGGGCTTTTGCCTGTAAAAGTTTCGAGATTCTGGATTAAATGCTCTAGGAGCGATGGTGGAACATACAGACGGACATACGGACGGACGTTCTCACGGATGTATACTTATGTGGCTATTTTGGCAGGATTGATACTTAAGTGGCTACTTTTAGCCACAGAAAAGAAGTATTTTCGGTGTCTAACGGAATAAATCCCATAGACTTACACGGATTCTGTCCATTTACATAGCCACCTTACTAAACATTTGTTGGTGCGGACATCCGGACTGACGGATGGGGGCGGGGGGCTAATACATGATCCCCGCTTTTTCTTCGAAAAGCGCGGGAATAACAAGCGTGTAGCGCCTTACAACTGACTGATAAACTGTGATTTATTACTCAACAAATCAAACACATTCTATGGCTGATCTATTTCAATTCTAACAAACTAAAATGGACAGTAATTTTGTTGGTGCCTTCAGATTCTCCAAATCTTTCACCATTACTAGAAGGAATCCCGCCAACGTAATGGACTGTATCGCACACGTTTTTATCCTTTTGTAATATTTTTGATGCAAGTCGTCTAACGTCATGGAAACTTCGAGTGACGTCATAAAACGGCGACTGTTTGTGTCACGCTCCCCAGTGATTTATTGTAGAATAAATCATAGTTCTTTTCCATTGCCTATAGACGTGTTGTGTTTTATAACCAGCTTTATTTATGTGTTTTATAGAGGATCTTACATGAGTGCTCATGTATTATTGAATTTATTAAACGAGTTGAGGTAAAGGGGTAAAATGCGAGGCTTTGCCGAGCATTTTATCCCTTTTCCTCAACGAGTTTAATAAATCCAATGATGCATGAGCACGAATGCAAGATTCTTTTTATCATATGACATTTAAAACGCTTTTTATTCACGTTTATTTTACAAAAATATCAATATTCCGCCATAAGTAAACGCGACGTCGTTAAGGACGTCGTACTTGTAACGTTACGGGACGTGTCTAACTAATTTGCATATTTAATCCACTAGTGGATTATCGAATTTATTATATGGCGTTAATACACTCTCAGACGCGACGTCATATGATAAATTATTCTCTTATATAAAGTGTTATGATATATTTTTGACCATTGGCCGTCGGTATGGTTTTTCATCGAGGTATTTACTATTTTAGGTGCTGTAATAACAAAAGCCGGAACCCAGCTCACCTGACAATGGCGTCGAACGCGTTTTGTGGGAACGAAGACGATTTAGCGACTGATTAAGTAATAAAACAGTAATTTCATAGCAGATTGGAGTATAAACAAAACTTTTGCCCCTCGGTGCTTTGACGACCTGGTGAACTATCGCCTTCGGCCTCGCATCATGTCGCAACTGAAAAGAGGGGCAATAGTTTTTTTTTTGTATTGACTAAAACGAGATCTCTCTTGACCCGTTCTGATTGTCTATCCTACCCAAAAGCTTGTCAGTCTTGGTGGTTAAAAACCATTCCAAAGGCCAAGGCATGTTCAAGTGCAGAGGAATACCGTGCGGTAGGGCCGTTGTTGCTTATTTCGGCGCTGGATGTCATTTTGGTCAAACAACTTCGAGGGACACCTGGGAGAGTGCCAATTTCTATGGCCTTTGGGAAATTCTTATGTGGTATTACACCATTTTACCTTTTTTTGTTTGTTTATTTTTGTAAAGCGTTCACTTGTGTGTTTTTATTTTCATTTTTTTGTTTGTTTATTTATTTAATTTGTTTTGGGATTTTCCACATGGCGCCACAGATCACTTTGACGAAAAACAAAGCATTTACTTTTGCTGATAATGTTGCATCCAAGTTTTTATTTATTTATTTACTCAAAATTTCATGAAATGAATACACGAATATACATACAAATGTCAAAGGATTGTATGTAAGCTCAGCCTCTCACCTTAAACAGACTAATTATGTCGTTTTGGAGACGTTGCTTCCGACTTTGTGAGACGTGACATCTCAAGCCCTACCGTCCAAACAAACCAATTGGTTTATATGCAGGGACGGTCCGACATGCACCACCTTGCCTGGGCAGGCTTAGACCTTCAGAGCGGTTTACCAGTACTCATCTACGGTCGTTTATAGCTCTGCGAGGAAGCATCATACAGCTCAATCTATTTCTTCAAGCCCCGATGTGCGTGGGGACGTTCATTTGATTACATGGCCGGTCAGTCTTAACTGCCAGTATCAGAAAAGTATGTAGACCGTGCATCTAAATGGAGTTTTAACACCTCTGTACACATCTTGGATTTTCCTTGCAACAGCCATGGCAGCCCCCGCCCATCGGGGCTTGAAGAAAAAGATGGGCTGCATGATGCTTCCACGCAGAGCGGAAACCGGCCACACACGAGTACTGGTAAAACGCTTAGAGGATCTAAATCTGCCCAGGCAAAGCGGTGCGAGTCGATTCGTCCATGCTTATAAACCATATTGGTTTCATTGGGCGACAGGGCTTGAGATGTCATTTCATCTCAATGTCGGGTTAAAATTGGAAGCAGCGTCTCCAAAATGACCTATACAGTGTTGACGGGACGTTAAACCTCAAATCAACAAAACAAACAAAGCAACAGCCATGGGTTGAAAAGCTTTCCATCAAAAGGTAGGATTGCACTAAATACTGGGAGGTACCGGGTTTTATCACTTTTGGACCGAGCTTTTAGTTGCGTTCTAAATACCAGACTTGCTTCCATAGGTTATGTATCCCATGTTTTGTTTCAATGTGAGAAAATGAAAGGTATAAGGGACTAAAATGATGCACGTTTTATAAATATATCTACAAGCTCAAAGAATTTTTTGCTGATTTTATATGACCACCCCTCCTTTAGAATTGTTGGTTTGTAATTACTCCGTTCTAGTAGGTAAACAAACATGGTTGACTGTAACTTGAAAAGGAGCAGGTCAACATGTGGATTTTTTCTCATTAACTTGTTGGGCTAGGATGGCTCTATAAACAAGTAAGTATTGAAAAGTTGTGTATGTGTAGTTTTTGTGGGAGCAGGTAAAAGGTTACTATTGTCGCCTATGGAAAACATTTAGTGGAAAGCTCCCAAAAGCCAAGGCTACATGAAAAATGTACACAACTTTTGTTTCATATACCTCTACGTACAGCTTGATGGATACTTATCATAAATCCCACTAATTATCCTGCCAAACACCGGCCCCGATAGCTCAGTTGGTAGAGTGTCCGCTCCGGGGAACGGGAGGTCTCGGGTTCGATCCCGGGCCGCGACATACCAAAGTCGTTAAAAATGGTACTAGCTGCTCCTCGTTTGGCACTCAGATTTACGGGGTAGAGCTAGGACTGGTCGATCCAGTGTCAGGATAATGTGACTGGGTGTGGTATCATGTAATGTGTCTGGGAAATGATACTTCAGTGAGGCAGCACTATAAACGTGAGCATTGAGCTCCCTGTCGCAACCAGACACCGTCGTGATATGACTGAAAAATTGTTGAAAGCGACGTTAAACCCGAATTCACACACACATATCCTGCCAAACTGCCGCATTACGAAAACACGCCTATACAAATACACTGTAACATTTATCGCCGAAAAAAAAAAATGAAAAAATTAAGGTGAAAAATTGTGATATTTTTCTTATTTCTGCTCAAAATATAGATTGTGTGTTCTCGTTAGAACCGCCTCATGGAGGCGGTTCTAACGAGTACCCACAATCTTTATTTTAGAGCAGAGATAAGAAAAATAAGGTTAACACCTGTAAACCCCAGTTTTACCTATAAAGTGGGGTTCAAGGGGATGTTTTCGTGTTTTCGCCATGATTGCGATCCACTAATCACAAGACTTATGACCCCTTGACCTGCATTTTCATTTGCAATTGTTGTTTGCCTTGTTGTCTACGCCCATGGGCATTATAGACGTAGGGCTTAACACGGAAGTATATTAACACGGAAGTATAGTAGTCGCAAATAAGATTGACTAAACTCCGTTCAGAAAATCTGAATCATCGATTTTTTCGTTTCTCGCTTTAAATACTC
Organism: Lucinisca nassula; assembly: GCA_963580285.1. Lineage (NCBI taxonomy): Eukaryota > Metazoa > Mollusca > Bivalvia > Lucinida > Lucinidae > Lucinisca > Lucinisca nassula. The sequence continues at coordinate 79,805,252 of OY757010.1, forward strand.
ATTTTAGCCCCTACATCACTATGGGAAAGTTTTAGACCTCACCCTACGCCGATTTCTCCAGCAAGTCGTATGCCTCTGCGACAGTCAGGAAATGCTGTGATTACTTGGAGAAAATTGCAAAATCTATATTTTCTTCCACAGACTAAGACATTCTGACAGGTTCGACACACCCTTTCAAACCATATATAGAAGTGGTTACTGCTCTTGTACATTACAAGGCCGTCTATGTTTTATTTGCACGATCACTCCATGGAAAATCATGAGCTGTGACACCACATCTCATATCGGTATAATTCTTTTTGACGATTGTTGACAGCACATCGCGCTAGTGACTCCCCAGTCCTAGTGAGCCTCTATCTAGCCATTCGAATATAAGGTGTATCGCATATAAAGTGTGTCACATGGCTTTGAATATTTATTACTTTACCTGACAATCATCATCAAATGGACTTAGTCTGTGCTCTCATTTCTTTGTTTTGCAATTTTCTCCAAGTAATCACAGCCTTTCCTGACTGTCGCAGAGGCATACGACTTGCTGGAGAAATCGGCGGAGGGTGAGGTCTAAAACTTTCCCATAGTGATGTAGGGGCTAAAATGAGTATTAAAAGCGAGAAACGAAACAAGAAATATCTTTAAAAAAGATATGCGGCGTAGATTTAATTGGAAGGTTGTTTAGAAACCAGCGCTTCAGCTGAAGTGCACGACCCGCCGGATGCTTTTAGCTTGATGAGTGTTACCATATATGGGTATGGCGGCCATTTTGGTCATGTGACCTGGACCTAAAACGGTTCCCCCAATAAATGCGCCTTATCGTAAGGAGCAAAAATATATCTAATACTTTAGTACTGTATTCTGAATCGTTTGCAGGATAAAATGAATTCTCACTTTTCCAATACAAAAGCATATGTGTCAAAGTTTGACCTAGGCACAAAGAAGGTCAAGGTCAACCCAGGGTCACCATTTTAGCAATTTATGATGGGTCTACGTCCCAGATGTTATTTATCAAGTTTCGTGAAAATCTGCCAAGTGGTTCTGGAGAAGACTATTTTGAAGGGTTTTTACCATATATGGCTTGGCGGCCATTTTGGTCATGTGACCTGGACCCCATGAGCAAATTTTGGTTTCCTCCATCCCATAGAGGCTTCATATGAAATTTGACCTTAATCGGCCCAACGGTTTCCGAGGAGAAGCAGTTCCAAAATGTTACATTTTTCGCCTCGGCGAGGCTATACTAAATGGAATGTAATATTTCGCAAGTTCATTGGTTAGACCTCATTGATACTATCAGTATGCCAAAAATTGTTTAAATGTTCCAAGCGGTGAAGTCACTATCACCAATTTTCACAAACGGGTTACGGACGGACAGACAGACATACCATATATGGCTTGGCGGCCATTTGGGTCATGTGACCTGGACCCCATGAGCAAATTTTGGTTTCCCCCATCCCATAGAGGCTCCATATGAAATTTGACTTCAATCGGCCCAACGGTTTCCGAGGAGAAGCAGTTCGAAAATTTTCACATTTTTTCGCCTCGACGAGCCTATACTAAATGGAATATAACATTTCGTAAGTTCATTGGTTAGATCTCATTGATATCTATCAGTATGCCCAAAATTGTTTAAATATTCCAAGCGGTTAAGTCACTATCACCAATTTTCACAAACGGGTTACGGACGGACAGACAGACTGACAGAATGACACGGTGATTTTAGGGCACTCTTAGAAAATCAACCGACTTCAGTCGGTCGCTTTTTCTGCGGGTCGTGCAATATGAGCTACAATAGTGACAGCAACAATTGTCTAGCTATGAACTGGTTTACTGTATTCAAACAATTCAGAAGTCACGCGAGGAAAAATAGCTTTGCAGAGGGCGGTGTCCCGCCTGTTTGAGCTAAGGTCAATGTAAAAGGTCAAGGTTAAAAACATGACCTCATTCCAAGAGCATATGATCTCAAGTATATGCACAACAAATAAGAAAACGTTATCATTTACTGTTTTTGAACACAAATTCTAGGGTTAACATTTCGGGTTGTCGCTATGGTGAACGTAAACGCATAGGCGGACGAACAAACGGACGAGCAGACAAACGGACGGAAACTTGATCTTATGTGCACCTAATTAAAACTCAAATTACACTTATTCCTTTTCAGAATTTATATAACATTAATGATATTCGAAAATGTCCATTTTGTGTTAAAATGGAGGACATAAAATATGCTGAAGACAAATGATACACTGCAACTTTTATTTAGCATACATTGTAAATTAAACATCTGTCAATTTGTAATGCGATTATTACATGTTTTTGTCATGCTATATCTCTTTATTAGTTTCATTGGGCAACAGGGCTTGGGTGTCATTTCATCTCAATGTCGGGTAAAAGTCCCACAAACTTGGAAGCAACGTCTCCAAAATGACCTACACAGTGTTGATGGGGACGTTAAACTTCAAATCAAACAAACAATTCCTTTCGCAGAAAAGTCTTCCTTTCGCGAAAGGAACCTTCCTTTCGCGAAATGGTTCCTTTCGCTATATAGACTCACTAGAAACACAATTATACATATGACGTATGGTCATCAAAGGACAAGACGGTGAGCAAGCCGAAACTGTATATATTTTTCATTCATGTCTCACATAAAAAAAACGAAACATTTCCTAGGTTAAAACTTCAGTAAACTGTCGTACTTTTGAGTAGATTTATTTATGCAAATCATTGACCAATGAAATGGTCATCTCCTTGGACATGTGGTTTTATTGACCAATGGAATAACGAAAAATGTAGGACAAAAGCATAACTAGAACGGCGAGATAGGTCACAAAATTGGCCCAAAGATTGAACAGGACTATTTTGGTAACATATACACATCGTTACATGTGTACATCACATAAACCTAACACTATGATATGGTGTAGCTAAGTTGGACTGATTCAGCCCGATGCACTAGGTACAGGTAGAGAAGGTGTACGATATATATATAGTAGGGTATAGGTATATAAGGTATACGATATATATATATATATATATATATATATATATATATATATATATATATATATATATATATATATATATATATATATATATATATATATATATATATATAATTTTCCTTCATTACATGCGTTACAAGCGTTACAGTGCAAAATGAATAGGCGCTATTCTCATTAGGTCACATTACATTGCTTACAACCGCATTACAGACCATTACAACACGTTACACAGGGTAGGGTATAGGTATATATCGTGTACGATATATTTAATTTATTTTTTCCTTCATAACATGCATTACAAGCGTTACAGTGCAAAATGGATATGCGCTAATCCCCCCCCCCCCACCACAGGTCTCATTACATTGGTTACAATCGCTTTACAAACGTTTACAACACGTTACACTTGGTAGGGTATAGGTATACAAGGTGTACGATATACATATATTTCATTTTCCTTCATTACATGCGTTACAAGCGTTACAGTACAAAATGAATATGCGCTCATCCCCTTAGGTATCAATACATTGGTTACACTCGCATTACAGACCATTACAACACGTTACACATAGTAGGGTATAGGAATATATGGTGTACGATATATATATATTTCATTTTCCTTCATTACATGCGTTACAAGCGTTACAGTGCAAAATGAATATGAACCCATCCCCTTAGGTCTCATTACATTGGTTACATTCGCATTACAGACCATTACAACACGTTACACATAGTAGGGTATAGGTATATAAGGTGTACGATATATATATATATTTCATTTTCCTCATTACATGCGTTACAAGCGTTACATTGCAAATTGAATATGCACCCATCCCCTTAGGTCTCATTACATTGGTTACACTCGCATTACAGACCATTACAACACGTTACACATAGTAGGGTATAGGTATAGAAGGTGTACGATATATATATAATTCGTTTGCCTCATTACATGCGTTACAAGCGTTACATTGCAAATTGAATATGCACCCATCCCCTTAGGTCTCATTACATTGGTTACACTCGCATTACAGACCATTACGACACGTTACACATAATAGGGTATAGGTATATAAGGTGTACGATATATATATATTTCATTTTCCTTCATTACATGCGTTACAAGCGTTACAGTGCAAAATGAATATGAACCCATCCCCTTAGGTCTCATTACATTGGTTACACTCGCATTACAGACCATTACAACACGTTACACATAGTAGGGTATAGGTATAGAAGGTGTACGATATATATATATTTCATTTTCCTTCATTACATACGTTACAAGCGTTACAGTGCAAAATGAACAGGCGCTAATCCCAAAAGGTCTCATTACATTGGTAACAACCGCATTACAGACCATTACAACACGTTACATATAGTAGGGTATAGGGATATAAGGTGTACGATATATATATATATTTCATTTTCCTTCATTACATGCGTTACAAGCGTTACAGTGCAAAATGAATATGCACCCATCCCCTTAGGTCTCATTACATTAGTTACAACCGCATTACAGACCATTACAACACGTTACACATAGTAGGGTATAGGTATATAAGGTGTACGATACATATATATTTCATTTTCCTTCATTACATGCGTTACAAGCGTTACAGTGCAAAATGAATATGAACCCATCCCCTTAGGTCTCATTACATTGGTTACACTCGCATTACAGACCATTACAACACGTTACACATAGTAGGGTATAGGTATAGAAGGTGTACGATATATATATATTTCATTTTCCTTCATTACATACGTTACAAGCGTTGCAGTGCAAAATGAACAGGCGCTAATCCCAATAGGTCTCATTACATTGGTTACAACATTATTACAGACCATTACATAACGTTACATATAGTAGGGTATAGGGATATAAGGTGTACGATATATATATATTTCATTTTCCTTCATTACATACGTTACAAGCGTTACAGTGCAAAATGAATATGCACCCATCCCCTTAGGTCTCATTACATTAGTTACAACCGCATTACAGACCATTATAACACGTTACACATAGTAGGGTATAGGTATATAAGGTGTACGATATATATATATTTCATTTTTCTTCATTACATGCGTTACAAGCGTTACAGTGCAAAATTACAGGCGCTAATCCCAATAGGTCTCAATACATTGGTTACAACCGCATTACAGACCATTACAACACGTTACACATAGTAGGGTATAAGGATATAAGGTGTACGATATATATATATTTCATTTTCCTTCGTTACATGCGTTACAAGCGTTACAGTGCAAAATTAATATGCGATAATCCCCTTAAATCTCAATACATTGGTTACAACCGCATTACATACCATTACAACACGTTACACATAGTAGGGTATAGGTATATAAGGTGTACGATATATATATATATATTTCATTTTCCTTCATTACATGCGTTACAAGCGTTACAGTGGAAAACGAATATGCACCCATCCACTTAGGTCTCATTACATTGGTTACACTCGCATTACAGACCATTACAACACGTTACACATAGTAGTGTATAGGTATACAAGGTATACGATATATATATATTTCATTTTCCTTCATTACATGCGTTACAAGCGGTACAGTGCAAAATTACAGGCGCTAATCCCAATAGGTCTCAATACATTGGTTACAACCGCATTACAGACCATTACAACACGTTACACATAGTAGGGTATAGGGATATAAGGTGTACGATATATATATATTTCATTTGCCTCATTACATGCGTTACAAGCGTTACATTGCAAATTGAATATGCACCCATCCCCTTAGGTCTCATTACATTGGTTACACTCGCATTACAGACCAATACAACACGTTACACATAGTAGGGTATAGGTATATAAGGTGTACGATATATATATATTTCATTTTCCTTCATTACATGCGTTACAAGCGTTACAGTGCAAAATGAATATGCACCCATTCCCTTAGGTCTCATTACATTGGTTACACTCGCATTACAGACCTTTACAACACGTTACACATAGTAAGGTATAGGTAAAGAAGGTGTACGATATATATATATTTCATTTTCCTTCATTACATACGTTACAAGCGTTACAGTGCAAAATGAACAGGCGCTAATCCCAATAGGTCTCATTACATTGGTTACAACCGCATTACTGACCATTACAACACGTTACATATAGTAGGGTATAGGGATATAAGGGGTACGATATATATATATTTCATTTTCCTTCATTACATGCGTTACAAGCGTTACAGTGCAAAATGAATATGCACCCATCCCCTTAGGTCTCATTACATTAGTTACAACCCCATTACAGACCATTATAACACGTTACACATAGTAGGGTATAGGTATATAAGGTGTACGATATATATATATATATATATTTCATTTTCCTTCATTACATGCGTTACAAGCGTTACAGTGCAAAATGAATATGAACCCATCCCCTTAGGTCTCATTACATTGGTTACACTCGCATTACAGACCATTACAACACGTTAAACATAGTAGGGTATAGGTATAGAAGGTGTACGATATATATATATTTCATTTTCCTTCATTACATACGTTACAAGCGTTACAGTGCAAAATGAACTGGCGCTAATCCCAATAGGTCTCAGTACATTGGTTACAACCGCATTACAGACCATTACAACACGTTACATATAGTAGGGTATAGGGATATAAGGTGTACGATATATATATATTTCATATTCCTTCATTACATGCGTTACAAGCGTTACAGTGCAAAATGAATATGCACCCATCCCCTTAGGTCTCATTACATTAGTTACAACCGCATTACAGACCATTACAACACGTTACACATAGTAGGGTATAGGGATATAAGGTGTACGATATATATATATATTTCATTTTCCTTCATTACATGCGTTACAAGCGTTACAGTGCAAAATGAATATGCGCTAATCCCCTTAGGTATCAATACATTGTTTACAATCGCATTACATACCATTACAACACGTTACACATAGTAGGGTATAGGTATATAAGGTGTACGATATATATATATATATATATATATATATATATATATATATCATTTTCCTTCATTACATGCGTTACAAGCATTACAGTGCAAAATGAATATGCACCCATCCCCTTAGGTCTCATTACATTGGTTACACTCGCATTACAGACCATTACAACACGTTACACATAGTAGGGTATAGGTATAGAAGGTGTACGATATATATATATTTCATTTTCCTTCATTACATACGTTTCAAGCGTTGCAGTGCAAAATGAACAGGCGCTAATCCCAATAGGTCTCATTACATTGGTTACAACCGCATTACAGACCATTACAACACGTTACACATAGTAGGGTATAGGGATATAAGGTGTACGATATATATATATATTTCATTTTCCTTCATTACATGCGTTACAAGCGTTACAGTGCAAAATGAATATGCACCCATCCACTTAGGTCTCATTACATTGGTTACACTCGCATTACAGACCATTACAACACGTTAGACATAGTAGGGTATAGGTATAGAAGGTGTACGATATATATATATATTTCATTTTCCTTCATTACATACGTTACAAGCGTTGCAGTGCAAAATGAACAGGCGCTAATACCAATAGGTCTCATTACATTGGTTACAACCGCATTACAGACCATTACAACACGTTACATATAGTAGGGTATAGGGATATAAGGTGTACGATATATATATATTTCATTTTCCTTCATTACATGCGTTACAAGCGTTACAGTGCAAAATGAATATGCACCCATCCCCTTAGGTCTCATTACATTAGTTACAACCGCATTACAGACCATTACAACACGTTACACATAGTAGGGTATAGGTATATAAGGTGTACGATATATATATATTTCATTTTCCTTCATTACATGCGTTACAAGCGTTACAGTGCAAAATTACAGGCGCTAATCCCAATAGGTCTCAATACATTGGTTACAACCGCATTACAGACCATTACAACACGTTACACATAGTAGGGTATAAGGATATAAGGTGTACGATATATATATATATCATTTTCCTTCATTACATGCGTTACAAGCATTACAGTGCAAAATGAATATGAACCCATCCCCTTAGGTCTCATTACATTGGTTACAACCGCATTACATACCATTACAACACGTTACACATAGTAGGGTATAGGTATATAAGGTGTTCGATATATATATATTTCATTTTCCTTCATTACATGCGTTACAAGCGTTACAGTGCAAAATGAATATGCACCCATCCACTTAGGTCTCTTTACATTGGTTGCACTCGCATTACAGACCATTACAACACGTTACACATAGTAGTGTATAGGTATACACGGTGTACGATATATATATATTTCATTTTCCTTCATTACATGCGTTACAAGCGTTACAGTGCAAAATTACAGGCGCTAATCCCAATAGGTCTCAATACATTGGTTACAACCGCATTACAGACCATTACAACACGTTACACATAGTAGGGTATAGGGATATAAGGTGAACGATATATATATATTTCATTTGCCTCATTACATGCGTTACAAGCGTTACATTGCAAATTGAATATGCACCCATCCCCTTAGGTCTCATTACATTGGTTACACTCGCATTACAGACCAATACAACACGTTACACATAGTAGGGTATAGGTATATAAGGTGTACGATATATATATATTTCATTTTCCTTCATTACATGCGTTACAAGCGTTACAGTGCAAAATGAATATGAACCCATCCCCTTAGGTCTCATTACATTGGTTACACTCGCATTACAGACCATTACAACACGTTAAACATAGTAGGGTATAGGTATAGAAGGTGTACGATATATATATATTTCATTTTCCTTCATTACATACGTTACAAGCGTTACAGTGCAAAATGAACTGGCGCTAATCCCAATAGGTCTCAGTACATTGGTTACAACCGCATTACAGACCATTACAACACGTTACATATAGTAGGGTATAGGGATATAAGGTGTACGATATATATATATTTCATATTCCTTCATTACATGCGTTACAAGCGTTACAGTGCAAAATGAATATGCACCCATCCCCTTAGGTCTCATTACATTAGTTACAACCGCATTACAGACCATTACAACACGTTACACATAGTAGGGTATAGGGATATAAGGTATACGATATATATATATATTTCATTTTCCTTCATTACATGCGTTACAAGCGTTACAGTGCAAAATGAATATGCGCTAATCCCCTTAGGTAACAATACATTGTTTACAATCGCATTACATACCATTACAACACGTTACACATAGTAGGGTATAGGTATATAAGGTGTACGATATATATATATATATATCATTTTCCTTCATTACATGCGTTACAAGCATTACAGTGCAAAATGAATATGCACCCATCCCCTTAGGTCTCATTACATTGGTTACACTCGCATTACAGACCATTACAACACGTTACACATAGTAGGGTATAGGTATAGAAGGTGTACGATATATATATATTTCATTTTCCTTCATTACATACGTTTCAAGCGTTGCAGTGCAATATGAACAGGCGCTAATCCCAATAGGTCTCATTACATTGGATACAACCGCATTACAGACCATTACAACACGTTACACATAGTAGGGTATAGGGATATAAGGTGTACGATATATATATATATTTCATTTTCCTTCATTACATGCGTTACAAGCGTTACAGTGCAAAATGAATATGCACCCATCCACTTAGGTCTCATTACATTGGTTACACTCGCATTACAGACCATTACAACACGTTACACATAGTAGGGTATAGGTATAGAAGGTGTACGATATATATATATATTTCATTTTCCTTCATTACATACGTTACAAGCGTTGCAGTGCAAAATGAACAGGCGCTAATACCAATAGGTCTCATTACATTGGTTACAACCGCATTACAGACCATTACAACACGTTACATATAGTAGGGTATAGGGATATAAGGTGTACGATATATATATATTTCATTTTCCTTCATTACATGCGTTACAAGCGTTACAGTGCAAAATGAATATGCACCCATCCCCTTAGGTCTCATTACATTAGTTACAACCGCATTACAGACCATTACAACACGTTACACATAGTAGGGTATAGGTATATAAGGTGTACGATATATATATATTTCATTTTCCTTCATTACATGCGTTACAAGCGTTACAGTGCAAAATTACAGGCGCTAATCCCAATAGGTCTCAATACATTGGTTACAACCGCATTACAGACCATTACAACACGTTACACATAGTAGGGTATAAGGATATAAGGTGTACGATATATATATATATCATTTTCCTTCATTACATGCGTTACAAGCATTACAGTGCAAAATGAATATGAACCCATCCCCTTAGGTCTCATTACATTGGTTACAACCGCATTACATACCATTACAACACGTTACACATAGTAGGGTATAGGTATATAAGGTGTTCGATATATATATATTTCATTTTCCTTCATTACAGGCGTTACAAGCGTTACAGTGCAAAATGAATATGCACCCATCCACTTAGGTCTCTTTACATTGGTTGCACTCGCATTACAGACCATTACAACACGTTACACATAGTAGTGTATAGGTATACACGGTGTACGATATATATATATTTCATTTTCCTTCATTACATGCGTTACAAGCGTTACAGTGCAAAATTACAGGCGCTAATCCCAATAGGTCTCAATACATTGGTTACAACCGCATTACAGACCATTACAACACGTTACACATAGTAGGGTATAGGGATATAAGGTGTACGATATATATATATTTCATTTGCCTCATTACATGCGTTACAAGCGTTACATTGCAAATTGAATATGCACCCATCCCCTTAGGTCTCATTACATTGGTTACACTCGCATTACAGACCAATACAACACGTTACACATAGTAGGGTATAGGTATATAAGGTGTACGATATATATATATTTCATTTTCCTTCATTACATGCGTTACAAGCGTTACAGTGCAAAATGAATATGCACCCATTCCCTTAGGTCTCATTACATTGGTTACACTCGCATTACAGACCATTACAACACGTTACACATAGTAAGGTATAGGTATAGAAGGTGTACGATATATATATATTTCATTTTCCTTCATTACATACGTTACAAGCGTTACAGTGCAAAATGAACAGGCACTAATCCCAATAGGTCTCATTACATTGGTTACAACCGCATTACAGACCATTACAACACGTGGGTCAATATATGTTTGTTTGTTTGTTTGATTATGGTTTAACGTACCCGTCAACACTGTAGAGGTAATTTTGAGAGGTTGCTTCCAGTTTTGTGGGGTCTTTTACCCGACAGTGAGATGAAACGACATCTCAAGCCCTGTCTCCCAGCACTTATGTGCGGTCAGCTTCACCTCTGCGTTGAAACATCGTACAGCCGAATCTATTTCTCGTAACCTCGGTGGGCGCGAATGTATTTAGCATGAAATAAGAAAACATCCGATAGAAATACATTTTAACGGCTTTGACAGCAATATAAAACAAACGAGTATCCTTATGTTAGGAAATTGTGTCTGCCAAGGGTCAAAGTGTATATAAAATATGACCTGCTCGAAAAAATAATAAAAATCGTACGATATAAGTTTTTATCATATGAAGTCGCGTCTGAGGGTGTAATAACGCCATGTAATCATGATTTTCGATAATCCACTAGTGGATAAAATATGCAAATTGGCTAGATACGTCCCGTAACGTTACATGTACGACGTCCTTAACGACGTCGCGTTTACTAATGGCGGAATATTGATATTTTTGTAAACAATCGTGAATAAAATGCGTTAAAAATGTCATATGATAAATAGAATCTTGCATTCGTGCTCATCCCCGATAGCTCAGTTGGTAGAGTGTCTGCTCCGGGGAACGGGAGGTCTCGGGTTCGATCCAGGGCCGCGACATACCAAAGTCGTTAAAAATGGTACAAGCTGCTCCTCGCTTGGCACTCAGATTTACGGGGTAGAGCTAGGACTAGCCGACCCAGTGTCAAGATAATGTGACTGGGTTTGGTATCATGTAATGTGTCCGGGACATGATTCTTCAGTGAGGCAGCACTATAAAAGTGGGCATTGAGCTCCCTGTCGCAACCAGACACCGTCGTGAAATGACTGAAAAAATTGTTGAAAGCGACGTTAAACCCGAATTCACACACACACACACACACACACACACACACACACACACACACACACACACACACACACACACATTCGTGCTCACATATTATTGAATTTATTAAACGAGTTGAGGAAAAGGGATAAAATGCGAGGCTTATTTATGAAACTCGTTGAGGAAAAGGGATAAAATGCTCGGTAATGCCTCGCACTTTTTCCAGTTGCCTCAACTCGTTTAATAAATTCAATAATACATGGACACTCATGTAAGATCCTCTATGTCTTCCAAAACAAAGAAATGAAAAACAAGACGCAACTGGTAATAGTCAAAGTACGTTAAAATGACTGGCAATAGCCAAAAATACATTAAAATGCCTCGGGCCAATATAGCAGACCTCTGATCTGTAACTGGGCCAGAACGAAATTACTTGGTTAATAACATTATAATATTACGTTTCAGTGGGTTTTGGAAGGCACTGCTGTGATCTCTTCCCTACATAACGCATGTATGGAAAATTCAGGAAAACCTAGCCTATCCTATAAGAATATTTCCTTTCACAATGAATTTCAATATTTTGTTAGGGATGTAGAATTTTTTATAAAGCTTAAACAGCAGGTATGTAAATGAAGTATATTTAAAAAAAAAAAAAACAACAGATACCTAAGTTGAACAAAAACGTTGCAATTAAGCACCTAATTGCTGAATACATTAGATATTTATTCCACAATTTTATCCCAATTATTCTATTTCATTTCAAAATAAATTCAAACAAAAGCGAACGTTGTAATTAACCAGTTTGGATTTCATTTAATTGGATATCAAACAGGACAGGAGATATTCAGAATAAGCCATATAATGACGCAGGTGACAGACTTATCATAAACATTTAGAAAAACAGAAGTTTTCAAATAAAGGAAATTATAATTTCTTCTTAAAATTTGTTTCTTTCTCTTTGATACAAAAAGATACAAAATGAAGTTACATACGATTTCAAACTATTAAAGCGGAAAGGAAACCCGGGAAAGGACATGATTTTTTTTTTAATATGTTGTGCGGACAAGATACAATCTTGTTCGGACAACATTATCTTGTTCGCACACTGACATATTATCTTGTGCGCAGAAAATATTAAGTTGTGTGAACAATATATTATGGTGTCCGCACAAGATAACATCTTGACCGCACAACATAGATCTTGTGCGGACAAGATAATATCTTGTGCGCACAAGATATTATTTTGTGCGGACAACATTATATCTTGTTCGCACAACATATTATCTTGTGCGATCGAGATATTAAGTTGTGCAAACAAGATATTATCTTGTCTTGTGTGCACAAGATATTATTTTGTGCGGACAAGATATTATCTTGTTCGGACAACATATTATCTTATGCGCACGGACAACATAATATATTGTTCGGACAACATAGTAAAAAAAAAAATCATGTCCCTTCCCCGTTTCCGTACCTTTCTCTTTAATACAAAAAAGACACAGAATCAACCCAGGGTCACCATTTTAGCAATTTATGATGGGCCTACGTCCCAGATGCCATTTATCAAGTTTCGTGGAAATCTGCCCAGTGGTTCTGGAGAAGACTATTTTTGAAGGGTTTTTACCATATATTGCTTGGCGGCCATTTTGGCCATGTGACCTGGACCCCATGAGCAAATTTTGGTTTCCCCCATCCCGTAGAGGCTCCATATGATATTTGACTTCAATGGGCCCAACGGTTTCCGAGGAGAAGCAGTTCGAAAATTTTCACATTTTTCGCCTCGGCGAGGCTATACTAAATGGAATGTAATAGTTCGCAAATTTATTGGTAAGATCTCATTGATATCTATCAGTATGCCAAAATTGTTTAAATATTCCAAGCGGTTAAGTCAACATCACCAATTTTCACAAACGGGTTACGGACGGACAGACAGACAGACCATATATGGCTTGACGGCCATTTTGGTCATGTGACCTGGACCCCATGAGCAAAATTTGGTTATTCCCATTCCATAGAGGCTCCATATGAAATTTGATTTCAATCGGCCCAACGGTTTCGGAGGAGAAGCAGTTAAAAAATGTTCACATTTTTCGCCTCGGCGAGGCAATACTAAATGGAATGTAATATTTCGCAAATTCATTGGTTAGACCTCATTGATATCTATCAGTATGCCAAAAATTGTTTAAATATTCCAAGCGGTTAAGTCACATTCACCAATTTTCACAAACGGGTTACGGACGGACTTAAAGAAGGTCAAGGTCAACACAGGGTCACCATTTAGCAATTTATGATGGGCCTACGTCCCAGATGCTATTTATCAAGTTTCGTGGAAATCTGCCCAGTGGTTCTGGAGAAGACTATTTTTGAAGGGTTTTTACCATATATGGATTGGCGGCCATTTTGGTCATGTGACCTGGACCCCATGAGCAAATTTTTGTTTCCCTATCCCATAGAGGCTCCATATGAAAATTGACTTCAATCGGCCCAACGTTTCCGAGGAGAAGCTGTTCGAAAATTTTCACATTTTTCGCATCGGCGAGGCTATACTAAATGGAATGTAATATTTCGCAAGTTCATTGGTTAGATCTCATTGATATCTATCAGTATGCCAAAAATTGTTTAAATATTCCAAGCGGTTAAGTCACTATCACCAATTTTCACAAACGGGTTACGGACGGACAGACAGACAGACCGTATATGGCTTGGCGGCCATTTTGGTCATGTGACCTGGACCCCATGAGCAAATTTTGGTTTCCCTCATCCCATAGAGGCTCCATACGAAATTTGACTTCAATTGGCCCGACGGTTTCTGGGGATAAGCAGTTAAAATATTTTCACATTTTTCGCCTCGGCGAGGCTATACTAAATGGAATGTAATATTTCGCAAGTTCATTGGTTAGATCTCATTGATATCTATCAGTATGCCAAAAATTGTTTAAATATTCCAAGCGGTTAAGTCACCATCACCAATTTTCACAAACGGGTTACGGACGGACAGACTGACAGAATGACAGAATGACCGAATGACAGAATGACACGATGATTTTAGGGCACTCTTAGAAATCAACCGACTTCAGTCGGTTGTTTTTTCTTCGGGTCGTGCAATATTTCAGTTTGGCGCATCAGTGCCCATAATCAACGTTTTATTACACTCAGGGGAAATATCACGGGTATTTAAGCAGAAGACAATTATCGCTTTTATGACACGTGGATTGTGTATTGCGTTCCGGCTACCGACCGTCAGGAAGCCCGAAGATTACTGGACACCCGTCCAAGATATAATTGATTACCTTATTTCCGGAAAGATTGAGTCATGGGTACTACTGTGCATTCTTTATTCATATGAAGTATTGGTGCTATTTAGGTAATGAGTACCGCTTAGAGGATCTAAGCTGGTGCGAGTCGGAACGACCATGCTTATAAACCCTATTGGTTTCACTGGGCGGCAGGGCTTGAGATGCCATTTCATCTCAATGTCGGGTAAAAGTCCCACAAAATTGGAAGCAACGTCTCCAAAATGACCTACACAGTGTTGACGGGGACGTTAAACCTCAAATCAAACCCTGCAACCCGGAGTGTATATAATGTACACCCGCGAGTAATGGTTAAATGTGACCGATCGCGGTATAAGAAAGAAAAAAAAGATACGGAGACGAAATGACATCTCGAGCCCTATCGCTCGATGAAACCTATAGGGTTTATAGGGGCCTCCTCGCACCGCTTTGCCTTGGCAGCCTTAGAACCTTACCAGAATGCGGTCGTTTCGGGTATGCGCAGCCCCATCTTTTTCTTCAAGCCCCGATGAGCTCGGGCGGCTGAAGTTTAAAAATAGAAATGAATCGGAATTCATAAAAGTTAATACCTGGGTAAGTGTTGAAAAATAATTAATGCGATCTAATTTTAATGACCCGTAACGCGGTAAAACTGACATAAACCCATTTAAATCGAATGAGTTTCTTAGACGAGTGAAGACAATTTAAAGGGCGAAATGGGGCGAATGTTTTTCTCATCAATTTTCATCTACGACTGAGAGAATTTTCCGTTTTGCTGGAGTATTTTATATGAAAAAAGCTAACCGAAGTTAGAAAAAAATAGCGTATAAAAGGCTTGAAATGGTGTCGAATTCAATGACTCAGCGCTGTAACGCGATAAAAACTGACCAAAGGCCATTTAAGCCGAATGAGTTCTTCCTTCTTAGACGAGTGGAATCGACAGGCAGTCGAAAAATGGCATTTACTGCCACGCTTTTGCAGATATTTTGATAAAACTTTGATAGAAATGTACCATCTACGATGCGATTTTAGACCTCTTGCCGATTTTTATGAAAAAGTCATGATTCAAGACATTTCCGTATAATAGCCCGTACCGTTTGCCTAGGGTCGTGTCATCAGGATCTCGTTCCATTTATAGGATGTTAGGCTTGAAACGGCGAGTGCTCGTATTGAGTGCGTAATGGGCGAATGTTTTCTCATGATAGATCCACGTTGGTCTAATCCATGTATGACAATGGACTCTCCATGACTAATGAGTACGGAGTGTTCCAGTTTCCGATAGTTAGTGGTGAAAACCTACACCGGTCTGAAAGGTCATCCAGGGTCAGCCGGCGTATTAAACGATGAATTTAGCCATTCTGCAATCATTTAGTGACGAGGCAGCAAAGAGAGTAGTCTAAATAATGCGAGTTATTATTTTTGTGTCGTCTGCTACATAGTTTGGCATTTTATTTAGTCAAGAAGAAGAAGGGCTCGAGCTTCACCGCTCCTATCCGGTTCCATATGCTGATGGCGGGTGGTGGTGTGTGGCGTGTGGTGTTGGTGTGTGTGAGTGTGTGTGTGGAAGCGGGTTTTTTTTTTTTGGCAATAAGGAATCAAATTTTTGAAATAAGGAATCCAATTTTTGCAATAAGGGATCACGTTTTGGGTAATAAGGAATGCCATTTTGTGTAATAAGGAATCTCGTTTAGTGCAATAATGAATCGCGTTTTGCGCAATAAGGAATCGCGTTTTGTGCAATAAGGAATCTCATTATGTGCAATAAGGAATCACGTATTTTTTTTTGCAATAAGGAATCAAATTTTTGCAATAAGGAATCCAATTTTTGTGCAATATTTGCAAATGTCCCCAAAAAGGCCACTAGGCATATGTGGGAAACGTGTACTGAAATTGAGAAAAGCTTGTTATAATACATAAAAGTAATCTATTCTTAACAGGTTTAAACGGCGTTTAAAGGAACTGACCTAACCCCATTTCAGCCGAATGAGTTCTTCCATCTTAGACGAGTGCAGACAATTTAAAGTGCGAACTGGGCGAATATTTTTCTCATTAATTTCAATACCTTTTCATCCAATACATTAAGCTATCTACGACAGAGGTAATTTTCCGTCTTCCTGGAGTATTTCATGACTAGTTGTAATGATGTTAGGTCGGATTTGAAGTTTAACGTCCCCGTCGACACTGTAAAGGTCATTTTGGAGACGTTGCTCCCAATTTTGTGTGACTTTGACACGACATTGAGATGAAATGACATCTCAAACCCTGTCGACCATGGATATAAACGTGGACTGGCCGACTCGCACCGCTTTGCCTGGGCAACCTTAGAACCTTACCAGTATGCGGTCGGTTTCATCGTGGAAGCATCGTGCAGCTCCATCTATTTCTTCAAGCCCCTATGAGCGGTACGGCTGAAGTTTTTGTCAACAATGAATCACGTTTTTGGCAATAAGGAATCAAATTTTTGCCAAAAAGGAATCCAGTTTTTTTGCAATAAGGGATCACGTTTTGGGTAATAAGGAATGCCACTTTGTGTAATAAGAAATCGCGTTTAGTGTAATAAGGAATTGCGTTTTGTGCAATAAGGAATCGCGTTTTCTGCAATAAGGAATCGCGTTTTGTGCAATAAGAAATCTCATTTTGTGCATTAAAGAATCGCGTTCTGTGCAATAAATCTCATTTTGTGCAATAAGAAATCTCGTTTTGTGCATTAAGGAATCGCGTTTTGTGCAATAAGGAATCGCGTTTTGTGCAATAAGGAATCGCGTTTTGTGTAATAATGAAACCCGTTTTGTGCAATAAGGAATCGCGTTTTGTGTAATAAGGAATCGCGTTTCGCGTAATAAGGAATCCCGTTTTGTGTAATAAGGAATCTCGTTTTTTGCAATAAGGAATCTCATTTTGTGTAATAAGGAATCCCGTTTTGTGTAAAAAGAAATCGCGTTTTGTGCAATAAGGAATCGCGTTTTCTGCAATAAGGAATCGCGTTTTGTGCAATAAGGAATCGCGTTTTGTGCAATATGGAATCGCGTTTTGTGCAATAAGGAATCTCATTTTGTGCAATAAGGAATCGCGTTTTGTGCAATAAGGAATCGCGTTTTGTGCAATAAGAAATCTCATTTTGTGCAATAAGGAATCGCGTTTTGTGCAATAAGAAATCTCATTTTGTGCAATAAGGAATCGCGTTTTGGGCAATAAGGAATCGCGTTTTGTGCATGAAAGAATCGCGTTTTGTGCAATAAGGAACCCCGTTTTGTGCAATAAGGAATCGCGTTTTGTATAATAATGAAACCCGTTTTGTGCAATAAGGAATCGCGTTTTGTGTAATAAGGAATCGCGTTTCGTGTAATAAGGAATCCCGTTTTGTGTAATAAGGAATCTCGTTTTTTGCAATAAGGAATCTCATTTTGTGTAATAAGGAATCCCGTTTTGTGTAAAAAGAAATCGCGTTTTGTGCAATAAGGAATCGCGTTTTCTGCAATAAGGAATCGCGTTTTGTGCAATAAGGAATCGCGTTTTGTGCAATATGGAATCGCGTTTTGTGCAATAAGGAATCTCATTTTGTGCAATAAGGAATCGCGTTTTGTGCAATAAGGAATCGCGTTTTGTGCAATAAGAAATCTCATTTTGTGCAATAAGGAATCGCGTTTTGTGCAATAAGTAATCGCGTTTTCTGCAATAAGGAATCGCGTTTTGTGCAAAAAGAAATCTCATTTTGTGCATTAAAGAATCGCGTTTTGTGCAATAAGGAACCCCGTTTTGTGCAATAAGGAATCGCGTTTCGTGCAATATGGAATCGCGTTTTGTGTAATAAGGAATTCCGTTTTGTGTAATAAGGAATCGCGTTTTTTGCAATAAGGAATCGCGTTTTGTGCAATAAGAAATCTCATTTTGTGCAATAAGGAATCGCGTTTTGTGCAATAAGGAATCGCGTTTTGTGCAATAAGAAATCTCATTTTGTGCAATAAGGAATCGCGTTTAGGGCAATAAGTAATCGCGTTTTGTGCAATAAGAAATCTCATTTTGTGCATTAAAGAATCGCGTTTTGTGCAATAAGGAATCGTGTTTTGTGTAATAAGGAATCCCGTTTTGTGTAATAAGGAATCGCGTTTTTTGCAATAAGGATAATAAAAATCAAAAATAATGAGTTCCTTTAAGAGCAATGAAAACATTCATAAGAAAGAAGATGGGTCATACTACGTAGTTTCGGCTAATAAAGCCTCCTCAGTGCCCCCTGTAATGATCTGGCAAAGAAAGCCAGAGGAAACATACTGCAATTTTGCGAATTTCGAATAGGCAGTCGATTCAAAGACTGATATAAATCAAAATGGGGTCCAAATAATTAAAAACCTGTCTAGAATATGAGTCTAAACCAATAATTTATTTCCGATTTCTCAGAATATTCACGCTGATCTCAAAGGACCAAAAGTAAAATATAAACTGCACTATGGTTGATGTACGGGGAGACGTTTTACGGCCGCCACACGGCACAACACCAGCTGCAGTGAAGGCAAATAAAAATCAAAAATGAGTTCCAATCTCATTTTGTGTAATAAGGAATCCCGTTTTGTGCAATAAGGAATCGCGTTTTGTGCAATAAGGAATCGCGTTTTGTGCAATAAGGAATCTCATTTTATGCAATAATGAATCGCGTTTTGTACATTAAGGAATCGCGTTTTGTGCAATAAGGAATCGCGTTTTGTGCAATAAGGAATCGCGTTTTCTGCAATAAGGAATCGCGTTTTGTGCAATAAGAAATCTCATTTTGTGCAACAAGGAATCGCGTTTTGTGCAATAAGGAGTCCCATTTTGTGCAATAAGTAATCTCATTTTTGTGTAATAAGGATAAACTAGCATATTCAAATGACATAAAAAAATCTTTAGTGTATTTGTCGTCCAATATCTGTATGAAGTCAAGACTTTCAGTGTCTCTCCTCTTAACTCATTTGAGTCTACTACTGTTCCCAAGTGTTCGATTTGCAAATACGTCTAATCAGATACAGCTAAGCTAAGGGTCTCATCTCTTACATATTCTATTACAAAAGCGAGTAAGTCTTTGAACCATTTTTCGTAAAACTCAATATCTTTCAAATGCATGGGACATTTCTCTCCAGACGTGGGTAACGAATACAGCTCTCCAGTACTCAGCTTATATCTGGCGGGCTTGCCGCCACTATCCGTCGGTGGAGTTCTTGTGGGTGGGAAGAAATAACACTGACCACTCCTTAGCTTATGCTTTAGCCGCTTCCAGTAGTGCTTTACCGTATCGTAGGTCTGCTTTCTGGTGTAGTTCGTATTGCCTTCCCCGTCATGGTGAGAAGTTACCTTGTAAAAAGTGAGTTGGGGTTCCTGGCCATAGTGAAACTTATAGTTGTCCTCGATCCAATTACATAGACCCCTTTCATAGAAATTCCAGTTAATTTCATTAATTACGTGCATATCATTTTCGATGCACTCCTCTCCGCCGCAAGCGCGATATAATGTCAGAAACCTTCCCATCCTACCTGGAACAGAACGCGTCGTGTTTTGTCTTTGCGGATTCGTTTGAGACTGAAGTTATTTACTACAACCTTTGTGTTTTGTTCGCCGATTTCAAAACGAGGCTATCATTTGTTCACAGCATAAGTATTATAGGTCGGTTATTAATAGCAACCAATCGGTATGCGTCGTAGCCATATTAAACATAGGCTTTATCTGATAGAAGTTATTGTATGTTAGGATGACGCAAAGCTCTGATCGGGTATGTCGTTTTAAACTTTTCGCATTCAATTAGGGTTTGAGGAATTTTCCGTTTTTAGGTGTATGTGCAGTGAATATTTTTTGTGTGTTGTGTGTGTGCTTGGTGGCTATTTTTAGCAAGAAACGTCAGTTACTATATTTAGCCTCATTCATGGTTTGAGTTTCATGAGGTCATTATTTTCAAAACAAGCGTCAGTTACTATAAATAGTCTCATTAAACATGTCTTAACGTGCACCCACAACATGTCCTTTGAGGGACCACCTCATTCTAATAAATTAAACGCCTAAAACTCATGCGTTACGAGCCGCCTCGCCGAGGCAGGGTCCCGAAGGCCTTTTGTATGGTTTGATGGATGGATGGATGGATGGATGGATGGATGGATGGATGGATGGATGGGTGAGTGAGTTTTAGTTTTACGTCCCACCAACAGCTAAGGTCATACGGAGACGGGACCTCGGTTTAAAGACTCATCCGAAAGTCTGGAGAAGCCCAGGATCGATCCTGCGATCCCTGGTTTACAAGGCGAGTAGCGTAACCACTGCACCACGGAGGCTTCTAATGGATGGATGGATGGATGGATGGATGGATGGATGGATGTCTTAAATTAGGATTTAAGATGTTGTTATTACTTTGACTTTTAACACGTCTTTGAGGGGGCATCTCATTTTTAACGAACGCCAATGTGGGGATATTTCACATTTGCTATGTGAAGCTGCGAAAGTTTAGGACACCGTAATATTAAGGAAAGCAGGAGGTTATAGGTTTGAATCCTATTCGTGCCAAAAATTTACTTTGATTTTTTTTTTTCTCAAAATTTTAGGTACTTTTGTACTTTGATTTTTTTTTTTTTTTTCAGAAAATTTGAGGTGCCGTTAGTACTTTGATTTTTTTCGTAGCAAGCCTTATGCGCGATAAGGTAGATTCTCGGTACCGCTATTACTTTGATTTTTCTTCGTAGCAATCCTTATACACGGTAAAGTAGATATTCGGCACTGTTACTACTTTGATTTTTAACAAACGCCCAGAACTTAGACGTTTTGCGTGCGCCGCCTCACGGAGGCGGAATCCCGAAACCCGTAATTAATGATCCGCCTCAACGCGCATCCACAACGTACCTTTAACGAGATGGTTCTGTTGTATGTATGTCTGAGGCGGTGATTATTTTGATGTCCGAACACGCTCCATTGGCATCATTTGCGGGGGTGAACGCTAAAAAAAGGACACCGTCCTTCGGATCGGGGGCGTTAACTGGAGGTCCCCCTGTGCAGGTAGAGTCATCTCCTGTGCAGTTTAAATACCACTACCGTTATAAAGTTAGAGAACAATGTGAAAAAAATAGCGTATAAATTTATATGCCATTTATGCTTGAAATTGATCTCAGTGCGCTGAACTAATGTTTTTCTCGTGGTCTAACCCATAATGGAATCTTCTGCCGAAAATTATGGAGTGTTCCAATAAAAGCGGTGTTAAGTTAGCGATAAGCTGTGCGAGATTAATAAGGTCAAGACCTACATGGAACGCCGCGTCTGATCTGGGCCCGCACTGTTTGCAAATGTCCCCCGAAAAGGACCACTAGGCATATGCGGAAAACGTGTATCGAAATTGAGAAAATATTTGTTATAATACACAAAGGTCATCAAACGGCGTTTAAAGGAACTGACTTAACCCCGTTTAAGCCGAATGAGTTCTCCCATCCTAGACGAGTGTAGACATTTCGGTCCGTGTCCGAACACGCTCCATTGGCATCATTTGCTGATGGGGTGAAAGCCAAAACGTGTACCGTCCGTCGGTTCGGGGCGTTAACTGGAGGCCCTCTATGCTGGAAGAGACATCTCCTGTGCAGGTTAAATATGTTCTAGAAAGGGTTATCCTTTGGAAGTAAGGAATACACCACAGAACTGGAATATACGGAGTGTAGATGTTTTCTGGGCCAGACTAGCTAACTTCGGCCATTTAAGCCTCATCAGTGACCCTCAAATATTTTCAAAATTCCGCATTGAAATCAGTGACACCAAAGGACAAGAAAATATAAACTACACAATGATGTAGGGAAGGGAGACGTTTTTCGACCGCCACACATCCCCAGACAACAGCTGTAGTGACGTTAAATATGTTCTAGAAAGGGTTATCATTTGGAAGCAAGGAATACACCACAGAACTGGAAAATATGGAGTGTACATATTTTCGGGGCCAGACTAGCTAGTTTCGGCCATTTAGGACTCAAGAAGACCCCCTATCGTAATTACACGATTACTGCGTAGGCTGTCAACCCTGCAACCCGGAGTGTATATAATGTACACCCGCGAGTAATGGTTAAATGTGACCGATCGCGGTATAAGAAAGAAAAAAAGATACGGAGACGAAATGACATCTCGAGCCCTATCGCTCGATGAAACCTATAGGGTTTATAGGGGCCTCCTCGCACCGCTTTGCCTTGGCAGCCTTAGAACCTTACCAGAATGCGGTCGTTTCGGGTATGCGCAGCCCCATCTTTTTCTTCAAGCCCCGATGAGCTCGGGCGGCTGAAGTTTAAAAATAGAAATGAATCGGAATTCATAAAAGTTAATACCTGGGTAAGTGTTGAAAAATAATTAATGCGATCTAATTTTAATGACCCGTAACGCGGTAAAACTAACATAAACCCATTTAAATCGAATGAGTTTCTTAGACGAGTGAAGACAATTTAAAGGGCGAAATGGGGCGAATGTTTTTCTCATCAATTTTCATCTACGACTGAGAGAATTTTCCGTTTTGCTGGAGTATTTTATATGAAAAAAGCTAACCGAAGTTAGAAAAAAATAGCGTATAAAAGGCTTGAAATGGTGTCGAATTCAATGACTCAGCGCTGTAACGCGATAAAAACTGACCTAAGGCCATTTAAGCCGAATGAGTTCTTCCTTCTTAGACGAGTGGAATCGACAGGTAGTCGAAAAATGGCATTTACTGCCACGCTTTTGCAGATATTTTGATAAAACTTTGATAGAAATGTACCATCTACGATGCGATTTTAGACCTCTTGCCGATTTTTATGAAAAAGTCATGATTCAAGACATTTCCGTATAATAGCCCGTACCGTTTGCCTAGGGTCGTGTCATCAGGATCTCGTTCCATTTATAGGATGTTAGGCTTGAAACGGCGAGTACTCGTATTGAGTGCGGAATGGGCGAATGTTTTTCTCATGATAGATCCACGTTGGTCTAATCCATGTATGACAATGGACTCTCCATGACTAATGAGTACGGAGTGTTCCAGTTTCCGATAGTTAGTGGTGAAGACCTACAACGGTCTGAAAGGTCATCTAGGGTCAGCCGGCGTATTAAACGATGAATTTAGCCATTCTGCAATCATTTAGTGACGAGGCAGCAAAGAGAGTAGTCTAAATAATGCGAGTTATTATTTTTGTGTCGTCTGCTACATAGTTTGGCATTTTATTTAGTCAAAAGAAGAAGAAGGGCTCGAGCTTCACCGCTCCTATCCGGTTCCATATGACTCCGATCGAAGTAAAATGGTTTCAAAACAGGATGCCTACTCGCTTACGAGAGGGGCCAGAACGACATTTCGGAGATCTAGAGTGATTATCAAAGGGCTGGACAGCATGTGGGATACGGATCTGATGGATATGGTGACTCTGTCTAAACAGTCACCCGGCGGCCACCTTGGCCTACAAAGGGGACCCCCGCAAGGTCATCCGACTTCCTTCAGGGATTCTAAGCATCGATCAGTCACGATCGGTGTATGTTCGATAATTCGTAAAAAGGGGTCACCCCTCCACCTTGTAGATGAGCCCGTATATATAGAAGACCCCCGTGCCCTAGGACGTGA
The DNA here is from genome assembly GCA_963580285.1 of Lucinisca nassula. NCBI lineage: Eukaryota > Metazoa > Mollusca > Bivalvia > Lucinida > Lucinidae > Lucinisca > Lucinisca nassula. The sequence goes on from OY757010.1 coordinate 79,830,215, forward strand.
CGCTACCTTCCCGTGGTCTAGGGCGTTTCTACTAAACGCGTCACCTCATCCTGCTTATGGCGGCCATCTTGGTCTCAAACTCCGCATCGAGAGCGACCCCCGCGAGGTCAACCCGGGTCAAAATGGCGGCCATCTTGTGGAGCATCTTGTGACGTCATTGACCCTCAAGAGCTCGGTATACTACTTATACCTATACCCTACTATGTGTAACGTGTTGTAATAGTCTGTAATGCGAATGTAACCAATGTAATGAGACCTAAGGGGATGTGTGCATATTCATTTTGCACTGTAACGCGTGTAACGCATGTAATGAAGGAAAATGAAATATATATATATCGTACACCTTATATCCCTATACCCTACTGTGTGTAACGTGTTGTAATGGTCTGTAATGCGGTTGTAACCAATGTAATGAGACCTATTGGGATTAGTGCCTGTTCATTTTGCACTGTAACGCTTGTAACGTATGTAATGAAGGAAAATGAAATATATATATATATATCGTACACCTTCTATACCTATACCCTACTATGTGTAACGTGTTGTAATGGTCTGTAATGCGAGTGTAACCAATGTAGTGAGACCTAAGGGGATGGGTGCATATTCATTTTGCACTGTAACGCTTGTAACGCATGTAATGAAGGAAAATGAAATAATATATATATCGTACACCTTATATACCTATACCCTACTATGTGTAACGTGTTGTAATGGTCTGTAATGCGAGTGTAACCAATGTAATGAGACCTAAGGGGATGGGTGCATATTCAATTTGCAATGTAACGCTTGTAACGCATGTAATGAGGCAAATGAAATATATATATATATCGTACACCTTATATCCCTATACCCTACTATGTGTAACGTGTTGTAATGGTCTGTAATGCGGTTGTAACCACTGTAATGAGACCTATTGGGATTAGCGCCTGTTCATTTTGCACTGTAACGCTTGTAACGTATGTAATGAAGGAAAATGAAATATATATATATCGTACACCTTCTATACCTATACCCTACTATGTGTAACGTGTTGTAATGGTCTGTAATGCGGTTGTAACCAATGTATTGAGACCTATTGGGATTAGCGCCTGTCATTTTGCACTGTAACGCTTGTAATGCATGTAATGAAGGAAAATGAAATATTTATATATATCGTACACCTTATATACCTATACACTACTATGTGTAACGTGTTGTAATGGTCTGTAATGCGAGTGTAACCAATGTAATGAGACCTAAGTGGATGGGTGCATATTCATTTTGCACTGCAACGCTTGTAACGCATGTAATGAAGGAAAATGAAATATATATATATATATATATATATATATATATATATATATACATATCGTACACCTTAAATCCCTATACCCTACTATGTGTAACGTGTTGTAATGGTCTGTAATGCGGTTGTAACCAATGTAATGAGACCTATTGGCATTAGCGCCTGTTCATTTTGCACTGCAACGCTTGTAACGTATGTAATGAAGGAAAACGAAATATATATATATATCGTACATCTTCTATACCTATACCCTACTATGTGTAATGTGTTGTAATGGTCTGTAATGCGAGTGTAACCAATGTAATGAGACCTAAGGGGATTGGTGTATATTCATTTTGCACTGTAACGCTTGTAACGCATGTAATGAAGGAAAATGAAATATATATATATCGTACACCTTATATACCTATACCCTACTATGTGTAACGTGTTGTAATGGTATGTAATGCGATTGTAACCAATGTATTGAGACCTAAGGGGATTAGCGCATATTCATTTTGCACTGTAACGCTTGTAACGCATGTAATGAAGGAAAATGAAATATATATATCGTACACCTTATATCCCTATACCCTACTATGTGTAACGTGTTGTAATGGTCTGTAATGCGGTTGTAACCAATGTATTGAGACCTATTGGGATTAGCACCTGTAATTTTGCACTGTAACGCTTGTAACGCATGTAATGAAGGAAAATGAAATATATATATATGGTACACCTTATATACCTATACCCTACTATGTGTAACGTGTTGTAATGGTCTGTAATGCGGTTGTAACTAATGTAATGAGACCTAAGGGGATGGCTGCATATTCATTTTGCACTGTAACGCTTGTAACGCATGTAATGAAGGAAAATGAAATATATATATATCGTACACCTTATATCCCTATACCCTACTATATGTAACGTGTTGTAATGGTCTGTAATGCGGTTGTAACCAATGTAATGAGACCTATTGGGATTAGCGCCTGTTCATTTTGCACTGCAACGCTTGTAACGTATGTAATGAAGGAAAATGAAATATATATATATATATATCGTACACCTTCTATACCTATACCCTACTATGTGTAACGTGTTGTAATGGTCTGTAATGCGAGTGTAACCAATGTAATGAGACCTAAGGGGATGGGTTCATATTCATTTTGCACTGTAACGCTTGTAACGCATGTAATGAAGGAAAATGAAATATATATATATCGTACACCTTATATACCTATACCCTACTATGTGTAACGTGTTGTAATGGTCTGTAATGCGTGTGTAACCAATGTTATGAGACCTAAGGGGATGGGTTCATATTCATTTTGCACTGTAACGCTTGTAACGCATGTAATGAAGGAAAATGAAATATATATATATCGTACACCTTATATACCTATACCCTACTATGTGTAACGTGTTGTAATGGTCTGTAATGCGTGTGCAACCAATGTAATGAGACCTAAGGGGATGGGTGCATATTCAATTTGCAATGTAACGCTTGTAACGCATGTAATACCTATACCCTACTATATATATATATCGTACACCTTCTCTACCTGTACCTAGTGCATCGGGCTGAATCAGTCCAACTTAGCTACACCATATCATAGTGTTAGGTTTATGTGATGTACACATGTAACGATAAGGAAAATGAAAAGTATATATCTCCTACACCTTATATACCAATGAGACCTAAGAGGATGGCCGCCTTTTCATTTTGCAGTGTAAGGCTTGTAACGGTTGTAATGAAGAGAAATGAAAAATATATATCTCGTACACCTTGTATACCTATACCCTACTATGTGTAACGGGTTGAAATGGTCTGTATTGCGTTTGTAACCAATGAAGGAAACTGAAATATATAAATATATCGAACACCTCGTATATCTATATCCTACTATGTGCTATGGGTTGTGATGGTCTGTATAGCTGTTTGTCTAGAAGGGACTGTAATGATGTGTATATATGTTACAAAAATAGTCTTGTTTAATTTTTGGACCAATTTTGTGCGCTAGATGAGAACGGCTACGCCGTAAAAATCGATGATTCAGATTTTCTGAACGGAGTTTAGGCGGAGTTATTCAGGTGTTGTCAATATATGTCAAATTCGCCGAGTCCACCAGAAGATTCGGTAGAGTGCCTTTCGCACGCTTTCTACAAGCGGACGAAATGGTCATATACGCCACAGCTATGCTTGTGTTACAGTTCAATACACACACTCGGGTGACTTGGTTTACCTTTTTGTTAATGGAATATTCATAAGGCAGGTACAAACGATAGCTCCGCCTAGTCAATCTTATCTGTGACTACTATACAGCCATTAGTTATCCACAATGCAGATTGACCTTTATATTTATGCAACAACAAGTATAAGCTATCACAAGAAGAAAAGAAGTGGCCCATAACAAATGTATAAGCTTTCACTCAAAAAGAGGCCCACAGGCAGAGCTCTGGCACACAATTTTTACCCCATTTGTACAAGCCCATGTTTGCTGTCATATCTATACAGGCGAATACAAAATAAACATCTATAAACTCTTGACAGCGACGGACCACTACTCATCCTATAAGATCCCCAGCCTCGCCGTCAGCAAACTTTTGAGGTTAATCTTCAATTAGTATTAAAGTGAAGGAAAGTTATCTACTTAACTAAACATTCTATTTGATAAGATGTTACAAGCATGTTGAAGTTGCACATGTGCCTTTTTAAAGATGATAAAGTACTTTTTGTCAAAATTACAACACTGGGATATAACATCCAACATGTGCTAAGCGCAGACCTAGCTTTTTGAAAAAGCTATACTTGTTCTATCAAGAATTGAAACAGCATAGTTGTTTCATTAATTTTAACGCTGTAAGGGATTATAGCGTCATCTAGAATTGTTTCATAATGATGCTATAATCGCCCCGCCCTTCGGGGGTTGAAGAAAAGATTGGGCTGATGCTTCCCCGCAGAGCTGAAACTGGCCACACAAGAGTACTGGTAAACCGCTTAGAAGGACTAAGCCTGCCCAGGCAAAGTGACGTGAGTCAGACAGTCCAAATGCACATAAGCCTTTTGGTTTCATTTGGTGACAGGCTTCAGATGTCATTTCATCTCAATTTCGGGTGAAAGTCTCATAAAATTCGAAGCAACATCTCCAAAATGACCTAAATAGTGTTGACGGGGATGTTCAACCTCATTTCGACGCTTTAAGTTTTCAGTCTTGAGGGATTATATAGAGGATCTTACATGAGTGTTCATGTTTTATTGAATTTATTTAAACGAGTTGAGGAAAATGGATAAAATACGAGGCTTTGCCGAGCATTTTATCCCCTTTCCTCAACGAGTTTAATAAATTCAATAATACATGAGCACGAATGTAAGATTCTATTTATCATATGACATTTAAAACGCATTTTATTCACGATGTCAATATTCCGACATTAGTAAACGCGACGTCGTTAAGGGCGTCGTACATGTAACGTTACGGGACGTATCTATTTAATTTGCATATTTAATCCACTAGTGGATCATCTAAACTATTACATGGCGTTATTACACTCTCAGACGCGACGTCATATGATAAAGCATCATCTAGAGTTGCTTCAAAATGACGCTATAATTTTTCAGTTTTGAGGAATTATAGCACCTTCAGTGTAAATAACTTAATCTCTTAACTTTGTATATATCTAAATGTTTTCAGGCTTAAATTGAACCATTACGATAACATACCCGTGCGACATAGTGCATTTTTTTAACATCTCCAAAGTGGCCACTTTTTTCTACGAAAATTTGTGATATTTTTCTAATTTATGCTCCGAACATAGGTTGTGGGTGCTCGTTAGAACCGCCGCATCGAGGCGGTTCTAACGGGTACCCACAAGTTATGTCTTGGAGCAGAAATTAGCAAAATAATGTTTACCCCGTAAAACCCAATTTTCTCTATATAAAGTGGGGTTTAATGGGTATTCAGTTCACGGACTTGTAAACGTGTTGAGAATAACTTAGTCTCTGGAGTTTGTAGGTAAAAGATATTTTTCAGGCTTAATATTGAAACAACTTTCATAATGACGCTAAAATTTTAAGTTTTGAGGGATTATAGCGCCATCTAGAATTGTTTCATAAATCATAATGACGCAAAAATTTTAAGTTTTGAGGGATTATAGCGCATTCTAGAATTGTTTCATAATGACGCTATAAATTTTAAGTTTTGAGGGATTATAGCGCCATCTAGAATTGTTTCATAATGACGCTATAAATTTTCAAATCTGAAGGATTATAGCGTCATCTAGAATCGTTTCATAATGACGCTATAAGTTTTCAGTTTTGAGGGATTATACCGTCATCAGGGATTTCTTAAATTGAAATACGTTAGTTGTTTCAGCCCCCGCTCATCGGGGCTTGAAGAAAAAAAATGGGCTGCATGATGCCTCCACGCAGAGCTGAAACCGACCCGCACACGATTACTGGTAAACCGCTTAGAGGATCTAAGCCTGCCCAGGCAAGATGATATGAGTCAGACCGTCCAGTGCATATAAGCCCTTTGATTTCATTGGGCGGCAGGGCTGGATATTTTATCTCAACTTCGGGTAAAAGTCCCACAAAATTGGAAGCGGCGTCTCCAAAATGACCCAAATAGTGTTGATGGGGACGTTTAACCTCATTTCGACGCTTTAAGTTTTCAGTTTAGGGATTATATAGAGGATCTACATGAGTGTTCATGTATAATTGAATTTATTGAACGAGTTGAGGAAAATGGATAAAATGCGAGGCTGTGCCGAGCATTTTATCCCTTTTCCTCAACGAGTTTAATAAATTCAATAAAACATGAGCACGAATGCATGATTCTATTTATCATATGACATTTTAAACGCATTTTATTCACGATGTCAATATTCCGACATTAGTAAACGCGACGTCGTTAAGGACGTCGCACATGTAACGTTACGGCACGTATCTATCTAATTTGCATAGTTTAATCCACTAGTGGATTATCGAAAATATTACATGGCGTTATTACACTCTCAGACGCGATGTCATATGATAAAGCATCATCTAGAATTGCTTCAAAATGACGCTATAATTTGTCAGTTTTGAGGAATTATAGCACCTTTAGTGTAAATTAATCTCTTGACTTTGTATAGCTATAAATGTTTTCAGGCTTAAATTGAACCATTACGATAACATACCCGTGCGACATAGTGCATTTTTAACATCTCCAAAGTGGCCATTTTTCTAGGAAAATGTGTGATATTTTTCTCATTTATGCTCCGAACATAGGTTGTGGGTGCTCGTTAGAACCGCCTCATCGAGGCGGTTCTAACGGGTACCAACAACTTATGTCTTGGAGCAGAAATAAGCAAAATAATGTTTACCTCGTAAACCCCAATTTTCTCTATATAAAGTGGGGTTTAAGGGGTATTCAGTTCACGGACTTGTTAACGTGTTTAGAATAACTTAGTCTCTGGAGTTTGTAGGTAAAAGATATTTTTCAGGCTTAATGTTGAAATAACATTCATAATGACGCTATAAATTTTAAGTTTTGAGGGATTATAGCGCCATCTAGAATTGTTTCATAAATCATAATGACACTATAAATTTTGAGTTTTGAGGGATTATAGCGCATTCTAGAATTGTTTCATAATGACGCTATAAATTTTAAGTTTTGAGGGATTATAGAGCCATCTAGAATCGTTTCATAATGACGCTATAAATTTTCAAATCTGAAGGATTATAGCGTCGTCTAGAATCGTTTCATAATGACGCTATAAGTTTTCAGTTTTGAGGGATTATACCGTCATCAAGAATTTCTTAAATTGAAATAAGTTAGTTGTTTCAAAATGACGTCATAATTTTTCAGTTTTGAGGGATTCTAGCGTCATTTAGAACTGTTTCATACTGACGCTATGATTTTTCCTTTTGAGGGATAAAAGCGACATCTAGAATAACTTATTATCATATGACGTCGCGTCTGAGAGTGCGATAACGCCATGTAATAAATTCGATAATCCACTAGTGGATTCAATATGCAAATTAGTGAGATACGCCCCGTAACGTTACATGTATGACGTCCTTAACAACGTCGCGTTTACTAATGGCGGAAAATTGACATTGTTATAAACAAATAGTGAATAAAATACGTTTTAAATATCATATGATAAATAGAATCTTGCATTCGTGCTCATATTTTATTGAATTTATTAAACTCGTTGAGAAAAAGGAATTAAATGCGAGGCTTTGCCGAGCATTTAATTCCTTTTAAAGCCGAGCATTTAATTCCTTTTTCTCAACGAGTTTAATAAATTCAATAATACCTAAACACTCATGTAAGATCCTCTATGTAAATTTTACCAGCGAAAAAATGAAAAACTGAAGAAGAAAAATTGTGATATTTTATCACTTATTTCTGCTCAAAACATAGATTGTGGGTGCTCGTTAGAACCCTCTCATTGAGGCGGTTGTAACGTGGCGTCCCCATAACCTATGTCTTGGAGCAGAAATAAGAATAATAATGTATAACCCTGTAAACCCAAGTTTTCTCTATATAAAGTGGGGATGGGGGAGGGGTCATTTCATGGCCTTTTCACGTGCCTCGAGACTTCATAGTGTCATATAATTTAACCTCCACATTTGCACATCGCAGATGTATAGGAATCTCTGGGTTGAATGAAACCCCGTTCAAGACCATCTTTCAAGCCTACAGGTAGCATTACAATAAATACTGGGAGGTGCGGAGTTTTATCACTTTGGGACAGAGCTAGACTGGAATCAGTCCAAAAGTTTAACCAATATCTTCTCCTTTGTATTAGCAATGCATTTATTTCTCCTCTCTAATACTTTCTGATCTCCAAAACATTCATTTGGTGCTATGGGATGGAAGTCATTGCTTTTGAGCTGGGTTAAAATTAATAAGATTATTCTTATAAGTGAAATGATTAAATGAATGGACTGTTTCCAGTCTAGGACAGAGCTTTTAGTTGCGTTCTAAATACCCGACTTGCTTCCATTGGATATATATCCCATGTTTTATTTCAATGTGAGAAAATGATAGGTATAAGGGACTAAAATGATGCATGTTTTATAAATATATCTGCAAGCTCAAAGAAATTTTTGCTGATTTTATATGGTCACCCCTCCTTTAAAAATGTTGGTTTTATTTACTCCGTTCTAGCAGGTAAACAAACACGGTTGACTGTAACTTGAAAATGAGCCGATCAACATGTGGATTTTTTTCTCATTAACTTGTTGGGCTAGGATGGCTCTATAAACAAGTAAGGTTTGAAAAGTTTTGTATGTGTAGTTTTTGTGGGAGCAGGTAAAAGGTTACTATTGTCGCCTATGGAAAACATTTAGTGGAAAGCTCCCTACACTAACATGCTAAGAAACAATCGACACACTAGTACCCTCAGTGTCAGGACACCTCGCTACTTTATTTATCTGAAGGACGTAGTTCGATACCTGCCGGGTCGTCAACATTAAATTGTGTTACTGTAGATTGGCCATGCAGTCATTGTAAGTCATTCTCTGTCACTTATTTTTAAAAGGGAATGGTTACACCTTCAGGGGAGGCAACTCCATCAGAAGTATTTTTGTCTCCCATGTCAATAGGGGCCAACTCTTAAAGGAAAAGAATTGAGTCCTGAGGAGCAAATTCTTTCCTTTAAAAGTAGACCACATTTTTAAGTGGGACGGAGTTTATAGAAAAGCGAAAAGGAAGTCCCGAAAGATGTCTCCCTTTGAAGAATGGCAGAAAAATCTGCCAGGTGTTCCCATTCCCCTGCAGAAGGGTAATTGTCTGTTTTAAGCCTGCTCAAAAAAGTGTGGTAAGGTAAACTTACCGACTCAGTGTGATCTTAATAGTGTTGACTGGGTCGTTAAACTCGAAGTGTTAGTTTAATCAAAGCAAATGGGTCGGGCCACAAGTTCTCACAACATTAGTTACGGCCCTCCCCATGGTATGTTGTTGATATTGGCTATCCATCAAGGTAGATTGTCAAACAAGGTGACCAGCGAGTGAACTGATGTTGATAATTAACCCGTTTCATGCCTAGCGTCCCTTTTTTGGGCACGTTGGCAAACGGTGTAGACCCAGATCAGACGCAACGGCGTCTGATCTGGGTCTACACTGTTTGCTACAAGAGCATGTATTTTTGTAAAACTTATCACAATCAAAACAAACCTAACTCCCCCTATATTTGGAAATGTGACATTCCAAACTTATTAGGTGGAAGACTCCATTGCCATATGGGTTAAGCCGGAGCACTGGAAAGCCTACAAGATGACTTGTACACGATAAACGCAACGACTTATCAATAGTTGTACGATATCATTATCACTATACCTGTAGAATCTGAATCTGAATCGTTACTGGTGACACGTCAAATGACATTCACTCACCAGGAAGGTCCATACAAGCATCCTGAGTAGATGTGCGCTCTGATCTGAGACTTCGCAGGTTGACCGTTTTTGCCGTGCACGGCTCATATAATTTGGACAGCCGGGGTCAAGGCTAATTAATGAGCTGATTTTTCTTCGACTTTTGATGTATCCCGCGTCATGCGGAAAAATGTCCTTTGCCTCAAATATTTAATTCGTCATGATTGTTTTTTCTATTGCCTAGTTACGTATTCGAACAGGAAGAAAGTCCTTTGGCGAAAATGTTCTGTTACTTCAATTGCGGCATAGTGTTAAGCTTGAACTAGAATGTTGCGGCAGGAATGAAATAGTTTGAGCAGGATTTAAGGTTTTAGGTCCCCATCAACAGTATTTAGATTATTTCGGAGACGTTGCTTCTGATTTTGTGGGACTTTTGTTACGGCTCTTTCAAGTTTTTTCGACTCTTATGGAGCCGATCGTTAATCAGAGGTGGGCTGTTGGACGTTGATCCGAAATTGAGATGCAATAATATCTCAAGCCCTACTACCGTTAGGGTTTATGGGATGGTCCGACTCGCACCCCTTTTCCTGGACAGGCTTAGACCATCTAACCGGTTTACCAGTACTCAAAATCGGTCGGTTTCAGCTCTGCGTGGAAGCATCACGCAGCCTAATCTATTTCTCCAAGCCCCGATGGGCGGGCCGTGTTTAAGCAGGGCACCCCTGATTGTTAGGAAGCATGTTTATATCATGTATGTATTCAGCCTATTAGATTGGGTACAGGTCCATTACTCATTAAAGGGGCGTCTGCTTAGTTTCATTAATAGTAAGATTAAAGAATCATTACACCGTCTATGCAGACATTTTTTACCCGGATCAGACGCCACTCTGGAGCTACATCATTTAGAAACGTTCCCTTTTGAGACGCCTCGCTTGTATATGGGGCGGGGGTGGGGACTGGATAAGGCGAATCTGTCGTGATACTATCTTACAGTTGCGCAAGGCTGCTGTTCTTGCAGCAGGATTACGATAATACGCCTATACAAATACATTCTAAACTTTACCGGCAGAAAAACAAAACGAAACAAAAACAACAACAACAAAAAAAAAAACAAAAAAAAAAAAACGAAAATTTTAAGATAAAAAATTGTATATTGTTCTTATTTCTGCTCAAATATAGATCGTGGGTAGTCGTTAGAACCGCCTCGCCCTCGGCGAGGCGGTTCTAACGAGTACCCACAATATTATGCTTTTGAGCAGAAATTAGAAAATAATTTATCATATTACGTCGTTGATAAGCAGAGGAGACCACACGTGTAATAACACTTTGGCTGGATTATGTAACGTTATGACGACGTCCATGTCAACAATACAATTGTCAAATGAAAAGGCGATAAAATCCAATTTAAAATGGTCATATGATAAACTGAATCTTACACTCGTGGTCATTTCATATGATATTTTATGAAACTCGCCGAAGGCGCGTTTCATAAATATCATATGAAATAACCACTCGTGTAGTGAGTGAGTGAGTTTTAGTTTTACGTCCCACCAACAGCTAAGGTCATACGGAGACGGGACCTCGGTTTAAAGACTCATCCGAAAGTCTGGAGAAGCCCGGGATCGATCCTGCGATCCCTGGTTTACAAGGCGAGTAGCGTATCCACTGCACCACGGAGGCTTCTAACCACTCGTGTAAGATCCTCTATGTATTCCCCTGTAACCCAAGATTTACTATATAAAAGTGGTGTTTAAGGAGATCAAAATTGTATAGGAGTGTTTTTGTGATATTTGTCTGTTTCGGTCTTTTTCCCCAGGACTGCTATCCCTTTTAACACAAACTTCCGCCAATCATTGTGGTTTTGCCATTCCATTCTATTCCATGGTTTAAACTTCGCCTCTCGCGTCTGGTCAAGATGTGAGAAAAAATGCTGTTCGTGTAAAAGTATCAAATGCAGGGTATGACAGAGAACGTGCATACAAGGCTAATCTAGAACCTGGGTGACAAATTCGCTTATCAGGAATAGTCATTATGCAAGTCGTGGCAACCGAAAGTGTGTCCTGGCACGTGCACGTAAAGTGAAGAATCAAATCGGCCTGTGTTTTTAATCACAGTACAGATTACGGTTTCCCTGATAGCACGAAGAAGCTTGCGGAAAAAGGAATTCTTACAAGCCTATAGCCAAGTCTTTATCACACTTGACGCATGCGCAAACGGATCTGAATCTTCGCTGGAAGCAAAATATTCGATGACACATTTTCGTAAGACGCGATCCGATTTGTGCACTTGATGCGGGGGAAACAATATAATCAGACAAAAATGGCGAAACTTAGACAGTGGATTGCTTTGTGTGGTTTAAGCGTTTTGGGATGTTTTATGTTTATTGTCTTTTTCTATGCAAGAACAAAAAATGGAGAGGTTTCTTTATCGTTTAAGGATAGTGTCCAGGCTCGATCGCTGGTGAAACAGTTCGATATTAAACCTAGTACTAAACAAGAATCGCGCATCAATTACCAAACTATTGATGTTAAAATTCCAGAAATAAAAGGATTTATTGCGGCAAGAAACAATTTATCGAGACTGCTAAATCTGAAACAGCAAGAACTGGGGCGGTTACAGTGTGAGGTAAGTTCCTTTCAAAATGTAATGTCACCCTCGGACCCAATCTGTATTGATGGGTCCGAGTGTCACCACTGCTAAGGTTAGATAGTCTACTCTGTTCCCATCATGAAAACACGCCTGTATAATTTTTGAAAATCCCAATTTAAATAAGTCCGTGTCATGAATACCTTTGAAACCCCAAAAAGCGGGTTACAAGTGTATATATTATTTCCTTTATTCTTCTTTGATTCGTGTTCTAAAACCATCATGAAAACACGCCTGTATAATTTTGACACCCCTCCCTTGAATCCCACTTTTATATAGTAAAACTGGGGTTTACAGGGGTAAAAATTATTTTTCTTATTTCTGCTCCAAAATATATATTGTGGGTACTCGTAAGAACCGCCTCGAAGAGGCGGATCTTACGAGTACCCACAATGTATATTTTGAGCAGAAATAAGAGAACTATCACAATTTTTCATCTTAAAAATTTCGGTTTTCGGTGGTAAAGTTTACAATGTATTTGTATATGCTTGTTTTCGTAACAGTGATTTTCGTGAGCCATAACCATACCTTGTAATTCGAAAATATATATTGTGAGTATTCATTAGAACCGCCTCAATGAGTTCGCCTTCGGAGTTCATTTACTTTGTAGGCGACCAACTGCATTCAAACTTTCATGAACAGCAGAGAAATGAAATCCGTTTCTCAAATGAACTTGAAGCACTGGGTTGACTAACTTTGCCTCAAAGACTGGGGTCAATTTTTTAAAAGCGTCATTACATGTAGCTTAACAAACCCGTTAGTGGCCAAAATGGTAAGCGGTATCTAAATCTCTGGTGTGCTGGCAAAAAATGGAGTTGCAGTTTTAAAGTTTTTCACATTTTTAGCAGTTTTAGTGCATTTATCATATAGAACGATGAACGTTTTTTAGATACACTAATTCACGACATTGTTAGACTGTGCTGGAAAATCAATAATTCAACGGTCGTGGAGATGTTTTGTGGTATCCCGCCTGTTCCCAGTGCATAGAGTTATAGAGAATACCACAGGCATAGCTTCGAGAACGCTCGTAGAATCGCGAGGCTTGCCGAGTGATTTTACGCCGAGCCTGACAGGCTTTATGCCAAATCACGAATTTTTGTATTCTATCTCTTGTACACACTTGACTTGGCAATCTGTTATCGACATATCATTCAGGCGGCTTGATGTCCGTAATTTTGTTCCTGTGATAGTTTATGAAAGTTTTTTTTCTCCAATTTTCCAGATATAATTTAACATTGTTGCCAACTTTTCCAGTAGTCTGGTTCATATGTAACATTGACCTGATAAAGCTCACTTGTACTGAGATAGCACATCTTTATCCGGTCAGGGTGTTACAATGCAATTAATATAGGGGGTAACTGATAAAAGAGCTCCCATGGAAACCCCTTGTTTGTATAGCCATAAATGGGATATACTCGTATTTCTGCTCAAAAGTAGTTTCTGGCTTCACTGAGGCGGTTCTAGCAAGCACCCACTATTTATCTTTGCAGCAGACATATTTTCATCTGAAAAGTGTAATTTTTTTAGCTTTGTAGTTTGATATTCTTCACTGATGACAAAACGTAATTGGACGAGAAATTACTCGTATAATGGCGATGTCAATAGTTTGTTGGACATATACATGTATGTCATATATTTGCACAAACGGTTATCTCGAATGATTGATTGTGTTGTATTTAGCGACCTAACAGCCATTCGGGGTCATTATGCATCATACATGTCTCTCTGAAATATTGATTTAATGTGACTGCCAGCTGAAAAAAACACACACACACACACACACACGATGCAATGAACCTCACTTTTAACCTCACTTTATACAGAAAAAAGTGGAGCTTACAGGGGTATACATTATTTATCTTATTTTTGCTCTGAAACATAGATTGATGGTACTCGTTAGAACCGCCTCACTGATGCGGTTCTAACGAACATCCACAACCTATGTTTAGACAAGATATAATAAAGAAAACAAACAGATTCATCTGATGCCATTTTAGCATTAAAATATTGAAACAGAAATAAATGAGTCTTTGGCAACAGGACAACGCATCTGTGTGATATAGTTTACTTACAAGGCCCTAGAAATGGCTTTCTCCGAAATCAAAGGTTGACGGCACTGATTGGTCGATTGTTTCTTAGCGTAGGCTGTTTCTAAGCGTTGACGGGAAAATGCTACAGATTGTTAAAACAGATAAAAATTGAAAAATACTTTCCGGTACAGTTCAATATTTATAAAAAACACTTTCCGGTACAGTTCAATATTTATAAAACGCTTTCCAGTACAGTTCAATATTGAAAAACACTTTCCGCTACAGTTCAAAATTTATTAAACACTCTCCGGTACAATTCAATATTTAAAAAACACTTTCCAGTACAGTTCAATATTGAAAAACACTTTCCGGAACAGTCCAGTATTTATAAAACACTTTCCGGTACAGTTCAATATTGAAAAACACTTTCCGGAACAGTTCAGTATTTATAAAACACTTTCCGGTACAGTTCAATATTGAAAAACACTTTTCGGAACAGTTGAATATGGAAAAAGACTTTCCGGTACAGTTCACTTTTTACCTTCGGGTTCTTTATTTTCATTGCGCTTGGTTAATTATTATCTTTCGCCCATATATTACTAGCTACCCAAATTTTGGACATTGGCAAACATTGTAGAACCAGAGCAGACGCCGCTTTATGTGGCGTCTGATCAGGGTTCTACACTGTTTGCTTCAAGGGTAGGAATTATTGTTTAACTTTTAACTAATAGAGCATGTCTGACACCATAATTGTCCAAAGCTTTAAGACAATCTTACCAGGGACATTGGCAAATAGTGAAGACGCGAAACAGACGCCGCATCATGCGGCGTCTGATCAGGGTTTTCACCCTTGCTTCTTGACTTGATTTGCCGTCAGTGTTGGAATAAAAACAAAAAATTGATCAAACACGCCTGAAACATAAATCCTAAATAGACTTGTCCCGCATTTAACGACGAAAGAGTCGTCTCCCAGCGGAAGGGAGAAAAGAGGTAGAAGAGACAGTAGAGGAGATAAAATGAGGGACAGCGGAGGAAGAGGAAAAGAAACCCTCTCTACCCTTACACGTTGAAAGGACCGCAGGCCTTGCCCAACTGTAAGCCAATATCAGTTGGACGCCCCAGTGACGCAAGGCACACGACACCTTTGCCTCACCCAACCACGCACCCCTCCCCCATCCCCCTAAAAAAGTAAAACAAACAAACAACAAACAAAAAACAACAAAAATGACGAATGACGAAGTGTATATTCAAAATGATGGGAAAATACAAGTTAGTTGTACAGTGTCGTTGTGCATGCTGTCCCGGGTGGTTGGTCGTGTTTCTTGCGTCACTGGGTATTGAGCTACACAGAACGTGTATTCCCAAAGTAAAGCGGTTCCAACGAGTACTCACAATCTGTTTTGAAAAAAAAAAAATAACAGGGAAAACAATGAAAACAGGGAAAACAATGTGCACCCCTGTAGACCCCGTTGTTCTTTACCAAAGGTAGCGTTTTCAGCAGTGTTCATTAGGCGGACCTGTCAGCCCGGGGTCAGTTGGTCAAACTTAATGCTTATAAACCCTATTGGTTTCATTGGGCGGCAGGGCTTGAGATGTCATTTCATCTCAATGTCGGGTAAAAGTCCCACAAAATTGGAAGCAACGTTTCCAAAATGACCTATATTGTGTTGACGGGGACGTTAAACCTCAAACCAAACAAACAAACAATATCATCGTTAATTAATATATCGTTAAAACTTTGTTCCTTTAACCCATTGTATACTAGTGGACTCTTCCATTGTTATATGTTGGACAAGTCCATTTGTCATAAAATGGGTGCCAGGTCTACTTTGTCGTTTTTGTTCTATTTTTGATGGAAAATTTTGTTAGCAAGTGCAGGCCCTGATCAGATCTGGGCCTGCACTGTTTGCCAAGGTACCCCTTTATTGGGGTGGGGTAATATAGAAAATATGCTAATATTTAGCTGAAAAAAAAAATGTGGGCAGAATTGGCAATTGCAAAGGCTGCTCTCATTTTTTTTTCAAATTTGACCACTAACGAGCCTGTTAAGCTAATGATGCTTTGAACAACGGATCATCACTTTGAGCCCCGCCAAGCGAATTTGTGTCTTCGAGCATTCCGTCATGACAAATTTTAACTACGCATGCCCAGCCATTCAGAGGGGCCAGGGATATGTCTTTTATGGGTGGAGTAAGTTAACTGTATCAATTCCTGATCTTTGTTTTACTTCTACGTCTGTCTGAATGTTCCTCTTGGTTCACTGCTTGTATGAGCGAGCAGCGAAGGTTCTGGCGAGACTGCGCGGATACGCAGGCTCACCTGAACCTTCGCTGCTCGCATAGGCGATAAGTACCCAAATCGCTTGACGGGGCCCATACAACATACAATGTCACAGCATGATTTTAGTCTTTTAGATAATGTCAGAAGACACATTTTAGCTTGTCGTAGCTGTTATCCCTTATGTCAATAATAAGGGATGTAAGATAATAAGAGCCTCGCCACGAGAAAAACTATTTGTTCGGGGTTTTTGACAAGGTGTGTGTGTGTGTGTGTGTGTGTGTGAATTCGGGTTTAACGTCGCTTTCAACAATTTTTCAGTCATATCACGACGGTGTCTGGTTGCGACAGGGAGCTCAATGCTCACGTTTATAGTGCTGCCTCACTGAAGTATCATGTCCCAGACACATTACATGATACCACACCCCGTCACATTATCCTGACACTGGATCGACCAGTCCTAGCTCTACCCCGTAAATCTGAGTGCCAAACGAGGAGCAACTAGTACCATTTTTAACGACTTTGGTATGTCGCGGCCCGGGATCGAACCCGAGACCTCCCGTTCCCCGGAGCGGACACTCTACCAACTGAGCTATCGGGGCCGGTTTTGACAAGGTAATATATACACAAACCATCCTGCTCAGATGCACAGACTAGAAGATACCGATAACACACCCGTGCGACATAGTGCAATTTTCACATCTCAAAAATGGCTACTTTTCCGATGAAAATCGGTGATACTTTTCTTATTTATACTGCAATCATAGGATGTGGGTACTCGTTAGAACCACCTCAATGAGCACCCACAACCTATGTCTTGGAGCAGAAATAAGAAAAAATAACCTATACCCCTATAAACTCCAGTTTTCACTGTATAAAGTGGGGTTTAGGAGTTTCTTTTTATTTCACAGAATTGTTCACGCACTTCGATAACTCGAATACATCTTGTGACCTTGAAAACTTGTTCTAGATAGGGGTAGTTTGACATACTGAGGAATAGTCATTGCGACAGGCTATAAGGCGTAATGAGTAAAACATATAGAGGATCTGACATGAGTGTTCATGTATTATTGAATTTATTAAACGAGTTGAGGAAAAGGGATAAAATGGGAGGCTTTGCCGAGCATTTTATCCCTTTCCCTCAACGAGTTTAATAAATTCAACAATACATGAGCACGAATGCAAGATTCTGTTTATCACATGACACTTAAAACGCATTTTATTCTTGATTGTTTTCAAAAATATCAATATTCCGCCATTAGTAAACGCGACGTCATTAAGGACGTCGTACATGTAACGTTACGGGACGTATCTAGCTAATTTGCATATTTTATCCACTAGTGGATTATCGAAAATATTACATGGCGTTATTACACTCACAGACGCGACGTCATATGATAAAAATATATCTTTTCAGTCATCTGTTAAATAAAGAAATGTTGTGTGTACTCATTAGAATCGCCTCAATGAGGCGATTCTAATGAGTACATACAACATAACTATTTCGGCCCCCGCCAATCGGGGCCTGAAGAAATAGATTGGGCTGCATGATGCTTCCACGCAGAGCTGAAACCGACCTCTAATCAGTGCTGGTAAAACGCTTATAGGTTCTAAGCCTGCCCAGGAAAAGTGGTTGGAGTCGGACCGCCCATGCATATAAACTCTATAAGTTTCATTGGGCGACAGGCCTTGAGATGTCATGTCATCTCAAAGTCCCACGAAATTGGAAGCAGCGTCTCAAAATGACATATACAGTGTTGACGGGGACGTTTAACCTCAGATAAAAAAACTACTCTTTTAGATAGAATCAGAAACAAAAAATACAGATAGTCCGAACATCTGGAGCTGTTAGCAGCCTTCTCTGAGGACTCCAGAACGACTTTGAAATAGTGAGGGTAAACGAAGTATTCGTGTTCGAATTATCGAAGTTTCAATATACATTGGTACAGTAAATTGTGCTGTTGTAACCAGCTCAAATTAAGACTAATCTTTTTAAAACATTTTTGAAAGGCTTCAGTTCAGTACAAATTATTCTTTCTTCCTCTGTTTTTTATCCAGTGTCTTTTACACACAGTGTCCCTGGTGGTTGGTGAGGTTAAGGTGCCGTGTATCTTGTGACACTTTACGGGCCTCCGTGGCCTAGTAGTTAAGAGCGCTGACTCTTGATCATTAGGTCTCTCACCGCTGTGGTTCGAGCCTCGCTCGGGTCACATATGAGACGCCAAGTTCTGCAACGGAAGGTCAGGTGTTTTTTCTCCGGGTACTCCGGTTTTCGCCCATCTCTGATTAACGATCGGCTCGATGAGTGAAATAATCTTGAAAGGGTCGTAAAACCCAAAAAACCCAAAAAATCTTGTGGCACTGTGTATTGACCTACACATGACGATAAAACACCCGTTTGACATGGTGCAGTCTTCCGTATCCCCAAAGTGACTGCTTTTCCGATGATAATTTGTGATATTTTCCTTTTAAAACTCATTTTATAGGTTGTGGGTGCCCGTTAGAACCGCCTCATTGAGTCGGTTCTAACGAGTACCCTCAACCTATGTCTTGGAGCAAAAATAAGCAAAATAATGTATACCCCAGTAAACCCGAGTTTTCTGTATATAAGTTTTACGTCCCACCAACAACTAAGGTCATGCGGAGACGGGACCTCGGTTTAAATACTCATCCGATAGTCTGAAGAAGCCCGGGATCGATCATGGCCTGCGACCCCTGGTTTACAAGGCGAGTAGTGTAACTGTGGCTTCTAAGTGGGATATAGAGGGGTGTTCCTTTCACGGACATGTTGATATGATAAGAATTGGGAAATGTTTGTTGTCCTTGGAAGCAGGTACGGCTAGGTAGAGGGGGAATGCTGTTATTTCACCTGCTTCTATTTCATCTTTCTTCACTGACCCTCATGTTAATCTCCTCTACTATTTCTTCTGTCCCTCCCTCCCTTTCTCTTGCTGACGACACAAGATGACCCACAAGGGTTGACGTGTCGTTAAACACCAAAACAATCAGTACAAGTTCAGTGACCTCCAGTAAGAAACCACCTTTGTCTCAAAGACCACTCTTGAACCGTCACGAAGGTGGCCTTAATAAAGGAATTCTACTTGTTCATATGACGTCGCGTCTGAGAATGCACGAGGGTAGGCTGAAAAGTTCTGAGCCTGACCAAGATCCAATGGATTGTCCATGCTGAAAGTGCCTTATTTTTCACAATAGTCTCCCTTCCTGTCCACACACTTCCTCCAGCGATGCTGGAGTCTTTGGATCCCAGTGATATAGGTGGTCTCATCTTGGTCCCTGAAAAACTCCTCCACAGCAGCTATCACCTCCTCGTCTGACCGATAATGCTGCCCAGCCAAGTGCTTTTTCATGTTTGGAAACAGGAAATAATCTGACGGAGCTAGATCAGGTGAATACGGAGGGTGATCAACAAGTGTGAAGCCACGGTCATGCATAGCAGCCATTGCGACAACCGATTTATGAGCAGGCACATTGTCCTGATGGAACAAGGCCCCTTTTGTCAATTTTCCGGGTCGTTTAGCCTTAATTGCTTTTCGCAATTGTTTTAGCAGATCAGCATAATACTCCCCATTAATTGTTCTACCCTTTTGAAGGTAATCTATGAATATTATGCCCTTGGCATCCCAGAACACTGATGCCATCACCTTCCCTGCAGAGACGACCTTTGCCTTCTTTGGAGGGGGTGAGCCAGGGGTGCTTCCATCGCATGGATTGTCTTTTGGTCTCTGGCTCAAAGTGATGAACCCAACATTCATCCTGTCAAAAAAACCATCTTGGTCTGCTTCAAAAATAGCCAAGTTGGCTTGTGACAGGTTCAGTCTGGTCAACTTTTGGTCAGGCGTCAAAAGCCGTGGCACCCATCTGGCGGAAACCTTCGACATTCCTAATTCACTGCGTAGAATGTTCTCAACTCGTTCACGGAAGATGCCAACAGTGTTAGCTAACTGATTCACAGTTAATCGCCTGTCATCAATCACGGCTCTGTGCACTTGGCTGATTGTTTCCTCAGTTGTTGCCGTTGTGGGTCGTCCAAATCGGTCATCATCTTCAAGGCTGTCCTTGCCCATCTTAAAATTTGCTGCCCACCTTTTCACGGTTGCATACGAAGGAGCATCATCCCCTAATGTAGCAACCATACTGGCATGAAAGTCCTTAGGAGCTAACCCCTTTTTATGGAGGTATACTTGATGACACCACGATGCCAGATTTTGTCCATTTTCTCAAAAACGTGCTAGTATTAATTTTCAAAGTCTAGAATTTCTACGTTATTGAAGGTAAACTTTAACTCATTTGAGTCAAATCAAGTAATAAAGGTTTGAATTTAATGAATACAAAATTTCATGGCTCTTCGATGCCTGCTTCTTGGTCAGGCTCAGAACTTTTCAGCCTTCCCTCGTAATAGCGCCATGTAATAAATTCGATATGCAAATTAGTTACATACGCCCCGTAACGTTACATGTACGACGTCCTTAACGACATCGCGTTTACTAATGGCAGAATACTGACATTTTTGTAAAACAATCGTAAATAAAATGCGTTTTAAATGTCATATGATAAATAGAATCTCGATTCGTATACTCACGTCTTATTGAATTTATTAAACTCGTTGAGGTAAAGGGATAAAATGCTCGGCAAAGCCTCGCATTTTATCCCTTTTCCTCAACTCGTTTAAGAAATTCAATAATACATGAGCACTCATGTAAGATCCTCTATGTAATAAATTCGATAATCCACTAGTGGATTAAATATGCAAATTAGTTAGATACGCCCCGTAACGTTACACGTCCTTAACGACGTCGTCTTTTTCTAATGGCGGAATAGTGACATTTTTGTAAAACAGTCGTAAATAAATGCGTTTTAAAGGCATGCCATATGATATATAGAATCTTGCATTCGTGCTCATGTATTATTGAATCGTGGAAAAATGGTAAAATGCTCGGCAAAGCCTCGCATTTAATACCTTTCCCTCAACTCGTTCAATACATGAACACTCATGTAAGGTCCTCTATGTATTGAACTATCCTAACAGCAACAAAAAGGTAGTGCTACTTTGTTATTCGCAAATGGTAAAAGCAGGTTTTCTCATGATAAGTCAGCCTAAATAATCAAATCGTATGTCTATGTGTTTCTTATCTAAAGACTGATACAAAAGTTTGACCAAAACCTGAATTTCACAGTGGTAGCATTTAGCTAAAATGTGTCTTGGGGTGCATTACGATAACACATCCTCGCGCCATAGTGCATTCTGGCCCCCGCCCATAGGGGCTTGAAGATATATATGGGCTGCATGATGCTTCCACGCAGAGCTGAATCCGGCCCGCACACAAGTATACTGGTAAACCGTTTAGAGGATCTAAGCCTGTCCAGGAACCGCGGTGCGAGGCGGACCGTCCATGCTAATAAACCCTATTGGTTTCATCGGGCGGCAGGGCTTGAGATGTCATTTCATCTCAGTGTCGGGTAAAAGTCCCACAAAATTGGAAGCAACGTCTCCAAAATGACCTTTACAGTGTTGACGGGGACGTTAAACCTCAAATCAAACAAACAGAGCATTCTTCCATATTTTCAACATGGTGACTTTTCCTGACGAAACTTGATAGTTTTCTTATTACTTTGTTTGTATGTTTGTATTGGAGTTTTACGGCCCAGTCAACACTATTTTAGGCCATTTTCGAGCAGGTCAGTTTACCTATCCACACTTTTCCTGGGCAAGCTTATACGTAAACGGTTAACCAGTACAATTCACATTCTTTCGCCAGAAACTGACATTTGCCCTTCTTGAATCAGCGGAAGGGAAAAGATTTCATGATCAATCTCCACGAAAGAATGTTGCCGACCACAGCAGGTATCGAACCCGCGCCCGCCTGATCACCAGTCAGACGCGCATCCGACTGAGCTATTGAGACCGGCTTTTCTTATTTCTACTCCAAACGTAGGTTGTGGGTGCTCGTAAGAACCGCCTCATCGAGGCGGTTCTAACGAGTACCCACAACCTATATCCTAGAGCAGAAATTAGAAAAATAATGTCTACCCCGCCTGTAAAACCATAATTTTCTGTATATAAAGTGGGGTTTAGAGGGGTGTTCATTTCACGGACTTGTTAACATGACGATGACCGCACAGCAAAACTCAGATCAGGCTGTGCAAGCTCCAGAGTTCCGGACAGGTCACTCTAACTGGCGTTGTTTAGAGCGAGTGAGTGTTCGAGTTTTACGTCTCACTAACAGCTAAGGTCATACGGAGACGGCACCTCGGTTTAAAGACTCGACCGAAAGTCTGGGAAAGCCAGGGATCGATCCTGCGACCACTGGTTTACAAGGCGAGTAACATGACCGCTCCACCACGTTGTTCAGAGAAACTGTAGGAAAAATAAAGAAGTAAGCCACCTTTTCACGAGATTTGACTGCTATTTAAACAATTTGTGAATTGGAGCAAATTCTTTCATTTAATAGCAGCTCCTATTATATGTGGAGATTTTGTTTGATTTAGAGTTAAACGTCCCCGTCAACACTGTAAAGGTCATTTTGGAGACGTTGCTTCCAATTTTGTGGGACTTTTACCCGACATTGAGATGAAATGACATCTCAAGCCCTGTCGCCCAATGGAACCAATAGGGTTTATAAGCATGGATGGTCCACCTCGCACCGCGGTTCCTGGACAGGCTTAGATCCACGAAGCGGTTTACCAGTACTAGTGTGCAGGCCGGATTCAGCTCTGCATGGAAGCATCATGCAGCCCATATATTTCTTCAAGCCCCTATGGGCGGGGGCCGATTATATGTGGAGAATCAAAGCACTCACAACACTGGTGGGTCGATTGCCTCTGAGAGAAGGCTGGGGAAAATGATTCTGAGCGGGGCCTAATACTATTTCATTGAACCCTTCAATTCTTGTTCATGGGGCAGACATTTCTGAATGAGTGATCTTGCCTAAACCTGCACACGAGTCCAGCCCACGCTTTACAGATATTATGATCACCTTCGACGTCACAGCGACAAGAATAGGACAGCTTAACCCATAAATGATAATGGAATCTCCCATCTAACAAGTTTGGAGTGGTCCATGTGCATTTATAGGGTGTCAGGTTTGTTTTGTTTGCGGCAAGTTTTGCAAAGATGTGTGTACTTTAAGCAAATAGTGTAGACCCAGATCAGACGCCGTGTTCTGCGGCGTCTGATCTAGGTCTGCACTGCTTGCCAATGTCTCAAAAAGGGGCCGCTAGGCACATATGCGTTAAATAACTGTTATTTGGCTTATTTGTGGGGTCAGGTGATCGATTCATCGAGTTTTACAGATACTTATTCAGATTCATCGATTTTCAACCTATCGACCCAAAATGTTTTTCATCGTCTGTTTATGGTGGAGGTTTCTTAGACTAGCTACTAGTCTGATAATAAAAGTCTGATCATTTTGTTTTGTTTTTTGATATTTTTTTATTGGTTTCAAATATTTATCACCTTCTTAGTAATGGCAAGTCTATTTGGTAGAGTCTCAAATCTTAGGATAAAATTGAGCCAGAGAGAGTAGACTAGCTAAACTTTTATACACTGTTCATTTTAGTGCAAAAGATGATTTTAATTCCATATTATTCATTTTAACGCCTAGTGGCTAGGCTAGAGGTTTCTCTGTTGCACATTTATTTTTCATTAAGACTTTTTAGTACCATCAGAGCCTAGAAGATAATTCTAATAGAAAGTACTTAAGCATAAATAAATAAATAAATAAATAAATAAAATAGGCAAATAAATAACTAGAATTTAATGAATAAATGGTTACAGTCTATTTTTACAGAAGGGTTCTGCGGACATCATAGCCATTTTTGTCAACATTCAATCTTTCTCATGCATGGGTTTCTTTCTTTTCGACGCCAGCATAAGTTGTCATAGCAACAGAGAAAAGAAAACCTCAGTTGTGTCAAACAGAAGTCGTTGCTTTTGTCACATCGTGCTCTCATCATCCCCTGCATGTTTTTGTGACACATCGATTTTAACCCATATATGCCTAGCGACCCATTTTTGGGGCATTGACAATCAGTGTAGACCCAGATCAGACGCCGCAAAACGCGGCGTCTGATCTGAGTGTACACTGCTTGCATGAAGTCCGTACATTTTTGTAAAACTGACCACAAAAAAAACTAAACCTGACGCCCCTATAATTGGAAATGGAAACTCATCAGATTGAATATTCCATTGTCATATATGGGTTAAACATTTTTCTCAAGATTATGGGGCGCCCTTTTACTATTTATTACCTATTTATAGATACCCATATTTATTTATGGATATCCATAATTCGATTTATGGATATCCATAAATCAGCCAAATAATGGATATCCATAGTTCGTCTTGGCAAATAAATACAATAAGTAATGTCTGAAACCAAAGGTTTTTGCGGCGAATTATGGGTATCAATTATTCGAAATATGGATATCCATCATTCAGCCAGATTTATAGATATCCATAATTCGATTTAAGGATATTCATAATTCGAATTTGGGATATCCATAAATCAACAGAATAATTGATATCCATATTTTGATTTATTGATATCCATAATTGGAATAATGATATCCATAATTTGAATGATGGATGTCCATAAATCGCTCTGAATTAATGATATCCAGAAATCGAATTATGGATATCCATAACTCGATTTTTGGATATCTATAACTCGAATTATGGATATCCATTATTCGGGTGATTTATGGATATCCATAAATCGAATTATGGATATCCATAAATCGAATCTATAAATATGGATTAAATAGTAAAACGCGGCACCCCAGTCAGCACCATTTAGGTCATTTTTGAGCCGGTTAGGTAACCTATCCACATTTTCCCCGGCAGGCTAAAACGTAAGAGGTTAGCCAGTACAGTGCACATTCTTTCGCCAGAATTTGACAACTGCCATTCTTGAATCAGCGGAAGAGAGAGAATGACCGTAGAAAAGATTTCATGATCAACCTCCATAAAAGAATGTTGCTGACCCCAGCAGGTATTGAACCCACGTCCTCCTGATCACCAGTCAGAGGTGCATCCGACTGAGCTAATATGGCCGGCAGCACGCCCTTTGATACTCCACTTCATTGAGAGAACAAAAAACACTTAGAGTATTAGTGGGCCGATGTATTAGTGGGCCGATTTTGTTTGATTTGAGGTTTAACGTCCCCGTCAACACTGTAAAGGGCATTTTGGAGACGTCGCTTCCAATTTTGTGGGACTTTTACCCGACGTTGAGATGAAATGACATCTCAAGCCCTGTCGCCCAATGAAACCAATAGGGTTTATGAGCCTGGATGGTACGACACTCGCACCGCTTTGCCTGGGCAGGCTTAGATCCTCTAAGCGGTTTACCAGTACTCGTGTACGGGTCGGTTTCAGCTCTGCGTGGAAACATCATGCAGCCCATATATTTCTTCAAGCCCCGATGGGCGGGGGCCCATAGTTTCTGAGATTGTCCTGGACTGAGATTTAAACTTTTTCATTTAACTCTTAAATTCCAGTTTGTTAAGCAAACCGTGTAGACGTCACGGCGTCTGATCTTGGTCTACACTGTTGCCAAACCCAAACCATGATTCCAGAGAACCCTCTTACGCAACACTCTGGCCTCACATCGGCCAATCTCCATAAATGACATCTACCTTGATTTCCGGCATGTAAGTGACAGCCACGTGGACATTAGCACTGAAGAGTTTTTATGTTTTGTAACTTTGGGTCGATTGACAAACATTCGAGCCAATAATTGGGCTTTAAGCATTTATTCTTGTAACAGTAGGACACACCGTGTGTTCATTATTATATTGCCCCTTGTGATATACTTGTGGGTACATCAATAGCGGAAAGCCAAAATGACAGTTACTTTCCCACAAAATGGCCAAAAGGCTATCCAAAATAAAATAATATAAAAGACACAAACACCTAAAGACAAACCATAACAAAAATAAACCGCGACAGAAGAACCGCCTCGGAACGGTCAGCGGAAATGAATCCCTAAAATAAGTCTGTCCAGTAAAAGTATGGAAAGGTAAACAGACGGGCTCGATATGACCTAATTAGTGTTGACTGATTCATTAAACTACTAAACAAACAAATCAACACAAACCAATCATCACCTTACGACAACACACCCGTGCGTTATCGTGCATATTTTCCACATCTCCAAAATGGCTACTTTTCTAATGAAAATCCGTGATATTTTTCTTATTTATACTGCAAACATATAGGTTGTGAGTGCCCATTAGAACCGCCTCATTGAGGCGGTTATAACGAGTACCCACAACATATGACTTGGAACAAAAATAAGAAAAATAATGTTTACTCCCGTAAACCCAATTTTTCTCTATATAAAGTAGGGTTTATGGGGTGTTCATTTCAAGGACTTGTTCACGTGACGAGAAGTCATTTTTAGGCTATGAAAGAAAGCAAGATCTGATATGGGTATACTATCGTTATTGCAAGTCAAACAGAACAACATGAGTAAAAGCCCCACCAAATTGAAAACAATGTCTCCAGTATGACCAAAATTAGGGACGTAAAAAACAAAACGTGAGCAAAGAGACGTATTGGTCAGTGAAGTGAAGCCAGACGAGAAACAGAAAAAAAAAAGATTTTGTAGAGCGTTGTTTGCGAAGGTTTACCCGCACAGAAGTTATTATCAGACTGGCTCCACTCGTTCTGGCTAAAGTCGTTTTTAGCTCTGAGAGAGAGAGAGAGAGATAGAGAGAGAGAGAGAGAGATAGATAGATAGAGAGAGAGAGAGAGAGAGAGAGAGAGAGAGAGAGAGAGAGAGAGAGAGAGAGAGAGAGAGAGAGAGAGAGAGAGAGAGAGAGAGAGAGAGAGAGTCGCGGCCAAATCAGAATTATTACATTATTACAATACATATCTTGGGGATCCTTTAAAAACGATTATGGATCGCGCCACAGACTGGGCTCTGACTGAAATCGACGAACTTGAATACTGGCAGACCGTTTAGAAGGTCTAAACTTAAACCCGGGTGGTTTCTTTTGGTGGTAGGGCTTGTGATGTCATTTCGTATCAATGTCGGGTAAAATTCCCACGCAATAGGAAGCAACGTAGTGTTGACGGGGTGCGAAAACCTCAACACAAACAAAAGGAACGCGCCATGTGAGCATGTCTGATCAGAGTCTTCGCTGTGCGCTAAATGGAGTGTCCTTTCAGGCATTCAGGGAGCATTGCAAAAGTAATAATTAACCTCAAAAATGCTGTTCATTGCACAGCATGCCACTGGTATGGCCTGCAACAGCTGTAATGGTTCTGACTGACCTAACGCCTAATAAGATGAATAATGAGGAAACGTAAGTAATATTTTTTCCCCATTTTTATGCCCCCGGAATCTAAGAGATTCGGGGGCATATAGTTTTTGGTCTGTCTGTCTGTCTGTCTGTTTGTCTGTCTACAAAAACCTTAACATTGGGCATAACTTTTGAATGGTAATAGATAGAGCTTTCATATTTCACATGTGTATACCTTATCACAAGACCTTTCCAGTGGTACCATAATTTTTGATCTCGTGACCTTGAACTTGACCTTTGACCTATTTTTTTTCAAAATTTTTCCGTTTGTCTGTCTACAAAAACCTTAACATTGGGCATAACTTTTGAATGGTAATAGATAAAGCTTTCATATTTCACATGTGTATACCTTATCACAAGACCTTTCCAGTGGTACCATAATTTTTGATCTCGTGACCTTGAACTTGACCTTTGACCTATTTTTTTCAAATTTTTTAAAAACATTAACATTGGCCATAACTTTCGATTGGTAAGTGATAGGGCTTTCATATTTCACACGTGCACTCCTTGTCACAAGACCTTTCTAGTGGTACCATAATCTTGTCCATCCAGACACACCCCCCTCAAGGTCATCGCTCTAGCGCCAACATTTCTTTACTGATTTCAATATAACTTCACACAAATGTTCCTTATGACAATATCTCGAGCGAGTTCGACTTTCAAGGTCATGACCTCAAGGTCAAGGTCACTGTGGCTATTTTTAGAAAAACTTTGTCATCGCTCTAGCGCCTACATTTCTTGGCCATACCTTTTGATTGCTTAGTGATACTGCTTTCATATTTAACATGCGCTGTCCGGGGGCATCAGTGTTTCACAAACACATCTTGTTTTAGAAATATAATTATGTTATGGGTACTTGCCAGAATCGCCTCTATGAGGCGATTCTGGCAAGTACCCATCACACATGTTTCATTTTGAAGAAAAAAAGTATACCAGAATGATCTACGTTAGTCCTTTTTATCTAGACTAGCTACTAGTAGGATATCATATTTTAAAGTTAATACGTAATATTCTTCTATATTTATTTTTTATTTTTACTTCTTTTTCCCTCTCTGATAGCAACTTAATTTATCTTGGGAACTTGATGTCTGAGACAAGATTTAAGTCTAACAAGGTTTCATATTTGATAAAAACACACATGTTGGTCATTGGTCAATATGACATCAAGGTCTAGGAGCTAGACTACTTTTTATCCTGTTATCTGTAGCTACATGTAAGCCAACCTGAAATATGACTTATAGCAGCGATAGCGGACCATACTGTCCCAGGGCATCATAGGACTGACTCCACGGATTATACTCACGCGGGTCCAAAGCAATGTTAGCCGTAAGTTAAACGAGCTCGAGATGGTGGCCAAGACATTATATATTCTTGAAAGTACAATATTTATTGCTAATAACTGTTTAGTGCGCCATATTTTGTTTGTTTGATTTGAGGTTTGACGTCCCAGTCAACACTGTAAAGGTCATTTTGGATACGTTGCTTCCAATTTTTTGGGACTTTTACCCGGCATTGAGATGAAATGACGTCTCAAGCCCTGCCGTCCAATGGAGCCACTAGTGTTTACAAGCATGGACGGGCCGACTCGCACCGCCTTGCCTGGGCAGGCTTAGATTCTCTAAGCGGTTTACCAGTACTCGTGTGGGGGTCGGTTTCAGCTTTGCGTGGAAGCATCATGCAGCCCATATATTTTTTCAAGCCCCGATAGGCTGGGGCCGATTTAAATAACGTAAGTTTTAACGATACACTTTCCAACGATATCGTTAGGCACAGCACATGTAACAATTAGTCGGGATGGCCCCCGCCAATAGGGGCTTGAAGAAATATATGTGCTGCATGATGCTTCCACGCAGAGCTGAAACCGACCCGCACACGAGTTCTGGTTAACCGCTTAGAGGATCTAAGCCTGCCCAGGCAAAGCGGTGCGCGTCGGTCCGTCCATGCTTACAAACCCTGCTGGTTTCATTGGGCGACAGGGCTTGAGATGTCATTTCATCTCAATGTCGGGTAAAAGTCCCACAAAATTGGAAGCACCGTCTCCAAAATGACCTTTACAGTGTTGACGGGGACGTTAAACCTCAAATTAAACAAACAAACAAGCAAACAATTAGTCGGGCGGGGTTAACAGAATTAGACTAGCTCACCACGTTCACAAAGTTCGTGTAATGAATACCACTCTAAACCCCACTTTATATAGAGAAAACTGTGTTTACAGGGGTATACATAATTTTTCTTATTTCTTCTCCAAGACATATGTTGTGGGTACTCGTTAGAACCGCCTCAATGAGGCGGTTCTAATGAACACCCCAACCTATGTTTGCTGTATAAGAATGAAAAATATCAATGATTTGCATCAGAAAAGTATCCGTTTTAGAGATGTGAAAAAATGCACTTAGTCGCAGGGTGGGATTATCGTAATACTTTATAGCACAAGCTCAGCAAACCTCCTTGAGCCAAGGTTACTAAAAATAGCTCAATGGCATTTTCAGTGTTAGAGAGCTACCTGTGGTGACTCATTCTGCTGGTCAGTGTAGCTTGTGCTATAAGGCATCAGGGGACAGTTTCGCATTTGAGGGTGGACGTTTTTCAAAATATTATAGTAGGAGGGTCAGTAATGGCATGGTTGCTCATAGAAATTGTGATATGTGGATATTTTTTGCCAATGTGGGCTTATTTTCTGAGTATCTGTAATTTTATGAAATGGAATACGAAACTAACACCCCGGCTGTCTGGATGCTGTGCAAGTTCAAGGTGCAGCGGCATATCTGAATTCACGACGGTAGCTTTGGCACTAAAAAGTGGCTGTTTTTCAAAGAGGATTCCTGAAAAAGTTTACTGGTTATGGTATACTTTTCTGTCTATTTCTTTGCATGTGACTGAGTGTACATGACATTTCAACAGGTGCCAAGTACTGGTGTTTTGGGAGTAAATTCACAGGATCTGTCAAAGTGAGGTGGAGTCATGATTTTTTGTATGTAAAAATTAGTGGGTGGGGTAAGTGAAATGCTGCTGCTGTCAGCCTATGCAAACAGAGAAGTGTTTCTTTGGTATTCTGTTTTGATTTCATGCATGTGTGGAGCAATTTGAAACCAAAACAGAAGTTATCGCTTTCTCCAGGAGTTGTCGATAACGATTCAAAAACTTGGTGTGGCGCGGACAAAAAAGTGCTGCGATTAACTGTCCCCTGATGCCTAAAGTAGTAATGCGCACAGATACTCTCTTCTGTTACCCCTGTTTTTCATGCTTGCCTGGAGATTTAGCTCAGAGAAGAAAGTACACACGTTCTGCGAAATGATAATGGTTCAATGTAGCAACAAAAAGCTCCAGACTTATTTTTGGTAGTCCCAGACATTGATCGAATGAATCGATATTGTTGTTCTTTATCTAGGAATTTCATCTTAGTAATGGCACAAGCTCAGTCGCTCAGCAGCGACATAATCAAAACCCTGACAGTACTTATAGATCGATTTTGTCTGAGTGTATGCTGTGAAAATTGTCCTGTACTGGAACTTAGACTGTTTGACGGTTTAATCCTTGAATTCCTAAAATCTCAGCAAACAGTGTAAACCCTGATCAGACACCGCGTACTTGACCCCATCCAGGTTCTTACCTTTTACAACTTAATATAGGAATTTTACTGGAATGTTCGTCTTAAAACGATCGCATACGTGTTAAATTATTTGTTTGTTTGTTTTGTTTGTTTGTTTTGAGGTTTAACGTCCCCGTCAACACTTTAAAGGTCATTTTGGACAAGTTGCTTCCAATTTTGTTGGACTTTTACCCGACATTGAGATGGAAAGACCTCTCAAGCCCTGTCGCCCGATGAAACCAAACGGGTTTATAAGCACGGATGGTCCGACTCGCACTGCTTTGCCTGGGCAAGCTTAAATCCTCTAAGCGGTTTATCAGTACGCGTGTGCGGTCAGATTCAGCTCTGCGTGGAAGCATCATGTGCAGCCGATTTATTTCTTCAAGCCCCAATGGGCGGGGGCTGTATATACAGTGAAATTTCGCTATTAAGATCACCTAAAATAAGAAAAAAATCTGCTTCAAAAAGCTTATTAAGAAGGGTGCAGTTACACTGTCTTCATATTTTATGCACACAATGTCCTCTGGTCAGGGGCCACCTTTGGGACTGTTCAAAAGTGGTCTTAAAGACCACTTTTGAACAGTCCCAAAGGTGCTCTTTATATAGGAATTTACTGGGATTTACGTCTTTAAAGCGATCACATACGTGTTAAATTATTGACGTCTTCTGTTTGTAGATTGCAGCTAAAGAGGGCAAAAACAAAGAATTTACGAGCACTTCTGGGGGTTGGTGTATTAAAGACGTGAAAGATGCCAGGGAACACGAGCAGGGAGGTCTTCATAAAACAGACAAGGGGCTAGCAAGTGCCCTTGCCGCTTTCTTCAAAGGTAACTAACAAACACTCGGATAATCCTGTACATTTTCGCAAAAGTTGTAAACCAGGGATCGCAGGATCGATCTCGGGCTTCTCCAGACTTTCGGATGAGCCTTTAAACCGAGATCCCGTCTCCGT
The DNA here is from genome assembly GCA_963580285.1 of Lucinisca nassula. NCBI lineage: Eukaryota > Metazoa > Mollusca > Bivalvia > Lucinida > Lucinidae > Lucinisca > Lucinisca nassula. Next base: position 79,862,669 of record OY757010.1, read on the forward strand.
ATAACCTTAACTGTTGGCGAGACGTAAAACTCAATCAATCCTGTACTTTCACAAAACCATGAGGTTAACAAACAAGTCCGTGTAATGGGCAACAGTCTAAACCACATTTTATAAAGCGAAAACTTGTGTTTGCAGGGTAAAACGTTATTTTCCTTATTTTTGCTCCAACACATAGGTTGTGGGTACTCGTTAGAACCGCCTCGATGAGGCGGTTCTAACGAGCACCCAAAACCAATGTTATGACTATAAATAGGACAAATATAAAGAAAAAAAAAAACATCAGAAAATTCACCATTTCTGGAGACAAGGAAGAATGTATAATGTCGCACGGATGTGTGACAAGATCGTTTGTCTCTCTTTAGATAACACGGTTGCTGTAGAAGGCTTATTCGATCAGCGAAGACCCAGATCAGCCTTTGGTGGTCGCACAAGTTGTAGAATGTGTCGTACACAAGCTCCTATACACAAGCTCCTATAATTGTGTTAGACATGCAAATGTATTTGTTTTTGTTTGATTTGAGGTTAAACGTCCCCGTCAACATTGTAAAGGTCATTTTGGAGACGTTGCTTCCAATTTTGTGGGACTTTTAACCGACATTGAGATGAAATGACATCTCAAGCCCTGTCGCCCAATGAAACCAATATGGTTTATTAGCATGGACGATCCGCCGACAGGCTTAGATCCTCTAAGCGGTTTACCAGTACTAGTATGCGGGCCGGATTCAGCTCTGCGTGGAAGCATCATGCAGCACATATATTTCTTCAAGCCCCTATGGGCGGGGGCTGACATGCAAATGTGTAAGACATAAAAGTTTTACTTGCCTACCTTATTAAATCAGATTATTGCCCCCGCCAATCGGGGCTTGGAGAAATAGATTGGGCTGCATGATGCTTCCACGCAGAGCTGAAACCGATCGCACACGAGTACGGGTAAACCGCGCTAAGAAGGTCTAAGCCTGCACAGGCAAACCCCGTCCATGCATATAAACCTTATTGGGTTCATTGGGCGACAGGGATTGACATGTCATTTCATCTCAATAACGGGTAAAAGTCACACAAATTGGAAGAAACGTCTCCAAAAATGACCTTTAAACGTTAAACCTCAAATCCAACAAACAAACAAATCAGATTAATCTAGAGGAGGTATAAGTCTTGTAGTTTGTTTGAATTGAGGTTTTACTTCCCCGACAGCAATATTTAGGTCATTTTGGAGACGTCGCTTCCAATTTTGTTGGACTTTTACCCGACATTGAGATGATTTGACATCCCAAGACCTGCTGCTAAAACAAACCTAAATGGTTTATCGACTCGCACTGTGTGTGTGTGAATTCGGGTTTAACGTCGCTTTCAACAATTTTTCAGTCATATCACGACGGTGTCTGGTTGCGACAGTGAGCTCAATGCTCACGTTTATAGTGCTGCCTCACTGAAGTATCATGTCCCAGACACATTACATGATACCACACCCAGTCACATTATCCTGACACTGGATCGACCAGTCCTAGCTCTTCCCCGTAAGTCTGAGTGCCAAGCGAGGAGCAGCTAGTACCATTTTTAACGACTTTGGTATGTCGCGGCCCGGGATCGAACCCGAGACCTCCCGTTCCCCGGAGCGGACACTCTACCAACTGAGCTATCGGGGCCGGTTCTCGACTCGCACTACTTTGTCTGGTCAGGCTTAGACTCTATAAGCGGTTTACCAGTACTCATGTGCTCTGCATGGAAGCATGATGCAGTACAGTGTATTTTTCCAAGCCCCGATGGTCGGGGGCCCAAGTCCTGCAGTAGTTTGCATCTTAAAAGGTTATTTGAGCAACGTCACGAGAAAACTTGTCTCCGGAGTTTGGAATGTGGTAAGACACATAGCGGGCCGTAGTGCTTTGGTTTGTTTGTTTAAGGTTTAACGTCCCCGTCAACACTATATATGTCATTTTGGAGACGTTGCATCCAATTCTGTGGGGCATTCATCCGACATTGAGATGAAATGACATATCAAGCCCTGCCGCCCAATGGTACCAATAGGTTTTATATTCATGGACGGTCCGACTCGCATCACTCTGCCTTGGCAGGCTTAGATCCTCTTTACTTGTACTCATGTGCGGTCGGTTTCAGCTCTACGTAGAAGCATCATTTCTTCAAGCCTCAATGGGCGGGGGCCAAGATCCGTTGTGCTACAAAACGTCCATTCGAAACCAAGAGGTTCAGGCGTGCCCGCAAACGCGCAGTCACACCAGGGCCTTCAATAAGTTTATATAATTAACAAACCTGTAACCCCACTTTATATGAGCAAAATCGGGTTTACAGGGGTATACATGTATATAAATACTATATTTCTGCTCCAAATACTCCTACAAGCTATGTTAGGGACCCCGCCCGTCGGATCTTGGAGAAATAGAATGGGCTGCATGATGCTTTCACGCAGAGGTGAAACCGACCGCACATAATGCGGAAAAGATTCAGAATTACTAACAAAACAAACATTAAACAAGTGGTGTGTGTCGGACGCGACGTAAAACCTCAATTCAAACAAACTATATGTTGGAAGAATATATCAGGAAAATGTCAGCATTTGAGACACGAAGGTATGTAGGGTAACGCCTATAAAATATGTGCCGCGCCGCATGAAAGTACGTCTTCTGGATAATTTAAACAGTAGTGACACACACTTATGTTGTAGTGGTCATTGTTGCTTGCCTTATCATCCCCTCCCCTCCAGCTTAAAGTGTGTTCATACTGCGCGATAGCGCAAACTAATGTGAGGTTTTGCATGCCTTTTATTATGACGCGGCACAGAATTAAACTATCTTTTTTAATTTGGTTTTACGGCCCTTTCAAGATTATTTCACTCATTTCAAGCCGATCGTTAATCAGAGGTGGGCGAAAACCACCTGACCATCCGTTGCAGAACTTGGCGTCTCACATATGACCCGAGCGAGGCTCGAACCCACAGCGGTGAGAGACCTAATGATTAAGAGTCAGCGCTCTTATCCACTAGGCCACGGAGGACCGTTAAACTATCTGTATTTGTAATATTGTAATAAATATTTTCAACCCAATAATTACACATGTTCATTCCATCATTGAAGTCCTTTCTTCTGGGTTAATTTTGATTGATTAACGAACGACACACCAACCCTTGTGGGTCATTCTGTGTGGCCTTCAAGAGAAAGGGGGAAAAGAGATAGAGCAAGGGATCAACACTTAAAGAAGAGCACATTCGTTCTGCTTCTTTCTGTTGCCCCTTTTTTCAGAGTTGTTCGATTCTAAAGATAGCGAACAGGGACCAGGAAATCCCAAAAGTTATCTCTCTAGCACCATTACGATAACACATCCATGTGGTATAGTGCATTTTTCATACCATGGTAATTTAATTGTGAAAATGTGTCACATTTTTCTTATTTATACTCCAAACATAGGTTTTGGGAGCTTGTTAGAACCGCCTCAATGAGGCGGTTCTAACGAGTACCCACAACCTATGTTTTGGAGCAGAAATAAGGAAAATGATGTTTACCCCCGAAAACCCCAGTTTCCCCTATATAAAGTGGGGTGGTGGGGGTCTTTATTTCACGGACTTGTTCACGTGATGAAAATACCTACAGGAGACAGTGATGCTAAATAGGCCGCGCCAAGCGTAACTCAACAGTTGTCATTAAGCATGTGCGCACAGAGAAGACTCAGATCAGCCTGCGCATCCGCGCAGTCTGATCAGAGTTTTCGCTGCGCGCTTTTTAGAGTACTACTCCATGCAGACTGGGTAGCCTGTATTTTGAGTGAGCGGGTATTTAGGCCCATTTCGACAATACGTTCATGCAACATAGCGCATTTTTTCATGTCTCCAAAATGGTCATTTTTTTTCAGAAGACAATTGTGATATTTTCCTAATTTTTACCAAAAACATAAGTTGTGGATGCTCGTTAGAACCGCCTCCATTGAGGCGGTTCTAACGAGTTTGTTTGTTTTGTTTGATTTGAGGTTTAACGCCCCCGTCAAGCTGTATAGGTGATCTTGGAGACGTTGCTTCCAATTTTGTGGATTTTTTTACCCGACAATGAGATGAATTGACATCTCAAGCCATGATGCCAAATGAAATCAATAGGGTTTATAAGCATGAACGGTCCGACGCACTCCGCTTTGCCTGGGCAGGCTAGATCCTCTAAGCAGTTTACCAGTACTCGTGTGCAGTCAGTTGCAGCTCTGCTTGGAAGCATCATGCGACCCACCTATTTATTGAAGCCCTGATTGGCTGGGGCTGAGTTTTAACGAGTACCCACAACCTATGTCTTGGAGCAAAAATAAGAAAAAAACTGTATACCCCTGAAAACCGCTGTTTTCCCTATATAAAATAAAGTTTACGGGGGTGTTCATTTCACGGATGGATTTTCGTCTTCGGTGAGTGCACATATTGGAAGATACGTTTTACCGGCTGACACAGTTGCTGCCACAGACTGTCTAAATGTTGGCTATATTTGTTTCTTGCTGTGTTATTTATAATAATGAGACTATCGTGCTACAAATAAGTTTTCTTGTGTATTTGGCGGGATATACAGCCGTCTGATGTTTTAGTTAACCAACATTTTAAACCCTCTCGACCGGTACAAGTTGTCGAAGAGAGTTTTGTTTGACAGTATAGATATCAATCTATCATTTTTGAGATTTTTGGCTCACCAGAGCCGAAGGCTCCGGGGGTGCTTATAAGATAGGCAGTTGTCGGTCGTCGTCGTCTACATCGTCTGCGCCTGTGTCGTTTGCGTTCTCTGCGACAACACTTTTAAACATCTTCTGCACTGAAGCCACTGGGCCAATTGGGCCCATATTTTATCTGTAGCATCATTGGGCTGGGGGATTGAAAGTTTATGTTTTTTATGAAAATCGGCTCATCAGTTTGGTTGCTATGGCAACTCAGAGTTTCCATAGACTTATAATGGGGAAAATTGAAAATTGCATTTACTGCTTAGTCATTGCAGATATTTTGACAAAACTTTTATAGAAATGTTTCTTGAGTAAACTTCTCTCAGCCATATGCTTTTATGCCAACCTTAGGGTCCCCCAGGTTGTGCCGGGGCCATTCTCGACCCCCTCCACTTCATAAAAGGCCATATATCACAGAAACTATTCTGATACCGACCCCTAAACCATATATATTATTGTTCCTATTCATAAGACACATTCAGTGACATCAACCCGGGGGTCCTCAGGGATGCGCCGAGGCCATGCCCTACTCCCTCCACTTAATAAAAGGCCCAATATCTTGGAAACCAATCAGACCCCCACCCCTAAACCATATATTCTTGTTCCTTATGAAAGACACAGTCACGTGGGAATCCCCGAGATGCGCCGGGGCCATGCACCACCCCCTCCATTTCGTAAAAGGCCCAATATCTCGGAAACCTTACAGATCCCCGCGCCTAAACCATATATTTTCTTGATCCTTGTGATAAGACACAGTACACGTATCCAAGATGTCCGCAGTGTTACGATTTTTTCAAACAACATCATCACCCGAACCAAAGATCTGATTAAGGTGAAACCTGATGGGAGGCATCGGGGAGACATTGAGATTCAGAATTGCCCACGATTTTCACCATGGCGGCCAACTTGAAATCGAAACCGAAAGTCAGGTTGAATTGAAGCGACATGGAGCGACATGTTAAACATATTCCATTCTGTTATCCAAGATGGCTGCCATGGTGGCCGTCTTAAAAAGCTTGAAACCGCATCAAGTCGACTTGAGCCAAAATTTGATGGGAGGCATTTGGGCGACACGGAGTTTCAGACGTGTAGGAAATATTCAGTTCTGATATCATAGATGGCTACTACGGTGGCCATTTTGAAAATCTTCAAACCACATCTGCTCCCGAATGGTCCATTGCATTGAGCTGAAATTCGGTGGGAGGCATTTGGGTGGCAAGGACAAACAGAATTGCTAAAACTGTTGCATTCAAATATCCAAAATGGGGGCCATCTTGAAATTCTTCAAAGCACATGTATAGTAATCGCAGATAAGATTGGCGGGGCGGGACGGGGTGGGGCAGCTCAGGTGTTATCAATTTATATAAAATTTTTGAGTCCACAAGAAGATTCGTTAGAGTGCCTTTCACATACTTATTTCAAATGGCCATATGCACCATAGGGCCGGGTGACTTTGTATATCTTTTTGTTAATAGAGGCGCACACGTACCTCAGCCCTACTAAACTACCCCCCACCCACCCACATGCCCAATCTGCATCAACATCATCACTTCCTGAATCCTAAATCAGATTGAGCAGTTCAGAAACCTCGTAAGAGGCATCAAGGCAACATGATATGATAGATAAGATGGCCACCAGATCACGAAAACATGCCTATACAAATAACCCCTTTTAACCCCACTTGTATATAGTGAAACTGGGGTTTACAGGGGTAAACCTTATTTTTCCTATTTCTGCTCTAAAATATAGATTGTGGGTACTCGTTAGAACCGCCTCGATGAGGCGGTTCTAACGAGTAACCACAATCTATATTTTGAGCAGAAATAAGAAAAAATATCACAATTTTTCATCTAAATATTTTTAGGCGATAAAATTTACAATGTATTTGTATAGGCGTGTTCTCGTAATGAGTCCACATTGTAGTATATCATGTTCAACCTCATCCAGGTGAGCGATTTCTGGCCCACTTAGGCCTCTGGGTTTTAAATAGCAAAAATCTTATGAACCAAAAAAGAAATTGTAGATATGGTCTATGCCTTTATTGCAGGAAAGTACGTGGGTAGTTTTGGAGATGGCCCAGGTCGCTACAAGCAATTGCTGACAGAAACTGGCCTACTTAAAGGTAAATATGGTTACCGGTAATTATGTCATAAGTGTACATTTTAATGCTCGCCCATGAGTGAAATTAAATGTCAGCTACTTGACCTTAAATGAAAATTCGCTCAAGTCCAGGTCTCCTCTACCCGCATTCGAGCACACTCTCAGACGCGACGTCAGATTCACCAAATAAGGCTAAAGATTACAAGTGAGTCGATTCTCTGAAAAATAAGAAGTCAAGGGTCAATCAATCATTCAACATAATAAAGCTCTGAACGATTTATCACTGGGATAAAATTCACCCCTACATACGAACATCGTACTTAATTTTATGTCCCTTCATCAACATATCAGTCAGGCTAGGGTAGCCCTTAGTAGACCTTTACCTTCCTATTTATAACAGAGCACACCCAGACTTCTGACATATGTCTGCGTTGCAAATGAACTCAACAATCGCCACCGCTGTTTAAAGTGGGCTTAATGGAAACCTTAAGCCCTGTTTGGACGAGCAATGTAAAAAGTCGCCTAAATAGCGAAACGTAGCGAAACCATTGTGACCGCATTTTTTTTTAACTCACCTGTCACGTAGTGACAAGGTGAGCTTTTGGGATCACTTTTTGTCCGTCGTGCGTCTGTGCGTGCGTGCGTGCTTTTTCTTCAAACAACATCTCCTCCTAAACCACTGATCGGATTTTGACCAAACTTCACAGGAATGATCCTTAGGTGGTCCCCTTTCAAAAGTGTTCAAATGGTTCCGGTCTGTTGCACATCTAGGTCACAGGAGCTAAAAATAGATGTTTTTACTGAAAATTTTAAAAATCTTCTTCTCTGAAACCGCAAGGCCCAGGTCTTTGATATTTGGTATGAAGCTTCATCTAGTGGACCTCTACCAAGATTGTTCAAATTATAGCCCTGGGGCCAAAAATGCCCCCGCCCCGGGGCCTTTGGTTTTACATAGGCTTATAAGGGAAAACCTTTAAAAATCTTCTTCTCTGAAACCACAAGGCCCAGGTCTTTGATATTTGGTTTGAAGCTTCATCTAGTGGACCTCTACCAAGATTTTTCAAATTATAGCCCTGGGGCCAAAAATGCCCCCGCCCCAGGGGCCTTTGGTTTTATATAGGCCTATATAGGGAAAATCTTTAAAAATCTTCTTCTCTGAAACCGCAAGGCCCAAGTCTTTGATATTTGGTGTGAAGCTTCATCTAGTGGACCTCTATCAAGATTCTTCTAATTATCGCCCTGGGGCCGAAAATGCCCCTGCCCCGAGGGCCTTTGGTTTACATAGGCTTATATAGGGAAAACCTTCAAAAATCTTCTTCTATGAAACCACAAGGCCCAGGTCTTTGATATTTGGTTTGAAGCTTCATCTAGTGGACCTCTACCAAGATTGTTCAAATTATAGCCCGTGGACCAAAAATGCCCTCGCCCAGGGGGCCTTTGTTTTTACATAGGCTTATATAGGGAAAATCTTTAAAAATCTTCTTCTCTGAAACCGCAAGTCTTTGATATTTGGTGTGAAGCTTCATCTAGGGGACCTTTACCAAGATTGTTCAAATTATAGCCCTAAGGCCAAAAATGCCCCCGCCCCAGGGCCCTTTGGTTTTACAAATGGGTTATATAGGGAAAATATTTAAAAATCTTCTTCTCTGAAACCACAAGGTCCAGGTCTTTAATTATGGTATGAAGCTTCACCTAGTGGACCTCTACCAAGATTGTTCAAATTCTAGCCCTGAGGCCAAAAATGCCCCCGCCCCAGGGGCCTTTGGTTTTACATATACTTATACAGGGATAATCGTTAAAAATCTTCTTCTCTGAAACCGCAAATGCCCCCACCTGCAGGCCCTTTGGTTTTACATTGGCTTATACAGGAAAAATCTTAAAAAAGCTTCTTCTCCAAAACCAGATGGCCCAGTTCTTTGAAATTTGGTGTATAGCTTCATCTAGTGGACTTCCACCAAGATTGTTCAAACCATAGCCCTTGGGGCCCTTCTTTTTTAGATTGACTTATATAGGTAAATTAAAAAACATCTTCACTGAAACCGCAAGGCCCAGGTCTTTGATATTTGGCGTGAAGCTTCATCTAAATTGTTCTAATTATAGCCCTCGGAAATAGAAGTCATGGAAATGAAGACCTTTGAAAATCTTCTTGTCTGAAAGCAGAAGGCCAAGGTTTTTGATATTTGGTATGAAGCTTCGTCTTGTGGATTTCTACCAAGATGGTTCAAATTATAGCGCTGGGTGCAAAAAATGGCCCGCTCCGGGGACCCCAAGGTTTATTTATTTATTTATTTATTTATTTATTCCAAATATCAGTCATCATACATATGTACATAATACAGACATATATATATGGCTCGGATTGGGCGTAGGCTTGGCCTATATTTGCCCTCTCCGTGGGTACCACATTTGACAGAGAGTAATATAGAGTACATCAATACAGTACAGTGATAGATATATAGACATTATGCTTCCATAATACATAATTCAAATGGTTTTATGTAGACTTATATAAGGAAAACCTTTAAAAATCTTGTCTGAACAGAAGTCTCCGTTCTTTGATATTTGGTATGAAGCCTCACCTTTTAGACCACTACCAAGATTAATCATAGTATAGCCGGGGCCTATAATGGCTCTCCCAGGGGCCCACTTGATACCCTATGGATCAGGTGAGCGATCCAGGGCCATCAAGGCCCTCTTGTTGCTAAATCCATTTCAGCTGGGCATTGGCAGACAATGAACAATACTTTGCCTACATTGTTACTTTAAAGTACAGGCATTTATAGGAAACTTCGCACAAACAAACATTAAAATGACAGTCCTATACCTGATAATGGAAGCTTTTAGTTGGAAGATATTTGCCATGTGTGGGTTTAATAGATACTAGAAAAGATGCCTACGCCCATATAATTTATTTGGGTGTAATTTAAACAGGATATTAGACAGATTATTACTACATATGCATGGTATCGGCAGATAATGTAATAACACTATCTTGCGTCCTTTATACAGTGCTCAAAGTATTTAAAGCCACGTTTTACTGCATTAATTTTTCGCCGTTTTGTAGGAAAAATCTACTGAAACATAATGGAACGTAGAATTCGAAACAAAACATTAAGACGTAGGGAACAGTAATGCGTAGTAATACATAGAGGACTTCAAGGGGGTATTGCCTACTACGTTTTATACGCATTGAATGCTTTTCGTCTACGTTCTAGTACGTTTTCCTACGTGTTTTTCATGTATTTTGCTAGGTACAGTATACGCTGCGTATATCGAAATGCCACTGAAATTTTCAAAACAAACGTAGCTGGGTGACGTATGTAGCCATATACAGCCGCAGGTACTAAGTTTACACCAATTTTAATGCCGATTTTTTTCTTCTTTTAAACACCTAGCCCTCATTGACTGTTGTATATGTAGCCACATTACGAAAAACACGCCTATACAAATACATTGTAAATTTTACCGCCGAAAATAAAAAACAATCAAGATGAAAAAATGTGATATTTTTCTTATTTCTGCTCAAATTATAAATTGTGGGTACACGTAAGAACCGCCTCATCGAGGCGGTTCTAACGAGTATCCACAATCTATATTTTAGAACAGAAATAAGAAAATAAGGTTTACCCTTGTAAAACCCAGTTTTACTATTTAAAAGTGGGGATCAAGAGGGTCAAGATTTTATAGGCGTGTTTTCGTGACGATCTATATCTATGTAATACGTGTTCCCATTCTGCTGCGTTTTAAAATCAAAGGCTTGAGAAGCCTCAAAGTCGGTGAATTACAAAAACTACATTTGAAACACTTTACATGTTTGATCCGGATCTACACTGTTTACCAGTACCCTACAGGCGTAAATTAACGTGCTTTGGACGATCGACGCAAATTTACTAAATGGCAAAACGGATAGATGCAGTTGTTCACGTGACCATCACTGATTTGGGAAAACCAATATTAACAGAACTTGAAACGTTGCGCTATTTTTATCGATGCAACATATGTGTCAGAGATATCTATAGAGTCTTGACAGGAATCGTGTGAACACCGAATACCCAGAGCAGACGCCGCGGAATGTGGCGTCTGCTCAGTGGGTTGCACAGGGACTACACTGTAGCATTTGAGGGTTAAACGAAATAGTATAAGAATGCCAGGTTGCTCAGGTAACACGCTGTCACGTGATGTCTTACGGAACATTCCATTCATAAAGTATGCCAAGTCGAGTAAACATAGACTTTTTGCACTTCTGTTAAGAACCCTGAAATGTTTAAGAGCAAAAGTGAGTAGCTCAGACTTTATATGTGGTACCGTTATTAGACATACAGCGTATACCAAGATCGGATAGACAGTAGATTGCTTCTTATCAGGGTGGGCATTGTTCGTCATATGTATGTAGCAACAGTTTTGGACATGATTCAGGCCTGTACGCAGACTCTGAAAAGGGGTGGGTTGACGGTGTGAATTTCAGGTATTTTGCAGAGGATAAAAAACTGCATGAATCTGAGATAATTTCCAAAAGCGGGGAGGCGCTGCGTTTACACCTTCCCAACTGTGTGCGGACCTGCATTAACCGGTGAAATGATTTTTTGTTGTTGTTTAAACATATCGCTGAGGGGGGCCCTATTACAGATTACTGTTATTCAGGAGCTGGGATGCAGTGGTGTGACTGAGCGAGGAGAAAAGGGGAGGGGCGAAACTATGACAAACATTGTAGATGCTGATCAGAAGCCATCGATGAATCTACACTGTTTGCAGCTGCGACATGAAATATTCAGCACAGATTGTGTTGCATATGAGGTTAAGCATTACCAGTGAAATACTCGAAATTCAGAAAGATGAATCGATATACAGAAGGGAAATAATTAAGCACATTAACAAATGACAAGAACATGTAAATAATTTGACGGAAAATGCTACCATATTTTTTTTTTTCAGACAAAAAAAATTGACTAAATACTTTTCTTATAATGAAGCGATTTAACGGGTGCCCACAGTCTACGTTATAAAGCAGAGAATCTGTTGCTTGCTGTTGTCCGCGGGACTATCACTGACCATCTGATTGCCGTTGACCCTGAACTGGCATTCCTAAGACGTCAGAGCGCAGCAAAAGAAGAAAATTATGGACTGTGCTCGTTTGTTTGTTTGATTTGAGGTTTAACGTCCCCGTCAACACTGTATATGTCATCTGGCGACGATACTTCCAATTTTATGGGACTTTTACCCGATACTGAGATGAAATGACATCTCAAGCCCTGTCGCAAATTGAAACCAATAGGGTTTATGAGCATGGATGGTCCGACTCGCACCGCTTTGTTTGGGCAGGCTTAGATGCTCTAAGCGGTTTACCAGGACTCGTTTATGGTCGGTTTCAGCTCTACATGGAAGCATCATACAGCCCATCTATTTATCCAAGCCCCGTTTGGCGGGGGCGAGTGGACTGTGCTTATGCACTTGAACATTGGCAAACAGAATCTACATAATCAGACGCCACATAACGCGATGTCTGATCAGATCTACTGTGCTTGCTTAAAAGTAAACGAACATTTCGATTCTCAGTTCAGGACTATTTTCCCAACCTACACTCAGAGACGATCGACCCACCGGTACTCTCAGTGCTTTGATTTTGTTAGGAACCGTTCTATTGTAGCGCTTACACATAACATACATAGCAGGCGCATTCTTTTAACAGCTCTTAACCCGAGGGTTTTTTTCTGTTAATATTGTTTTTCTCTCTTCATACATCGATTGAAGGTGCTCGTTAGAACTGTCTCAATAAAACTGTTCTAACGAGTACCCACAATCTTTGTAATAATAATGTATACCCTGTAGACCCTATTTTCTGTAGTAAGCGAATTGACAGGGGTGCTATTTACATTCATCATGTGAACAAGTCCGTCAAAGGAACACCCCCTAAACCGTATACTTGATATAGGGAAAACTTGGGTTTACTCGGGTATACATTATTTGTTTTGATTTCTGCTCCAAGACAAAGGTTGTGGTTAAAGGTTAAATCAGCGAATGCAGAGGATTATTTAATATGCCTCTAGTTTAAAGGACAGGGGCATTCAAAAAAAAAAACTATCTATCTTCTTACACGGACTGGGCATAATGAGAGCAGCCATCACTTCATTTACCTGTTACTTGACCTTCAATATTATCGCCTATTATTGTTATCAGCAGACAAAACAAGAGGCTGGTGAAGCTGTAACCGAATATAAAGCTCCAGATAATAAGGATATTTAATGCATATATATCCGTAACATTTGACCATTACTTGCAGGTGCATACACAGTAATCCTGTATAGCTAATTAGGGTAGGGATCGTTAACCTGGGTGGTTCTCCTGCACATGGGGGCTGCAGTTAATGGTGCACTTAGTGGCGACCATCCCTGTGGCGTATGTTCGGACGCCAGAATTTTATTTGCCGGGAATCGAATCAGAAAAGTTACAATGACATTCATACACCAGGAATGTCATTTGACGTGTCACCCTTTGGTGTCTTTTATGGATGGAGTAAGTTAATTGTATCAATTCCTGATCTTTGTTTTACTTCTACAAAGATCAGGAATTGATACAATTAACTTACTCCATCCATAAAAGACACCAAAGGGTGACACGTCAAATGACATTCCTGGTGTACCACGAACACAATCGGACTGATGCAGTCTATTTATATGATAATCGTTGGAACTGCCCCCCCCCCCCCCCCACCCACCCACCCGCACGCCGATTCTAACCAATACCCACAACAAATATGTTTTTGGAAAATTAGATCTATAGTATAGAAAACTGACAAATGATCATCTGCACGTAATCTTCGTTCTTCGTGAGAGGGTGTGGCAGTATATTATATTATAAATAAAGAAAGATCAGATGCAAAATTATTTCTACTCATTGTCCTGTTATCTGGATATTTGATTTGTTTGACTTCTGCAGTCACTGACTCATTTTATAGATATGCCTACTGCGATCATACAACTTGGACTCGACTAATTTTATATACATTATCCAGTATAAAAAGCATTTACGAATATCAAACCCGCAAAAATTATTCGAAACAGAAAAGAATGTTACTGTATATTTTTTTATTACTTTTCCGTACCGAAATACAACTATCTTGACCTCCGACCGATTGTATTCATCCGCCAGAAAATTTTAATATCGTAAATATATCAAACTGTTTGTATTAATGTATTGTAAATACATAAAATCATAGGTGTATCCCAAATTAAACAATTCTACGCCAAGGCTTTCAGATCTCAGATAAAACTGTAAAGACTACAAAGTGGGCGGATGGATGTAAGTAGTAATAAGTCGTAGACAACCGCCGACCACTATAACTTCAAAACCATTTGAATAGAAGGAAGCTGAAAAGTGTCATCGGACGATGACTTAAGTCTTGTGAATAAATTCACCGACTGAAAATGGTAAAACCTAGCCCTCAATACATGACAGAGAGACTGTGGATATAATATTTTTGTAACAAGAATCATTGACCATTTGTTCCCGACAAACAAGTACCCAGAACTTCAAATTGTTTTGTAGCATTTTTAAACACGTTCGGACATCACGAAAACGTGCACATATAATTCTGATCCCCTTGAACCCCACTTTTATATAGTAAAACTGCATAGGGTTTAGAGCGGTAAACCTTATTTTTCGAATTTCTATATTTTGAGCAGAAATAAGTAAACTATCACAATATTCCACCTTAAAATTTTCGTATTTTCTGCGGTGAAATTGACAATGTATTTGTATAGGCATGTTTTCGTAATGAGTTACATGTAGTGATTTTTTTAAGTTTGTGATAAAACAATTTGGGCAAATCTTTGTAATTAAGAACTCAAGCATATTTCTGAAAGTAAAGGAATTCAACGACACAAGTTGAAAGTTAAGTTTATATACCGATAAAATGCCAAGAAAATGATTGCTATTTAGATTTTTTTATTTTTAGCTCACCAGAGCCGAAGGCTCCGGGGGAGCTTATAGGATAGGCAGTTGTCCGTCGTCGTCGTCTGTCGTCTGTCGTCGTCGTCTGGCGTCAACACTTTCAAACGACATCTCCTCTGAAGCCACTGGGCCGATTGGGCCCAAATTGTATCTGTAGCATCCTTGGGCTGGGGGATTGAAAGTTTGTGTTTTTTATGAAAATCGGCTCATTAGTTTGGTTGCTATGGCAACTTGTTGTTTCCATACACTTATAATGGGGAAAATTGGAAAATGGCATTTACTGCCAAGCCTCTGCAGATATTTTGACAAAACTTGCATAGAAATGTTCCATAGGCAATCTACTATCTGCCGTTTGATTTTAGGCCTTCTGTTCATTTTTATTTGGTTGCCATGGAAACCAAAATGCAAAAAAATAGAAAAAAAAATACTTAAAAAAATCATCTCCTCAGAAACCATATGCTCTAGGAGGCTGAGACTTTATGAAAATATTCACCATATTTGCCTTTACAGGTTTTGTGTTTTTTATGAAATTTGGCCTTTTAGTTTTGTTGCTATGGCAACTTAGAGTTTCCATTGACTTATAATGGGGAAAACTGAAAAATGGCATTTACTGCCAAGTCATTGCAGATATTTTGACAAAACTTACATGGACATGTTCCTTGAGTAAACTTCTCTCAGCCATAATGCTTTTATGTCAACCTGGGGGGTCCCCTAGGTTGTGCCGGGGCCATGCCCCGCCCTCTCCACTTCATAAAATGCCTTATATCTCAGATGCCTTACAGATCCCAACCCCTAAACAATATATATTATTGTTCCTTATGATAAGATGCATTAAGTGACACCAACCTGGGGGTCCCCCGGGATGTGCCGGGGACATGCCCTGCCCCCTCTATTTCATAAAATGCAAATTTATCTCAGACACCATTCAGATCCCCTCCCCTAAACTATATATATTCTTGTTCCTTATGTTAAGATGCATTAAGTGACACCAACCTTGGGGTCCCCCGGGATGTACCGGGGACATGCCCCCCCCCCCTCCACTTCATAAAATGCCATTTATCTCAGAAACCATTGAGATCCCCACCCCAAAACCATAGATACTTTTGTTTCTTATGATAAGATGACTCAGTGACACCAACCTTGGGGTCCCCCGGGATGTGCCGGGGCCATGCCCCACCCCCTCCACTTCATAAAAGGCCAAATATCCTAGTAACCTTACAGATCCCCACCCCTAAACCATATATATTCTCGTTCCTTATGATAAGTCGCATTCAGTGACACCAACTTGGGGGTCCCCCGTGGCATGCCCAACCCCCTCCACTTCATAAAAGGCTAAATATTCCAGAAACCTTACAGATCCCCACCCCAAAACCATATATATTCTTGTTCCTTACGATAAGACACATTCAGTGACACCAACCTAGGGGTCACCCAGATTGTGCCCAGGCCACACTCCACCCCTCGACTTCACAAAAGACCATATATCTGAGAAACTGTTCAGAGCCCATCCCTAAACCATATATATTCTTGTTCCTTATGATAAGTCGCATTCAGTGACACCAACTTGGGGGTCCCCCGTGGCATGCCCAACCCCCTCCACTTCATTGGGCAGTGCCCACCTGAGCTCTGGTTTATGAAATTTGGCTCTTTGGTTTGTTTGCTATGGCAAGTTAAGAGTTTCCATTGACTTATTATGGGGAAAATTGAAAAATGACATTAATGCCTCTCAAGATATTTTGTCAAACTTTCATAGAAATGTTCCTTTAATAATGTTCTTTTTGGCCTATTGCCACAGGTGGGAAATTGTCAACTGTCATCTGTTGTCTTCAAGCACATCAGACCTCTGAAGCCACTAGTCTGATTTGGTCGAAATTTTGGGAGACTTTATAATCAATAAATTAAAACCATACATGGCTGTCAGTGGGCAGTGCCTGCCTGAGCTCTGGTGAGCATCGTGGCCCATGGGCCTCTTGTTTATTTAGGAATATTTATCGCTTTCTTAAAGGCACCGTGTATTCTATGGAGTGGAGTCTTGGATTGGAGTCTTGGAGTGGAGTTTGGAGCTAAAATTTGGAGCCTAATTTTGGAGTCACATTCATTTTGCATGTCCTTGCTCTTGTTAGCTCAGCAGAGCATGAAATGCTTATGATGAGCAATAATGGTTGGGCAAAGTCAGTCTGGCATTGACTGTCGGACCTTGTCATCATGTGGCGTGTATTCTATGGATTGGAATGGTGGAATGGAGTGTTTGAGTAGAGTTTGGAGTGGAGTTTGGAGTGGAGATTTGGGTCATATTTTTGAGTTTCATTTTTTTTAAAGCCTCATCGTTATAGGCCATGATGATATGTAGATAAAATGCAGTCGTCATGAAACTTATAAAGCTATATGGCTTATATATTTTCATTTAGCTTACAGTACATCAGTAAGCATGGGTAGCTAACTAAACAGATAATAATAATAATAACAGATAGCTAACTAAACTGACTTTCATCACATAAAAGGGATTCACTCTGTTGAAACATATGGCTGCCAGAGCTAAATATAGAAAAAATATCTTTAAATAACAATGCTTCCTATACCCTTAAGCCAGTTTTGTTGAAACCTTGCTGGATTGTTGCTGGGTGACCCTATACCAGAAATTGGTAAAACAATTCTACTTCAATGAACAAGATGGCCACAAGAAATAAATGTAGAAAAAAATCTTTAACACATAAGATGCCAATCATAACACTTGTGGTCTGCTTTGATGTTTAATGGTTACTGTTGCAAACAGTGTGGACCCAGATCAGAGTCTCCTACAAACTGCTCTGCACTTTTTCCTGTAGCCAAACTTAAATCAAAAGTTAAGAAAAATAAGTAGCAGACAGCATAAAGAGATAACATGTTTAGTTGATTTTTTTCTTGGCATCTTAAGAGTTTAATAACAAATCCGTCTTTACCATTGGGCATACATTGTATTTCATTCAAACTCCACATATACGTTGCCTGGGTGACGGATGTTATTGAGATGATAACGTTTTAATGAGGGTCTGACTCGCACCTCTTTGTCTGGTTAGGCTTAGCCCTTCTAAGCGGTTTAAAATGTTGGTTGTTTCCTGCTCTGCGTGGCCCTAACTATTTATTCATGACCCGATGGGATGAGGCACCAGCGTGGAAGAGGTAGCAAACTTTTGCAGTCTATTCAACCTTTTGTGATCTGTTTACAAGCCTCATGGCCATGGGCAGGCTTAGACTGAATGGGTGCTCAAGAACTTTGGACTACGCCCATCAGGGCTTGTAGACGTAGATTGAGCTGCATGATGCTCCCAGGCAGAGCTGAAATATAATTAATGACTGCACATGAGTACTAGTTAAGCCTGCCCAGGAAAAGTGGTGCGGGTCGGACCATCCATGCATATAAACCCTATTGTTTGCATTGGGCGGCAGGGCTTGGTATGTCATTTCATCTCAGTGTCAGGTGAAAGTCCCACAAACTTGGAGCCAACATCTCCAAAATGACCTTTAAAGTGTTAATGGGGACGTTAAACCTCAATTCAAACAAACAAAATGCAAAAGGTGACCAACAATCCATTTTGGTTCCAGAGGAGCTGGAAATCAGGGATCGAGCGATAGAAATTTCTTCCAACGTCTGTTGTGTGCATTGTCGTTTTTTTTTTTTTTTTTTTTTTTTTTGCTTTATGGTCCGGTCAACAGTAAAGGTAATGTTGGGCCAGGCATTTACTTTCACTGTTTCTGAACAGACTTAGACCCTAATGTAGTTAACCAATACTGTAACTGACAACAGCTAGTGGGTTAACCACCGAGTCTTTAAGTCGTCTCCCAAGAGATGCGACATTATGAAAAGGAATGATATGATAGTGTAGAAAAAACACTAAGAAAAAGCCTCTTCCCATCCCGCACTGCACCGCAGGCCCTTACCCCACTGCAGCCCAAACAGTGGATTGTCCGGGTACTGAACTTCGAACCGAACCAAACATCCATGCCAGGCCACTTATTAGTACAAGTCTTAAGTGTGGGTGTGAAAAAATCAGACTGGTACCTGTCCACTTGATAGAAGTGCCTTTTCCATTGAAGGGCTACATTAAAAAGATGTTGAAATGTAAGCCCTTCGCAATCCGCATTCCCACAAATACAAGGCTGCATCAGCACCAATCAAACATATCATGCCAACATCCCTACTGCCAGTGCCGGCAACATTCTTTTATGGAGACTGATCATGAAATAATTTCTACTGTCATTCTCTCTGCACTGTACAGGTTAACCGCTTACATTCGAGCCTGGCCAGGAAAAGTGTGGTAAACTGACCGGCTCGAAATGGCCTAAAAGAATTAGTATGATCTGCCAGATTAGAAGACCTATTGTCTGTTTTTCTGTTAATTACACCACATTATGTTGACACACCTCGGTTTGTTTGAATTATTTCGCTGTCTGCTCTGAACATAGTTTGTAGGTGGAACCCACAATTTATGTTTTAAAAAGTACTTATGTCATTTGGACAGTTGCAGCTTTGACCCCAATTCATCCAACTACTCATGATCGACCCACAGCCCCCCCCCCCCCCCCCCCCCCGCTAAATTTTGTTGTTCATTGAAAATTGCAGACAGAAGTGCAGTCCTAATTTATAACAGGCTCTGAAAAATAAAAATGTATCACTGATTTATTACATAAACACCTGTTTGTAATCGGATATAAATTAAGAACAATGCCACAGAACTAGGACAGGAATTTAAATTGAGTATCAATAAGAAATGTGCCGTATGCCATGCACAACACAACACTAGCACCAGACAAAAAAGCATTATCCAAAGCCAACCTTTTAGGAACTTTACTTTTCATTTTTTTTTTTTTTTTTTTTTTACTTTTTGGCTTCATTGTTTATTCACCTACTCAAAGTTACAGGATAAGCTGCAATTAAGCAGTGGAAACAGTTAAATGAGCCATGTGATTTTTGTCCTTGCTGTGTAAAGTAGATAGACTGGGCATTGGAAAGCAGTGTAAACCTAGATAAGATTATGTGTGGCATCTGATCTCAGTCTACGCTGTTTGCTTAAAGTGCGGTATTGTGTTAAGATTTTGTTTGTTTGTTTGTTTGAATTGAGTTTAACTCCCCCATCAACACTATTTAGGTCATTTTGGAGACGTCGCTCCCAATTTTGTGGGACTTTTACATGACATTGAAATGAAATGACATCTCAAGCCCTGCCCTACGAAACCAAAAGGCTTATAAGCATTGGACGGTCTGACTCACATGACTTTGCCTAGGCAAGCTTAGTCCTTCGTTGCGGTTTACCAGTACTCATGAGTGGTCAGTTTCAGTTCTGCGTGGAAGCATCATGCAGCCCAATCTATTTTTCCAAGCCCCGATGGGCTGGGTAGAGTTGTGTAAAGAGGATTACCTGTAAAATATGAGCATGATTTTTGTATTGCACCAATGACAGAAAGTGCAGACCCAGATCAGAAGCAGAGGTACGCTGCATCTTAAGAAGGAATACACTGTAAAAAAACGCCCCCGTCCATCGGGGCTTGAGAAAAATAAATGGGCTGAATGATGTTTCCCTGCAGAGCTGAAACTGACCGCACACGAGTACTCGTAAAACGCTTAAGGGATCTAAGCCTGCCCAGGCAAACCGGTGCAAGTCAGACCGTCCATGCTTATAAACCCTATTGGTTTCATTGGCAGGCAGGGTTAGAGATGTCATTTCATCTCAATGGGGGGTAAAAGTCCCACAAAATTGGCATCAACGTCTCCAAAATGGCCTATACAGTGTTGACGGGAACGTTGAATCTCAAATCAAACAAACAAAAACTGTCCAAAATACAGGACGAAACATTACAAGACCTTGTTCAGAACCATTCACTGCATAAAGTTTAATCATGTTGCTAATGTCCACATGAATTTCACTCACCGTTCAAATATTGTTTGCATTTAATCCTGGTTACATGAGCTATTTTACACCAAATTGTTGCATAAAGAGGGTTTACTGAAAACTATTGAGTGTATCCATCTGCAGGGGCATTTTATGCCGCAGATGGCAGCATCTACTCAATGTCTAATACTGGAAGTTAAGGGTCAAAGGAAACAATTTAAGTCCAAGTTCAAGACCAATTTTCAGCCTCTACTCAGAGTGACCATTTTATTACCATTTTGTAAATCAGAATGGAACTGTTAAAATATAGATAGTCTGGTTACGGGTCGCCTAATGGGCCCAGGGATATTAGTGATTTTTTTTTACTTTTCAGCTCTGTTAGCCATCTTGTTCATCTAATCGGAACAACCGGCAATCTTATACAGCTAAGCGGAGTGAGTGAGTGAGTGAGTTTTAGTTTTACGTCCCACCAACAGCTAAGGTCATACGGAGACGGGACCTCGGTTTAAAGACTCATCCGAAAGTCTGGAGAAGCCCGGGATCGATCCTGCGATCCCTGAATTACAAGGCGAGTAGCGTAACCACTACACCACGGAGGCTTCTACAGCTAAGCGGAACAATTATAGCTAGTTGCTAGGAAATCACATGGGCAAAATTCCTGTTATGTTTCAATTAAATTGGCCCCAGCTTTAGAGGAGTTGGCATCAAAGCAAATTATTGATGCTGCATGATGGACAGCACCTGACAGATGACGTCCAATGGACATTGAGACCAACCACAATAGGCTAATAAGAACAAATAAAGGGGTGAAAAAAGTGACTCCAAAATTTGGCTCCAAAATTTCGCTCCAAACTCCACTCCAAGACTCCATTCCAAGACTCCACTCCATAGAATACACGGTGCCTTTCTTAAAGTATTGTACTTTTTCTACAAGTTTTAATTTTCACAAAAGGCATCCATCACGTGAATAATGTCATGAAATGAACACCCTCCTAAACCACATGCACTTTATATAAAGGAAACTGGGGCTTAAGGGAGATATGCTTCATTTTTCACATTTCTGGTTAAACACGTAGGTGTTTGTTTGTTTGTTTTGAGGTTTAACGTCCCCGTCAACACTGTAAAGGTCATTTTGGAGACGTTGCTTCCAATTTTGTGGGACTTTTACCCAACATTGAGATGAAATGACTTCTCAAGCCCTGTCGCCCAATGAAACCAATAGGGTTTATTAGCACGGACGGTCCGCCTAGCACCGCGGTTCCTGGACAAGATTAGATCCTCTAAGCAGTTTACCAGTACTAGTGTGAGGGCCGGATTCAGCTCTGCGTGGAAGCATCATGCAGCCCATATATTTCTTCAAGCCCCTATGTGCGGGGGCCGAAACACGTAGGTTGTGGGCACTCGTTAGAACTAGAACCGCCCCAATGAAGCGGTTCTAACGAGCACCCACAGTCGATGTTTGCAGTATAAATAAGACAAAAAAAAAAAAAAAAAAAAAAAACAGCAACAAAAAAAAAAAAAATATCACGGGTTTTTATCAGAAAAGAGGCCATTTTTGGAGATATGAAAAAAGAATAATGTCGCACGGGTGTGTTATTGTAATGCTAACCTAATTTCCGACAATTTTGTTGGGGTACCGTAAGGATGTAATTTGCTGATAAATGTGACAGGTTAAGTGATTAACTCGGCCTTTATCTGCATTTCAATGTAATTAAGTAACCTCTCCCAACCTTATCTCGGGTTCTGATAATTTAAATGCAAAGTGCAAGAGAAGTATATATACAGTAAAACATTACGCAAACACGCCTATACAAATACATTGTCACCTTTATCGCCGAAAAAATGGAAATTTTCAGATGAAAGATTGCGATATTTTTAGCTCACCTGTCACATAGTGACGAGGTGAGCTTTTGTGATCACTTTTTGTCCGTCGTCCGTCGTGCGTGCGTGCGTGTGTGCGTGTGTGCGTGCGTGTGTGCGTGTGTGCGTAAACTTTTCTTCAAACAACATCTCCTCCTAAACCACTGATCGGATTTTGACCAAACTTCACAGGAATGATCCTTAGGTGGTCCCCTTTCAAAGTTGTTCAAATGGTTCCGGTCTGTTGCACATCTAGGTCGCAGGAGCTAAAAATAGATTTTTTAAATGAAAACTTTAAAAATCTTCTTCTCTGAAACCGCAAGGCCCAGGTCTTCGATATTTGGTATGAAGCTTCATCTAGTGGACCTCTACCAAGATTGTTCAAATTATAGTCCTGGGTCGAAAATTGTCCCCGCCCCGGGGTCCTTTGGTTTTACATAGGCTTATGTAGGGAAAATCTTTAAAAATCTTCTTCTCTGAAACCGCAAGGCCCAGGTCTTTGATATTTGGTGTGAAGCTTCACCTAGTGGACCCCTACCAAGATTGTTCAAATTATAGCCCTGGGGCCAGAAATGCCCCCGCCCCGGGGGCCTTTGGTTTTACATATGCTTATATAGGGAAAATCTTTAAAAATCTTCTTCTCTGGAAACGCAAGACCCAGATCTTGGATATTTGGTGTGAAGCTTCATCTAGTGGAACCCTTTTAAGATTGTTTAAATTATAGACCTGGGGCCAAAACCGCCCCCGCCCCAGGGGCCTTTGGTTTTACATAGGCTTATATAGGGAAAATCTTTAAAAATCTTCTTCTCTGGAACCGCAAGGCCCAGATCTTGGATATTTGGTATGAAGCTTCATCTAATGGACCTCTTTCAAGATTGTTCAAATTATAGCCCTGGGGCCAAAAATGCCTCCGCCCCAGAGGCCTATGGATTTACAAAGGCTTATATAGGGAAAATCTTTAAAAATCTTCTTCTCTGAAACCGCAAGGCCGAGGTCTTTGATATTTTGTGTGAAGCTTCACCTAGTGGATCTCTACCAAGATTGTTCAAATTATAGCCCTTGGGCCAAAAATGCCACCACCCCGGGGCCCTTTGGTTTTACTTGGGCTTATATAGGGAAAATATGTAAAAATCTCCTTTTCTGAAACCGCAAGGCCGAGGTCTTTAATATTTGATATGAAGCTTCATCTAGTGGACCCCTACCAAGATTGTTCAAATTATTTTCCTTGGGCCAAAAATGCCCCTGCCCCGGGGCCCTTTGGTTTTACATGGGCTTATATAGGGAAAATCTTTAAAAAATCTTCTTCTCTGAAACTGCAAGGCCCAGGTCTTTGCTATTTGGTATGAAGCTTCATCTAGTGGACCCCTACCAAGATTGTTCAAATTATAGTGCTGGGGCCAAAAATGCCCCCGCCCCGGGGCCCTTTGGTTTTACATAGGCTATGTAGGGAAAATCTTTAAACATCTTCTCTGAAACTGCAAGGCCAAGGTCTTTGATATTTGGTATGAAGCTTCATCTGGTGGACCTCTACCAAGATTGCTCAAATTATAGCCCTGGGACCAAAATGCCCCCCCCCCCCCACCCACCCCCCTCCGGGGCCCTTTGGTTTTACAAAGACTTATTAAGGGAAAATCTTGAAAAATCTTCTTCTCTGAAACCACAAGGCCTAGGTCTTTGATATTTGGTATGGAGCTTCAGCTAGTAGACCTTTACCAAGATTGTTCAAATTATAGCCCTGAGGCCAAAAATGCCCCCGCCTCGGGGCCCTTTGGTTTTACATAGACTTATATAGGGAAAATCTTTAAAAATTTTCTTCTGTGAAACCACAAGGCTTAGGTCTTCGATATTTGGTGTGAAATTTCATCTAGTGGACCTCTATCAAGATTGTTCAAATTATAGACTTCGCTGGTATGGACATGTGGAACGCTCCAACGGTGCAGTCAAGACTGCCTGTGACATACAGGTAAGTGGAAAGCGGGGGCCAGGAAGGCCCAAGATGACCTGGAAGCAGCTAACAGAAAGAGATTGCAGAGAATGGAAGCTCTCTGCTATCGATCCTCATGATAGACTAGCCTGGAGATCTGGTGTAAGATCTGCCATGCGTGCAGCAAGCCAGCTACCTGGAAGGGGGCCCACTTATATGGACATTGCCCCTGTACCTGCACGTTAATCAAAAATCCGTTGATGATGATGATGATATAGCCCTTGGGCCCTAAATGCCCCCGCCCCAAGACCCTTTGGTTTTACATTGACTTATATAGGAAAATCTTTAAAAATCTTCTTCTCTGAAACTGCAAGACCCATGTCTTTGATATTTGGTATGGAGCTTCATCTAGTGGACAATCAAGCCTTTATTGATATTTGGTATGAAGCTTCACCTTTTTAGACCTCCCTCAACATTATACACATTATAACCTTGGGGTCAATAATGGCCCTCCCCAGGGCCCACTTGTTACTCTATGGATCAGGTGAGCGATCCAGGGCCATCATGGCCCTCTTGTTCTTATTTCTGCTCAAAATATAGATTGTGGGCACTCGTTAGAACCGCCTCATCGAGGCGGTTCTAACGAGTACCCACAATCTATATTTTAGAGCAGAAATAAGAAAAAATAAGGTTTACCCCTGTAAACCCCAGTTTTACTATATAAAAGTGGGGTTCAAGGGGGTCAGAACTCTATAGGCGTGTTTTCCTGATGTTCCGCTATTAAGGCCACTTAAAATTAAGACTAATTCTGCTTTAAAAAGTTTATTTTGAAGGGCGCAGCTAATCTTTCATTGTGTTTTCTGCCTACAGTGTTCACTGGTCAGGGACCACCTTTAGAACTGTTCAAAAGTGGTCTTTAAGAAATTTTACTGTATTATGTTTTGTTTGTTTGTTTGATTTGAGGTTTAACGTCCCGTCAACACTGTATAGGTCATTTTGGAGACGTTGCTTCCAATTTTGTGGGACTTTTACCCGACATTGAGATGAAATGACATCTCAAGCCCTGTCTCCCAATGAAACCAATAGGGTTTATAAGCATGGACGGTCCGGCTCGCACCGCTTTACCTGGGTAGGCTTAGATCTTCTCAGCTGTTTACCAGTACTCGTGTGCGGTCGGATTTAAGCTCTGAGTGGAAGCATCATGCAGCCCATCTATTTCTCAAGCCCCGATGGGCGGGGGCCGTCTGTATTTTGTAAACAGCTAAGTGACCAAAGATGATTACCGGTATATTGTACAGACTGCCAGGGGTGGTTGGGTGAGGCAAAGGTGATGTGTATCTTGCGTCACTGGGGCGTCCATCTGATATTGGCTTACTGTTGGACAAGGCCTTGCAGCAGGGTAAGAGTAGAGGGTGGAACTGGGGAATGTTGTTATTTCTTCTGTATCTACACTTCATTCATTTTCCTCTTTCTGCTCTGTCCCTCACTCTCATCTCCTCTACTATCTCTTATGTCCTTTGTATGGGATACACAAAATGACCCACAAGGGTTGACATGTCGTTAAACCCAAAACAATCAAGAAATCAATGTATAGACTGCGGCTTTGTTCAATTTACAAGTAAGTACCATGCATGATAAAATGACCCTGTAAAAACTCGCTTTTTAACCCTTTTTCCCTTCCACACCAGAAAAGATATTTCCTGTCCTACTTGACATTTTGAGATTACTACTGTTTTATTTTTGTATTCTCTTTGTTTCATTTGGTGTTTAACGTCCCCGTCACCACTGTATAGGTTAATTTGGAGACGTTGCTTCCAATTCTGCGGGACTTCTACCCGACATTGAGATGAAATGACAACTCAAGCCCTGCCGCCCAATGAAACCAATAGAGTTTATAAGCACAGCCGGACCGACTCGCATCGCTTTACCTGGGCAGGCTTAGATCCTCTAAGCGGTTTACCAGTACCCGTGTCCGTTTGGTGTAGCTCTGCGTGGAACCATCATGCAGCCCGTCTTCGAGCCTCTATTGGCGGGGCCTTTTATTTTGTATACAGTCGAACTTCAATGGCTCGAACACCTTTGGGACCATGAAAATCTGTTCGAGACAGGGGTAGTTCGAGCCACTGAGGGTTACTGTCAGGGGGCATAACGAGATACTTTTACACATCTTTTCGGTGTTCTATAATGAAAATGTATGCTGTGTGTACTCATTAGAATCGCCTCATCGAGGCGATTCTAATGAGTACACACAGCATACATTTGCAAGATAAAATACTAAAATCTCCTTAATTATCCCCCACTATTTCTTATGTAGAGGATTTCGCAAGGGGCCCAAGAACGGGTTCGACACATCCATGGTAAACGAGCCTTCGGTGTTCGAGCCATCGAAGTTCTACTGTACTTGTTTGTTATGAGATTCTGCATTCTGCCAAATATGGCTTGCAGAAATAAATGGGCTGCATGATGCTTCCACAGAGAGCTGAAACCAACCGCACAGGAGTACTGGTAAACCGCTCAGAGGATTTAAGCCAGTCCAGGCAAAGCGGTACGAGTCGGACCGTCCATGCTTATAAACCCTATTGGTTTCATTGGGCGACAGGGCTTGGGACGCCATTTCATCTCAATCTCTGGTAAAAGTCCAACAAAATTGGAAGCAACGTCTCAAAAATGACCTATACAGTGTTGACCTGGACATTGAACCTCAGATCAAACAAGCAAAAGTGTCAAATATGAGTATGTACTCGTATACCAAAAAACAAATAGTCAAACAGAGTGTCATTGACTAAAACCTAGGTACGTAACTATGCAATCAATGTAGATCAAGATTAGATGATTATTATTGACAGAATAGCCCATTTAAAAGAAAGGGTAAGCCCCAAGTCAAAGTCCACTACAGAAAGTCCGGGCTTGAAAGCGTAAAAAAGAACCCACAGTCTTTGTAGGGATGCAGGGCAACTGAACGAGAGAAAATATAAATGTAACGAATGTCCATTTCAAGAGTCATAAAGGATAAAATAATCGCACATGGGCGTGTTTTCATACTGAAGGAATGCATCTTTGCCGGAGCAAACAGTTTTGGAGCCAGTGCACGGCAAAACCAACAAGACCTGTGCGACCTGCGAAGACTCAGATCAGCCTGCGCATCAGCGCAGGCTGATCGGAGTCTTTGCTGGCCGCATGGCCTTTCTACAACCTCATATCTATCGCCAAACGGATATGTGAAGACCCTCGCTAGGCTGTGAAGATGAACTGACTCGGAGTCTTTGCTGGCCGCATGACCTTTCTACAACCTCATAGCTATCGCCAAACGGATATGTGAAGACCCTCGCTAGGCTGTGAAGATGAACTGACTGATCTGGGACCTTGATGCACGCTCAAATCTTCTTGTTAGTTAAGTTTTATCGCATCCCTCGATCGTTTGTCAATAGACCCCGAAGTTACTAACAACAGAAGCTTCCCGCATGCTCTTTTCCACGTGACTATCGCCGACCATGTGCAAAATCTAGGTCAAGTTATTTATATCCGCGCTAATCTAAACTCCTGTACTGGAATATTTGCAAATACTGTAGACTAAGATCAGACGTCATAGAACTACCCGGGTCTACACTACTGAGAATCACGGGCCTCCGTGGCCTAGTGGATAAGAGCGCTGACTCTTAGTCATTAGGTCTCTCACCGCCGTAGGTTCGAGCCTCGCTCGGGCCACGTGTGAGACGCCAAGTTCTGCAACGGAAGGTCAGGTGGTTTTTCTCCGGGTACTCCGGTTTTCGCCCACCTCTGATTAACGATCGGCTCGATATGAGTGAAATAATCTTGAAAGGGCCGTAAAACCCAAAACCAAAAAAAAAAAAAAAAAAAAAAAACTACTGAGAATCCATGTTCTAAATCTCGGATCAGGATTACACTACAATGAGACAATGGACCCAACAGTGTTGTCAGTGCTTTCAGTACTTTTCAAGAATCGTTAAATTATGAGTCAATTGGAGATCGTGCCCCCGCCAATCGGGGCTTGGAGAAATAGATTGGGCTGCATGGTGCTTCCGCGCAGAGCTGAAACGGACCGAACTTGAGTACTGGTAAACCGTTTAGGTCTAAGCCTGCCCAGGAAATGTGATGCAAGGCAGACTGCTCCTTAAACCCTAGCGATTTCTATGGGCGTTAGGGCTTGAGATGTAATTTCATGTCAATGCCGGGTAAAAGTCCAACAACATCGGAAGCAAAATGTCCGAAAAGGTTTTTAAAATACCAATTTATTTGTTTGATTTGAGGTTAAACGTCCCCGTCAACACTGTATAGGTCATGTCACTTTGGAGAAGTTGCTTCCAATTTTGTGGGACTTTTACCCTACAATGAGATGAAATGACATCTCAAGCCCTGTCGCCCAATGAAACCAATATGGCTTATAAGCATCGACGATCCGACTTGCAACGCTTTGCCTGTGCAGGCTTAGATGCTCTAAGCGGTTTACCAGTACGTATGTGCGGTCGGTTTCAGCTCTGCGTGGAAGCATCATGCAGCCCATCTATAATTTCAAGCCCCGATGGGCGGGGGCGGTGTAAAATACTAGTTTCATATCGGCATCACTGCATGTTTTGTTTTGGTGGGATGGAGTTACGTTCAATGCAACATTTTTCAGACCAAACCAAGCCCGTCAGTTTTCCTTCACTTGTCCTTCTCAATTTCGTCCAATATCAAATTTACTTGATATGCAAATCGAATATTTTATTTAAAGGATTTTTGCCTTGAACTGTTCATAACAACCGTAATGGACGGACAGCAGTGTAGACCCAGATCAGACTGCTCCTGACGGACGTACATGTACACAATCTGTGTCGTTGGGCAGAGCACACTGTAAAGTAGTCATTCATCTATGTAATATATTTTTTGGATCGTCCGTTTATCAATCGACCCAAAGTTACTACATGTACCTACAGAAGCTTCCCGCGTGCCAATGTCATTGACTATCGCTGACCATGTAGGAAATGCTAGAACCGTTGTTTAATGCAGCGCTAGTCTTCTCCCTGTGATGTGACGTCGGAGCACTGAGTTAAAAGTAAAATTTGGACTGGGCCCGTGAACCGGCTTATTGGCAAACAGTGTAGAACCGAATCGGAAAACCAATACTCTCAGAGCTTCGATAAAAGTATGGGTTTCAATGATGTTAATGTTTTTGACCTGGCAACGTCCTAGAATGACTTGGAAATCCACTCTTGTGATTCTGAAGTGGACCCTTCCATCATTGTTGTTTTTAGCTCACCTGTCACGTAGTTACAATGTGAGCTTTTGGGATCACTTTTTGTCCGTCGTCCGTCGTGCGTCCGTCCGTGCGTGCGTGCGTCCGTAAACTTTTCTTCAAACGACATCGCCTCCTAAACCACTGATCGTATTTTGACCAAACTTCACAGGAATGATCCTTAGGTGGTCCCCTTTCAAAGTTGTTCAAATGGTTCCGGTCCGTTGCACATATAGGTCACAGTAGCCAAAAATAGATTTTTTTTTCACCGCAAACTTAAAAAATCTTCTGCTCTGAAACCGCAAGGCCCAGGTCTTTGATATTTGGTATGAAGCTTCATCTAGTGGACCCCTACCAAGATTGTTCAAATTATAGTGCTGGGGCCAAAAATGCCCCCGCACGGGGGCCCTTTGGTTTTACATGGGCTTATATAGGGAAAATCTTTAAAAATCTTCTTCTCTAATACCGCAAGGCCCAGGTCTTTGATATTTGGTATGAAGCTTCATCTAGTGGACCCCTACCAAGATTGTTCAAATTAAAGTGCTGGAGCTAAAAATGCCCCCGCACGGGGGCCCTTTGGTTTTACATGGGCTTATATTGGGAAAATCTTGAAAAATCTTCTTCTCTGAAACCGCAAGGCCCAGGTCTTTGATATTTGGTATGAAGCTTCATCTAGTGGACCCCTACCAAGATTGTTCAAATTATAGTGCTGGGGCCAAAAATGCCCCCGCACGGGGGCCCTTTTGGTTTTACATGGGCTTATATAGGGAAAATCTATAAAAATCTTCTTCTCTGAAACCGCAAAGCCCAGGTCTTTGATATTTGGTATGAAGCTTTATCTGGTGGACCCCTACCAAGATTGTTCAAATTAAAGTGCTGGATCTAAAAATGCCCCCACACGGGGGCCCTTTGGTTTCACATGGGCTTATATAGGGAAAATTTTGAAAAATCTTTTTCATTGAAACCGCAAGACCCAGGTCTTTGATATTTGGTATGAAGCTTCATCTTGTGGACCTCTACCAAGATTGTTCAAATAATAGTGCTGGGGCCAAAAATGCCCCCGCACGGGGGCCCTTTGGTTTTACATGGGCTTATATAGGGAAAATCTTTAAAAATCTTCTTCTCTAATACCGCAAGGCCCAGGTCTTTGATATTTGGTATGAAGCTTCATCTAGTGGACCCCTACCAAGATTGTTCAAATTATAGTGCTGGAGCTAAAAATGCCCCCCACACGGGGGCCCTTTGGTTTTACATGGGCTTATATAGGGAAAATCTTTAAAAATCTTCTTCTCTGAAACCGCAAGGCCCAGGTCTTTGATATTTGGTATGAAGCTTTATCTGGTGGACCCCTACCAAGATTGTTCAAATTAAAGTGCTGGATCTAAAAATGCCCCCACGCGGGGGCCCTTTGGTTTTACATGGGCTCATATAGGGAAAATCTTTTTCTCTGAAACCGCAAGACCCAGGTCTTTGATATTTGGTATGAAGCTTCATCTAGTGAAACCCTACCAAGATTGTTCAAATTATAGTGCTGGAGCTAAAAATGCCCCCCCCCCCCACACGGGGGCCCTTTGGTTTTACATGGGCTTATATAGGGAAAATCTTTAAAAATCTTCTTCTCTGAAACCGCAAGGCCCAGGTCTTTGATATTTGGTATGAAGCTTCATCTAGTGGACCAAAAATTCCCCCGCACCAGGGCCCTTTTGTTTTACATAGGCTTATATAGGGAGAATCTTGAAAAATCTTCTTCTCTGAAACTGCAAGGCCCAGGTCTTTGATATTTGGTATGAAGCTTCATCTTGTGGACCTCTACCAAGATTGTTCAAATTATAGCCCTGGGGCCAAAAATGCCCGCGCTCCGGGGCCCTTTGGTTTTTACATAGACGTATATATGGAAAATCTTGAAAAATCTTCTTCTTTGAAACCACAAGGCTTAGGTCTTCAATATTTGTTATGAAGCTTCAGCTAGTGGACCTCTATAAAGATTGTTCAAATTATAGCCCTGAGACCAAAAATGCCTCCGCCATGTGGCCCTTTGGTTTTACATAGACTAATATAGGGAAAATCTTTAAAAATCATCTTCTCTGAAACACAAGGCTTAGGTCTTTGATATTTGTTATGAAGCTTCAGCTAATGGACCTCTACCAAGATTGTTCAAATAATAGCCCTGGGGCCAAAAATGCCCCTGCTCCGGGGCCCTTTAGTTTAACATAGACTTATATAGGGAAAATCTTGTTTTTTATAGACTTCTATATGCAGGGTAAACCTTTAAAATCTTCTTCTCTGAAACCAGAAAGCCCAGGTCTTTCATATTCGATATGAAGCTTCATCTTGTGGACCTCTACCAAGATTGTTCAAATTATAGCCCTGGGGCCAAAATTGACCCTGCCCGGGGCCCACTTGTTATACATTGGATCAGGTGAGCGAACCAGGGCCCTCTGGGCCCTCTTGTTGTTTTTAGTTGGGGTTTTACGTCCCTGTCAACACTATTTAGGTCATTTTGGAGACGTTGCTTCCGATTTTGTGGGACTTGTACCCAACATTGCGATGAAACGACATCTCAAGCCCTACCATCCATAGAAACCACCACAGTTTAAGGTGCGGTCCGACTCGCATCACTTTTCCTGGGCAGGCTTTCACCTAAACTGTTTACCAGTTCTCATGTTTGGTGGGTTTCAGCTCTGTGCGGAAGCACCATGCAGCCCAGTCTTTTTCTCCAAGCCCCTATGGGTGGGGGTGCACGCCCATTGTTGCAAACAGAAGAGTGGGCCAAAGTAGACTGGCTTTATCTTTAAAGACATCTCTGGGGAGCAGATTAAGCTCAATAATTAACAGAATGGCAAACAGTGTTTATCCGTATCTGTACTGGTCTACATGGTACGTGTAAAGCGTCTGTTGATTCACAGTTTTCTGTTGTGACAAACCTCAGAAAATAACGCAATGCGGTGAAAATCCGCTATTATGCTTTTAAACATTTAGAAGGTTCCAGTTACCTTTTTGTGTTTTTCTACATCCAGTGTGCTCGAGTGAAAAACCACTTTTGAGACTGTTCAAAAGTGGTCTTAAAAATCACTTTTGAACAGTCCCAAACGTGGTCTTAATATAGATTTTTGTAATGTGTGGATTTTAATGATGTGTCGGTTATAAATATCCAAACATATAGTACAGCTTCAGTTTAAGTTAGACGATTCTATTTCCCATGAGAAATACGTAAAATGGATAACCTGCTCTTTTCTCATTAGAAAATGGAGTTTGCTGTTTGCCAGGGGGCGTGATTATCAAAGCATACATGTATTCGTGCATTACATGAACTGTCTGCGGATGTCACAAAACTGGCATAAATGGATCAGATTGTCTTCAACCCAATAACTTGGGAAAATACCATTTCCAGTTATAAGAATATCGGGCACGTGGTCAACGCCATCTTTCAATGTTACAAATATGGCATAATGGGCTAGAAGCGCAGTTGGGAAGTTTTTTTTTTTTTTTTTTTTTTTTTTTTTTGATTCGAGGTTTAACGTCCCCGTCAACGCTGTAAAGGTCATTTTGGAGACGTTGCTTCCAATTTTGTGGGACTTTTACCCGACATTGAGACGAAATGACATCTCAAGCCCTGTCGCCCAATGAAACCAATAGGGTTTATTTGCATGGACGGTCGGCCTCGCACCACGGTTCCTGGACAGGCTTAAATCCTCTAAGCGGTTTACCAGTATTAGTGTGCGGGCCGGATTCAGCTCTGCGTGGAAGCATCATGCAGCCCATATATTTCTACAAGCCCCTATGGGCGGGAGCCTGGTTAAAAGGAATTAATAATTTAAAGCTAAGGCAATCAATGATTCGAGAAAGTTTCTGGTGGAAGAATGTTCACTGCTTATGTATAATATGTTCTATAAACGGGTTATCTATATCCTTTGGAAGCAAGGAATACACCACAGAAGTGAAAAATATGGAGTGTACATGTTTTCTGGGCCAGACTAGCTAGTTTCGGCCATTTAGGCCTCATCAGTGACCCTCAGATATTTTCAAAATTCCACAATGGAATCAATCTACACTATGATGTAGGGCAGGGAGACGTTTTACCGCCGCCACACATTCCCACACACCAGCTGTAGTGAAGTTAAATATGTTCTTTAAACGGGTTATCCTTTGGAAGCAAGGAATACACCACAGAAGTGAAAAATATGGAGTGTACATGTTTTCTGGGCCAGACTAGCTAGTTTCGGCCAATTAGGCCTCATCAGTGATCCGCAGATATTTTCAAAATTCCACAATGGAATCATATAAGCCTGTCCAGGGTAAGTGTAGTTCGGTAAATTGATCGGCTGGATATAAATTGGGCCGTTAACCAATCAAACACATGCGCATTCACAAAGCCTGATACAAAACCTCTATAGACTGACAAAAATTGTTGTGGCTTTATTGACTGGACAAACATGAGAAAAAGTTTTTTTAACCCATACATGTATATGCCTTGCGGCAGTTTTGGGACGATTTCCAGACACTTCGGCCCCACTACGACCTCGGCCCCTAGACAGGTCGGCCCAAAACCAAGTCGGCCATAGACACCTCGGCCCTAGTCACCTCGGCCCTAGACACCTCGGCCCCACTGTCACCTCGGCCCCTAGACATCTCGGCCCCAAAGACACCTCGGCCCCACTTTTGATATCTGTTAGGGTATGAGCATTTATATCATGTTAAAATCGGCCCCGCCCATCAGGACTTCAAAAAACCGACAGCCTGTGGCATCAGTACTGGTAAATCGCTTAGAGGTTCTAAGCCTGGCTAGGAAAAGCGGTGCGAGTCGGACCGTTCATACTTATAAACCCTATTGGTTTCAATGGGCTGCAGGGCTTGAGAAGTCATTTGATCTCAATGCCGGGTAAAATTCCCACAAAATTGGAGGCAACGTCTCCAAAATGACCGATTCTGTGTTGATTTGAGTGTTAAGCGTCAAATCTAACAAACAAAACATCATGTTAACCCCGCTAAACTCCAGTTTATATGGGGACAACTGGGGTTCGTAGGGGCATACATTATTTACACCACGAAGACACGCATTTATAATTTTGACTCCCTTGAACCCCACAGTTATATAGTAAACTTGGGGTTTACAGGGGTAAACCTTATTTTTCTTATTTGAGCAGAAATAATAAAAATACCACCATTCTTCGTCTTATAATGAAGTTTTTACGGCGGTAAAGTTTATAATGCATTTGTACAGGCATGTTTTCGTAATTCTTATTTCTGCTCCAAGATACAGGTTATGTGTTATATAATTTTTGTTTTACGGAATCTTCTATTAAGTTGTTAGGAAACAAGATCAAATTAATGTATTGCTTTTTTATTTCATATGAAATTAACAAATAACCAATGAGACATTTATAATAAATATAACAACGAATACACGACATTTTCAGGTTAACTTGGACTACACTCTTAAGGACAGCTAATCCCCCGCCGCCTTCAGCCGTGACGTTGACCTTGGGTCAGCATCACAAAAAGTGGGGTGTAGCGGGTTGTTCTAATTGTGCATATTTGATACTGATTGTCAAGGAGCCTTTTCTAAAAGAATATATAGGGCCATGAAGACTTTGCACTCAGTGCACATCCAGATCCATCTGATCTGGATCTACATTATCATTCAGTTTGCGAAATTTAAATGAATACAATATTCATGTATCAAGTAATTTGAGGGTCTGATAGTCAGAAATGTGACTAATAAATAAATTAAATAAATAAATTATACAGTATACTTGTTTCTGTCCATCTTTAAATATGAGCTGATATGACAATCAAATAGGAATTTCTAAATGTGTGAAAATTGATAACAATGGAAACATACTGAGCAATTCCTACAAAAATACGAGCAGTGAAGACTTTGCACACATTGCACATCCAGATCTACACTGTTTGCCACTAATATATATATATAGTACACATGTATGAAGTAATTTGAGTAGCTGATAGTCAGAAATGTGACTAATAAATGAATAAATAAATGAATAAATAAATAAATAAATAAACAAATAAATAAAGTATACAATATACTCGTTACTGTCTTTAATAAGAGCTAGAATGACAATCAAGTGTGTGAAAACTGATAACAATGATCTGTTTATCATCAAGGATCTCTTTATTGGGGTAAAGGGATTAGTAACGCCTTGTTGTTTATTGAGCTTCACACTTTACTAATTTAAGTGTTTAATTGTTCTTGTAAAACTTTTTGCTTGATAGTGTACTAACCTGAAATTCATTATTCGTTACCCCGCTGAACACGATAATCCTGTTCTTTGCAAACTGTGTATAGATCCTGATCAGATTGCTTCTGCCCTCTGAACCGGATCTGCACCGTTTTTCATGCAGTTTTTGAATTGCATGCATACATTATATTAATTGGTTTACTTACGAGGATAATTCTAGTTCAGCGAACCTGAACACTGATGATTACCTAATGAATAAATAAATAAATAAATTGTTTGTTTGTATTGGAGTTTAGCGGCCCAGTCAACACTATTTTAGCTCATTTTCGAGCCGGTCAGTTTACCTATCCACACTTTACCTGGGCAGGCTTATACGTAAGCGGTTAACCATTACAGTGCTCTTTTTTTTCGCCGGAAAGTGACAACTGCCCTTCTTGAATCAGCAGAAGGGAGAGAATGACCAAAGAAAAAATTTCATAATCTCCACGAAAGAAAGTTGCCGACCCCGGTAGGTATCGAACCCGCGTCCTCCTGATCACCAGTCATACGCGCATCCGACTTAGCTACCGAGGCCGGATAAATAAATAAATTAATAAATAAATATATAAATATGTTAACAAATATAAGATCCAACCCGATCTCTTATTTAAGTGGAAGCCCCGTGAAAAGCAAAGTGGGGCCGAAGTGTCTAGGTATATGGGACCGAGGTGTCTAGGGGCCGAGGTGTCCAGGGGCCGGTCAGTTTGTCTAGGGTTTCAATTTTATGTGGGGCCGAGGTGGTTGTGGGGCCGAGGTGTCTAGGGGCCGAAGTGTCTAGGGGCCGAGGTGGTTTTGGGGCCGAAGTGTCCTGTTACCTTTGGGACAATAGCAAACAGTGCAGACTCGGATCAGACGCCGCAGAACGCGGCGTCTGATCGGAGTCTACACTGTTTGCTGAAAATATGAACTTGTTAGTTAAACTTACCATGCACAGGTAAAATAAATCTCACATTCCCTATAATTGTAAATGGACCACTCCAAACTTATTTAAGTGAAAAATTCCATTGTCATATATGGGTTAAACAAACGCCGGTTTATGTTCTTCAAATGCGCATGCGCAAACAACTGACAGGTCTTGCTTGAAGCTGCCTATTAGGCGACCAGCAAAGGCTCTTGTGAGACTACACTTATGCTAAGCCGAACAACAAAGTCGCTTAGTCTTAAGCGAACTGCAAAGACCCTTGCGGGACTAGGCATATGCTTAGGCGAACAGCAAAGGCTCTTGCGAGACTGCGTTTATGCTTAGGTGAACAGCAAAGTCTCTTAGTCTTAAGTGAACTGCAAAGACTCTTGCGGGACTGCGCTTATGCTTAGGCGAACAGCAAAGGCTCTTGCAAGACTGAGCTTATGCTTAGACGAATAGTAAAGGCTTTTGCGGGACTGCGCTTATGCTTAGGCGAACAGCAAAGGCTCTTGCAAGACTGCGCTTATGCTTAGGCGAACAGTAAAGGCTTTTGCGGGACTGCGCTTATGCTTAGGCGAACAGCAAAGGCTCTTGCAAGACTGCGCTTATGCTTAGGCGAACAGTAAATGCTTTTGCCTGACTGCGCTTATGCTTAGGCGAACAGCAAAGGCTTTTGTGGGACTGCGCTTATGCTTAGGTGAACAACAAAGTCTCTTAGTCTTCCGTAAACTGCAAAGACTCTTGTGGGACTGCGCTTATGCTTAGGCGAACAGCAAAGGCTCTGGCAAGACTGCGCTTATGCTTAGGCGAACAGTAAAGGCTTTTGTGGGACTGCGCTTATGCTTAGGTGAACAGCAAAGTCTCTTAGTCTTACGTGAACTGCAAAGACTCTTGTGGGACTGCGCTTATGCTTAGGCGAACAGCAAAGGCTCTTGCAAGGCTGCGCTTATGCTTAGGCGAACAGCAAAGGCTTTTGTGGGACTGCGCTTATGCTTAGGTGAACAGCAAAGTCTCTTAGTCTTACGTGAACTGCAAAGACTCTTGTTGGACTGCGCTTATGCTAAGGCGAACTGCAAAGGCTATTGCAAGACTGCGCTTATGCTTAGGCGAACAGTAAAGCTCTTGCGGTGCTGCGCTTATGCTAAGGCGAACTGCAAAGTCTCTTGCGAGACTATGCTTATCCTTAAGCGAACAGGCCGGCCTTGCGAGACTGCATGCCCCCGCCCTTGGGCTGCATGATGCTTCCACGCAGAGCTAAAACTGACCACAGACGAGTAATGGTAAACCGCTCTGAGGATCTAAGCCTGTCCAGGTAGAGCGGTGCGAGTTGGACCGTCCATGCTTATAAACCCTATTGATCTCATTGGGCGACAGGGCTTGAGATGTCATATCATCTCAAAGTCGGGTAAAAATCCAACAAAATTGGGAGCAATGTCCCCAAAATGACCTAAACAGTTTTGACGGGGACGTTAAACCTCAAATCAAACAAAAAATCTTGCGAAACTGCGGTAAGACTGCTTAACCAAACAGGAAAGGCTCTTGCGAGACTGCGCTTATGCTAAGGCAAACAGCAAAGGCTTTAGCGAGACAGCGCTTTTGCTTAGGGCAACAGCAAAGTCTCTGGCGAGACTGCGCTTATGCTATCTGGCGAACAGCGAGACTTCTGCGCTTATGCTTATGCGAACAGCAAAGGCTCTTGCGAGACTGCGCTTAAGCGCAGTCTCGCCAGTACCTTTGCTGTTCGTCTTTGTGATAAGTACCCTTTTAAATGAGCAAGCTCCCGCCCCGCCCATCGGGGCTTGAAGAAATAGATGGGCTGCATGATGCTTCCACGCAGAGCTTAATCTGACCACACACGAGTATTGGTAAACCACGTAGGGGATCTAAGCCTGCCTAGGCAAAGCGGTAGGAGTCGGACCGTCCATGCTTATAAACCCTATTGGTTTCATTGGGCGACAGGGCTTGAGATGTTATTGCATCTCAATGTCGGGTAAAATTCCCACAAAATTAGAAGCAACGCCTCCAAAATGGCCTATACAGTGTTGACGGGGACGTTGAACCTCAAATCAAATCAAGCAAACAATGAGCAAGCTCGGGCTTGTAAGGCGTGGCCCATTTGTACAAATAAAGTTTTCGGCATACTCTCTTGTGTCTCTAGTGACATTTTCGCATGACTGCAGATATCGATTTGTATTATAATTTAGAAACTTGTTTTTTTTTTCTAGTTTTGTTTGTGTGTACGCATTAGAATCGTCCACTCGATGAGGGAAATATCGTCTATCAAAGATTTATCCTTGAAAACAAAGGAGTACACCAATGAACTGAAAACTGTCTTGGCAACTACAGTTGAACTTCAATGGCTCGAACACGTTTGGGACCTCGAAAATCTGTTCGAGGCAGGGGTAGTTCGAGCCACTGAGGTTACTGTCAGGAGGCATAACGAGATACTTTTTGACATCTTTTCGGTGTTCTGTAATGAATATGTATGCTGTGTGTACTCATTAGAATCGCCTCATCGAGGCGATTCTAATGAGTACACACGGCATACATTTGCAAGATAAAAGACTAAAATCTCATTAATTATCCCCCACTATTTCTTATGTAGAGGATTTGGCTAGGGGCTCAAGAATGTGTTCGACTCTTCCATGGTAAACGAGACATCGGTGCTCGAGCCATCGAAGTTCTACTGTAATTAGTGCACATAACATACCTTAACGAAACGACATCCCTACATAATTCCCACTATGTCACTTGAACTGGCGCTATGACTGACCCGCAGTGGTTCGAACTAGATGTATCTCGAACATAACTATTTTCATGGTAACTAAGGTGTTCGATAAATTGAAGTTTGACATAACATACAGTAGAACTTCGATGGCTCGAACAACGATGGCTCGTTTACCATGGATGAGTGTGTGTGTGAATTCGGGTTTAACGTCGCTTTCAACAATTTTTCAGTCATATCACGACGGTGTCTGGTTGCGACAGGGAGCTCAATGCTCACGTTTATAGTGCTGCCTCACTGAAGTATCATGTCCCAGACACATTACATGATACCACACTCAGTCACATTATCCTGACACTGGATCGACCAGTACTAGCTCTACCCCGTAAATCTGAGTGCCAAACGAGGAGCAGCTAGTACCATTTTTAACGACTTTGGTATGTCGCGGCCCGGGATCGAACCCGAGACCTCCCGTTCCCCGGAGCGGACACTCTACCAACTGAGCTATCGGGGCCGGTTTACCATGGATGAGTCGAACCCATTCTTGAGCCCCTAGCAAAATCCTCTACATAAGAAATAGTGGTAGATAATTAAGGAGATTTTAGTATTTTATCTTGCAAATGTATGCTGTGTGTACTCATTAGAATCGCCTCAATGAGGCGATTCTAATGAGTACACTCAGCATACATATTTATTATAGAACACCGAAAAGATGTCTAAAATTATCTCGTTATGCCTCCTGACAGTAATCTCAGTGGCTCGAACTACCCCTGTCTCGAACAGATTTTCGAGATCCCAAAGGTGTTCGAGCCATTGAAGTTCGACTGTAGTATGTAAACGCTATTCTTCTTTTTCAGGTTACGACGCCTATGACGGCGCTCCGTATGTTGAGAGAATCTCTGAGGGCAGGGTCTTGTTCCTCGACCTCACCCTACCCCTCTACGGGCTTCCGCTTTACGACTGGATCATCAGCCTCGAGGTCGCCGAACACATTCCGAAACAGTTCGAGTCTATTTATATCGACAACCTGGTACGTCATGCGCGTGAAGGACTGGTAATAAGCTGGGCTGCGCCGGGTCAGAAGGGATATTCCCATGTTAATAATAGACCACTGGAGTACGTGCAGTCAGTTATGAAAGGGCATGGTTTCGAATTTGATTCAAACAGTTCAGAGGTGTTGAGACACAGTGCGAAAGTAGAATGGTTTAAAACAAATATCAATGTTTTCAGAAGAACTGCCATCAAGGAAGAACTGTTGAAGATATATTCCTAGCTATTAATAGATAAGCGTGGCCCCCGAGGTTAGCTCAGCGCAATGGAACATAAGATTTTTGTCCTGCTTATAAATTTTAAAATGCCAACAATTGTTGGCATTTTAACATTCATGAGCAGGACAAACCATATTATTCGCTGATTTAAGCAAGACAGTTGTCTGATCTGTTTGTATTTTAATACCTATGAGCAATACAGTTGAGTGGAGCATAAGTTCGTCCTGCTTATAAATTTTAAAATGCCAACAATTGTTTGCATTTTAAAGTTTATGAGCAGGACAAACCATATTATTTGCTGATTTAAGCAAGATAATTGGCTGATCTGTTTATATTTTAATACCTATGAGCAATACAAATTTCATGCTCAGTTGAGTTGAGCAAAAACGTTTTATAACCTCGGGGTCTGGATATGATAAAATCGACAAAACGACATGAACGCCAAGAAAACACACCGGTCAGCCTGATCATCCACCCAGTCCGGCCTGACTCGTCGTTTTTTAGCTCACCTGTCACGTAGTGACAAGGTGAGCTTTTGGGATCACTTTTTGTCCGTCGTCCGTCGTGCGTGTGTGCGTGTGTGCGTGCGTGTGTGCGTGCGTAAACTTTTTCTTCAAATGACATCTCCTCCTAAACCACTGATTGGATTTTAACCAAACTTCACAGGAATGATCCTTAGATGGTCCCGTTTCAAAGTTGTTCAAATGGTTCCGGTCCATTGCACATCTAGGTCACAAGAGCTAAAAATAGATTTTTAAAATGAAAAATTTAAAAATCTTCTTCTCTGAAACCGCAAGGCCCAGGTCTTTGATATTTGGTATGAAGCTTCATCTAGTGGACCTCTACCAAGATTGTTCAAATTATGGCCCTTGGGCCAGAAATGCCCCCGCCCCGGGGGCCTTTGGGTTTACATAGGCTTATATAGGGAAAATCTTTAAAAATCTTCTTCTCTGAAACCACAAGGCCCAGGTCTTTGATATTTGGTGTGAAGCTTTACCTAGTGGACCTCTACCAAGATTGTTAAAATTATAGCCCTAGGGCCAAAAATACCCCCGCCCCGGGGGCCTTTGGTTTTACATAGGCTTATACAGGGAAAATCTTTAAAAATCTTCTTCTCTGAAACCGCAAGGCCCAGGTCTTCTATATTTGGTGTGAAGCTTCATCTAGTGGACCTCTACCAAGATTATTCAAATTTTTACCCTTGGGCCAGAAATGCCCCTGCCCCGGGGGCCTTTGGATTTACATAGGCTTATATAGGGAAAATCTTTAAAAATCTTCTTCTCTGAAACCACAAGGCCCAGGTCTTTGATATTTGGTGTGTAGCTTCACCTAGTGGACCTCTACCAAGATTGTTAAAATTATAGCCCTAGGGCCAAAAATCCCCCCGCCCCTTGTGCCTTTGGTTTTACATAGGTTTATACAGGGAAAATCTTTAAAAATCGTCTTCTCTGAAAGCGAAAGGTCCAGGTCTTCTATATTTGGTGTGAAGCTTCATCTAGTGGACCTCTACCAAGATTGTTCAAATTATGGTCTGTGGGCCAGAAATGCCCCTGCCCCGGGGGCCTTTGGATTTACATAGGCTTATATAGGGAAAATCTTTAAAAATCTTCTTCTCTGAAACCACAAGGCCCAGGTCTTTGATATTTGGTGTGAAGCTTCACCTAGTGGACCTCTACCAAGATTGTTCAAATTATAGCCCAAGGGGGCAAAAATGGGCCAGAAATGCCCCTGCCCCGGGGGCCTTTGGATTTACATAGGCTTATATAGGGAAAATCTTTAAAAATCTTCTTCTCTGAAACCACAAGGCCCAGGTCTTTGATATTTGGTGTGAAGCTTCACCTATTGGACCTCTACCAAGATTGTTCAAATTATAGCCCTAGGGGGCAAAAATGCCCCCTCCCGTTGATCCTTTGGTTTTACATAGGCTTATACAGGGAAAATCTTTAAAAATCTTCTTCTCTGAAACCACAAGGCCCAGGTCTTTGATATTTGGTGTGAAGCTTCACCTATTGGACCTCTACCAAGATTGTTCAAATTATAGCCCTAGGGGGCAAAAATGCCCCCTCCCGTTGATCCTTTGGTTTTACATAGGCTTATACAGGGAAAATCTTTAAAAATCTTCCTCTCTGAAACCGAAAGGCCCAGGTCTTCGATATTTGGTGTGAAGCTTCATCTATTGGACCTCTACCAAGATTGTTAAAAAAAATCTTCTCCTCTAAAACCACAAGGCCCAGGTGTTTGATATTTGGTGTGAAGCTTCACCTAGTGGACCTCTACCAAGATTGTTCAAATTATAGCCCTAGGGCCAAAAATGCCCCGCCCTGGGGGCCTTTGGTTTTACATAGGCTTATACAGGGAAAATCTTTAAAAATCTTTTTCTCTGAAACCACAAGGCTCAGATCTTTTATATTTGGTGTGAAGCTTCATCTAGTGGATGTCTACCAAGATTGTTCAAATTATAGCCCTGAGGACAAAAATGCCCCCGCCTCGGCTTACGTAGGCTTATGTAGGGAATATCTTAAAAAAATCTTCTTCTCTGAAACCGCAAGGCCCAGGTCTTTGATATTTGGTGTGTTGCTTCATCTAGTGGACCTTTGCCAAGATTGTTCAAATTTTAGCCTTTGTTGATATTTGGTATGAAGCTTCACCTTTTTAGACCTCCCTCAACATTATGCACATTATAACACTGGAGTCAATAATGACCCTCTCCAGGGCCCACTTGTTACTCTATGGATCAGGTGAGCGATCCAGGGCCATCATGGCCCTCTTGTCTCTCATTAGATAGTCCAGAGCATGGACATAAAGGGTGCTAACAGTGAAGACTCTGATCTGACTCCTCTGATGCACAGGCTGATCTGATTCTCGGTGCTTCAAAATGTCTACTTGTAGGGAGGTTATTGCGCCGGCTTATATTGTTTGTTGATGTTTAACGTCCCCGTCAGGTGGGGAGATACGTGTACCTGGGGTTTAGAGGTGTGTTCATTTCACGGACTTTCTATCATGATGTGAGGCTGAGCAGGTTGGTTTGAGTATTGCTTGGTGGGAAACTCCAAAGTCAGGTTTTCTTGTGAAGGGGCTCAGAATATCCTGTTTTGTGTGTTATGGTTACACCTTTAATGGGAGAAAATTCTTTACAAATACAGTAAAATTCCCATATTAAGACCACCTTTGTGACTGTTCAAAAGTGGTCTTTAAGACCACTTTTGAACAGTCCCAAAGGTGGTCTCTGACCAGAGGATATGGTAGGTAGAAAACACAAAGAAAAAGTCAGTATACCCTTCAAAATAAGCTTTTTATAGCAAACTTAGTCCTAATTTTAAGTGGTCTTAATAGCGGAATTTTACTGTACTTAAAGCCATCATGAATACACACCTATATAATTTTGACCCCCTTAAACCCCCTTTTATACAATAAAACTTAGATTTACCAGGGTAAATACTAGTTTTATTATTGCTGCTCAAAAACCATATATTATGGGCCGCCTCATCCTAACACATCCCCACAATCTATGTTTTTAGCAGAAAAATGAAATATCAGAATTATTTTTATTCTAAAAATTTAATTTTTTGGTGAGAAAAGTTTCAGTATATTTGAATAGGCGTGTTTTGTTAATGTCAACCCCATTCGCAGCTGTCGTCTCTTAGATATTTC
Organism: Lucinisca nassula; assembly: GCA_963580285.1. Classification (NCBI taxonomy): domain Eukaryota; kingdom Metazoa; phylum Mollusca; class Bivalvia; order Lucinida; family Lucinidae; genus Lucinisca; species Lucinisca nassula. The sequence goes on from OY757010.1 coordinate 79,907,076, forward strand.
TAGTTGGCCAATCAGGAGCAAGTTCCTCCCCTTGAGAGAAGATCCCTTTTCCGAGGGGTAAATGTTAGAAGAAGGGCCAACAGAAAGTCACAAACGTTGTCACCTTTGTAAAATGGCAGAAAATATCAAAGTTGCGCGCAGATGCCTGTAGATCCAAACCATCTTCCAATAGGCGGGAAGCTATATTCGTCGTGTGCCCGCATGCTGATTAGTGGCTTCATTGTGGGCCCGTGCCCGGTGACACAATCTTGCAAACGCAGTTGCATTGACGGCCTTGCAAGAGATGTCCCACAAGCTCAGCAAAATCACTAAAGTCAAGGTTACTAAAATAGCGCAGTGGCATTTCCAGTGTTAGAGAGCTACCCGTTCTGACTCTTTTTGAAGCTCAATGGAGTCTGTGGCTTCTAGCCACAGATTGTCTTTCTAGCCACAGATGCCACTGAGCAGCAGAATGTACCGCTAACATTACAAAAACATGTCTAACCAAATATATTGAAAATTTTACCAGCAAAATAATGAAAATTTTCAGATAAAAGTTCTGATTTTTTCATAGATTGTGAGTGCTCGTTAGAACCGCCTCGTCGAGGCGGTTCTAACGAGTACCCACAGTCTAGGATTTTGAGCAGAAATAAGAAAAATAATGTTTACCCCTGTAAAAAAGTGGGATTAAAATAATATAGGCGTGTTTTCGTGATGAATCCATCACAGAGGCCACTGAGCAGCAGAATTAGTCGACACAGGTGGCTCTCTAACACTGAAAATATAATTGATTTTTTTTAGCCCACCAGAGCCGAAGGCAGCCTCGATAGCGCAGTGGTTAACGCGTTCGACTTATGATCGAGAGGTTGTGCGAGGTGTGTCCTTCGGCAAGACACGTAATGACACTACCCCGCCCCACCCAGGTGTAAATGGGTAGCAGTGGTATAAAAGCCACTGCCTCTCTCTCTCGCGCGCGGAATGAGTGTTCGAGAGCGATTCAATAAGCTAGAAGCTTTCATCGCAATCGAACTAAAATAAATTAGTATAAACTAAGGCTCCGGGGGAGCTTATAGTATAGGCATTGGTCCGCCGTCCGTCGTCCGCGTCCGCGTCGGCGTCAACATTTTCAAACGACTTCTCAGAAACTGCTGGGCCAATTGAAACCAAATTACATGTGGGTCCTCCATGGGATGGGGGAAAGAAAGTTTGTTCACGGGATCTTGGTCACATGACCAAGATGACCGTCATGCCAATATATGGTAAAAACCTACCAAGTTTGTTCAAATGATGACCTTTGGTTGACCTTGACCTTTTTTACGTCAAGGTCAAATTTGGTCACTTAGACATTTGTATGGAAAAATGACAAAACGGTGGATTTTTCTGATTGCATGGTAAACTGTGGCATCAGAAATGATATTTGCAATCAGCTGAATGGAAGTTTATCAATTCCAAGGGTCAAGGTAATTTGCTGTCCTTTGTCCTGGAAGGCTCAGATTCTGTATTTTTATCTTCTTCTCAACTTAAACTGCTGGGTCGATTGAAACCAAATTACATGTGGAGCCTCTATGGGAAGGGCGAACGAAAGTTTGTTCGTAAGGACTGTGTCACATGACCAATTGGGTAGATTGAAACCGAATTACATGTATATATGGAGCCTCTATGGGAAGGGCAAACGAAAGTTTGTTTGCAAGGACTCGGTCACATGACCAATATGGCCGCCCTGCTCATATATGGTCAAAACCTTTAAAATCTTCATCTCGGGACCCAAATGGCCGATGACCTTGAAACTTGGTATGCAGCTTCGGGGACTTGGGCCCTACCAAGTTTGTTCAAATGATGACCTTTGCTTGATTTGACCTATTTTACGTCAAGGTCAATTCAGCTGAATGGGAATTTATCCATTCCAAAGGTCAAGGTCATTTACTGACCTTTGTCCTGGAAGGCGCAGATTCTGGGTCGGTTGAAACCAGTTTTCATGAAGAGCCTCTATGGGAAGGGAGAAAGAAAGTTTGTTCGTAAGGACTGGGTCACATGACCAATTTGGCCACCATGCCCATATATGGTAAAAATCTGTAAAAATATTCTTTCCAGGAACCAAATGGCCGATGACCTTGAAACTTGGTATGCAGCATCGGGGACTTGGGCCCTACCAAGACTGTACAAATGATGACCTTTGGTTGATCTTGACCTGTTTAACGCCAAGGTAAAAGTTGGTCACTTAAACATTTATATGGAAAAAGGGCAAAACAGTGGATTTTTCTGATTGCATGGTAGCCTGTGACATCAGAAATGATATATGCAATCGGCTGAATGGAAGTGTATCGATTCCACAGGTCAAGGTCATTTGCTGACCTTTATCCTGGATGGCTCAGATTCAGTATTTTAAGCTTCTTCTCTACTGGTAGGTTGATTGAAATCAAATTACACGTGAAGCTTCTATGGGAACTGGGGGGGGGGGACGAAAGTTTGTTCGTATGGACTGGGTCACATGACCAATATGGCAGCCATGTCCATATATGGTAAAAACCTTGAACAATTTTCTTCTCAGGAACCAATCGGCCGATGACCTAGAAACTTGGTATGGAGCATCGGGGACTCGGGCCATACCACTTTTATTCAAATAATGACATTTGGTTGACCTTGACCTGTTTTACGTCAAGGTTAAATTTGGTCACTTAGACATTTGTATGGAAAAAAGGCAAGACAATGGATTTTACTGATTGCATGGTAACCTGTTGTTGTCACATGACCAAGGTGGGCACCATGTCTGTATTTGTATAAACCACATTACCTCTGGTGAGCGTAGTGGCCCATGGGCTTCTTGTTAGTAACAGTGGCTCAAGGGAATGGAAAGTATTACTGCTATACTAAATGTGCCAAATTATATGTGCATTTATTTTAGTATTGTGTAAGAGTATAGTGATTATTGTTGTAACATTGATAGTTTTTATCATATTATTAACGTCGAAAGCAGTTCCATAGCATCACTTCATATTTTATATTTATTATTTGTCTTCGCGTATTAGAATGAAATAACACCATGTAATTAATTTGATAATCCACTAATGGATTAATTATGCAGATTAGTTAGACTACCCTGTAACGTTACACGTATGACGTCCTTAACGACGTGGCGTTTACTAATGGTGGAATATTGGCATTTTTTATTGTTAAAATCGTGAATAAAACGCGTTATTAAATGTCATATGATAAATAGAATCTTGTTTTCGTGGTCATGTGTTATTAAATTCATTAAACCCGTTTAGGAAAAGGGATGGATGCTACGCGATGCCTCGCATTTCATCCATTTTCCTCAACTCCTTTAATAAATTCAATAATACATGAACACCCATGTAAGATCCTCTGTTTATTGTATAACTCCGTTGTTATTTAGCGTGAACAAGTCCGTAAAAGGATCACCTCCCTAAACCCCAATTTATATAGAGAAAACTGAGGTTTACGGGGTGTACATTATTTTTCTTATTTCTGCTCCAAGACATAGGTTGTGGGTACTCGTTAGAACCGCCTCAACGGGCACCTACAGCCTATATTTGCAGTAACACTAAGAAACATATCACGGATTTTTATCAGAAAGTAGTCATTTTTGGAGACGGGGAAAAATGCACTATGTCGCACTGATGTGTTATCGTTATGACATCAAGTTGTAGAAATGCTTTGACCATACGTGTAATACTGTAGGGATCAGCCATGGTTTTTAACGCATTAATATTTCCCGGGTCACGAGGAAGCTGTTTGAACACGAGGCCGTGGGCCGAGTGTTCAATTATCTTTCGAGCTACCCGGCAAATTTTATAGCAGTTGCTTTGTTCTTGCATAAATTACGGTCCCAACAGCAGATTCTGATGAAAACGCCCCACTGAAAGTTGCATACATTATTTAAAAAAAAAAAAAAAAAAAAAAAACGCCGCAGGTTGTAATCCAAGATGGCGGTCGTGGACAATTGAAGCGATTGCATTGTAAAAAAAGAAAGGTATGCAAGAAAAAAGAATCTTACATGGGTGCGAGGAGTAGATACAAAAATCCGTTCCTCGAGATCACTGTCCGGCATCACTCGGCAAGCCTCGTGATAGTGACCCTCGGGCGGATTATTCTAAGCCTCGTGATGCCGGACAGTGACCCTCGGGCGGATTATTCTAAGCCTCGTGATGCCGGACAGTGACCGTCGGGACGGATTTCACACTCATGTAAGATGATTCTTATACATGTATTCTCCCACATATATGTTACATGTCCCAAAATTACCCAAATGTTGTCGGCCCCCGCCCATCGGGACTTGAAGAAATATATGGGCTGCATGATGCTTCCACGCACACTCGAGTACTGGTTAACCGCTTAGAGGATCTAAGCCTGCCCAGGCAAAGCAGTGTGAGTGTCGGACCGTCCATGCTTATAAACCCTATTGGTTTCATTGGGCGACAGGGCTTGAGATGTTATTTCATCTCAATGTCGGGTAAATGTCCCACAAATTTGGAAGCAACGTCTCCAAAATGACCTTTACAGTGTTAAACCTCAAATCAAACAAACAAATGTATTCTCCCACGTGTATGTTACATGTCCCAAAATTATCCCAATGTTGCCCTGATCTTGCGCTATACGAGTAATTAACGTTCTCTGTCTCGAACTACCCTTGTCTAGAACATTTTTTGTACTTGCAAAGGCATTCGAGTCATTGAAGTTACACTTGGGCCTAGACTTCTAAAGTTGTCGGCAGGAATAATTACTAAAAGTATAACAATTATTGCTAATAAATGTTTATTGACTGGGGAATTTCCTTCCCTCTGGAAACAAGCTAAGGCCATCCCTCTTCATAAAGGGGGTGCAAAAGATGAAATCAATAATTATAGGCCAATATCTATCCTACCTACATTGTCGAACTTAATAGAGAAATTCATTCACGTACATTTCATGTCTTTTCTGGATAACTTTGAAATAATACATAGTTCCCAGAGCGGTTTTAGACCTGGTCACTCCACTGAAACGGCTTTGTTATTAATGACGGAACATTGGTTAAAAGCTTTAAACGACGGTAATATAGTAGGGACTGTTATGGTTGACTTCAGAAAAGCTTTTGATCTTGTTGACCATACGTTACTTTTAAAGAAACTAGCATGCTACAAATGTAATAGTTCTTTTCTGAAATTAATGGAATCATACTTAAGAAACCGTACACAAATTACAAATTACATCTGTAAATAACAAAATATCAGATCCAGGTCTTGTTACGAGTGGTGTACCTCAAGGGTCCATATTAGGTCCTCTTTTATTTTTAATTTTCATTAATGATTTGCCTTTAGCTTTGTCGCGAAACATTTCCTCTATAGATCTCTATGCTGATGATACTACGATATATGATATGCAAAGTGACCTGCACACATTAAAATTAAATCTGCAAGAAGCTCTTTTTTCCCTTCATATTGGTGTAAACAAAACGGGATGCTTTTAAATACTGAGAAAACTAAAGTTATGATAATAACAACAAGGCAAAAAAGAATACATATAGATGAGAGTATTTTAACTTTATCATATAATGGCACTGAACTAAACTTAACTACTGCTGACAAAATACTTGGTGTTAACATCGATGCTAATCTCACATGGAATGAACATTTCAACTTTATTTGCAAAAAGATATCCACTTATATTTGGCTGTTGTCCAGGATCCAACACTTCATTAATTATGAACACAAAGTTATTTTCTATAATGCGTACATTCATCCACATTTCAATTATTGCAATATAATATGGGGTAATTCATCAAATTATAATATGTCAAAAATAGTTAAACTACAGAAACGTGCTTGCAAAATAATCTTAGGCAATGAATACTCAAGTTTCGAAGATGCAAAATCAAGGCTAAGTATCCTTTCTTTCGAGCAAAGTATGTTCGTAAATAAGGCAAAAATCATGTTCAAAGTCACGCACAGTCTCTTACCAAAGTATATTTGTGAGTTATTTGAGAAAAAAAGGGATCAATCAAATCAAACAACACTGAGATCAACTTCTGGTCAAAATTTTAGAATTCCAAAACCTAATATAAATGTTTTCAAAAACAGTATATCATATTCGGGTCCTATTATTTGGAATAGCATACCAACTGAAATTAAGAATTCTTCATCGTATAATGCATTCTCACGAAATTGTATAGCTGGTTAATTAACTCTTGATGTTGTTGTATATATTGCAACGTGCGTATGCCTCCGCCACCTTGAACTTTTAAATGTCATATTACCATTTTGCATCTACAGTCGAACTTCGATATCTCAAATACATACTGGACCAAGAACTTACTTTGAAAAATAGGTACCCAATAGTACATAATAGAAATGATCTTGGGGCATATTTTCGACTTTCTATAAAATACACATGTTTTGTGTGTGCTCATTAGAATCGCCTCAAAAAGCAATTCTAATGATGCACACATAACATGCATTTCCAAGTAAACACCAAACAACCCCCACCATAACACAAGTATAGCTGGAGAAATGTAAACAAGGGACCCAAGAGTGAGCTCGAATTAGCCAAAGTAAACTAATTATCTGTAATAGAGTTATCGAAGTTTTACATACGAATGCTTCAATCATTTCTTCTTTTTCCACATTATGTTATCACTTTTGTTAATACCCATGTACTGTTCGTTAAATGTTTTGCATTGTGTTTTAGATAGAGGGCCTTGTGGAAGATTGGTTTTACCAAACGAGTTACCCTCTTTAAATAAAGAAATTACTTACTTACTTACTTACTTACTTACTGTGTTTCGAATTGTCATAAGGAGTGTTAATATGTCATAGAATATATTACATATGTAATTTAAGAATGTTTTTTTTTTTTCAACGCTCATGGCGTGAGTACAATCCCCATGAAGCGCGAAGCGTGTCATGGAGATTTGTTTTTCGCATTTGGATAACAACATATTGCATTTTTTCACATCTCCAAAATGGCTACTTTTCTTACAAAACTCTGTGATATTTTACTTATCTATACTCCAAACATAGGTTTTGGGTGCTCGTTAGAACCGCCTCATTGAGGCTGTTCTAACGAGTACCCACAACCTATGTCTTTGAGCAGAAATACAAAAATACACCCGTAAGCCCGAGAAAAGTTTTTTTTATATATATAAAGTTGGATTTAGTGGGGTGTTCATTTCACGGACTTTTTAACGTGATGGAGATTTTTTTAAGACGTCAACCGCTTCATCACATTATGAACGTTGAAAAGTGAAAGTTGTTATCATGTTTATTACAAACTTTATTTATTTTAAGATCATTCCTGTCATTATTTATGAAGGTTAGGTGAGAGTTGTGTGAAACACGTGCGGCTACATTGATATAATTCGATGCCCGCAGGCGTAACGTTAAACCGCAGTCAACCTGATGTGACGCCAATTGAACGTTAGCCCGTCAAGACGTTGCTTGACGGCGGCGTCATTGTTAGGCCATGCTGACCAATTAGGGCAATGCTTGACGACAACGTCACAATTAGGCCATGTTGACCGATCAAGGCGTTGCTTGACGACGACGTCACAGTTAGGCCATTCGTACCAATAAAGATGTTGCTTGATTGGGCCATGCTGACCAGTCAATGCGTTGCTTGACGACGACGTCACAATATGCCAAGCGAAGCGAAAAGGGATCCCCGAGCATGTGCGCCCAGCGAAGACTCTGATAAACCTGCACATCCGTGCATTCTGATAAGAATCTTCACAATACGCACATAATTAAGGGCATTGACATAAAGCTACTTCATGCAGTCAGCGAGAATTGTATTGTTAAAATCTTAAAACTTCCGACACCTTGAGGACTTCCTGCTATTGTCCTAAATTTTTAACAAATTTGTTTTACAACACAGCAAGAAGTTCAAGAAGTGCACGTGCAGATGGAGAAGTCTGACCTGGGTCTGCAGTGTTTGCTTAGACCTGTTAGGATCAGTTTTGTTTACAGGATCATGTACATGTATATATTTGAGACTTCGCTGAGCGCAAATACTCGAATACCTCTTTTAACCCTTATCTTGCTGTTCACGACAACCCCTATCTTTGCAAACAGTGTAGATCCAGATCAGATGGCTTCTGAAGAAGCCATCTGATCAGGATCTACACTGTTTGGCATTCAGTTGATGAATTTGTAGCAATATATTACATCAAGTAATTTGATTGGTTGATAAACAGAAATGGGTGTGGCTTAAATGAATATTCAGCAAGATAAGGGTTAATTCACGACGGCTCCATCGTCTTGAATTAATGTTTGGTAATTCGCCCTATAACAACACACGCTAAACTGAGGAAAATATAAGTGTATGAAGTTGGCTTGGAGTCTGGAGTATGGAGTTTGGAATTCACTTTATTCCGTAGCAGTAAAGTATAGTAAAATATTAGTGAATGTTAGGCAAAATCGATATTCCAAGCTACGAATCCCAAGCCAAGTTCACACACTCGGAAAATATTGGTTAAGCATCATATCAAAAGAATTAAATCAGCAGGAAGGAGACTTCTTTCATTCCATTCTTCTTATGTTTGTATAACTGGGCCAGCACTTGAGAAAAGAGTACTGATTACATTTGTTTGTTTGTTTGTTTGTTTTGGAGTTTTACGGCCCAGTCATCACTATTTAGGTCATTTTTGTGCCTGTCAGTTAACCTATGGACAGGCTTATACGTAAGCGGTTAACCAGTACAGTGCACATTCTTTAGCCAGAACATAACAACTGCCCTGCCTGAATCAGCGGAAGGGAGAGAATGACCGTAGGAAAGATTTCATGATCAATCTCCACGAAAGAATGTTGCCGTCCCCGGCAGGTATCGAACCCGCGTCCTCCTGATTAGCAGTCAGACGCGCATCCGACTGAGCTACCGAGGCCGGCTTGTACTGATTACATAGGCATAGGCGAGCAGTAAAGGCTCTAGCGCGCAGTCTCGCGAGAACCTTTGCTGCTCTCAGACATGTACTACCCGTTTTGTATCAGCTGCAACATCTCATTCATTGGACTAGAAAAAAGAAGAAAAGATTTAGTATATGACGTTGCGGCCCCCGCCCATAGGGGCTTGAAGAAATATATGGGCTGCATGATGCTTGCACGCAGAGCTGAATCCGGCCCACACACTAGTACTGGTAAACCAGAGGAGCAAATTCTTTCCTTTAAGAGTAGACCCTTTTCAGTGGAACAGAGCTTATTGAAAAGCGAACAGGAAGACCCGAAAGTTGTCTCCCTTTGAAAAAAATGGCGAAAAATCTGCCAGGTGTTCCCATTCCCCTCAAAAGGCGATGAAATTCAATTTAGAGTGGTCATATGATAAGCAGAGTCTTACACTCGTGACAATTTCACGAGCTGAAGTCTCGTCTCAATAAATATCATATGGAATGACCACTCGTGTAAGATCCTCTATTTCCAAATTATCAGATCAAAAGCTTACCTCTGTGTCTTTGATGGCAAGAATGTACTCCATATGCCACAAAGCACTGTGAAGACGAGTCAATCATGTTTGACAGTCTGCACATGTGACCTCAAAACAGTACAGTTCAACATCACACAATATTTTTGGTGCTGTTGGTGGTACACTGACCAATCAGTAGTCATCACTGACAAGTGAGTGTGCATTTGATCTAGTTCAGTTAACTTTTTGATTGTCAAAATTCTTCAGATAAAAGAAACTTGATTGCTATTCAGATCTTTGATCTTAACATTGGAAAGAAACATTTGACAGCAATGCCAGGAATTGAATGTTGCAGCTGGCTCAAAATGAGTAGTAAGTTTTACCTAGGAAGTTTTACCCTGATGGTTGTCTGCGCATGCTTATTTAAAGAACATCACGAAAACACGCCTATACAAATACATTGTAACCTCTATCGCGGAAAAAATGAAAATTTTAAGATGACAAATTGGGATATTTTTCTTATTTCTGCTCAAAATATTTTAGAGCAGAAATAAGAAAAATAAGGTTAACCTCTGTAAACCCCAGTTTTACTATATGGGGTTCAAGGGGGTCAATATTGTATACCCGTGTTTTCGTGATGACATGAATCAGAGAATGCGTAGGGGCCATTTTCTTGCGGTTTGGCTCAGACATTGTATTATAATGTAGTATATATATGTATACATGTATTGTTGTTGAAATAAAAATAATGCTGGCCTCGGTAGCTCAGTCGCATGTGCGTCTGACTTGCGATCGGGAGGATGCGGGTTCGATACCTGCCGAGGTCGGCTACATTCTTTCGTGGAAATTGAGCATGAAATCTTTTAGAAGCCTCCGTGATGTAGTGGTTATGCTACTCGCCTTGTAAACCAGGGATTGCAGGATTGATCCCGGGCTTCTCCAGACTTTCAGGTGAGTCTTTAAACCGAGGTCCCGTCTCCGTATGAGCTTAGCTGTTGGTGAGATGTAAAACTCACTCAAGAATAAGGATATTTACGCCTAAAGCCTTTAAACCCGGTAGTCCGGTAACATATACATGACGCCTTCGCCCATCGGGCCTTGAAGAAATAGATGGGCTGCATGATGATTCCACGCAGAGCTGAAACCGACCGCACATTAGTACTGGTATGGATCTAAGGGTAACCGGTCATTTTGTACCGAAGTCATTTCGTACCCTAGTCATTTCGTACCATTTTGGTCATTTCGTACCTACTTTTTGGTCATTTCGTACCCACTAACAACCATTTCGTACCTAAGTACGAGTACGAATTGACCAAAATGGGTACAAAATGAATATAAATAGAGATTATCATATGACATTTTTCATATCATACCCCATATCAGCCCGAGACTCCCAAATTAACCCGAGGGCCGAAGGCCCGAGAGCTGATATGGGTCGAGGGCTGATATGGGTATGATATGAAAAATGCCATATCATAATCTATTCATCATACATTTCACTTTAAAAAAATGTTCAAAATAATTGTCTAAATTGCATCTGCCTAATACCAAAGTTACAATGAGAATCTCATTATCTTCGGTCTAGCTATGTAATTTAAGAGATGCTTGAGATTTGACAGATGAAAAAGTGATCATTGCCAATATCAGTCATCATCAATGTTATTCAGATGACCATGCCATGTCTTTTTTTTGTTTATTTATTTATTATTATTTTATTTTATTTTTTTTTCCAAACAGTTCGAACAGACGACAATATTGCAAATTGCAAATGGCGTCCTGAACAACAAATGCGAAATGCCGCAAAAGGAAGAACGCCGCGTTTTCCGAAAAGGGTGACGTCAGAGGTATGATAAAGGCTTAGGGGTGCGATAAAGGGTTGTGATATAGATTTTTGGGGTATGATAAAGCCCATGCGATATGGAAGCACGTGCAAGCGTGATACGTGCATTGGTGTCACGTTCGTATCGAATATTCAAAAACTAAGTATTTTATACTAAATGTATGATTTATCACCAAGTCATTTGGTAATATCGTACCTGGTACTGTCCGTCGAGGAATAGTTGATAGTGACGTCACGACTTGTTTTTGTTCTGAACAATACAAAGCTTATGGGGCTAATGGTATAGTCTTTCAAAACGCAGTGAGACGTGACTGCACTTTAAATTTTGGACTAGTCCGTGTTTTAGGTAATAGCCTTCAGTTGGGATTTTACATTGGGAGATAAAGTTTTACTGTGATTCGTACTGCATCATACTTACCACTTGGCCATGACTTCTACATAAAGGCATTATTTTAAAATCCTGTGAAAAAAGAAATCCGAAACCTGCTTCCCCTAAAACATGGAATAGTCTTGCCACGCTTGAACGTTGAACTCTCAAAGGTCGTTGATAAACTATAAAATAGCTCAAATAGTCAGCTACGTCACTGCCAGCTATTTGTTGGCGAACAAAACACACTGTGTTGTTTTGGACTGACAGACTGAGGGTTTGACGAGGCTAATAATAGTTCGTCTGTCATGACTGACTATGACCCATCTTAATCATATTTGAGAAATGCTTCTGGCTGCTGCTTCGCCGCTCGCTCATCGCCATAGGGCTTTTTGAGATCCATGCATATGTGTGCATGCAGTGACTATGTGTATATGATTATGATGACATGCGCTGTGAATTGGATTATAGTGAAGGAGAGGCGCGCAGCGTCAACCTTACTCTCTCGACCTGACCTAGCTGGAGTCTGGGGGCAAGAGAGTGTCGAGACATCTGGAGCTAAGCCCGGATGCAGTGGATGACCATGACTTCTTCAGTGCCTTGTCATGCTCTTCATGCTCCACGACACATTTGGATATTTGAATCAGAAATTTCTTCCGCCCCAGCTTCCGAAGCAGACTTTGCATAGCTGGAACAGGCAAATCCAGATAATGTAGGTTTTGCTTGGAGTTGCTTCTCCTAGATTGATTGCCGGCCAGGGCTTGAGAGCTCCATCTACCCATTGCAGTCGCAGATGAACCAATATTAATTCCATGCCATCCATGTGTGCAGCCGGAATGACCAAGCACCCCGGCAGGTATCGAACAGCGTCTCCCTGATCACAAGTCAGACACGCATCCGACTGAGCTACATGTACCGAGGCCAGCTATAACCCAGTTGACTTGTAAAATATATTGTACGATATTGTATAATCTGTTTGGATTGATACACGGTGTCAGTACGTTCAATGTTATGTTAAATTGTGTTAAAATAAAAAATAAGTAAAATAAATATCTTGTCCCTCTTACTCTAAACCAAGCCATTACGCACCAAGGTTACCCGTTAGGGCCTACTTGTAAAATCAGCTTTAAAACAATTCAGCACACCAAAGTCAATTCGTACCTGTTTATGAAGAACTGGGTACGAAATGACCAAAATCGATTCCCAGAAAAAAATAAAAGTGGGTACGAAATGACCAAAGTGGGTACGAAATGACCAAAATGGGTAAGAAACGACCAAAATGAAAAATAAAACGGGTACGAAATGAACAAAATAGTACGAAATGACTTGGGTACGAAATGACTAGGGTACGAAATGACTGGAAACCGATCTAAGTCTGCCCAGGAAACGTGGTGCGAGTCGGACCGTCCATGCTTATAAATGCGATTGGTTTCATTGGGCGACATGGCTTGAGATGTCATTTCATCTCAATGTCGGGTAAAAATTCCCACAAAATTGAAAGGAGCAGCGTCTCCAAAATGACTTATACAGTGTTGACAGGGACGTTAAACCTCAAATCAAACAAACAAACAAAACAGTGAGTGTAAATTGAAATGAGACATAACTAGCTGTCTTGTCAGGATCTTCACTGTTTGCCATTCTGTTAATTGTTTGTTTTGGAGACGTTACTTCCATATTTGTGGGACTTTTACCCGACATTGAGATGAAATGACATCACAAGCCCTGTCGCCCAGTGAAACTAGGGTTTATAAGCATGGACGGGCTGACCCGCACCGCTTTGCCTGGGCAGGCTTAGATCATCTAAGCGGTTTACTAGTACTCGTGTGCGGGTCGGTTTCAGCTCTGCGTGGAAGCATCATGCAGCCCATATATTTATTCAAGCCCCTATGGGCGGGGGCCGGCCATTCTGTTAATAAGTTTGACTAAAGTTCAGTGATGCATTAGGAAAACATTTCCATGTAAAATAATGGCGTCATGGTGTCAGAAATGATAATAATTAGGTAAAAATTATAACTTATTTCTTATTTCTGCATTCAACATAGAATGTGGGTGCTCGTTAGAACCGCCTCAATGAGGCGGTTCTAACAAGTACCCACAATCTATGTTTTTTCATCAAAACTAATGTATGCTCCCATAAATTCACCATTTCTTCCTATGAAGTGGGGTTTACAGGGTCGTGATGGGAAGAGACCATTTACTCAGGGATGCAATGTTTAATTCCGTATTGATGATGTGGTCGTAGATAGTAGTCAAACCTGCCTTAGCGGCCACCTCTATTAAGCAAGCAAGCTGTCTTAAGCAAGCATTGCTTTAGTTCCCCAAAAAGGCAATTACGTTAAAATTCACCTGCATTAAGCAAGCACCTGTTTTAAGCAAACACCAAACACCTTTTGATCGTCCCTGGGGTGCTTGCTGAACACAGGTTGGGCTGTATTTGTTTTGTGTTTAACGACCTAGTCAACACTATTTTAGTCATATTGAGCTGGTCAGGTTACCTAAACACCTGGGCAGGTTTATTCGGAAGCAGTTAACATTCATTCGCCAGAAACTGACAACTGCCCTACTCCTTGAATCAGTGGGAGAGCATGGCCATAGAAAAGATTTCATTATCAATATTCGCTGAAGAATTTAGCAGACCCCGGCGGGTATCGAACCCGCTACCTCCTGATTCCACGTACCAGTCAGACGCGCATCCGATTGACCTCCCGGGGCCGGGCGGTCGTAGATAGCAATAATAATTTATATGTCACATCTGCGGCCCGGGTTTCATCGCCGGCGCTGGGATGTGGCAGGTAGAGATCAACCGTCCAAACACAGTGCATTTTACCGGCTACTCCAGTTTCCTCTACGATTTATAGTCGCAATACGCCATTATATAAAGCTTATATAATGCGTTTCTACTTGCATTTTCTTTAGAGTGTGTATGTAACTATGTAAAATAGATACATAAATACATGTTTTAAACATAGAATCATATCGTCTCAGTCTTTTAGCTCTTCTGCTTGTTCTTTCGCTTGAGCCTGCGCTCGACAAACCCTACAACTGTTTGCTTTTGCGACCATCAAAGGCTCTGATCAGACTGCGCATCTGCGCAGTCTGATCAGAGCCTTGGATGGTCGCATGCACTTTTTATAGCCAGTGGGCTATTCATAGACCGATAAACGACAAACCTAGCCACAGTGGATGGAAATGCGGACTGATCTGTGTCCTAAGTGGTCGCACAGTCATGTCTAATTGTTTGCTTGTGTGTATGTTTGTATTGGAGTTTATCGGCCCAGTCAACACTATTTAAGTCATTTTTGAGCCGGTCAGTTTACCTATCCACGCTTTTCCTGGGCAGCCGTATACGTAAGCGGTTTTTAAACCAGTACTGTGCACTGTCTTTCGCAAGAAACTGACAAATGCCCTTCTTGAATCAGCGGAAGGGAGACAATGACCGTTGAAAAGATTTCATGATCAATCTCCACGAAAGAATGTTGCCGACCCAGGCAGGTATTGAACCCGCGTCCTCCTGATCACCAGTCAGACGCGCATCCGACTGAACTACCTAGGCCGGCATGTCTAATTGTAATTTTTATCGTGCGCCACCCCAAATTTTGACAAACATTGAACATGTCATAAACTATTGTCAGTTGTGTACAAACACAAAAAAGATCCTTGGGTGATAATGTACTGAGAGTTACTGAAGTATGGAATCTTAAGCAATATTCCCGTTGCCATGGTCACCGGCTGCGAAACTGCTACAAATCTACAGTGAAGAGAACAATAAAAAAACAAGATCGGATTGTGTTAGTTATGCAATTTCATTTTCTGGAAAGCTTGCGTTGCGTATATTAGATGCACGTGGTGAGAAAACCTGTTTTCGCCATTTGCGAGCAACAGAGTTACTGTTCCGCCTGCGCATCCGCGCAGTCAGTGAACGCTGCTTTGAAAGTACACTACAGTCAACCCTCTTTATACCGACACTCGTTACAGTGGCAAAACTCGTTATAGCGACACTTTTAATGGAACGAATCATTGGCTCAAGGCTTAGCCTCGCCGGTTCCAAGTGGCGTTTGTTTGTTTGATTTGAGGTTTAACGTCCCCGTCAACACTGTTAAGGTCATTTTGAAGACGTTGATTCCAATTTTGTTGGGCCTTTTACCCGACATTGAGATGAAATGACATCTCAAGCCCTGTCGCCCAATGAAACCAATAGGGTTTATTAGCATGGACGGTCCGCCTCGCACCGCGGTTCCTGGACAGGCTTAGATCCTCTAAGCGGTTTACCAGTACTAGTGTGCGGGCCGGATACAGCTCTGCGTGGAAGCATCATGCAGCCCATATATTTCTGCAAGCCCCTATGGGCGGGGGCGGTCCAAGTGTCGTTGTCTTCCTTGCGGTTAGAAATGACTATAGTGAACCCATTGTCACGAAAGATTCTTGTAATCTAATACTCCAAGAAACGAAAATGATAGATATTTGTTAGAATCGCCTCACCGAGGCGATTCTAACAAATGCCTATAACATTTGTTTCTTGGAGTGAAACAAATGCTTTAGATATCTGTTAGAATCGCCTCGCCGAGGCGTTTCTAACAAATGTATGTAACATTTGTTTCAAGGAGTAATGCCATTTATTACTTATCAAACTCCTATCATACTCCTAACAGGGATTCTTTATAACGGCAAATTCTCCATAACGGCACAATATTTTGCTTTTTGTTTGAGTTGAGGGTTTGCGTCCCCGTCAACCATATTTAGGTCATTTTGGAGACGTTGCTTCCGAGTTAGTGGGACTTTTAACCGACATTGAGATGAGACGGCATGACATCCTCACTGAGGCGAGGCGGTTCTAACGAGCACCAACAATCTTAGTAGCAGAAACAAATGACAGCTATGCCTGACGTTATACATTAGGTCATACAGTCGAACTTCGATGACTCGAACCCCTTTGGGACCATGAAAATGTATTCGAGACAGCGGTAGTTCGAGCCACTGAGGGGTACTGCCAAGAGGCATAACGAGATACTTTTGATTATCTTTTCGATGTTCTATAATGAAAAAAGTATGCTGTGTGTACTCATTAGAATCGCCTCATCGAGGCGATTCTAATGGGTACACACAACATACATTTGCAAGATAAAAGACTAAAATCTCCTTAATAATCCCGCAATATTTCATATGTATAGGATTTCCCTAGGGACTCAAGAATGAGTTCGACCCAGCCATGGTAAACGAGCCATCGGTGTTCGAGCCATCGAAGCTCTACTGTATATGCAAGGTTGCTTCTTGTTATTTATCTTTATTACAAGAAAACATGAATACTGTAGATTTGCGTACATGTCATGCTCATTATTTTCAAAAGATATTTGGAGCCATTGCTTATTGCTATTTGTCTTTATAAAACTGAAGATTTGTTCTTTCTTGGTTTCTTTGAAACCGCAATCCAGTATTAGTTTTGCCGAATATTACTTGCCAGTGTCCGTACATATGTATTTTGAATTAAATATATATCGTAAAACTGATATTTAGTGTCTGTGATTATTGTGGGTTTTTAAAATTACCTAACAGACATGTTTACCATCATGAGACGATGTGTCGCGCGTAAGACCCAGGTCTGTAGCTCCAAGGTTAAGGTCATACTTAGAGGTTAAATTAAACAATGGTCTATTTTGCGTATCCAGTCAGAACTTTGTTACTCCTTGATCTATTTTGATATTACTTGGTAGAAATGTTTACAATGGTGAGTCGATGTGTCGCGCGCAAGACCCACGTCTGTAACTCCAAGGTCAAGGTCACAAAGATAGGGTCTATTCTTCGTGTCCGGTCCGTGACGTTGTCATTATTTGATGGATTTTGAAATTACTTGGCAAAAATGTTTACTTTCATGAGACTATGTGACGCGCACAAGACCCAAGTCTGTAGTCCGAGGTCAAGGTCACACTTAGATATCTAAGGTAAAAAAAATATGGTCTATTTTCCGTATCCGGTGCATAACTTTGTCATTCCTAGATGGATTTTGGAATAACTTGTGCAGCGTAAGCCAAGTCAAGCAATGCGGTCACCCATCCACGTACTAACCACACTTTCCGCTGCCCAACTTCGTGAAAAAGCTAACCACTCTTCCCGCGTCGCTAAAACAGCCGGCTCCTACTGCAAGGCTGTGAAAGTGGTAAATATCTATAACCGTTACACCCCCCCCCCCCCCCTCTTCTCTTGACTTCGTTCTGCCTCACTAGGCGAACCCGCAGCCAGAGCAGCGGCACTGTTTCCATCCCTTCACTGCCACGAAGTCAAGCAATGCGGTCACCCATCCAGATACTAACCGCACTTTCCGTGCCAACCACTCTGCCCGCGTCGCTAAAAGAACCGAAACACTTGGCAGAAATGTTGATCATCGTAAGTAGATGTGCCTTGCGCAAAATTCAGGTGTATAGCTCCATTGTTAGGGTCACACACAGAGGTCAAATGTCAGAAAAGGGTCTATTTTTCTTGTCCAGTCTGGACCTTTGTCATTCCTTGAAGAATTAAAAAATACTTGCCAGAAACGTTGACCATCATTGACGATGTGCCACGCTTAAAACACAGGTCTGTACCTTCAAGATCAAGGTCACGCATAGAGGTTAAATGTTGAAAAGGGACACTGATGAATTTGGAAATTTCTCGGGAGAAATGTTACCATTATGAGACAATGAGTCACGCACAAGACCCAAATCTACATGTACAGCTCCAAAGGCAAAAATTGAAACTATGTTTATCGTGTACGGTCTGTAACTTTGTCATGTTTTGTTTGATTTTGGAACTACTTGGCGAAATATTAACCATCATAAGACAATGTGTCCCATTGAAAGCAAAGGTCCGTAGCACAAGGTCAATATTATACTTAGAATAGGGACCATAGTGGATTTTGAAATTTTTGGCAGAAATGTTTACCATCATGAGACAAGCTGTCGCATGCAAAATTCTGTAGCTCCAATGTCAAGCTAGCACTTATAGGTCAAAGGTCAAAAATGGGGACAATTTTCGTGTCCAGTCCATAAATTTGTCATTCTTTGATGGAGTTTGAAATTACTTGGCAGAAATGTTAACCGTAAGTAGATGATGTGTCTCCCACAAGACTCAGGTCTATAGCTCCAAGGTGAAGGTCAAAACTAAAGGTCAAAATATTAACTCCAATGTCAAGGTAACACTTCAGAGGTGTGTGTGTGTGTGTGTGTGTGTGTGTGAATTCGGGTTTAACGTCGCTTTCAACAATTTTTCAGTCATATCCCGACGGTGTCTGGTTGCGAAAGGGAGCTCAATGCTCACGTTTATAGTGCTGCCTCACTGAAGTATCATGTCCCAGACACATTACATGATACCACATCCAGTCACATTATCCTGACACTGGATCAACCAGTCCTAGCTCTACCCCGTAAATCTGAGTGCCAAGCGAGGAGCAGCTAGTACCATTTTTAACGACTTTGGTATGTCGCGGCCCGGGATCGAACCCGAGACCTCCCGTTCCCCGGAGCGGACACTCTACCAACTGAGCTATCGGGGCCGGTAACACTTCAGAGGTAGTTTATAGGGACTATTTTTCATGTTATATCCAAAAACTTTGTCATTCCTTCATGGATTTTGAGATTTCTCATAAGACTTGTCAAAGGTGAATTCGGAAATTACATGTACTTTGCAGAAATGTTAGCTCCCAAGTGAAGATCACACTTAGAGGCGAAAGATTAAAAATAGGGACTATTTTCGGACGGGGCATCCGTGTGCTATGGAGACAATTTTAGTTTGCTGTTATGTTTGTTGTTGTTCTTTGGGGATGTGCTTTCACTTTATCTTCTCAACATATATGCAAGCATGTTTTAATGGACTTTTATTGCTAGAGCGGCTCTGTATTGATTTGGTGCTGGCCTTTTTTTCACAATATAAGGGAGATAACAGCCGAGAGAAATAAATGCGCTGCACTGATGGGTGAATTGCCTCTGAAATGATTAACGCTTACCTTCCTGTATTTATGCAAATATATGTATCATAGACTCTGATCAGACGCCGCAGTCTGTGGCGTCTTATCTGGGTCTATACTGTTGGCCAGTGTCCCAGCTCATTATGAGTCTAGTCCGGTAACCGTTTCTTTTATGACGGAAACACGCCTATACAAATGCATTATGATTATAAACTTTATTGCCGAACAAAAAACGAAAAATTTTCGTTAAAAAATTGTGACGCATTCCTTATTTCAGCTCAAAATATAGATTGTTGGTACTCGTCAGAACCGCCTCTCCACAATCTACAGTTTAGAGCAGAAATGAGAAAAATAAGGTTTATCCCAATAAACCCTAGTTTTACCATATAAAAGTGGTGTACAAGGGGGTCAAAATTGTATAGGCGTCTTTTCGTGATGACACTGCACTCTGTCGTCACAACCAGCCTATACAAATGCATTATAAACTTGATTGCCGAACAAAAAAAAAAACGAAAAATTTTCGTTGAAAAATTGTGACGCATTCCTTATTTCAGCTCAAAATATAGATTGTTGGTACTCGTTAGAACCGCCTCATCGAGGTGGTTCTAACGAGTACCCACAATCTACAGTTTAGAGCAGAAATGAGAAAAATAAGGTTTATCCCAATAAACCCTAGTTTTACCATATAATAGTGGTGTACAAGGGGGTCAAAATTGTATAGGCGTCCTTTCGTGATGACACTGCACTCTGTCGTCACAACAATGGACTCCTGCTATATATATAAGGAGGAAGATTCCATTTGGTATAGAAAGGGCTAAGGACCGATTTCTCATCAACTATATTTCAAAACGCAGTGAGACGTGAATGCACTTTTAATTTTGGACTAGTCCGCGTTTTAGGTAAATCGCCTTCAGTTAGGATTTTACATTCGGAGATATAGTTTTACAGAGGATCGTACTGCATCATAAATTAACCACTTGGCCACGAATTATACATAATGACATTATCAAAAAACTCATTTATAATTTTAAAATCCTGTGAACAAAGAAATCCGAAACCTACTTCCCCTAAAACATGGAATAGTCTTATCACGCGTGAACGTTGAACTCTCAAAGGTCGTTGATAAACTATAAACCACTAGCTCTTTCAATGTTTTGATTGTTTCCACATGAAACAAATACAGTAAAATGTCTATATTAAACTCCGTTCAGAAAATCTGAATCCTCGATCCTTCCTTTTAATACTCATTTAACCCATACATCACTATGGGAAAGTTTTAGACCTGACTCTCCGCCGACTTCTCTAGCAAGTCTTATGCTTCTGCGACAGTCAGGAAAGGCTGTGGTTATTTGGAAAAAATTGCAAAACAAAGAAATGAGACCACAGACTTAGTCCATTTGATGATGATTGTCAGGTAAAATAATACACCTTACATTCGAATGGCCAGATAGAAGCTCACTAGGCAAGGGGAGCAACTAGCGCGATGTGCTGTCAACAGTGGTCAAAATGAATTATACCGATATCAGATGTGGTGTCACAGCTAATGATTTCCATGAAGTGATCATGCAAATAAAATATAGACGCCCTTGTAATTTACAAGAGCAGTAACAACTTCTATATATGGTTTAAAAGGGTGTGTAGAACCTGTCAGAAAGTCTTAGTCAGGTAGAGGAAAGTTGTTTTATTTTAAGACTTCTTTAAATTTAAAGACTGTCTTTAAATTTAAAGACTTTTTAGTCTGTAAAAGTCACGTGGACTTCGGTATTAAAGCAACTACTGCGCTTTAAAACTTTGGGTTAGTTGATTAAATTCAAACACAAAGTGTGGGTGATTGTTAGAACAGCCCCAATCAGGCGGTTCTAACGATCACCCACACTCTATGTTTCAGAACGGAAATAAAAAAATAATATACACCTCGGTCCTTCCCCTCTTTCTTCTGTATAAAGTGGGTGTTTCTTGGTTGTTATATTTTAAAAACTTTTCTACATGATAAGGTCTGAAAATGACAAGGCAAAAAGTAGCTTGTTACGTTCTTTATCAGTACAAATGGATCTAAATTATTCACATCAAACCAGCCGATATCAACATTTTTTCAACCGATGATTTCGTTGCCATCCACCGGGTCCCTGAAAGAGCAAAAAAATGTAAAATGTGCTAGAAAACATAATGTACGAGAATTAACAGAACATATGTAAAACAATTACTGTTGTATTAAAGTCTCCAAATTAGAAACTATTAACCCTTATCCTGCTGTTCACGACAAGCCCAACCTTTGCAAACTGTGTAGAGCCAGATCAGATGGCTTCTGAAGAAGCCATCTGATCAGGATCTACACTGTTTGACATTCAGTTTGTGAATTTGCAGGAATAAATTACATCACGTAGTCTGATTGGTTGAAAGTCAGATCTGGATGTGGCTAAATTAATTATTCAGCGGGATAAGGGTTAAGACACGGCATGACGTACTCATGACCCTGATATACCAGTTGTCAGGGCTGGATGTTTTGTATGCCCAAAAACATTGTTGTTATCTTTTAACATAGTCATGGAATGCATTTTTGGGTCGACTATTTATCAGTCGACCCAAAGTTACTAACTGATGAAGCTTCCCGCCTGCTACTGACCACGTGACTATCCCTGACTATGTACAAAATCCAGGTAACGGTTATTTAAAGCATCGCTATTCTTCTTCCTGTGACATCAGGAAAAGCGTTGGTTAGCTATAAAATCTGGACTGGTCTGATTTTACAGCCCTTTCAAGATCATTTCATTTATATCGAGCCGATCGTTAACCAGAGGTGAAGAAAACCGGTGTACCCCGAGAAAAAACATCTGCCCTTCTGTTGCAGAACTTGACTCTCACATGTGGCCCGATGCAGATGTACTGGGTCAAATGGTATACTATGTAGACCCAGATCAGACGCCGCAGAACTACATTGTTAAACAGACGTTCAGGACCATATCCCCAGCCCACATTCGGAGACAATCGATCCGAGAGTGCTCTCAGGGATTTGATTACAGCTTTAAGAAACACTAAGAAAATATAGCACTGCCGAGAGACCATCTGGTATTGTGTTTCATGCCAGACAGCATTTGCGTAAGCCTTGGAAAACAAGAGCTGTCACTGTAAGCGACCAATGCCCCCCAAGTCCGTGAAATAAAGCCCCCCCCCCCCCACTAAACCCCACTTTATATAGAGAAAACTGGGGTTTACGGGGGTAAACTTCATCTTCCTTATTACTACTCCAAGACATAGGTTGTGGGTACTCGTTAGAACCGCCTCAATGAGGCGGTTCTAACGAGCACCCAAAACCTATGTTTGGCGTATAAATAAGAAAATTATCACAAATTTTCATCATAAAATTACCTTTTTTGAAGTATGAAAAAATGTACTATAACACATGGAGGTGCTATCGTCATGAGCTATTTTGTAGCCTTAACGTGTAATATCTATCTGCAAATAAGAAATGCTCTGGCTGTTACAATTGTGTATGGTTTCAGAAAGTCTTTCTTTCTTTCGTTCTTCCAATACGTTTGAACCGCCAGGGTGGACATCAGGCGAGGCACAATTTTGGCGCTGCCTGTTTTGCTCGCTCGAGAGGAAATGAGGTAGTGATGCTGCTTTAGACTTATTTGCACGCTGCCTTCTGAAATACAAGTTCCACCAGCTATTATTTTGGCCAAAAACCAGGCATCTCTGCTTTACAACAGCGATGTTTGTTAATGTAATAAAGAGTTTGGGTCTACCATGATGTACACATCATCTTAAACAGAATTTGTCCATCTTTAAAAGCTACTGCTTTCACACTGCGGGGAAATGGACTGGGTCCATATAATATATATATTATATCACCAAGGTGGGGGATCACGTGGTTTAATACGTCATACAAAATGGCTTCCAGTACTGAAAACGTGTCGATTCAAATAAGATTTTCCACTTGTAGTCCTGTATTTCATTTTTTAATGTTTTGGAATATGACGCAGAGTACGACAAATAAAGATCACTTCATGCTTAGGTCAAAATTTCTCGGGGCAGATTCTCATTGTTCCAGTTTAATCACTTCTAAGTTGGAAAAACACTAATAAATGCGGGGATCTAGTGCACTGTTCTTGAATTTTAGACAACAAAATTGGAAATTTATCATGTGCTACTAACATACTAATATTATTTCTGTTTGAAAATGAGCAGTTGTACAGAGATGGTTATTGCAAGACTAAAACTTTAAAAATAACATTTCATGCTTACGATTCAGGAGAAGTTTTTAGAAGTTGATCAAGTACACTACTTCGCAGCACGATGATCAGGTGCACTGCAATTTTCAACAGTATGAGAGGTGGCTTTATGGTTCATTTTTCAAGTTGTCTGTCAGAGATTATTTGAAGGATTTTCCGCCTTGGCCCATGGGTGTGTGTGTGCGGGGGGGGGGGGGGGGGGGTATGATGCAGAAAGTCATAGACCAGTGTCGCTAACATGCACCTGTTGCAAAGCCCTGGAGCATTTATTAGTTAGCAGCATTAACAAGCACTATGCCTTTGAAAGCTTTCTTTCTGACTGTCAACATGGTTTCCGAAGTCAAAGGTCTTTCGAAACTCAACTAGTTCAATTCTTTTATGACGCTGTAGGCAATCTGCATGGGGCCATAAACTGTGGCCACAAACAGACGGGCTTGATCATCATGGATTTCGCCAAGGCCTTTGACAAGGTACCTCACAGAAGGCTATTGTACAAATTGGACTACTATGGGATAAGAGCGTCCACACATAGTTGGATTAGCTGATGGCTCTCTGGGTGCTCTCAACAAGTTGTACTTGATGGCCAAGCGTCGGATCCAGTCCCTGTTTATCCGGTGTCCCACAAGGTTCGGTCCTTGGACCGGTCTTCCTTTTGTTATTCATCAATGATCTCCCTGATAATATGTTTGTTTGCTGATGACTGTGTCCTGTATAGGGACATATATTCTTCTTCTGAGTGTCGCATTTTACAAGATGACCTTAATCGACTTGCAAAATGGGAAGCAGATTTGCGGATGAAATTCAATGTGGCCAAATGCCATTCAATGAGGGTGTCACTACACCTTCCGGACAAGCAAATTAAGTATGATTATACGCTTCACCAGCAAACTTTGAAGCAGGTTCATTTCGCCAAATATCTTGGTATCACCATCACTGACGATCTCGATTGGGGTCAACATATCTCGGAAATAGCATCTAAAGCAACTAGGACCTTACGGTTCCTTAGACGTAATTTGGCTTTTGCACCTCGGCAGACAAAGGGTGTTGCATATAAAACATTGGTTCGCCCTCAACTTGAATATGCATCAACCATTTAGCATCCCTATGTTAAAACTCAGATTCAGCAGGTGGAGAAGGTGCAGAGGACAGCTGCTCGATGGACCTGCGGACGAATGCGAAATAGAAGTAGCGCCGGTGACATGCTTGATGAGCTACAGTGGCCATCCCTGGAGACCCGTCGTGAGCAGTCCTCCTTAATCTTCTTCTATAACATACATTCTGGCACAGTATCAGTTAACAAGGATAGGTACTTGACCCATGCAACAGTGTCAACCAGGACAAGGGCATCAAGAGCGAATAACTCATAGTATCGTAGGTACCAGTCCTATAGGAATGCCCTGAAAAACTCTTTCTTCCCTCTAACTATTCCTCAGTGGAACAATGTTCCATCTTCTGTGGTGAATGCCAAGACCGCAGAGGAGTTCAAAGCCCGCACAGTATAAGACTGGGACTCAGAGGTATGCGTTTTAAGATACCTCATCCAGTGATGATTTTTTATGCTAAATTCTAAATTTAGCCACCCACCTAACTGAGGTAATGGCCAGATATGGCCGACTCAGTATGAGAAGTTAGGTAGATAGATAGAAGAAATAGATTGGCTGCATGATGGGTCCACGCAGAGCTGAAACCAACCGCACATGAGTTCTGGTTAACCGGTAAGAGGTTCAAACATGGCCAGAAAAAGTGTTGCAAGTTGGACCATTTATGCATATAATCCCTATTGATTTAACTGGGCGGCAGGGATTGAGATGTCATGCCGGGTAAAATTCCATCAAAATTGGAAGCAACGTCTCTAAACAAAAGGGTCATGATGGCATTGGATCGCTCACCTGATCTATAATGTAACAAGTGGGCCCCGGGGGAGGGCCATTCATGGCCCCAGGGCTATAATTTGCATAATCTTGAGGGAGGTCTTACAGGTGAAGCTTAATACCAAATATCAAAGACCGGAGCCTTCTGGCTTCTAACAAGACGATTTTTAAAGGGTTTCCTTATATACGTCTATATAAAACCTATGGACCCCTGGGCTGGGCCAGATTTGGCCACAGGGCTATAATTTGAACAATCTTGGTATAGGTCTACTAGACAATGCTTCATACCAAATATCAAAGAACTGACCCTTCTGAATTCAGGAAAGAACATTTTTAAAGGTTTTATGTAAAACCAGTGAGCCCCGTGGAGGAGCCATTTTTGGCCCCAGGGCTATAATTTGAACAATCTTGGTCGAAGTCCACTACACAAAGCTTCATACCAAATATCAAGGAACTGAGCTTTCTGGTTTCAGACAAGAAAATTTTAAAGATTTTGCCTATATAATTCAATGTAAAACCAAAGGACCCTGAGTCGGGGCATTTTTCGGCCGCGGGGCTATAATTTGAACAATCTTGATAGAGGTCCACTAGAGATACCACATATCAAACACCTGCGCCTTCTGGTCTCAGACGAAAAGATTTTTAAATGTTTTCCCTGTGTAAGTCTATGTAAAACCGGGCGGGGCCATTTTTGACCACAGGGCTATGATTTAAACGACCTTGGTAGATGTCCACTAGATGAAGCTACACATCAGATATCAATGACCTGGGCCTTGTGGTTTCAGAGGAGAAGATTTTTTAAGATTTTTCTTATATAAGTCAATATAAAACCAAAGGGCACCAGGGCGGGGATGGGGGTGGCCCCATGGCTATAATTTGAACAATCTTGATAGAGCACCACTAGATGAAGCCTTACACCAAATATTAAAGACCTGGGCCTTGCAGTTTCAGACCGGCCCCGATAGCTCAGTTGGTAGAGTGTCCGCTCCGGGGAACGGGAGGTCACGGGTTCGATCCCGGGCCGCGACATACCAAAGTTGTTAAGAATGGTACTAGCTGCTCCTTACTATAAGTCAAAGTAAAAACCAAAGGGCCCCAGAGCCAGGAACTTTTATGGTCCCACGGCTATAATTTGAACAATCTTGATAGAGGTCCACTAAATGAAGCTTCACACCAAAAATCAAAGTCTTGGGCCTTGTGGTTTCAGAAACAAAATAGTTTAAAGATTTTTCCTGCATAAGTCAATGTAAAACCAAAGGGGCCCCAGAGCGAGGACATTTTTGGCCCAGGTCTATACTTTGATAGACGTCCACTAGATGAAGCTACACACCAAATATCAAAGTCCTGGGACTTGTGGTTTCAGAGGAGAAGATTTTTATAAGATTTTTCCTATGTAAGTCAATGTAAAACAAAAGGGGGCCCGAGGCGGTGGCATTTTGGCCCCATGGCTATATAATTTAAACAATCTTGATAGAGGTCCACAAGACGAAGCTTCATACCATATATCAAACACCTGACCCTTCTGGTTTCAGATTAGACTTTTTAAGGTTTCATAATATAAGTCTATGTAAATCTAAAGGGCCCTGGGGCGGGGGCAGTTTTGGCCCAATAGCTATAATTCGAACAATCATGATAGAGGTGCACAAGGCCAAGCTTTATACCAAACCTCAAACACCTGAGCCTTCTGGTTTCAGACGCAAAGATTTTTAAAGCTTTTCCCTATGTAAGACTATGTAAAACCAAAGGGTCCCTGGCGGCTGCATTTTTTGGCCCCATGGCGATAATTTGAAAATCTTGGTAGAGGTGTACTAGATGTCGTTTGAAGAAATTGTTTACGGACGGACGCACCCACGCACGTACGCACGACGAGCGACTTACGAAAAGTGATCTCTTCACTTTGTGACAGGTGAGCTAAAACAGGGGGTGGGGAAGGGGTACATTTGTTTTACATTTAACACGGGTCCTTTCCATATTGTCGAAGTGATGACACCTGAAAAGTGACAAGATCTTACTAAAAAGTGGACAACAAATTTGGTCAGTCAAGTTTTCCTCTCTTCAACCATAAAAATTGCGAAAACAAATTCTAGCTGCATTAAATGCATTAAATTTGAAAACTACTAATAAATGATCACGTACACTGCATACCCCATAAATGATACCATGCCTCCAAACAAGATCGATGATCTCGTGTACTTATATTATTCTTAAAGATCATCGCATGGAGATTTGGTTATCACCCGCGTTATCAAACTGAAGCTCCATTATCATCCCGAAACTTTAGACTTGTATTCCGGTAAAGATAAGTATAAAGGGCAATTCCCAACCCCCATGATATTATTTGTTGCCATATATTCCATTCTGTCTATTTAATGATTGTCGTGCAAAAGTTTACTGTTACATGTGCGCAACATCACGTACATTACTCACACCGCGAGGGGGTGATGCAGTATCAGTAGATAGATAGATAGATAGATAGATAGATAGATTAAAGGCGTGGAAACAGAACACCAGAATATGATAATACTTCCCGATCAAAAGCGGGAAGGAAGTATGTCTTTACACCTGCAGAATTAGTGTTATCACGTAAAATGTAGTTTAGGTCGTAGTACCAAAGCGTTAATCCAAAATCATTAGTGCATAGACAACAGACATGGATTCCAGAAGAGTGTAATCTGGGGTCCGCGGTTAGTAAGCATAACTTGGTAAGCAAGCTTCGCCCACCATGCCAATCGACCCGAACGAAGAAAAGGTGTAAATGCCGAGAAGGGTATGTCCGAGATTTTGGAAGTCTTCCTATGGCTTTCCATTGGCAAATAAATCAGACATAATTCTGGAAATGGCCACATTGTACGGATCAACAAGATCATGGTGCCTCCCATAGAACTTCTTTAGTGTTGATACCAGTTTGTTTTTTTATACCCCTGGCATAACAACCTGGTTGTGAGCACCTTCCCACGTTCCACAAAGTCCTGATACTTGGAACAGGCTCTAGCATAACGGATTAACTGTGAAACGTAAACTCCATATGCTGGTGCAGTTGGGATATTACTGCTCAGAAAGGGAAAGTTAACAATGGGAAAATTGAAGTCA
Organism: Lucinisca nassula; assembly: GCA_963580285.1. NCBI lineage: Eukaryota > Metazoa > Mollusca > Bivalvia > Lucinida > Lucinidae > Lucinisca > Lucinisca nassula. Next base: position 79,935,775 of record OY757010.1, read on the forward strand.
TCTCGTTTATCGTACAGCCTAGAAGTAAGCTTCCCGTTCTAAATATAGAGATAACAATCCATGTATGAGGAGGAGGTTGCAGTCTCTGTTGTTTCCTTAATTTCAAGTTCACGTGGATAGATGAATTCCAAGTACTCTGCGAATTTAGCAATTTTCAGAGACAATAAATCATCTATATATCTTTGGGTGAAATTAAATTGTTGTGCAAGGCGTTTCTTGCTTGCTTTGAGGAAACCGTGTACAAACTCCGCCTCATACGAGTACAAGAACAAGTCGGCAAGCAACGGTGCAGAATTACTACCCTTTTGTATGCCAATTGTTTGCTGAAATAATAGGCCACTGAACTCCACGAAAATATTGTCAATTAGATATTCCAGCATCCTTATGACATCTGCATCAGTGTACTTTTGTGGTGCATCAGAGTGATCTCGAACGAAGTATGTGTCTTTGTAGCCAAGGACAACATACTGGAAGCGACGGTTACCATTCTTGTGGTGAAAACATTGATTTATGATTTCCTTGAGTTTAGATTTCAATTTATCATGAGGAATAGTTGTGTAGAGTGTTGAGAAATCGAAAGATTTTATGCTGTTTACTGAGAGACTGTGCCTGAAGATGTTCTACAAGCTCTTTGCAGTTTTTCCAGATCCACATCTGATTCACACCACTCCCTGCATATGCAGTGTCACAATATTTCTGAAGGCCATCTTTAACTGCAGTAAGGATTCGTGTTAGGATCTGTGAAAGAGGCTTGGTTGAGCACTTAGCTGAACCCGCGATATATCTCTGCTTGTATGGATTCTTGTGAAGCTTAGGAATCCAGTACAACTTTGGAAGTTCCATATCTTCATCTGGGAGGGAAATTCCAAACGAAAGCATCACCGATTGGTGGTTTCGCAGAATTTCATCGTTGGACAAAGAAGAAAGATTATATGTCGGGTTGCCTGTCATAGTGCTCAAGCCATGCACTTCTTTTAAGCAGTTTATATTGTGTGTTTTGCAAACAAACACAATATTGTTATATGCCTTGTCAGCTGGAACAACGACATACCGCCCAGTGAGGCAAACAACCTGTCAGGCACTAATGTGTAATAAGTAATTACGCTTAAAGTTATGCCACCGAGTGTACGCAATGCTTATTAAGACTTTACTCAAAGACAGACTGTGAAATAAGTTACTGTACGATTTTAGTCCCTACTATAGAAACTTCTATGTGCATTAAGTAAATGCAGAATACCCATGTAATTAGTTAATTTGCATTAGCTTTTCTAGTGTGTACACGATATTAATTAACATAGCGCTGCCTAACACGCTTTAACCTATTTGGGCGGTCGAAAAGTTTGTTATGCGTGTTCATTTCAAAACTGAAATTCTTACCAACATGTTTAGCTGACCCCGCTCAGCAAAAGTCGGGACCCATTCATATAATTTTGCTTCGCTCGAAAACCAAGATTTTTGCACCATATTTAGCTTTTTGGTCCTTCGAGATCTTTATGCATATTCTGAGAACTTACTAATGGTTTAGACTCAAGTAACTAAACTACTGTTATTCGGGACGTTTTTGTTTATATCACAGTCTTTCGAACAACTGACCCTTTGAAACTTTTAATGAAACAACTGTCCCTTTGAAACTTTTAAGGAAATTTCAGCACACTTTGTCATTGGTATGCGTCATAAATCTTAACAGGGAAACTGATGATACTTTAGTATCCAAAACTGGGCTGCATTACGAAAACATGTCTATACAAATACAATGCCAATATGTGGCAAAAAAAAAAGAAATTTTAAGATGAAAATTGTGATATTTTTTTTCTATTTCTGCTCAAAACATAGTACCCACACTCTATGTTTTTGAGCAGAAATAAGAAACATAATGTACATCCCTTAAATCCCACTTTAACTATATAAAAATGGGATCGGAAGGGGTCAAAATTATATAGGCGTGTTTTCGTGATGGTCTGACCCGCTTTGGGTTGTTATATAGGCGTGTTTTCGTGATGGTCTGACCCGCTTTGGGTTGTTATATAGGCGTGTTTTCGTGATGGTCTGACCCGCTTTGGGTTGTTAGAAAACATTTATTGTTCTTACGGAGTACTCATTTTATTCCTTCCTTTCTTGGTTTAAATATATGTATCCGTTTTAAGTGTTGAGAGTACAGATAGTAGACAGCCAATTTCACAAAACTGTGATACTCGTAGAATTATAGGTTAAACAGCTATAAAATCTTAGATGTCTGCTGCTGGAGACACTCCGGTATTTAAAACATTGCAACATACTAGTAAATCGCCATTCATTTAAGTTCTATAGCGAAATGTAATGCTGTGTGAATTATTCAAGTGTACTAAGAACTCAGTTTGTTAATGCAGTGTGCGAGATCAAACTACATTGAGCGCAGTGCACGCGATCATTTCTTCATCTTACCAAAAACAAATAAGTATCTCCTTTTCCAAATCCAGAGATGGAAGGTCCGTCTCCAATCTAGCCAGATGTATTCGAAAGCATATGACTTGAAATATTTCTTTTTTAAATCATTCTTTTAAAATGCAATCAAGCTATGGCGATATTTCTTTTAACTCAAAATGTCTGTAAAACTGTGTAATTAATCTCAATAGCTGTGTAAATGATCATGTTAGTTCAAAAGTAGGGAGTAAAATGCTCAGCAATTTATCTGTTGGTTTAAATTGGGGGAAGAATGTTATGAAAAGGGGAAAGTACGTAGTAGATCCATACATAAATTGGCCTATCTAACTTTATATTTAAACAAATGTCGGGTTTCTTTACATCATTTTAGTCCATCTTAGGTACCTCCTCAACATATTCACCGTTTTGCTCTTTATATAACTTTTCTTCTAGTTTGTTAACCGGTTTTCTTAGGATGCGGTACACAAAGGTTCTGTTAAAACAAACATTATGTATGCCTAACAGACGAAGACGAATCCCTGTCGAGTTAAAACTGTAAGATAAAGGGAGTGAGTGAGTTTTAGTTTTACGTCCCACCAACAGCTTAGGTCATACGGAGACGGGACCTCGGTTTAAAGACTCATCCGAAAGTCTGGAGAAGCCAGGAATCGATCCTGTGATCCCTGGTTTACAAGGCGAGTAGCATAACCACTGCGCCACAGGGGCTTCTGTAAGATAAAGTAGAAGTAAGACAAAGATCAGGAATCGCTACAATTAACTTACTCCACCCATCAAAGACACCAAAGGGAAGGAAACACAAACATGAAGCGACCAAACCATAATGGAAACCTAAACAAAGGAAGGCCACAAGGACAGCCACACTCCCACAAAACGGCCACACGGCCATCCAAAACAAAAAGACACAAGCGACACACACAGCAAGTAACAAACAACAATATAAATAAACACGTATATGACTTTTAAAGGTATTTGTACTGGATGAATTAAAAAATAGAATTGAAGCAACGATCCGAAATCTACACAATTAACTTACAGCTTCCATCAGAGACATCAAAAGGGAAAGAAACACAAACATGAAGTAACTAGTCTCAGACTCTTATGGAAACAACAATAGAGACAACCCAATTGACTATCCAAAATAAAACATAAAAGCGAAAAAAAGCCATGGAACGGTCAGTTAAAAGAATTCCACTTGAGTGGTAGGGAAATGGGGGGGGGGGGGCGGGGGGGGGGGGGCTTAAATCGATTTTAAGCGGCCGCAATCTTCGCCCTGTTGAGACAATGTATTTGTTCAGTCCGCATGAAGGCTGGAAGTCCATCGCCTTACAGTTAATAAAATCTCCTTCTCTTATATTTTTAAGCTTCTATTCAAACATAATATATACCATCTTGAGCAGTTGCTCATAAATACGTTTTGGAAACCATGCTCATTGCGGACGCTTAGTAGGAAAGCCAGGATAAAGATCACTATACTTCCTACGTCATCAGGCAGTCATTCTATTCCCCGATATCAACCGGTGTTTGGAGTAACAACAATGCTTATCATAATGGCACATTTGGAATTAATACGTAAAAAATTCTTTTGGCGACCAGTTATAATTGCTGCCGGGTTTACACCAGTTTTACGGGGCCCGACCTCCATCCGCATCTTCCGCCGCGGTAGAAATCGCTGTAATTGTATGGAATAATTCTCGATTTTGCAAGCATAGAATTATTTAATATTCTTCATATAACTAGGTCATCCGTGTCTGAAAATGGTGATTTACTTATTGTGAAATAGAAGTGGAGGCAATGATCAGGAATCGATTCAATTAACCCACAGCTCCCATCAGAGACACCAAATGGAAAGAAAAACAAACATGAAACAACAGACCTAATCAAAACATCTAGCAGAAAGCCAAAAGGACAGTTACTTTTGCACAAAATGGCCAATAGGTTAGCCAAAATAAAATAATATAAGCGACACAAACACCCAAAGACAAACCATAACAAAACTAAACCGCGACAGAAGAACCGCCTTGGAACAGTCAGCAGAAACGAGTTCCACTGTGGGGCTTAAATCGATTTTACGTGGCCACAATCCTTGCCCCTACTTCCGGCGCGATTTAGACAAATAATTCGTTCGGTCCGTATGAAGGCCTTCTAATCAAACAACCACAGAAATGACACAACGGTGAGGACTCGACAGCAAGAAACCACTGAAATGCTGGAGCAAAAGAACACCAACAGTTAGACTCCGATGGGCCCGACCAGAGATTGAGCATCAGGCACCAACTAACATTACCTTGAATTAGATCTCTCTAATTCTCAATAAGCTTTTACGCTGGAACTGTCATTTTTCTCAATTTATATACTAAGTCACCATAAAATTCGGGCTCCGATAGACCTTGTTGCAGAAGAGATTTAAGACCAATATTGAACCTTGGTATATGACTGAAATCGCTTCAATTTCTAACCCAACTTCTGAATATATCAATTGAATTTGAAAGGTAAAACTGACTGATTGTTTTTTATTGTTTTCTCTCTAAAAATGGTTTCTTTTGTTTAATGTGTGTGTGTGTGTGTGTGTGTGTGTGTGTGTGTGTGTGTGTGTGTGTGTGTGTGTGAATTCGGGTTTAACGTCGCTTTCAACAATTTTTCAGTCATATCACGACGGTGTCTGGTTGCGACAGGGAGCTCAATGCTCACGTTTATAGTGCTGCCTCACTGAAGTATCATGTCCCAGACACATTACATAATACCACACCCAGTCACATTATCCTGGCACTGGATCGACCAGTCCTAGCTCTACCCAATAAATCTGAGTGCCAAGCGAGGAGCAGCTAGTACCATTTTTAACGACTTTGGTATGTCGCGGCCCGGGATCGAACCCGAGACCTCCCGTTCCCCGGAGCGGACACTACCAACTGAGCTATCGGGGCCGGTTTTTGTTTAATGATGATAAAGAATAAATCATCAACTTAAACCTTTTTCATAATGAGTTCATCATTGCTTGACCTACGAATAACAAAGTAGATCACTGAGACATTACTTTCTAGACGGGTTATCTAACATTGAAAGAGAACCAACGCAACCGAACCCATCTTTAGGGGATCTGGCCCTAGTTTAGGAAGCTAACTAAAGCCGAATATTTAACTACAGTGCACGAGATCTTATTAACTTCAAAGTGTCAGTGCACTTGATCATTGTCATTGAACAGATGTACGTGATCAAGCTGGACAAAAACGCTCAATTTCAGCGGGAATACAGATTTGACTGGTCAAATTTTATAAATACACTAATTTTGTTGATAAAAAGAGTAGCCAGAAGGCGTGATTCCAGACTTTATTCTGGTAAATACTGCTAAATTTCCAGTTCCATTCGTGAAAGTTTAAGAACAGTGTACGGAATCCCCGTAATAATAAGTCTTTGTCAACTTGGAAACGATTAAACTCAAACCAAAAAGATCTTTTGATACTTTGAAGTTCACTGTCTTGCCTTAATTACTTTTTGTCGTACTCTGCACAGTATATTGTTCCAATATTTACATCTAAGGACTTATAAACGACAAAAATATATCTTATGTGAAAGGTTTCTAGTCCTTGTCGGCCATATTTTATGACGTATAAAACCACGTGATCCCCCACCCTGATCACTGTATGTAGAAAATACGCACAAAGGGCATAGCGACATTTAATATGGCCGCGAATTTCAGATTTTCGTTCATGTGTTACACACACTGAGTCACTTGCTGAATAATTCTGCTGAATAATTCAGTTTTGTCACATTAATTTATTACTATCAAGTAATCAGATTGCTTGACATAATGTATACGAAAAGCAACCTGAACAGGATCAGTAGCATCAGATAAGGTATCTTTTGATAATTGTTAATTTTCCATAAAAACTATGTTTTGGATTATTCATCAGAACCGTCTCGCCGAGGCGGTTCTAATAAGTACCCACGGCACAGGTTTATATGGGGAAAACAATCCTTCAATTATCACAAAATACTTAGTGTTTTGTGATAAATGAAGGACAGTTTTCTTCAACTCTTCATAAAAACCTATGTTGTGGGTATTCGTTAGAACCGCATCGGCGAGGCGGTTCTAACGAGTACACACACCATAGGTTTACACTGGAAATAAAGGAAACTATCCTTCAATTACCACAAAATACTTACTGTTACAGGGTTGCCCCAGCCCATCGGGGCTTGGTGAAAATAGATTGGGCTGCATGATGCTTCCACGCAGAGCTGAAACCGACTGTACACGAGTGATGGTAAACCGCTTAGAAGGCCTTAGATTGCCCAGGCAAAGTGGTGCGAGTTGGCCCGTCCATGCATATAAACCCTGTTGGTTTCATTGGACGGCAGGGTAAATGTCGGGTAAAAGTCCCACAAAATTGGAAGCGGCGTCTCCAAAATGACCTAAATAGTGTTGGCGGGGACGTTAAACCTCAAATCAAACAAACAAACAAATTAGTGTTGCAGGTATAGACAACACTTACAGATGTTCGCAAATAAAATACATTGATTTATCGCAATGTTCGTCATTCCACTGGTACCCTTCTCTAGGATAGAAAGATAAACAATCCTCCTCGCCATTAATTGAGTTCGGTTCTCCCGGGGCCCAGTCAGTGAACCCTGTAATACGATCAGTATTACTGCCTGCCCATAACCAGTCTTTCTCTACTTGTATGTCGTTACCAGCGGTCCAGAACTGGTCATCGGGGCCTGTACAAATACACGTACATGTATAAAATCCAGGTCCTTTAAATACGCGTATAAAACTGATTCAGGACCTTTAAAACCATATGTATAAATTTCAGGGCCTTATAAGATACAAGTATAAAGATTTAGGTTCTTTAAAAATTTGGTATCAAATTCATGGCGTTTAAAAATACACGTATAAAATTAAAATGCAGGGCCTTTAAAAATACATGTAAAAAATTCAGGGCCTTTAAAAATACTTGTAGAATACACCACCAGAAAGGGGCGACCATTTCAAAATAGTTTTTTTTTTAATTTTTACTTTAGAAAGTTTGGATTTACTCCCAAGGAGAAATTCTAAGGGAAACTCATATTTGGGTCGACTATTTAGTTACTATGTGGAAATTCGAGATGAAAATGTGTGCAGAAATTATTTTAATCATGCGTCCATTAGTGGAAGGACTTCCTATTGGAATGCACACGGCTTGCATGGCACGTACTATGCTTACCCAATTCTGTAGGCAAGTATTTTCTTGTGGATTTGCATTACGATAACACACCCGTGCAACATAGTGCATTTTTCACATCTCCAAAATGGCCACTTTTCTGATGAAAATCCGTGATATTTTTCTTATTAATACTGCAAACATAGGTTGTGGGAGCTCGTTAGAACCGCCTCATTTAGGCGGTTCTAACGAGTACCCACAACCTATGTCTTGGAGCAAAAATAAGAAAATTAGTGTATTCCCCCGTAAACCCCAGTTTTCTCTATATAAAGCGGGGTATAGGGGGGTCTTCATTTCACGGACTTGTTCACGTGATGGTTTTTGGTTTGGATTTCGACCCTTTCAAGACTTTTATACTTATTTCAAGTTGATTGTTTCAGAGGTGGGCGAAAACAGGAATACAAAGAGAAAAACCACCAGACGTCCCGTTGCAGAACTTGGCGCCTCACACGAGACCCGAGCGAGACTCGAACCACAGCCATAAGAGATCTAATGATTAAGAGTCAGCGCTCGTACATGTATCATTAGTGCCTGGTGACCCGTGCACGGGATTTAACCATGTGCGTAAAATACAGCTAATGTGTCCTATATACAGTAAAATTCCTATATTAAGACCACCTTTGGAAATGTTCAAAATAGGTATTTAAGACCACTTTTGAACAGTACCAAAGGTGGTCTCTTACCAGAGGATACTGTATGCAGAAAACACAAAGAAAGAATAATTGTAACCATCTAAATAAGCTTTTGTAAAGCAGAATTAGTCTGAATTTTAGGTGGTCTATATAGCGGATTTTAATGTACCAGGATGGAGTTTGTGCAGTTCAGCCTTGAGAAAATTGTTCTCTCTTGCAGTGTCTATCCTGACCATATCAGCGTCCATTGTATTGCAGTAGTTCTGAAAAATAGGCAAAAATGTACTGCCGCAAGAAACAAACATACCAACAAAACTATCTATTATACCTCTTTTATATTCATAAGCTATTATAGAATTCTGATTGGTCGAGAGCATGCCACGCGCAGTGCAATAAATTATCATATTCCACTGCAATATTCCCCACTGACGTCACTGCTTAAAAGTCATGTGCATTCACTGAAAGAATCTCTAGAAGTCACTCGCAGGGTCATAAACTGTCATATTCCCTCTGACGTCACTGCTCAAAAGTACAAGTGCATTCACTTAAAGAATCTCTAGAAGTCACGCGCAGGCCATAAGTTATCATATTCAACTGCAATATTCCCCCTCTGACACCACTGATAAGTGCATTCACTGAAAGAATGTCTGGAAGTCAGAATTCGGTATAATAAATCATTTATTGTCCTTGTGTGAGGGGAATATGACGATTTGTTCACCCTCGACAGGTAACAATGCCCTCGGGCAATATTACCAGCTCGGAAGATATACAGTTTTTCATTGCCGTTTGGGGGATAATCAAAACCATTGCCCCGAAGCACCGAGGACGATCTCAAGTGCTATTGGCCTCCGTCAATAGTTCATGGGGCCGTCCGAGGCGCCGAGGGGCAATGGTTTTGACTATCCCCAAACGGCCTTAAAACAAATGCATTATTCACCTTATTTGCATTATCTGCTGGTTCCTAGTCTGAAGGTTATCAGTGTTGGAAAAACATGTAACCAGACCCCCCTGACCTTTAAAGGTCAGGGGGGTCTGGTTACCTGTTTTTACAATATTGACAATGTGCAAGCTGGGAGCCAGCAAATAATGCAAATATGGTGAATTACCCAACTTGTTACGAAAAACATCCATTGAAGAAAACAAATAACCAAAGTATGAGGTTTCAGTTACACTGCGTAGACCATGATCGGACTGCTCCTTCAAAGCAGTCTGGTCTGGGTATGCTTTGTTTGATTTTAGAGCTGCGTCGCCAGACATGCCAGACGAGCCTCCGTGGCCTAGTGGATAAGAGCGCTGACTCTTAGACATTAGGTCTCTCACCGCTGTGGGTTCGAGCCTGGCTCGGGTCACATGTGAGACGCCAAGTTCTGCAACGGAAGGTCAGGTGGTTTGTCTCCGGGTACTCCGGTTTTCGCGCACCTCTGATTAACGATCGGCTCGATATGAGTGGTATAATCTTGAAAGGGCCGGAAAACCAAAACCAAAAAAAAAAAAAAAAACAGTCATGTTTTTATGTTGTTTCTGGGCAGAAATTACTGCTTTCCGTCTCATCTGGGAAAAACTCCGCGTTGTGTAAGCTCAGGGGAGGTAATATACACTCGAAGTAGGAAACCAAAATCCAGGCATACGGACTTGTGCAGTAGCAAACGCTGGGTAGTCCTCTCACATGGATACTATTACATGTATATGTATCTTTGGGCATGTGCGCCCGGCGACGACTCAAATCCGCCGACCCATTGGTGCAGTCTAAGCCGAGTCTTTGATGTTACTGGGTTGCCAGTATCCTGCATGCAGGAAATAATGCAACACTGCATTCATACATCGTTGTTCCAACGTGAATTTATCAGTTATATTGAAAAAGACTGAACTTCCTGCAAACAGTGACGGCCCTGATCAGACGCCGCGACGTCTGATCTGGGTCTGCACTGTTTACCAATGACCCGTTTCTCTATGGAATGATTAGTTGAATAAAGCCACGTACAAGTGCAAATGGGCCCCCCGCCCATCGGGGATCAGGGATTGGGGAAATAAAATATGTTGCATGGTGCTTCCATTCAGAACTGAAGCCGACCGCACCTGAATACTGGCAAGCCGCTTAGAAGGTCTAAGCCGGCCCAGGGAAAGTCGTGGGAGTCAGGCCGCCCATATATATATATAAGTCTAATTGGTTTCATTTGGCGACAGGGCGGATAAAAGTCCCACAAAATTGGAAGTAATGTCTCTCAAAATCACCGATATGGTGTTGAGTGGGACGTAAAACCTCAACTCAGAAAAAAACATTGGGGTGACAGGGTCTGTTACTTAGAAAATGATTTGAACTTTCTGCAAACAGTGAAGACCCTAATCAGCGGTCAGACGCCGTATTTTTCTGATGAAATCGGGTCATTGATGTTTGACTATATAAAGTGTGGTTTATGGAGTTGTTCATTACATGGACTTGTTGACATAATGGATTGTGGCGAGACAGAGCGGCGGCCGCGGCCAATGATCTGAATCTTTGTTGGTTGAAGAGATCATACTGAATCACGAAAACACGCCTGTATAATTTTGACCCCCTCAAACCCCACTTTTATACAGTAGAACTTGGGTTTACATGGAATACATTATTTTTTCCTATTTTTGCTCAAAAACATAGATTGTTGGTACTGGTTAGACCCGCATCGTCGAGTCGGTTCTAACGATTACCTGCAATCTATGATTTGAACAGAAATAAAAAAATCAGATTTTTTTTTATCTGAAAATTTTCATTTTTTGGTAGTTAATTTTTCAGTTTATTTAAATAGGCGTGTTTTCGTAACGGTGCGTTGTGTAGTGTCTCATACATAATCAACTATAAACTTACATACGCCACGTGCCATGGTTCTTTCTGTATATCTTCAAAGAAGTAGCAGGAATCATCATACCTCACCCAGCCATTGGGACACACCGCCGATACTATACCAAGAGGTAAAGCAATGAATGCCACGAGCCTCCGTGGCCTAGTGGAAAAGCGCCGATTCTTAATCATTAGGTTTCTCACAGCTGTGAAGCCGGCCACAGTAGTTCAGTCGGATGCGCGTCTGACTGGTGATCAGGAGGACGCGGGTTCGATACCTGCCGGGGTCGGCAACATTCTTTCATGGAGATTGATCATGAAATCTTTTCTGTGGTCATTCTATCCCTTCCGCTGATTCAAGAAGGCAGTTGTCAGTTTCTGGCGAAAGAATGTGCACTGTACTGGTTAACCGCTTACTGGTTAACCGCTTATAAGCTTGCCCCTAATGATGATGATGATGATGATGATGATGATTACGTGTTTGGCGACGCGTCAACCCTATTTGTAGGTCATAAGCGTTAAGCGGTTAATGATCATACGGTATGAATAAAAATGAGGATATTAAAAGGAAAAAGTCAGAATGATAATGTATAAAAAATAATAAAAAATAAACTTGCCCAGGAAAAGTGTGGAAAGATAAACTGACCGGCTCAAAAATGACCTAGAGTAGTGTTGACTGGGCCGTTAAACTCCTATACAAACAAACTCACCGCTGTGATTCGAGCCTGGCTCGGGTTACATGTGAGACGCCAAGTTCTGCGACAGAACTCAGGTGGTTTTTTCTACGAGTACTCCGGTTTTGCCCACCTCTGATTAACAATCGGCTCGATATGAGTGCAATAATCTTGAAAGGGTCGTAAAACAACAGCAACAACAAAAACACTATGAATGTGTGTCAGCGTTATAAACCATCATTCATGTTTTAAATATAAAAAAGGTTCATCTTTCAATGTGAACCGAGCGAACGACCCAACGAGTAAGCCAGACATCCAAGCCTAACGTACATGTATACGTCGTGACCCCAGCACAAAGAGTCAATAAAATTAGGCGCTTTTTTGGTTATTTCTAGAATAAGGTGTTTTTTCCATTATCTGACATTACTTTTATCTAGAGTCGTAATTTGTAAATATTGTTTCACATGAAGAAGTATAATAAGTATGCATTAAAAAGTGTACTTGTTTTAGAAATTGACAATTTTGTGTCAAAACTGAAGTATCTGGCGAGGATACATCACGTGAACAAGTCCGTGAAATAAAGACTCCCTAAACCCCACTTTATATAGAGAAATCTGGGGTTTACGGGGTATACACTATTTTTCTTATTTCTGCTCCAAGACATAGGTTGTGGGTACTCGTTAGAACCGCCTCATTGAGGCGATTCTAACGAGCACCCAAAACCTATGTTTGGCGTATAAATAAGAAAAATATCACAAATTTTCATCAGAAAAAAAATTGAGGCATGAAAATGCACTAAATCACACGGATGTGTTATCGTAATGCATAGCTTCTGAACACAGTGCAAGGTATTCCATGGAAAACTATTCCATTATGCTTCGAAATGAAAATGTACACGAATGTACGCGTCGTATGTGAACCTGAATAAGGAAAGGGAAAGCTGTTGATTTATTCCCTTTCTCTTCATTCACATTTTGTAATTCCTAAATATTGACCCTTTTAAGTTACCGAGTCTTTTTGTAATAAAGATAACGTAAAATCAACTTATGCTGATACGGACCAAAATTTGACCTTAATTATCATGTCCCTCTATAAAAATTACAAACATCCAAAATAGATAAGGAAAGCGGAAAGAGGAAAAAGGAATTAGAATTATGGAAAACGGAAAGTTTAATCTGTTTTTATGCGAATTTTGCTTATTCGCATTTTATACTCCGAATTTCGAAACCTATACCATTTATTGACGACAATGAATACGCTATATGCAAACATTCTTTCGAACCGCTTCGCAAAGTTCTGAGGACCTTAAAATCGAATAAGGATACATGTAAGGGAAATGTTGATTTAATTCCCTTAATTCCCTTTAATTCCCTTCTCTTTATTCGCACTTGATAATTCCAAAACTGATCTTAAGTGTAAGGAAAATCACTTAATGTGGACTTATTTTGACAGGGGCCGAAATAGGACCGTAATCTACACGACCCTTTATTCAAATTGCGTCTCCGCTCATCGGAGCTTAGCCAAATATATAGTATACAGATTGGGCTGCATTATGCTTTCGCTGAAACCGATCAAACTTTAGTACTGGAAAAGCGTACCAAGAAAAACGTGTGCGCGTTGGACTGCTCCTTAAATCGCAGCTTAATCCGTTTCTTTGGGCGATAGGGCTTGATGTCATTTCATCTCATTGTCGAGTAAAAGTCCCACTAAATCGGAAGCAAGGCCTCCAAATGGCTTGAATAGCGTTGACATTGACGTAAAACCTCAACTCAAACAAACAAACTTTATAAAAATTCATTTGCCAAAATTCATTTGCCAAAATATATAATTTAAAAAGAAGAAAAGAATTAGGAAATCAGAAAAAGGAACAAACTAAATACTCGCTCTTTTTGGATAACTTACCACCAGACGCTAGTATGAAGATGCCTAATGCACACAATTCCTTCATATTGTCAGTGCTATTCAACTGAATTACGATTCTAATGTCATAACAATAGATAACAACAGATAAGGTACGAGGTCCTCGTATGTATTTTGTGATAACTGAAGGATAGTATTTCTTTATTGCGCCATAAAATAGTGTTTCCCCCAGACTTGGAAACGGGCAGATTACTGGTTCAGAAAAAGGGCACTTTTAACGCGTGAAAGTGGTCTAAAAGGGCACTTTATTACCATCATGTTTTCAAGAGAGCCTAAATAAAGGCTTCAATGCTTTATAACCAATATTTAAGAGCATATTGTAATCTGTTATGATGACAACAAGGCTTCTTTTATATACAGGAACTTGTTTTGACAGATTTTCTCCAGAAAATGCTTTCACATCAACAAAGGGCAGCAGGGTGGGTGAGAAGGGCAGCAGGGTGGGCCAGAAGGGCAGCGGGGTGCAGCACCCTGCTATAACTCATTAAGGGAAACACTATAAAACATATATTGTCGGTATTCATTAGAACTGCCTCGGCGAGGCGGTTCTAATGACTACCCACAACATAGGTTTTTATGTATAATTGACAAAAAAAAAAAAACACAAAAAAACAAACACAAAATATTTACCTTTTCTTTTGCTATGTAATGTGAGTGGGATATGGCAAAACCTATAGGAAGACCTGCGCGATCAGCAAACCATTAGGAAAACATGTCCGTGTGAAATAATGGCGTCCAACATGGTGTCAGAAGTGACAAATTTGAGGTAAAAATGATAACGTCTTTCTTATTTCTGCTTTCAACATAGATTGTGGGTGCTCGTTAGAAACGCCTCATTGAGGCGGTTCCCTCGAGTACCCACAACCAATGTCTAGGGCAGAAATAAGAAAAATAATGTATACCCCGTAAACCCCAGTTTTCTCTATACAAAGTGGGGTTTAGGGGGGGGTTCTTTATTTCACGGACTTGTTCACGTGATGTCTCAGATCAGACTGCCCATTTACCTACTCGAGGTTAGCCGCATACACATGCGGCTGTGGAAGGCTAATTGACCAGATTGCGCAGATGTATAGGCTGATCTGAGTATTTGCTGTTCTTACTGGTGTTCGTGTAAGGTTTGGCTAATAATTTAACGATAAGAAACATACATATATTGTCCCATAATATAGACGCGTTCGGCCTGCACTTCATAGAAAACGTGATGAAAGTCGAAGCAATTTTGGGCATTCTGCTGTAACAAATCCCTTTAGTTATGATTACTGTTCGATTTAAGATACGTGACAATCTCTTTAAAATTCTAAAAACATGTACCGCATTTCGGTAAATCGAGGAGTACTTTGTCTACTTTCATTTGCGTACACACGAGCAACACTTTGGGGAGCTTACCACTAAATATTTTCCATAGTCGACAATAGTAACCTTTTACATGCTCCCACAACAACTACACATACAAAACTTTTCAAACCTTACTAATTTGTAGAGCCATCCTAGCTCAACAAGTTGATGAGAAAAAATCCACATGTTGCCCGTCTCCTTTTCAAGTTATTGTCCGCCAGGTTTGTTTACATGCAGATTCGCAGTGAATAAAAGCCGAGAGAGGTGACAATATAAAATCAGCAACAATTTCTTTGAGCTTGCGGATATAATTGTAAAACACACATCATTTTATTTCCTTATAACAATAATTTTCTCACATTGAAATGAAACATGGGTTTTTTATCCAATGGAAGCCTGCCTGGTATTTAGACTGCAACTAAAAGCTCTGTCCCAAAGTGATAAAACCCAGTACCTCCAGTATTTAGTGCAAAGCCACCTATACCAAATCCTTATTGTCTTTATGATCCAACAAAAGCATTGTCAAATATAAATTTAGATCATATCTGATAATTTAAGCATGCATACTAAATGTTCAGTGACAAAGAATCTTTGAAGTTTGCGAAAAGTTATCGCTTTCAGATTCTACAATGAAAGCCGAACAAACCATATTTTGTGAAAAAGCGCAAAGTTTACCTCTTTCTGGAATGGAATCCAGACACCGGCTTGCATCAGTGGTTCTTCTCCTATGTCTTTGGAACACTTCAATCCTAAAATGCACTAAATTATGCCTTAGTAGCATACCAGCTGGTATTTAAGGCTGATTTCACACCTATACCCCCTATTTTATGAAAAAATACCATTTTGAGGATATTTTGATGATAAAACATTGACAAAAATGATTATAAATGCCCTAATACCATTAGAAATTGTGGATATATATCTCTTTAGATCCTTTAACATGAATCTAATCACTTAGAACCAATAATAGATGAGAAAACTTATCGCGATATTGCAGCAGAGACAATTTTGAAGTTTTGCTTTGGCTAGAGACCAAGGCCAAAAACCATGTAACCTTACTGTTATATTCCAGATGGAGAAGATTCTTTCTCTAGTGTCTCTGGTTATACACTTACTGTAAGAATTTTTCCAAAACAAACCCAATAACAATTGATTAACATGGCTTTAAAGTACCCCCCCCCCCCAATGCACAGATCAGAAGCAAAAACTGATCAAATACACCCAGTTAGACCTAAATTACCACTAACCTCACACTTTTATACAGTTTCTATGGCAAACCACATGCCAAGACTATCCATTTAATGATACAGAATTGGATAGAACCTACCAATGTGTGAAAATATGATGTAATGACTGAAAACTGGAGTCTGGGGCTGATGTTTCTTCTTTTGGTATAGGGAGCTTACCACTAAATATTTTCCATAGGCGACAATAGTAACCTTTTACATGCTCCCTGATTTATATCAGTCTTTGAATCGACTGCCTATTCGAAATTCGCAAAATTGCAGTATGTTTCCTCTGGCTTTCTTTGCCGGATCATTACAGGGTCACTGATGAGGCTTTATTAGCCGTAACTACGTAGTATGACCCATCTTCTTTCTTATGAATGTTTTCATTGCTCTTAAAGGAACTCATTTTTGATTTTTATTTGCCTTCACTGCAGCTGGTGTTGTGCCGTGTGGCGGCCGTAAAACGTCTCCCGTACATCAACCATAGTGCAGTTTATATTTTACTTTTGGTCCTTTGAGATCAGCGAGAATATTCTGAGAAATCAGAAATACGTTATTGGTTTAGACTCATTTTCTAGACAGGTTTTTAATTATTTGGACCCCTTTTTGATTTATATCAGTCTTTGAATCGACTGCCTATTCGAAATTCGCAAAATTGCAGTATGTTTCCTCTGGCTTTCTTTGCCGGATCATTACAGGGTCACTGATGAGGCTTTATTAGCCGAAACTACGTAGTATGACCCATCTTCTTTCTTATGAATGTTTTCATTGCTCTTAAAGGAACTCATTTTTGATTTTTATCCCACAAAAACTACACATACAAAACTTTTCAAACCTTACTAATTTGTAGAGCCATCCTAGCTCAACAAGTTGATGAGAAAAAATCCACATGTTGCCCGTCTCCTTTTCAAGTTATTGTCCGCCATGTTTGTTTACATGCAGATTCGCAGTGAATACAAGCCTAGAGAGGTGACAATAAAAAATCAGCAACAATTTCTTTGAGCTTGCGGATATAATTATAAAACACACATCATTTTATTTCCTTATAACAATAATTTTCTCACATTGAAATGAAACATGGGTTTTTTTATCCAATGGAAGCCTGCCTGGTATTAAGACTGCAACTAAATGCTCTGTCCCAAAGTGATAAAACCCAGTACCTCCAGTATTTAGTGCAAAGCTACCTTTGTCGACGTACTGTGGCATACACACGCGCGCTTACCTTTGTCTTCGCTCTTTGATGTTCACATTGGCAGTATTTTGTGTACGCTCTGTGACGTACACACGCGCTTAACTTTGGCGTTTACATGTAAACCCTTTTGCGTTCACACGAGCAACACTTTGTCAACGCCATTTTGCGAACACACACGCGCACACGCGCACGCCCCCCCCCCCACACACACACACACTTGGCGCATACACGAGCAATATTTTATGTATGCGATTTAGCGTATACAAGACCAGTACTTTGTCTACACCCTTTTGCGAACACACAAGCAGTACTTTGTCTACGCCCCTTTGCGAACACAGGGGCTGCTCGAGCAATACTTTGTTAACGCCATTTGGAATAATAATACTCGAACAACACATTGGTTTTCTTTTGTTCCAACATTTCAGTTATTTTATGCACTCACTTCTATTTGTCTACGCCCTTTTCAGCATACACAAGCAGTGTTTTGTCTACGCCCTTTTTGGCGTATACACGAGCAATACTTTGCCTCTTATATGCAATGCTTTGTCCACGCTCTTTGGCGTTTTATATGGGCAGTACTCTGTATACGCCCTTTTGCGAATACACAACCAGTACTTTGTCTACGTCCTTTTAACACGGTCAGCTGTTTTTCTTAGCCTTTTGGCGTACGTATGTGCAGTACTTTGTTAACGCCCTTTTACGTTTACGCCGCAGTACTTTGTATATACATAGGCAGTTCTTTGACTACGTCCTTTGGCGTATACACGGACAATTCTCTGACGTTTACCGGGATAGTTCTTGTCTAAGCCTTTGGCGTATGCACGAGCAGTATTTTGTCTACAACCTTTGGTGTATATGTTCTGCGTAAAGAAGGAGTCAGTACAGTTCCGTAATTGTCTTGAGCGAAGCAGGAACTCTCACTTGGTTGCGCAGGGTGAGAATTCCTACATGTACCTTGCGCAGAGTGAGAATCGAGACAAAGTAGGAATAATTAAATGTTTCTGTGTTTAAGTTTGTATGTATTGCTATTATTAATCATATCATGAATCTTTAATAAATAGAATATTAAAAGTTAATTAATTATTGAAATAAGTTAAGATCAGAATAAAACTATGCATTTTCAGCTCATATTTGGTGTAAAATACATGAAGGCTGGCGCCATTAAAACTGATCATTATGCCTGTTTGATCCGAACCAGGTTCTGCAACCTGTATTCTGAACCACGTTCTACCATCAGTCTTTCAAGCAGGGTAGTAATCAGTTTGCGGCGAAAGAACATACACTATACTGTTAACCATTTCCGTTTAAGCATTTCCAGAAAATACGCGGCGGCTCGATATGACTTTTAGTGTTGTCTGTACAATGAACTCCAAACCAAACCTAAAAGTACAGAAGTACTAAAAGACTTTTTTGCACAACCCCATCGTCAGCGGCAGCAACGTTCAGGTACCCCGCCACTGCACTGGTTACATATGCATTTAAGCTTGTCCAAAAAGGTATGATCAAGTAAAGTGAACATGACCTGCTCAACGTGATCCTCAGAGTGTTGACTTAGCCGGTAAAGTCCAGTGCATCCAGAACCATGAAAAATGAATTATCTCACATTGTTGTGTCATCACGATGCATGATCTTGTTAATGAATCGGATGCAGTTCTTCTAGATGACCGTGCACTTCTGTTCAAAACGTTAATGTTAAACTTTAGTAGCAAGACAGTGTGTGGGTGTACGTATCTATGGGCTCTTGTCTGGGTTCTTGAAGCTATTTTTTGTCAAGTATTGCATTAAAAAAATTATTCCTGAAAATCGCACTGGATAAAGAACGCAAATGAAAAGTAATCGACAAGTTAGTCTTTCATCAAAAGTATTCAATATGATATGATACTTACTTTTTTGCGCAACGTGTTAACTTCGGAATTGTACCGATTCTTACTTTGCGCAGAACATATTCACAAGCAGTGCTTTGTCTTCGCCTTTTGGCGTATACAAGAGGAGCACTTTGTCTTCGCCCTCTTGCATATACAAACGTAGTATTTTTGTCTTTGCCCAATGGCGTATTCGCGGCATATATACCTACTGTACTTTCTCTACGTCTTTTAGCGTATTTGCCCATACACGGCAGTACTTTTTATAGGCCTTCCATTACTTTGTCTAGACGACAACACGAGCTAAACTTTGTCTTGTTGCCATATGCACGAGTAGTATTTGTTCTACTACCATTGGCATATAGACGAGCAGTACTTTGTCTACACACTTTTGCAGATACACGAACACTACGGCGTCTACGTCCTCTTGCCTAAACACAAGTAGTAAGTACTTTGTATACAGACAGGCAGTGTTTTGTCTTCAGCTAATCCCGTATCGGCGTTGATGCGATGTTTGTCGGACGAAACGTCAGACGATGCTTTCAATGCTTATATGCCGATAAACATTGTTTTCGATTAACTTTGTTTTGCGTTGTCGAAGCATTCGAAACTTTCACTGCAAATTAACGATGCCTGTAATAAGAATTCATCACACACGCTGCCTGAATGGAGAAAAGCGCAAGTGGTCACATGAAATAGATGTGAATTACACTTAATAATACACTGAGAAATATACGAGGTTTGTAATCTGCATAAGTAAATGAGATATATCTCTTAACAATTTAGATTTTGAAGTTTGTTACCCTTTCGTTTTTGTCTTGCCATGCATGTTCTGAAATATATATTTATGTATTTGCTGTCATGACTTAAAATGAATGGCATATGTATATGTTTGATCTACATGATGCTAGCTTCCTAGACTATAAGTAACAAAGAATTTGAATTTGACATTGCTGTTGTAATATGTAGCCGATTTAAATAGTAAGACTGGCTGGCTGGCCATTGGAAATGCCAATATTTATTCGCTACGGTATGGGTTTGTTGACACTGGCTGTCGAAAAGGCCAAAATATGCCGCATTACCCCATATTTTTAGTTGCTTCAGGAAGGGCTTCCTGTCCAATTGTGTGCCTTTTTATGGAAACTTTATACTTGTTGACATGTGGTAGAACATGGAATAAGCCCCAATTTACATTGTGAGGAAGGGGTTTGTTTTTACTGTGGTGCCACCTAGAGCCTAAATTAAGCGTAAACCGGAGCTTTACTTTGTCAAGGCCCTTTTGCGTACTTTGTCGCCGCCCTTTGGCAGTATTATAACGTCCAGACTCGCTTGATGTTACCTTTAAATATGTCAGGACTTATAAAGGCCGTGACAAAAGAGTGAGCACATAACAAGAGGATTCTTCAGGAAATCTATGTTTTCGGTAAAAACATGGAAGTTTTATTTAAGATAAAATATTTAATTTATATTACATGTATCATTAATAAAAAATGACATTCGTTCCCAGTTTTCTTAGAACACAGTTATATAAATACATGTATAAATTTGAAAAGGTAAGCTGAAACAACACAATACAGTATTATAATAGACTAAATCTAGATACTTATTTATAGTTAATGTACCCACACATTACTCTGCTCAAGTATCCTTTCTGTAATAGGCTTCAAGCTTAATTTACTTCTACTAAGAAATAATTCTTATTCCAGAGCCTCATGCAAATAGTTTCTATAACCTCTTATACTCGTATATAGTCTTATTGACAAGATTTGAGAATTTTGCTATGTGATAGGAGACAGGGTAAGGTTTGTTTGTTTGTTTGATTTGAGGTTTAACGTCCCTGTCAACACTGTAAAGGTCATTATGGAGACGTTGCTTCCAATTTTGTGGGACTTTATCCCGACATTGAGATGAAATGACATCTCAAGCCCTGTCGTGCAATGAAACCAATAGTGTTTATAAGCATGGACGGTCCGACTCGCACTGCTGTGGGATTTGAAAATATCTGAGGGTCACTGATGAGGCCTAATTGGCCGAAACTAGCTAGTCTGGCCCAGAAAACATGTACACTCCATATTTTTCACTTCTGTGGTGTATTCCTTGCTTCCAAAGGATAACCCTTTTATAGAATATAATTAGATTCCCAGCGGTTTACCAGTACCCGTGTGCGATTGGTTTCAGCTCTGTCCCTATGGGCTGGGAGCGTGACATTCTAGAAAATAAACGTTTTTTTTTTTTTTTTTAAGCAAAATACAAGGTCTGCATAAAACCGATCAGGAAAATCAGAACACGGTGTTTATAAAAAAAGCTGTATTTATTGCGATGATTTTATTACGATGATTTACACATTAGGTGAAAGAAAAAAATATGCAGGTGTCTGTCATGTTCTATAAATAAACGAAGAGAATCCATCAGACAGGTTTACATTCTGTAGCGTATATTCATCGACCAACAGAAGCGCTCGGAAAAATCACGTGATCAGCGGTTCACTAGTCGCCTATTTTGAAACAGAAGTCTGTGTAGCAGTCTTTGTCTGGCCAAGCAATTTCAACTTTTCACAAACTATTACTCAGTGGTATACAAAAAACCCTGGGAATAGTAATAGACACAATGAGCTATCCGGCTACCTACGGATTTCTACCTGCCCAAGATTTACAAAGTGATGATGAGCCCCAAATCCCAAAGCATAACGCTAGTGCTTCACGGAATCTGGATCGTCATTTCGCCATGTTTCGCCCTGAGTTGTTTCGCCCTAATTTAGGGGTGGGTCGATTCGCCCTTATGAGGTGAGTCGTTTCGCCCCAATTGTATTTTTAGGGAGAGACAAACGGGATGGATTATTAAATAGATAGAGACGACAGACAGATAGATAGATGAGACGTTTCGAACCCACAAGCTATGTGTTGAGCAGAAATGAGAAAAATATCACCTTTATTTCATCGAACAATTGCCATTTTCACAGTCATAAAATCACATTATATTGTATAGGCGTGTAAACGTAATGTGACCTCGCATCTCTTTTTCAAAACTTTAGCAGCTCATTTGCCGAAACCTAACGTAGAAGTCCACCTGCACCAAATGAGGACATTACAATATAAAACTCATAAAAACATATATTGAATAAACAGACCAGAGCACACCGAATCCCCACACCCCTCGACCCCTTTATGAACCAAAACATACCTAACCTCTATCCATAGGGCCTTTAATAAAAAATTGGGCGAAACGACCCACCAAATTGGGGCAAAACTACCCACGGGCGAAACGGCCCAGGGCGAAATGACCCACGGGCGAAACGACCCGTGACCGCGTCATGCTGCTTTAAAGTGTTCATGCTGCATACTAACTTTGAGACGCCCTATCTAATTTTATTCCCATGAAGTGCACACATGGCCAACACTGGGGCATCATCATACTAAGGCTATGCGCAAAGCGGCGGTGAAGCTAAAACAATTGTTGCAGGATTAGCAACACGTCAACCCTGGTCGGTCATTTTGTGTTGGTCTCCCAGAGTAAGGGACAAAAAAGATAAAATCAGTTAGTAGATGACATGAAAGGGAGGGGGAGGGTATGGGGAGAAAGAGGAAAATGAAGAAAAATGTATTACAATGCTCCTCCTCACTCTACCCCTACCTGCTGCAAGGACAGTAGGCCTTGCCCATATGTAAGTTAATATCAGTCGGACTCCCCAGTGATGAAAGATACACTTCACCTTTAGCTCACAACAGAATAAATTAAAACCTTTGAAAAACAGTTTTTATGTAGTTTAGGGAAGACTTGCATGATTCCTCTTGAAGCCCTCAAGGATCCCTGATGTGACAGTATTCTGTGGAAGTTGGTCCTTAAGTCTGATAGAATCTGTTTAGAAAGGGTTATACTTTGGAAACAAGGAATACATCACAGAACTGGAAAATGTGGAGTGTACCTGTTTTCTGGGCCAGACTAGCTAGTTTCGGCCAATTAGGCCTCCGTGGTGAAGTGGTTATGCTACTCGCCTTGTTAACCAGGGGTCGCAAGATCGATCGATCGATTCGGATGAGTCTTTAAACCGAGGTCCCGTCTCCGTATGAACTTAGCTGTTGGAAGGAGAGTTTACAGATGTCGGTCCATATACCCTGGGAAGTATCTTCTGCTGTTCGCTGCTTTCGGGTCAGAGAACCTGCAAGCATGTGTGTCAACTCAGCCCAGAGGTAGATCATGCCCGTCAATGCTTGTGAGTTTGCCGGCCAAGGTATTGTATCACTCGGGAGGTAATGCTGGCTGTATGTTAGCCACCTCTGACAAACCGAGCTGCTCGCCGTTGCATCGTCTCCAGCTGCTGGATCCTATATGTGGGTCCCATACTGACGTGGCTCATTCAGGATAAGTCTAAACTGGTTCTCTACCAGATAAATGATGCCCAGGTACTTTTTCCGGTGTCCGAGCACGCTCCATTGGCACCATTTGCCGGGACTGAATGTCAAAAAGTGCACCGTCCTTCGGATCGGGAAGTTATCTATCTATCTATCTATCTATCTATCTATCTATCTATCTATCTATCTATCTATCTATCTATCTATCTATCTATCTATCGATCGATCGATTGATCGCTCTTTGTGAACGTCCTAACTCTGCCAAATGTTAACGGATCTTGCCCATTTACAAACCCAAACATGCATCCTTTAGTGGTCTATATACATGTATCTGTGAAGTTTCAAGACCACGCAATGTCGTATCGCTATCGGCCCGACGTGGGCTCACCGTTTTGTGATGGCAGGAATTGTTTGAGCCCCGTTAAGCGAATTTGTGTCTTCGAGCATTCCGTCTTGACAAATTTCAACTGCGCATGCCCAGCCATTCAGAGGGGCCAGGGATCTGGTTTTCTGTCTGAAAGTTCCTTTTGATTCACTGTTTGTATGAGCGAGCAGCGAAGGTTCTGGTGAGACTGTGCGGATGCGCAGGCTCGCCTGAACCTTCGCTGCTCGCATTGGCGATAAGTACCAAAATCGCTTGACGCGGCCCGTTTCATTGTACATTTGGGTCGATTGTTTGTTAGCCCTTTTTGTACCATATATATGGCAGCAGTTCATTTTGAAATTTAGGCGTGACAGTTTGTGTATGCTCTTTGGAAAATAGCTGAAATTTTTGCAAATAGTGAAGGTCCTAATCAGACGCCGCGTTCTGTGGCGTCTGATCTGAGCCTGGCTGTCTGCGTGGGCAATTCGATCTTGGGTTTCCGGTACAAAATGGATAATTTAAATCCATGTACAGGTTATTTATAGAAAATAAATAGAAAATAACCGATCTATTCTTGTCGCTTTGAGGTCAGTGTGTTCCATAAGAGGGTTATCATATATATATAGAATCTTGACTGGACTGGCAAACGGTGCAGACCCAGAGCATACACCTAAGAATGTCTGATCGGTGTCTACACTACTTGCTTACAGTACTGAAATTTCAGGGTTCAAAGAAACAAAAGTTTTCATTCTGGACCATTTTCCAACAACCGACCCATCAGTTCTGTCGGTTCTTTGTATTTTCTCAGTTATGCTCAATTTTTGAGACACATGTAATCCCTTAAAGAATCAAAGCTCTGACAGCACTTGTGGGTCAGCTGTCTCTAAGTGTAAGCTGAAAAAGTGTTCTGGATGTGGACTTAGAGTGTTTCGTTAAATCCTTAAATTCCTTCACTGTAAGCAAGCAGTGTAGAGGGTAGTCGGAAAAGACGTTCTGTGACGTCTTGTTTGTCAAAACACAACAAGTGATCCCTGTCTAGATTCTATATATAACCCTTTTACGCAGCACTTTAACCTCATAGGGTTAAGAAAAGCGGGCAGGGCTATTTTCTATTTTGTTTGTTAAGTTTATACTAATTTATTTTAGTTCGATTGCGACGAAAGCTTCAAGCTTATTTGAATTGCTCTCGAACACTCATTCCGGATGTTATCACGCGCGCCGCGAGAGAGAAGCAGTGACTTTTACACCGCTGGTTTCAAAGAAGCTTTATTTAAAGTCGCATATCCAAAATAAATAATATAAGCTCTGCAGAGCTTTTATTGCGACAAACAAAGTAACTTATAAAGTTTATCAACGACCTCTGGGAGTTCAACGTTCAAGCATAGCAAGACTATTCCATATTTTAGGGGAACCAGGTGACGGATTTCGTTTTTTAAAGGATTTTAAAATTATAAATAAGTTTTTGATAATGCCATTATGTAGAAGTCGTTGCCAAGTGGTTTGTATGATGCAGATCGAATCTTAGTAAAACTATATCTCCCAATGTAAAATCCCAACTGAAGGCGACTTACCTGAAACACGGACTAGTCCAAAATTAAAAGTGTAGTCAATTCTCACTGCGTTTTGAAAGACTATATAGTCTTTCAAAACGCAGTGAGACGTGAATGCACTTTTAATTTTGGACTAGTCCGCGTTTTAGGTAAATCGCCCTCAGTTGGGATTTTATATTGAGCGATATAGTTTTACTGAGGATCGTACTGCATCATATTAACCACTTGGCCACGAATTCTACATAACGGCATTATCAAAAATCTTATTTAAAATTTTAAAATCCTGTGAAAAAGGAACTCCGAAACCTGCTTCCCCTAAAACAGGGAATAGTCTTATCACGCTTGAACGTTGAACTCTCAAAGGTCGTTGATAAACTATAGTAGTCGCAGATAAGATTGACTAGGCGGAGCTACCGTTTGCACCTGCCTTTGGAATGTTCTATTTACTAAAAGGTAAACCAAATCACCAGATTGTGTGAATTCAACTGTAACACAAAGCTGTGGCGTATATATGGCCATTTAGTCCGCTTACAGAAAGCGTGCGAAGGGCACTCTACCGAATCCTCCAGTAGACTCAGCGAATTTGACATATACCGACAACATCCGAATAGCTCCGCCTAGTCAAACTATACCTGCCAGGACTACCCCTGATAATGCGAGCGTCAGCCGAGGGAGCGCATAGTACAATACTTAACGCATTTGGTATGGCGCGGCGGGGGATCGAACCCACGACTTCCAATTCCCTAAGCGGACGCTCTACCACTGAGCTATCGGGGCCGGTGGATCACCACTTGACGTTCCGTTGCAGCAAGTACTTGCCCTCTCACTCGTGACCCACGCGAAGCTCGAACCACAGCGATAAGAGAGACGAGTCCCGTTGCGCGGCTATTTTCTATAAGTAACGTTTGTTTTTGTTTTGGTTTTACGCCCCTTTCAAGATTATTTCACTCATATCGAGCCCATCGTTAATCAGAGGTGGGCGAAAACCGGAGTACCCGGAGAAAAACCACCTGACCTTCCGTTGCAGAACTTGGCGTCTCACATAAGACCCGGGCGAGGCTCGAACCACAGCGGTGAGATACCTAATGATCAAGAGTCAGCGCTCTTAACCACTAGGCCACGGAGGCCTATAAGTAACGGTTATAAGTCCGTTATACAAGTAATTCACTGCGTTTAACATAAAATTCAAACACAGATAGTGGATGTTCGTCAGAACCGCCTCCAGAACCGCCTCAATGAGGTTGTTTACCGGGTCCCTGGGCATTTTATTTTACAGACTGTTCAACGTAATTGTGTTCGTTTCATCATGTAAACAAAACAGAAGTGGAAGCAAAGATGAACACCCCTAAACCCAGTATACTTAATATAGCGGAAACTGGGGTGTACGGGGTTATACATTATTTTTCTCATTTCTGTTCCAAGACATAGGTTGTGGTACTCGTTCGAACGCCTCAATGAGGCGGATGGGTACTCGTTAGAACCACCTCAATGAGGTGGCTCTATCGAGCACCCACAACCTATGTTGGTAGTATCAATATATAAATAAGAAAATTATCACGGAATTTCTTCAGAAAAGGAGCCATTTTTGGAGATCTGAAAAAAAAAAAATCGCACGGTTGTGTTATCGTAACGGAAATTTACAAATGACAAGACAAAAACTATCTTTATACATTTATCAATGTAAATTGTTCTAAAATGTACACATCAAATCACTGGCAACCGCTCTGAACTTCTTTTTTATCCAACTATTCCGTTGCCATTCGCCAGGTCCCTGAAAGAATATATACATGTATATTCAAAGAAATAACAGAACAGAATAGAAGACATTTTCTTGAACAAGGCCTAACAAATGATGTGTTTCCGCTAACCCTAGCGACCCTGGTATTTTTCATCAGTAAATGTGCAAAAAAAAAGTAAACCACCGACCCTGCCAATATCTATCTCATCAGTGTAAACTGCCCAAGAATGAAAACATTCAGGGATAACGACGCCACAACGAGAAATAAAAGAAATGCTGGAGTCCAAGAAAACCAGATTGGGAATCATTTTGATGAAGCATACGCTGTTTGCAAAAGTATGGGTAATCTCGGAGATGCTGCGCTGATGAGTTAGAATCACCTATCAAGCGAACTAAACAAATTGCATGTGTAAACTTCGGCAGAAATAAGGGGGAAGGTTCTGACACCCCCTCCCCACTTTCCCGCTTCCCTACCCCAACCCCATGACCGGTCAAAAGCGGCTTTTCAGTTGCTGTTTGCATTGCATTTCCTTACATGTATATCTTTGTAATATATTTCTTCCTCTGGACAGCTGTTTGGAAGAAACTGTCCATTTTGGTTTCTAATTCTATTTATAATGTCGTTTTTTGTGCCTCCTTCTTTGTATAAGTTGTGTGTACACGTCTATGAGGGGTGGGGCGGTAGTGGGATGAGGCGAAAGTGTCATTATCTTACATCACCAGGGCGCTCAGATTATATTAGTTTACAGTTGGCAAGGTCTGGTGTCTATGCTATAGGTATAATTGACAAAAAGCTGTTTTGTTCCATCACTTTCATTCATTTTCCTCTTTCTCCCCCGGCCCGTCTCCTGTATCTGCTCTACTACCTCTTCTATCTTTTTATGTTCTTTCTCTAGGAGAGGATCAAAATGACCCAATCAATCAAATCAATCTTTGTGTATGTTACCTAACATTGTATTGTACTAGTATAATTGAGCCCTGCCAAGCGAATTTGTGTCTTCGAGCATTCCGTCATGACAAATTTTAACTGCGCATGCCCAGCCATTTAGAGGGGCCAGGGATATGGCTTTCTGTCTGAAGGTTCCTCTTGATTCAATGCTTGTATGAGCGAGCAGCGAAGGTTCTGGCGAGACTGCGCGGATGCGCAGGCTCGCCTGAACCTTCGCTGCTCGCATAGGCGATAAGTACCAAAATCGCTTGACGCGGCCCATATGGGATACAAAAAGACTTACATGTGTTCACAAATATAATGCATTGGATTGCCGCACCGTTCGTCATTCCAATGGTATCCTTTTCCCGGATAGAAGGCTAAGCAATCCTCCCCTCCATTGACTGAGTTCGGTTCTCCCCAGGCCCAGTCAGTGAACCCTGTAATACGATCAGTATATAATTCACTGCCTGCCCATATCCAGTCTTTCTCCACTTCTATGTCGTTTCCAGCGGTCCAGTACTCTTCCATAGGGCCTGTGAAAATACACGTACAGTATGAACAAAACATATCTTTAAAAAACATATGCGGCGTAGATTTAATTGGAAGGTTGTTTTGAAATATGAGCTACGATAGTGATTTAGCAACCATTGTTTGTTTTGTGTTTAACAACACTTCAACCATTCTGGGTCATTTTGTGTCGTCTCCTACAGAAAGTGAGAAAACAGAGAGAAGAAATAGTAGATGAAATGATTCTAAGGGACAAAGGAGAATGAGGAAAATTAATGGGAGTGTAGAACCAGTAGAAATAACAACAATCGACTCTACCTCTACCTACTTTGAGGACAGCAGGTCTTGCCCAACAGTCAGCAATATTATTTGGACGCCCCTGTGATGCAAGATACACGTCACTTTTACTTCACTCATCATCCCATACTGTATATTAATGAAGCAAATTAAACTAACAATTTACAATAACGCTGTGCGAAAATTTAGATAACCGTAATTTTTCTAAACGTTGTGACACCTAAAAAGTTCTATCTTTCTTTCTATATTTACTGCAACACCCCCTCACGAGGATAACGTGCAGGTGTACATTGCATACACTCCAGGTTTGCAGAATGAAAGCTTACACAGTATTAAATCATGTAATTACGGATGGGATCGTTTACCTGCACAGGGGATGGTTCTGCATGCACAGGTGGCCCGATCCGAAGTGAGACGTCAAACACCAGGACCTGTGATGTGGGAAGTTAGTCCCTAGCTCTAACAAAACTTAGCTACACAATCCTCAGCACCTTCAGCTGTCGAAATAATTGAATCGAGAATCAGAATCAGAATTGTTAGTGGTGATACGTCAAACACCAGGACCTGTGATATGGGAAGTTAGTCCCTAGCTCTAACAAAACTTAGCTACACAATCCTCAGCACCTTCAGCTGTCAAATTAATCGAAACGAGAAGGGTATTCCAATCTCTAATGATTCGGGGGGAAGAACGATTCTTCATAAATGTCAGTTCTGGCAGTAAGGGTCCGAAACGTCATTGAATGGTGCTTTCTACAGTGCCTAGCTGGGGGAACAAGGTAATGTGTTGGAATGCTGGCAGCACCCTTTAGACCTTTGTATAAGAGTATGAGCCTGCTGTCCCTTCTCCTTTTCTTGAAAGGCTCCCATCTTAATTTTTCTAGAATTTCAGTCATGCTCCCAGTTTCATAGCAGTTATTGCTTGTCACAAATCTAGCAGCTCTATTCTGAACTGTTTCAATTTCATCATTAAGAACCACTCCACCTGGGTCCCAGATGCAACTACCATATTCCAAGATTGGGTAAACAAGTCCCTTATATGCTATTTCTTTCACATCAATAGGACACTGATGAAGATTTCGCCTCAGTAACCCAAGTGTTCTATTCGCCTTTATACACGTGTTGCTAATGTGTGTATTCCATCTCAAATCAGGTGTGATTGTCACACCAAGGTATTTTAAGGAATTCAAATTTTCGAGGACCGTTACCTCTAAGGTGTATGAAGCCTCAATTTTATTTGCTTTCTTCCTAGTTATCTGCATAATATTGCATTTAACGGGCTGAAATCTCATATCCAATTTTCGTGCCCAACATCCAAACTATCTATATCCTTCTGAAGTTTCATTGAGTCTTGTGTATCTCTGATTTCCCGATAGCAAACACGGTCGTCTGCGAACAGTCGTATTGAAAATACCATTAATGTACAGGGAGAATAGCAACGGACCAAGAACGGTCCCCTGTGGGACCCCAGATAAAACTGGTACCCATACTAAAGATTCACCATTAATAACAACGCGCTGTTTTCTGTAGCAAAGAAAGGAACCTATCCATTTGAGAGTCCACCGCCCTAATTACAAAACCAAATAATTTGCATTTAAGTAATTCATGATGTGGAGTGTCAAAAGCCTTCAGGAAGTCCAGAATAAATGTATCCTCCTGCCCCCCCCCCCCCCACCCCCCCCAACACACACACTTTGTCCAAGATTTTTGCCCAATCATTAATAACAGTGCTTAACCGAGTTTCGCAACTATTTGCCTTTTCCTAAATGCATGTTGTCTGTCCTGACAAAAGTTTATGTTCATCCAAATTAATGTGGGCCATGATATTGGTAACCGGTCATTTCGTACCCAAGTCATTTCGTACCCTAGTCATTTCATACCGTTTGGTCATTTCGTACCTGCTTTTTGGTCATTTCGTACCCACTAACAACCGTTTCGTACCCAAGTCATTTCGTAACCGTTTTGGTCATTTCGTTCCGGGTACGAATTGACCAAAATGGGTACGAAATGACTTTAGCATAGTCAGTTCGTACCAAGTCATTTGGTAATATCGTACCTGGTAAATGCTCTGTTTTGGACGGACAGACTGAGGGTTGGACGGGGCTGATAATAGTTCTTGGCAATGATCAATCTTAATCATATTTGAAAAATGTTACTGGCTGCTGCTTCGCCGCTCGCCCATCGCCACAGGGCTTTTTGAGTTTCATGCATATGTGTGCCTGCATTGGCTGTGTGTATATGATTACGATGGCATGCGCTGTGAATTGGATTATAGTGAGGGGGAGGCGCACAGAATCAACCCCACCTTCTCGTCCTAACCTAGCTGGATCCTGAGGCAAGACAGTGTCGAGACATCTTGAGCTAAGCCCGGATGCATAGCTGGAACAAGCAAATCCAGATAATATGTAGGTTTTTGCTTTGAGTTGCCTTCTCCTAGATGGATTGCCGGCCAGGGCTTGAGAGCTCCATCTACCTCTTGCAGTCGCAGAGGAACCAACATGAGTTCCATGCCTTCCATGCGCACAGCCAGAATGACCAAGCACCAATACATGGTTTCGTTGGACGACAACAGATGTGCACAAAGTAACGCGAGGCCAGTCCGCCCAATAGGGGGAGTCAGTATTCAATTAAGAAAAAATACATGTTACCAGTAGCAGCAATGAACCTGACCTGACACAGAGTCCGGACGGGGCTACTTTTAAATATATAGTTGAGAAGGAGCTTGCTATCGCAAAAACCGTTCAATATATTTTTTATTTTATGAACATAATTATCCGGACCATTATGGATAGGTGGACAGACGGACGCATCACAGCGACTCTGTAAAATTTGATAACTGTCAAGAATGGTTTTCTTGTTAAATTTTCGCGTCTTTAACTGCTAATTTGCCACACAATAGGACGACCATTTCAAAGCCTTGAGCGATCGATGCATGGATCTTAGGCATGGGCGAGTACAGAGAAGGAAAGAAGACCACATCACAGCTTCTGTAGTCTTGTTCAATGGTGTACGCTCCGACAAACTCAAAAGGCGATGTTGTCGAGTAGTTGTTTTCATGATTAGCATGTCGACTCCATGTGATGAACACATGTAAACCTCAGTTAATGTAAACCTCACTTAACATACGGAAAAGTGGAATTTCCAAGTTTTACTGGTTGCGGTCAAAACATATGTTGTGGGAACTCTCTGGTATAGTCTCCAACGAGGACTCAAAACCTATGTCTGTGTTGAGGTTAAAACAAAGTTTGTTGAAACTCCGTGAAATAGTTTCAAACGGTACTCAAAACCTATGTTTGACAGTGGTAGGCATTAACAGAACGCATTGTGATGCAGGGTGAGGTTTAGTTTTTGGATACTCGCATTGGCATAAACCATAGTTGTTTGTATTGGAGTTTGTATTGGAGTTTAACATTATTTTAGGCCATTTTGAGCCAGTCAGTTTATCTATCCACACATTGTCTGGGCAGGCTTATACGTAAGCAGTGCACATTCTTTCGCCAGAAACTGACAAGTACCATTCTTGAATCAACGGCCGTAGAAAAGATTTCACGATCAATCTACACGAAAGAATGTTGCCGACCCCGGCAGGTATCGAACCCGCGTCCTCCTGATCACCAGTCAGACACGCATCCGACTGAGCTACCGAGGCAGCTATAACCCCGGCGACTTGTGTAAAATATATTGTATGGTATTGTGTCATTACGTTCAATATTATGTCATAGATATAAATTGATAATTTGTTAAAATAAAAAATAATTGAAACAAATATCTTAGAGCCATTCTTACTCTAACCAAGCCATTACGCACCAAAGTTACCCGTCACTTGTAAATTCAGCTTTAAACAATTCAACACACAAAAGTCAATTCGTACCTATTTTTTGAAGAACTGGGTACGAAATGACCAAAATTGATTCCCAGACCAAAATAAAAGTGGGTACGAAATGACCAAAGTGGTACCAAATGACCAAAAGGGGTACGAAATGACCAAAATGAAAACTAAAACGGGTACGAAATGACCAAAATGGTACGAAATGACTTCGGTACGAAATGACTAGGGTACGAAATGACTGGAAACCATGATATTGAGTAGACTATGTGTTCAAGTAATTTAGATAGAACACAGGTCAGTGACACCGGGCGATAATTGCGAGCAAGAGCCCTGTCTCCTTTTTTGAAAAGTGGACAGATGTTCGCTAGGAGCCATTCTTCTGGGATTTTTCTCGATTCGAGAGATTGTTGGAAAATATGAGCACAAACTTGACCTAACTCATTGCTAGTTCCTTCAGGTTTCTAGGATGAAGCTCACCAGGTCCTAAATCATTAGACGGGTTCAATCCTTTAAGTAACTTGATCACTACCGCCGAGGATACAACAATATTTTCCATGAAAGGGGCCGATCTGCCAGTCAATGGAACCTCGTTGAACTCAGTTTTATTAAACGCGTCATTGAATTGACCAACTAATTCCGATGCCCTTGCAGAGTCCGATTCAGCAACCCCGTTCCCTAATCTTTTATTAATGGGTGGGATACCTTGCCTGTCTTTCGTCTGGCTATTGATATATGTAGAAGTCTCTGGGATTTGCCATTACATCACTTACCATGCTGATTTTTGATGTCATTTTTAATTTCTCGTCTCAAGTTTTCACAATTTGCCCGGAATTTATCACATCCCAACTTGTTTGTCTTAGCATGAATCTTATTTCTGCTCCGAATCTTTCTTCTTATTTCTGGTGTGATCCAAGGAATTGAAGATACAGACCTAGTTTTGGAGGGGATATGATTTTCGGACGAAGCTTGAATAAAAGACTTTATCAAATCAAAGTTCTCCTGGACAGATCGAGCGGCTGAATGACCATTAAAGTACATGTATTTCCCTTTTGCAAATTTAAGGGCAGCCTTCCTCATATGTTCATGGTCACCCTTTTGATATATGTCGGCCCCCTCCCATAGGGGCTTGAAGAAATATATGGGCTGCATGATGCTTCCACGCAGAGCTGATTCCGGCCCGCACACTAGTACTGGTAAACCGCTTAGAGGATCTAAGCCTGTCCAGGAGCCGCGGTGCGAGGCCGACCGTCCATGCTAATAAACCCTATTGATTTCATTGGGCGACAGGGCTTGAGATGTCATTTCATCTCAATGTCGGGTAAAAGTCCCACAAAATTGGAAGCAACGTCTCCAAAATGACCATTACAGTATTGACGGTAACGTTAAACCTCAAATCAGACAAATTTTGATATATGTACACCTTTCTTCGAGGTTTCTTTTTAGGTGGTGTGAAGATTTTTAAAAATCCGGAAACAATATCATGATCATTTAGTTTGTCCGGAGACTAAATATCTTCAAATTGTCCTCGTTAAGTTGTAAGAATCAAATCCACGAGTAGGGAAGTTAACAGTTTGTTCCAGGCCATGACGAACTCCGCATCGTGCCTTGTTTGCTGAGCCTATCAGGTCAAACGATCTCTCTGAAGTTGAAGTCACCTAGGACATGCACTACGGGAAGATGTTTACCCCTGTTCTGATCAAGCTGATTTTTAACCCATATATGACAATGGAATCTTCCACCTAGTTACTTTGGAGTGGTCCATTTCCAATTATAGGGGTGTCATGTTTGGTTTTCTTTGTGGCAAATTTTACAAAAACGAATGTTCCTTAAGCAAACAGTGTAGATCCAGGTCAGACGCCGCGTTCTGCGGCGTCTGATCTGGATCTACACTGTTTGCCAATGTCCCAGAAAAGGGCCGCTAGGCATATATGGGTTAAATAACTGGAAGTTTTCGACTGTGTCGTTAGGTGGTCGATACCACCTTGCTATAAAGTGAGAAAGTTTGTTTGAACAAATCTTAACCCAAACAGATTCTGAGTCGTTTTCCAATTCCATGACTGGCATATGAGAAATGTCTCTGTGAACGAGCAACATCACCCCGCCGCCATGAGTGTTTCTATCTTTTCCGTAGACACCGTATTCACAAGTTTCAGGGTAAAGATCCGAAGTTATAACTGAACTGTCAGTTTTTGTTTCCTGAATAGTCCCAATATGTGGTTGGTGATTATTGAGGAAATCTAAAAGAATTTTCCCTTTTAAACCGTTAATGTTTATACTGCAAAGTTTCAAACCTTTTACAAAATTCGCTTTTCTCATGTCAGGAGTCGGAGATTTAACTTCTTTTTCCTTTGACAGAGGTACAGATTTGTTTCTTTTTTTCCAGTTTTATAGGTTCGTTAAAGAACAAGTCAGAAAAATTGAAAACCTCGCACTTCGGGCATATCCATGAACAACTAGAATTTACAAATTTACCATACTCGGCATCTGAAAGGAATGCACAATCCGTGTGAATCGACATTTCACACCGGTCGCACTGAACTGCCTTATGTTCATTCAGAACATCACCGCTGCATAGGCTACAGTCTGCTTTGCAATCTTTGCAATACCAAGTTCCAACTCCAATTTCAAGCTCTAGCAATTGCTTTTCATCCAATTCAGAACACGAGGAATGAAAACGTTTTCGCAGTCCTCACACTCTATCCATTTCTGAGAGTCTTTGCAATATTTTTTGCACAGCCCACAGCGAAACCTTGGGCCGGGGTTTTAATGTCTCCGGCCAAGATTAATAGATCCGGATCTGCACTATTTGCTTAGGGGGAATGGGAACACCTGGCAGATTTTTCCGCCGCTTTTCAAAGGGAGACAACCTTTCGGGCCTTCATGTTCGCTTTTCCATAAGCCTTGTCTCACTGAAAAAGGGGTATACTCTTTAAGGGAAAACATTTGCTCCTCAGGAGCAAATTCCTTCCTTTTCGAATTGACCCCCCTGATGACACGGGAAACAAAAACATTTTTGCAAGGGTTGCCTTCCCTGAAAGTGTTTCCATCCCCCTTAACTGCAGAAATTTAAGGATTACACAGACAAAACACCCGTCAATGCTTTTAGTACTTTGATTTTCCAGCCTGATTTTCCGAGGAAAAAGTCCCGTGAAATGAAACCCCCTCAACTACCTCTTTATATGGAGAAAACTGGGGTTTGCGGGGGTATACATTATTTTTCTTATTTCTGCCCTAAGATATAGGTTTTGGGCACGGTTCTAACGAGCAACCACAACCTATAATTGCAGTATATATACTCGTATATATATATATATATATATATATATATATATATATAACAAAAAAAAAAAAAAAAAAAACCGACAACATATTTTCATCAGGAAAGTAGTCTGTTTGATTTGATGTAAAACGTCCACGTCAACACTGTAAAGGTCATTTTGGAGACGTTGCCTCCAATTTTGTGGGACTTTTACCCGATATTGAGATGAAATGACATCTCAAGCCCTGCCGCCAAATGAAAACTGGGCAGACTTAGATCCTCCTAGCGGTTTACCAGTATTCGTGTGCGGGTCGGTGTCAGCTCTACGTGGAAGCAACATGCAACTAATATATTTCTTCAAGCCCCGATTGGCGGGGGCCGACAGGAAAGTAGTCATTATATGTCGCACGGGTGTGTTATCGTTATGCGTAGTACCCTGTTTATTATTTTTAAATGTGGCTATTTATGAACCGAATCATGAGAAAGCTTCTTTTTGCCATTTGCCTATAACAACGGCGCAGATTGGCTTGCGCATTATCGCCGTCTTTCTAGCACTTTTGTTTTTGGAGTTTACAGGCCCTGTGAACACTATTTAGGTTATATCGAGCCGGTCCGTTTACAAGAC
Organism: Lucinisca nassula; assembly: GCA_963580285.1. Classification (NCBI taxonomy): domain Eukaryota; kingdom Metazoa; phylum Mollusca; class Bivalvia; order Lucinida; family Lucinidae; genus Lucinisca; species Lucinisca nassula. The sequence goes on from OY757010.1 coordinate 79,972,496, forward strand.
AACACTGCTCAGACAGGTTTATGCATAAGCGGTTAAGCAGAACAGTGCATACATTCGCCAGAAACTGAAAACTGATTACCGTAGAATTACCATAGAAAAAATTTCATTATCAATCTCAATCGACCCCAACAGGTATCGAATGCGTGTAAAGAGGATTGGATAAACCTTCAGGGGAGGCAACTCTTGCAAAAGTATTTTTGTCTCCCATGTCAATAGGGGTCGACTCTTAAAGGAAAGAATTTGTTCGAGAGGAGCAACAGGCCCCCACCCATAGGGGCTTGAAGAAATATATGGGCTGCATGATGCTTCCACGCAGAGCTGAATCCGGCCCGCACACTAGTACTGGTAAACCGCTTAGAGGATCTAAACCTGTCCAGGAACTGCGGTGCAAGGCGGACCGTCCATGCTAATAAACCCTATTGGTTTCATTGGGCGACAGGGCTTGAGATGTTATTGCATCTCAATGTCGGGTAAAAGTCCCACAAAATTGGAAGCAACGTCTCCAAAATGACCTTTACAGTGTTGGCGGGGACGTTAAACCTCAAATCAACCAACCAACCTCAGGAGCAAAGTCTTTCCTTAAAGAGTAGACCCCTTTTCCCATTCGACAGAGTTTACAGAAAAGCGAACAGGAAGCCCCGAAAGTTGTGTCCCTTTGAAACAAGAGGGCCCAGAGGGCCCTGATTCGCTCACTTGATTGTCACTGTCTCTAGTACATTCTATTTTTGGCTCTGGTAGCCATCTTGTTCGTCGGAGCGGAACGATTTTTGCTATTTCGGAAGTGAGTCACCTATGCAACATTCCTGCGAAGTTTGAATTAAATTAGCCCAAGGGTTTAGGAGAAGTTCGCGTTTGGAGCAAATTTACATTTTTTTTTCTATTTTTAGCTCTGGTGGACATTTTGTTCACCTGAGCGGGACTGTTTAAGCTATTTTTGGTAGAGAGTCATCTATATTCCTACGAAGTTTGTATGAAATTGGCCCAAGGGTACAGGAGGAGTTGGTATTTGAAGATTTGTTCTATTTATAGCTCTGGCAGCCATCTTGTTTGTCAGAGCAAAACGATTTAAGCTGTTTTGGAAGTGAGTCACCCAGGCAACATTGCTGTGAAGTTTGAATCCAACTGTCCCAAGGAATTAGGAGGAGTTTGCGTTTGAAGCAAATTTACGATGTTTTTCTATTGTTTAGCTCTGGCAGCCACTTTGTTCATCCGAACAATATCGTGTTAGCTATTTCGGTAGGTCATCTAAGCATTTTTCCTATGCAGTTTGAATGAAATTGGCCCAAGGGTACAGGAAGAGTTGTCGTTTAATTCCCGTGAAGATTGAATCATATTGGCCCAATGCTTTAGGATGAGTTCGCGTTTTTACGATGTTTTTTTCTATTTTTAGCTCTGTAGACCATTTTGTTCATCCGACCTGAACTGTTTTAGCTATTTTGGTAGAGATTTGTTTAAGCATCATACCTATGAAGTTTGAATGGAATTGGCCAAAGAGTATAGGAGAAGTTGTCGTTTGAAGATGTTTTCTATTGTTAGCTCTGGCGGCCATCTTGTTTGTCAGAGCGGAACGAGTTTAGCTATTATGGTCGGGTGTCATCTAGGCAACATTCCTGTGAAGTTTGAATCAAATTGGCCCAAGGGTTTAGGAGGAGTTTGCGTTTGAGACAAATTTACGATGTTTTTCTATTTTTAGCTCTGATGGCCATTTTGCTCATCGGAGCGGAACCGTTTTAGCTATTTTGGTTGAGAGTCACCTAAGCAATATTTCTGTGAAGTTTGAATAAAATTGGCTCAAGTGTACAGAAGGAGTTGGCGTTTAAAGATTTTTCTATTTTTAGCTCTGGTGGCCATCTTGTTCATCAGAGCAGAACGACATTAGCTATTTTTGTAGGGAGCTACCTAGGCAATATTCCTGTGAAGTTTGAATCAAATTGGCCCAACTGTTTAGGAGGAGTTGGCATTTAAAGCAAATTGTTGACGACGCACGACGGACGACGCTCATTTACTGATCACAATATCACCATGGCACTTCGTGCCCAGGTGAGCTAACAATGGCGAAAAAATCTGCAATGTGTTCCTAATCCACTTAAATCAACAAGTGTTTTGTTGCTTTTCCACTATGATTCAGATTACCTGGGTGACGTTTCTGCAGTTCAGCAATGAGAAAATTGTTTTCTCCTGCACTTTCTATCCTGACCAAATCCGCGTCCAATGTGTTACAGGTGTTCTGAAAATAGACACAGAATGTACTACATGTTTGTTGGAGTTGTAAGTTTACGCCCTCGTCAACACTTATAAGGTCATTTCGGAGACATTGTAGGAAAGTAACCGAAAGTAAATGGACTACATGTAACATTAACACACACACTTCGAAAACATGCCTATTCAAATATACTGAAAAAGTTTTCCACCAGATACAGAACATTTTTCAAATGAAAAATCCGATATTTTTCATAGCTCTTCTCTAAACATAGACTGTGGGTATTTCTCCAAGCCCCGATCGGCGTGGGTGATGATGCAGCCTGTGAATACTTAAATAAGCCTGCTCTTCGAGCAGTCTGATCAGTCTTCGCTGTGCGTTACTGTGCTATTTGGGTGAGCAAATTGACCGGATACCAAAACTGACGTCTTTGATCTTTGACCTCTAAGTATGGCATTGACTTTAGAGGTACCAATATGGGTCTTGCGCGTGACACTTTATCTCGTGGTAGTTAACTTTTCTGCTAAGTAAGTCCAAAATCCATCCTTGAATATGAAAGTTATTGACCGGACACGCGAAATACCATTTTTTCATATTTGACCACCAAGTATGACCTTGACCTTAGAAGTACTGAACTTGGTCTTAGCATGACACATTTTCGTATGATGGTTACTATTTCTGACAAAGAATTACAAAATCTATCCAGGAATAAGAAAGTTATTGAATAGACACGAAAAAAATTTTTTTGACCTCTTAGTATTACCTTGTCCTTGAAGGGACCAACCTGGGTCTTGCGCGTGACACATTGATCAATGATGGTTAATATTTCTTCCAAGTAATTGAAAAATCCGTGAAGAAATGAGAAAGTTATTAACCGGATCCATTTTAAACATTTGACCTCTAAGTATTAACTTGACCATGGAGATACTGACCTGGATCTTGCGCGCGACACATCATCTCATGAAACTCATGCTAGGTAACATTTCTACCATGTAATCTTAAACTCCATCCAGGAATAAGAAAGTTATTGGCTGGACTCGAAAAAACAACAACATTTTGTTTTAATTCGACCTCTAACCATGACCTTGACATTGAGGATACCGACCCGAGTCTTGCCCAAAACACATTGTCTTATAATGAATAACATTTCTGTCAGGTAGTTTTCAAATCCATCCAGAAATAAGAAAATTATTGCGCGGATACGAAAAAAAAAACTTTTATTACCTTTGGCCTCGCCTCTTAGTAGGAACTGGCTTTTGCAGATTCCGACCTGGGACTTGCGCGCGACACATTGTCTCATAATGGTTAATATTTCTGCCAAGTACTCAACCATTCAAGAACAACAAAGTTATTGACCGACAAGAAATAAACCTTTACTGACATTTGCCTCATTCGTCTCATAAGAGTTAATATATCTACAAAGTTATTTCAAAATCCACCCAGTGGTAAGAAATTTACACGACACATACATACATACATACATAAATACATACATTTAGGAAACGATATATATTTTTCTGCTGTTCACGAAAGTATGAACGCAGTGGGTCTCCTGCAAAGTAAATGAACCCCGAAGGGGTGCAAATAAATTTTGCTAGCGATCCGCAGTCGTTCATGCTTTCATGAACAGCAGAAACATCAAGTTTTAATTTTTTATATTTACATTGTTTGCTCCTCATCACTGGGCGAAAAATGATTTTAGGGCAAACATTTAACGCTGAAAAAAACATTGATACGCTGTTTTTCTACCAAGAACGGAACAGCGATGCTGTTGTCAAATAGAAGTGAAGGCAATTAACACGATACGATTAACTCACAACTAACATCAGAGACACCAAAGGGAAAGAAACACAAACACGAAACAACCATACCCTAATGGAAACACCAATAGCGGAAAGCCAAAAGGACAGTTACTTCCCCACAAAATGGCCAATTCGCTGTCCAAAACAAAATAATATAAGCGATACACACACTCAAAGACAAACCATAACAAAAATAAACCGCGACAGAAGAACCGCCTTGGCACGGTCAGCGAAACGAATTCCACTGGTGGACTTAAATCGATTTTACGGGGCCACAATCCTCGCCCTTGCTTCCGTCGCGATTTAGACAAATAATTTGCTCAGTCCGCATAAAGGCCTCCTAACTCATCAATCAGATTGTAGAGAACCATGGTTAAAACAGATGTCACTTGACGTCACTGAAAATCACATGACACGATGCGTTTATGGAAGTATGAACTACCTTGTTTTCTATAGCTTTACATGGAATGTAAACATACATACATACATACATACATACATACATACATACATACATACATACATACATACATACATACATACATACATACAAACATACATACATACATGCATACATACATACATACATACATACATACATACATACATACATACATACATACATACATACATACATACATACATACATACTACTCGCCTTGTAAACCAGGGATCGCAGGATCGATCCCGGGCTTCTCCAGACTTTCGGACGAGTCTTTAAACCGAGGTCCCGTCTCCGTATGACCTTAACTGTTGGTTGGACGTAAAACTCAAACACTCACATACAAACAGTACATTGTATGGTCCCTCGAAGTTACTCAGCTATTAACTTACATATGCCACATGCCATGATTCTTTCTGTATATCTTCAAAGAAGTAGCAGGACTCATCATACCTCAACCAGCCATGGGGACATACTGCCGCTACTAAACGAAAATGTGAAACAACGAGTGTCTTAAATGTACCAGCTTTAACCATTTAAACGAGCCATCCAGTCAGTCAGTCTGCCAATCAACCATGCAAAATCTAGCTACATATACACGTTGTTACCGTAGGGTGAAGAGTCATATATATTTTTTATGAGGGGTCATGTCTGTATAAAGAGTATAATTTAAAAAAAAAATCTTACTGAAATGTTTGCTACAAAAATGTGCTGAAGTGTACTATGCATATTTGTTCATTAAAATATTTTGAGGCAAAATTGGATAAATGTATTTAAGCCATTTTCACAAAATGTTTTAGCCATAACATGGCCAAAGACCATAAATGCAAACAGTTTTAAGATACATGTCCATCTTTGCATTCAAATTTTGCTTTGTCGTTCAAACATGGTTAGCATAACATTTCTTGTAGTCATCACGAAAACACGCCTATACAATTCTGACACCATTGAACCCCACTTTTATATAGTAAAACTGGGGTTTTCAGGGGTAAACTTTTTTTCTTATTTCTGCTCTAAAATATAGACTGTGGGTACTCGTTAGAACCGCCTCGATGAGGCGGTTCTAACGAGTACCCACAACCTATATTTTGAGCAGAAATAAGAAAAGTATCATAATTTTTCATCTTAAAATGTATTTGAATAGGCGTGTTTTCGTAATTGAATGCTCAAAATCCAAAGGTATAGACTGTCAAACTTTCCCGTTTAAAAAAACTAAGACTGACACAAAATGTCCCGTTTATGTAACAGTACATGTCACAAAGGGTTCTGTTTCTGAAACAGCAGGGGCCACAAATTGTCCCGTTTCTAAAACAACGTTCCGTTTCTAAAAAAACAAAGGGAACCGGTTTTTGAAACAACCAAAGTAGAAGTAAAACAAAGATCAGGAATCCATACAATTAACTTACTCCACCCATCAAAGACACCAAAGGGAAAGAAACACAAACATTAAGCGACCAGACCATAATTGAAACCTAAACAAAGGAAGGCCATAAGGACAATTACTTTCCCACAAAATGGCCATATGGCCATCCAAAATAAAAAAAAAACATTTGATACACACAGTAAGTAACTGTTCCGTTTCTGATCAACAAATGCCACAAACTGCCCCCCCCCCCCCCCCCCCCCCCCCCCCCCCCACCCTTCAAAACAAAACATCACACAAAATGTCCCGTTTTGGAAACACCAAAGACATATACCTAAAAACATGATTTAAAAGATCAGGTTTATGCAATAAATTAAATCAAAATATCACCTGTCAGCAACAAGAATCTTTTCAGATATTAAAGCTTACCTGACCGCTAAAATTGGCAGAATTGTGTGTCTAATTATGTTGAGGACAAAGAATACAGAAAGGTACACTATCAATTTTTTCTTGCTTGTGCATACAATTTTGAATGATGTAATAAAAACAAATTTTAATGTTAAATTTTCCGTTTTAATCTAACATATTATTTTGATGACATATATGTTTAAAATTTGGCATGCAAATAGGTTATTAAAGTAAACGACGCGTAATAAACTCTGAACTGAAATCTGTAAACAATCGTAAAGGAGCCAAAATCTTTACAGAACAATTACCAAGTCCACTTTAAAAGATCACTCATACGATATTTGTGGGCGCTTAAAAATACTCCGTTTTGCTGTTAAAACGGCTCCAAAAAGCGCACAATATAATTCTACATTTGAGTGATAAAAAAGGGACTTCATTTGATTGTCATATCAGCAAGGATTGGTATCTTGGGGAGATATTAGATTTGTCATATCCTAAAATGGATGAAATAGTTTATATCAAACTATAAGGAGAGTGCTGTTTTTAATTTAAGAAGGATTATCTCGTTGTTACTGTCAAATTTATGTAGATCTCGTTGTATCTTCTTTATCAGGGTTTTCGTTCAATCGTCAAGTCTACTGGGATCGATTTTAAGCATGGGGCTCAAAAGTTCTGAGGGGCTCATATTGTATTTATGCAAAGTGTCAGCAAAATATCTGAGATAAATTATGTAAATTATGTGTTTTTAGGGATTTCATGACCAAAAGATATGAAGGATCCTTTCTGAACATGATGGAGAACTATGTACAGAATACTGATATACTGACGGCAATCGAGTGTCGTAGAAGCACACTCAGTTTCGCTACTTGAATTAGCATCTGCGTGAGTGTTTATGAGAACTAAATCTTATTTCAACCCTTGGTCCAAATCAAATGCAATGACACCCAGAATGGTGGTACATGCTCATGACATGCCTTCCAAAACTGGTGTACAATTGTACAAAGTACCAACAATATATCGCGCAGGGTGTTGGAGTTACGTTGTTCAAAAGTTTATATTAGCAGGGGAGATAGCTCAACTACTATGGTACCGAAAATTGTGGTTCTTGTGCAAGCCACGCTTTTATCAACCTCAATTACTTGCATCATACAATTCAGATGTAATGGTACGTCACATTTGTCTTCGATGAGCTTGTGATAAGCTGCGATAAACATAGTGTTGGAGATATGCCATGTGTAATGTAACTGATACGCAACATTTTCTACGATATCTATACAAATACATGTACTCCAGTATCGGTATAGACACGTTGCATATAATTAAGACACACACATAAACGCGTTGGATATCACCCGTTTGGATATCTTACCAGCTGATATTAGTATGAAGACTCCCAATGCACATAACTCCTTCATATTTTCACAGCTGTTCATCTGAATTACGATCCTAATGTCATAGTTACAGATAGCAACAGATAAGGTAAATATTTTGTGATAACTGAAGGATAGTTTTCCTTATTGCTCCATAAAAACATATGTTGTGGGTATTCATTAGAACCGCCTCGACGAGGCGGTTCTAATGAATACCCACAACATAGATTTTTAGTGAGAACTGACAAAAACTATCCTTTATTTATCAAAAAAATACTTATCTGTTGCTATGTTAATGTGAGCTGGGATATAGCAAAACCAATAAGAAGACCCGTGGCTTCACCAAACACCCAGATCAACCCGCACATCCACTACTTTTTGGTAAGACATGTGGCTGAAGGTTGATGTTCATAGGGAAGACTGACCAGATTGCACAGAAGTGTAGGCTGATCTGAGTATTCGCTATTCTTACAAGTGTTCGAGTAGGTTTTTGCTAATATTAAAGGTCACTGATCAAAAGATAAGCAATATACAGATACTGTCCCATAATAATGAACCTTGTTCGGCCTCAATAACATTGATCTTTACATGCCTAGCAGCCTTTTTTAAGGTGGGGGTGGGGCATTGGCAAACAGTGCGAACCCAGTTTACTGACCGTTCGCTGACAGTCGGCTAACTCCTTCAACTATCGGAGAACCAGAGTGAAGTCTGTGATATGCCACGTGACTTTGGATATATAATGCGTTATTCCGATTAGTTCCTTTTTAACACACGGTGAATTCATTTCGATGAAATCTGGTCAGACCTTTCCCCCTATGCTCTCAGACCAATAATATAATAATGGGAGGAAACTAAGATTTCAAAAAAGAAGGGAAATAAATGATCAAGAATCGATACAATTACCTTACTCCTCCCATCCAAGACACCAAAGAGAAAGAAACACGAACATAAAATAACTCCACTGTAATAATATCATCACAAGCGGGAAGCCAAAAAGACGGTTATTTTCCAACAAAATGGCCAAACGACTATAAAAAATAAATATACTAACAATACATACATGCAAAGCCGAAATATAACAATAATACACCACGACAGAAGAACCGCATTGTCACCGTCAGTAAAAAGGTTTAACTGGACGGCTTACGAGATTTTACGTGGCCACAATCCTCGCCCTTTGGTTCTGTCTAGGTTTGGACAAAACAATGTTCGTCCATATGAAGGATTTCTAACGCATCAGTGCACATCTCCGAGAATATAAACATCTATCGACTACAGAGATGAAACAATGATGAGGACTCGACAGCATGAAATAAATGAAATGCTGGAGCAAAAGAAAACCAACAGTTAGACTCGGCTGGGCAGCCGCAGTCTGTTAATAGGATCTCTTTACAACTCATCATAAGGCTGTATCTGAGTGCTGACTTTCTAGGCTGCGTAATATGCAAGCATAATGTTGATATGGGGGGAGGGGGTATAGCTGGAGATTTAGTTGCGACTGGATTACAGCACACTGCAACCCACGTTGTTTGTAAATGTTCTGCGTCGCAGGCATGGGTTCCAGTTGCTCATAATACGCAGTACTGACCGAAGTCGGCTGACCTCCAGTGCTGGAACATGTGTTGAAACGCTGCTGGGTACGTACTGTGGTTTCTTTTGGATTCAGCAGGCTCAGGGGCTGGATATGTTCCAAGGTATTTGGAAGTGCCTTGGTGATGGTGACATTATGCTGGGCACGGTATTTGAGCTGAGTTTCTGAGAGCATCTTTGAAAGTCAGTGGTCAAGGACTACATGGCCAAATAATGGTAATATGAAATAAAGACATTGCCCTTTGAGCAAACACACTTATTCACACTCCTTCTTGTGAGTTTTAACGTCATGCAAATAAGTCCCGGGTAAACCGCTTGTATACATGTAGGAATGGTATCTGTGAATTTCGTATATCTACTCCTAAACAATATTGGCCCCCGCCCATAGGGGCTTGAAGAAATATATGGGCTGCAACATGCTTCCACGCAGAGCTGAATCCGGCCCGCACACTAGTACTGGTAAACCGCTTAGAGGATCTAAGCCTGTCCAGGAACCGCGGTGCGAGGCGTACCGTCCATGCTAATAAACCCTATTGGTTTCATTGGGCGACAGGGCTTGAGCTGTCATTTCATCTCAATGTCGGGTAAAAGTCCCACAAAATTGGAAGCAACGTCTCCAAAATGACCTTTACAGTGTTGACGGGGACGTTAAACCTCAAATCAAACAAACAAAAAAACTCCTAAACAATAAAGAGTAGCTTCCCGGCTCTATTCCTTTCTGGTATTTATGACAGTATTGTCTATGAAGTAGTTCGATCACGAACCGTGGTTAACCATGGTTAAGCAGTGGTTAACCAAGGTGTGATCGAACTCAGTCTGGCAGCATTGCGGGAAAGTTGTGACGTCACTCTGGTCAAACCAGACTAAAGCGTTGGTTTCTCTGGTAAACCGGATACAAGATGGCGGCGAAAAGTAAGAAAATATGTTGGCCCAAGGAAAAGACCCATTATAAGTGTTGTTAAAGCATGTTTATTAATAAAAAAATATGCTAAATATGCACAAATATGCTCAATATGAAAGATAGAATCGGCACTGCTATTTCTGCAGTGTTCAAAATGGTGATCTTCCTCGTCGTCAAAAAAGAATTACTCGTGACATGGGGGCTGCCATGTTGTTTGCACGGGCCGTTACAAGGCCGTTCTTCTGTCGCTGTTTATTTTTGTTATGGTTTGCGTGTGTGTATCGCGTATATATATATATATTTTTTGGATAGCCAATATGCCATTCTGTGGGTAAGTAAGTGTCCTTTTGGCTTCAACTATTGCTGTTTCCATTAGGGTCTAGTAATTTAACGTTTGTGTTCCATTCCCTTTGGTGTCTCTGATGAGAGGTGTGGGTTAATTGTATCAATTCTTGATCATTGCCTTCACTTCTATTCTCAGCTCCTCCAAAACCTAGCAGCAGGAATGGACCAACAGACAGACACCGTCCTCCTAGACTGCAGCAAGGCGTTAGAAAAAATCCACATCACGAGGTTTTTTTTTGTCAAGACAAGACATTACAAATTTAGTGCAACCTCGTACAATGGACCCAGAGCTTCTTGACCGACAGCAGCCAGCGAGTACCAGGTCTGGCCAAAGACCAGACCTCCACTATTGGACAAGCTGTATCAGGTGAAGTACTTATGTTTTTCCTCCTGTACATAAATGAAATGTCAGAGAAAGTCAACTTTGCAGCTTATCTGCTTGCTTGTGACAGCGTTTCATATACAAAGGACTCGAACATGACTAATATTGTGGCACTTCCAAGGGATCTTGACAGATTACAACAATATAATACAGATAAACATGTGATTTTTTCAACCCAAGGAAATGTGAGGTTGTCAGGGTAAAAAACAAAACAAAAATTAAATATCCAGTTTAAGCCGTCTAGCGAATAATGACAATGAGTTGTTGATCCTAAAGACCGGGAAGTATGTAAGACCATGGTTAGACGAGTCCCCGATTGTGCGACGTCAGTATAGGACCCACATACATTTTCCAGCAGTTGGGGTGGTGCAACGGCGAGCAGAGTTGGTGACCACACAACCAACAGTACCTCACGAATTATACAAAACCTTGGCTTGAAAACTCTTATGCAACGATTAAAGATTCAAAACTAGTGATGGTGCACCGCATCAAACTTGGCTAGGCTAAATGGATATCCCTGCTTCATGGTTCTCCCATCCAACAACTACAATACTAGACACTCTCGGATATAGTGTCATTATGCAGAACCGACAACTGCCTGTACTCCTTCTACGCTTCGGGCATCGTACCTTGGGACCAACTTCCAGGAAGTATCGTTACATGAGTGATCCTTGAGGAAGTCCATAGGGGTCTAAGAAGTCTTTCATATACTCTGTAAAAACCGTTGTAAAGTTTTTAACCTTAAGTTTTAACACTATTTGTTTGCGACTTACCACACTACCTTATACATAATCCAAGTATGACGATGCTTTAATGATGGTCCTGTATGTACTGTACCGGAAGAAGATTAAATAGGGTTACTCCAACGTAATTTGCAGCGGAGAGACTTTCAGTTTCTATAGCAAATGGTATGCTATCGGATTTGGGACTTTGTCATCACTGAGCAAATCCTGGGAAGGTTGAAATCCGCAAGTGGCCAGATAGCTTGTTGTGTCTCTGCCTGTTTCCAGGGATTAATTGTATACATGGGGCTAAGGCCTGTTAATAGTATTACGTGACTGGCCATTATATTACCTTGGTTCCAAATTTAGTCTCATGTAACTGCCATAGATGATCAACTCAGTAGTTAGATGGATAAATGGATGCATTGATCGGTCAGTGACGAACGGGAACCTTCCGACTTTGGAATGTTTTGTTTTATTTAGCAGTATTATGAGCTGGTGAGTCATGTCTTTCCCTAAATGTCATACTAACTACTAATATTCTTTCTCACACTGAAATAACACACTTTGTGTATTTTTGTTTCAATTAACCACACATATACAATTGGTTTTATGGAACTTGTCTGCTGTCCTCCTCGGGAGTTACATGTAAGACGTTAAACATCTTGACGAAAATCAAGATCGTGCCATCTTACTGTGGGCGAACATAGGTAAATTTCATATATAATATAAGAATCTTATATGGATGTAAGGGGTGGAAAGAAAAATCCGTCCATAGGGTCACTGTCCGGCATCACGAGGATTACCGAGTGATACCGGACAGTGATCCCGAAGGACGTTTTTTTTCTATCCACCCCTCACACCCATATAGGATTCTTTTTAATGCTGCAGTCACTTCGGTTACCAACGTCCGCCATATTGTGATGACACTATAGGAATGTTATACGACGTCACTTAACGTGCATGACGTCAACCTTAACGATGGCGCATACGAGGTCTTATTCAACCAGTACATTTATCAAACACGCGGGAATATTCGATGTCGGGTCGGAACACCAGGGTCAGAACATAAATTTCAATCCCAGGGTAAAATCACGGATTTCCTTATCTTGTGTGCAAGAAAATTATATCTGTAGGTTTATGTTGCTATTATAATATTTTAAAGATCAGTTTCTTTTTTTTTCTCATTTCACGGACCAATGCAAGAAACTCTAATTGAAGATGATATCATAATCACGACGTTTTGCGACGAGGAGCGCTTTCGACCCTACCGAGAAGCCCCGGTGAATCGAAGAACCAAGTACGGTGCTGATCTATCTATCTATCTATCTATCTATCTATCTATCTATCTATCTATCTATCTATCTATCTATCTATCTATCTATCTATCTATCAACCCGTTTATAGAGGTATACTAAACCGCTTACCTCTGTCTCACAATCAGTACTCTTCTCTGCAGTATTGGCATTCACCAGAAAGGAGTGAAGATCATTCCTCTGCGGAATAGTTCTTGGGAAGAAGGATTTCTTCAGGGAATCACCATTTATAAGCCTGGTGCATACGGTGTGAGGTTTGACCACGACGGGTCTCCCAGCTCACAAAGCACATCACCCACATTAAGATTGTTCCGCCATCGCCGGCAGGTCCATTGAGCAGCCGTCATCTGGCCCTTCTGAACCTGGTGAATCTGAGATTTAACATGGGGGAGCCAAACAGGCGATTCACACTAAGTTACTACATGTGATGCATTCATAAATTAGGCTAAGAAATCCTAATGTCCTAGTTGCTTTGGATGTTATCTCGGGAAATGAGCTGACCCCAATCGAGATCGTCAGTGATTGTGCTACCAAGATATTCAGCATATTGAACCTGCTCTAATGTATGCTGGTGTAATAAGTAGTCAGACTTAATCTGCTTGTCCGGAGGGGCCGTGACATCTTTATTGAATGACATTTGGCCGCACTGAACTTCATCTACCAATTGCCCTCCGAACATGCTAGGCTACCCAGATTATCTTGTAAGATAAGGCAGTTTAATGGAGTACATAAATTCCTAGCGGGAGCCCAAATATATCCGAAATTGAGGGGTAATACACGTAGAGGTTGATCGGAAAGGGCGTCCTGTGGCGTTTTGTTTGCCAAACACAACACATGATCCCAGTCCAGATACAATAGATAACCCCTTTACGCAACTCTTTGACCTCATAGCGATTAGAAAAGCGGGTTGGTCTATTTTCTATTTAGTTTGTTTCACGACTCTTTCAAGAATTTTAAACTAAATTTGAGCCGATGGTTATCAGTGGCGGGCGAAACCCGGAATACCCGAAGAATAACCAAATGACCTTCTGTTGCAGCAAGATTCTGCCGAATCACATGTGGAATGCGCGAAGTTCGAACCATAGCGGCGAGAGACCTAATGATCAGGAGTGAGCGCTCTTACCCTCTAGGCCACAGAGGCTCGTTTGAATGCTATTTTCTATAAATAACCGTTACCTTGATTTCCGACAAGTCCGTTATAGTCTCGGTGACTTCAGCATTAAAATCTAATGCGTTTTATAACTGAGCCCCGCCAAGCGAATTTGTGTCTTCGAGCATTCCGTCATGACAAATTTTAACTGCGCATGCCCAGCCATTCAGAGGGGCCAGGGATATGGCTTTCTGTCTGAAGGTTCCTCTTGATTTATTTCTTGTATGAGCGAGCAGCGAATGTTCTGGCGAGACTGCGCGGATGCGCAGGCTCGCCTGAACCTTCGTTGCTCGCATAGGCGATAAGTACCAAAATCGCTTGACGGGGCCCAACTTATAAAATTCAAACACAGACTGTGGATGTTCGCCAGACCCGCCTCATTGAGGCGTTTTAACTACTATTGGCGTTTTATTTGGCAGACTTTTCAACGAGATTTTGTTGGTTTCGATTGGTAGGAATTGTACAAATGACAAGACAAAAACTAGCTTCATACATTTATCATTGTGAATGGATCTAAATTATAGATATCAACCCACTGGCAACCGAGATCAACCTCTTTTCATCCAACTATTCCGTTGCCATTCGCCGGGTCCCTGAAAGAACATACACATTCAAAGAAATAACGGAACAGAATAGAAGACACTGTTTTTGTATCAGGCCTAACAATGGTAAGTTTCCATTAACCAGATCGATCCTGTATTTATCATCAGTAACGTGACGCGCAAAATAAAAAAGATAAATACCGAACCTAACAATTTTCACATGCTGCCATCACGCGAACAAATTCGTGAAAAGAAGACACCTCTAAACCCCGCTTTATATAGAGAAAACTGGAGTTTACGGGGGTAAACATTTTCCAAGACATAGGTTGAGGGTACTCGTTAGAACCGTCTCCATTCGGTGGTTATAACGAGTACCCACAACCTATATTTGAGGTATAAATAAGAAAAGTGTCGCACATTTTCATCAGAAAAGTAGCCATTTTGGAAATGCGAATAAATGCACTATATCGCATGAGATGGTCATCGTAATTATTTTTTCATAGACATTTCGGGTTGCCGTGAGTCTTTAAAGTTCAGTACATTATGAAATGCAAAGCTAATTTTGTTGAGCACTTAAGGTAAAATAAGCATGTTCAATGCAAGCCCAAACAAACCAATCATATCGAAAAAATATGAATATTCATAAAAAGTTACAGGCGCCGACCCCGTTCTAAACGATTAAAAGTTTCGCCTAACAACCTACCAATTTTTTTTCAGCATGTTGATTAGAGTAAACACATTTACGCCTCACATCACTCGCAATTGGCATATGAGACACAAAATAGAACACACCGGGTCCTGTGACCTCCGCGGTAATTGGACGCTTCGTGCCAGAGACGTTGCGGCCTCAAAACCAGGAAGATTCGTCCTATGACCCAATTGTTCCCATCCCGCAATTATTCTTTGTAGGTGTTCCAAGTTGGGATAGGAAGCGGAGAATCGAATGAGAATCATTTTTGCGTTACTTTGGACGCAAGAAATACACCAAAGAAATGAAAACTGAAGTTTACAAATTTACTCGTCCAGATTAGCTAGTTTGGGCAAATTAGGCCACATCAGTGACCATCCAAAGTATTCACGAGCGATTTGAACTACTACATTCTTTAAGCCTGATTTCAATTACCTACCAGATGAAAAAAATGGCCAGAAGCTCTCCAAAGTTCTCAAAGAATCGCCCCGGCAGCACTCTCAGTGGTTTGATTTTTGTGTATCTTCATGTGATCTTTATGCATTGAATGTTCATGTACTGACAGGCGCTGACCTTGCTCAGGGAACCTTATATAAGGCACTTCATAACAATCGAAAGGGAAGACAATGATCAGGAATTATACTTTCCATTGAAGTCATCAAAGGACGAACAGAAAACAATGGCATTTCAATTGGGACATTGGAAGTAGAAAGCCAAAAGGGCGTTCGTTTGCTCAAAAATGGCCAAACGACTATCCAAAGCGAAACGATAACCAGGACACATTTGCAAATACGTACATATAGCTACAAATGATCTTGGTAGCCTAGTGCGTACATATAAGAGCGTATCCTCTTAATCATTACGTCCCTCATGGCTGTGGGTTGAGCTACGCTCGGACCACATATGAGATGGAAAGATCTGAGATCTTTTTCCGAATACTTCGTTTTTTCGCCGACCTCAGATTAACAATCGGCTAGATATAAGTGAATAAATAGAGAAAGGTTCGTAAAATCAATACCAAACCGATATTTACAATGACAATAATAAACCACAATGGAAGCAGAAGCAACGCTAGAAAAGAAGAATACCAGGGGTTAAATCCATAACAACAGATAAGTCTTAATGATAAAATTTCTTATCTTATCTTATCTTACCTAAGGCTCTTATATTGTGATACCTGAAGGATAGTATATGTCAGTTCTCCATAAAAATCAATGTTGTGTGTATTCATTAGAAGGGCCTCGCCGAGGTGGTTCTAATGAGTGCACACAATAAAGGTTGATGGAGAAATTAGGAAAACTATCCTTCATTTATCACAAAATACACACCTTATCTGTTGCTATGAAATCGATTGTACGTGGCACCAACCCTCACCTTCGTTTCTACCTCGGTTTACAAATTTTAATTGTTCATACCCAATTCATCAATGCAGATTATCCGAGAATGATGAGGACTCCACATAGTGAAATAACAAAATGCTGAAGCAAAGAAAAACCAACAGTTTGAATCATATTGATGAAGCCATCTGATTTGGGTCCACACTCTTTTGAAAAGGTAGGGCTTATTGTGGTTCATTGAAACATAGCAAATCGTTACAGGTAAGGTACTCGGAGAGGTAGAATAACCTATCAATTACATATGTAACTACGCCAGAACTAAGGGCCAGGATTGTGACCTCACCTAACTCCCTACCCCCACCACATCCCTAGTATTTGTTTTCATCTGACCTGTCAAATGCGGCTTTTATGTGCATTTCCTTACATGCATGTCGTTGTAATATATTTCTTCTTTCGGAAAGCCGTTCCTTTTGGCTTTCCATTTGCAGTGTTCTGTTTATTCTGTCGTTTTTGTGCGTCCCTCTTTGTGTAAGTTGTGTGTTTGTTTGTTTGATTGATTTGAGGTTTAACGTCCCCGTCAACACTGTATAGGTCATTTTGGAGACGTTGCTTCCAATTTTCTGGGACTTTTAGCCGACATTGAGATGAAATGACATCTCAAGCCCTGTCGCCCAATGAAACCAATAGGGTTTATAAGCATGGACGATCCGATCCGACTCGCACCGCTTTGCCTGGGCGTCTTAGATCCTCCAAGTGGTTTACCAGTACTCGTGTGCGGTCGGATTTAGCTCTGCGTGGAAGCATCATGCAACCCATCTATTTCTTCAAGCCCCGATGGGCGGGGGCCGATAAGCTGTGTGTACGCGTGTATGAGGTGAATGGGTGGTGAGCCAAATGTGTTATTATCTTAAGTGTGTAAGTTACCTGAAATTGTATGGTACCAGTGTATGGTATACAAAAAGACTTACAGGTGTTCACAAATAAAATTCATTGATTTGTCGCATTGTACATCGTTCCAATGGTATCCCTTCCTCGGATAGAAGGCTAAACAATCCTCATCGTTATTAGCCGAGTTCGGTTCTCCCGCGGCCCAGTCAGTGAATCCTGTAATGCGATCAGTATATAATTGACTGCCCGCCCAAATCCAGTCTTTCTCCAACTGTATGTCGTTACCAGCGGTCCAGTACTCGTCGAAAGGGCCTGTGAAAATACACGTACAGTATGAAAAGAAAACAGACCATTAGTCCGAATGATTTTAAATCGCCACAAAGCTACTAAATGATTTTGAGGTATGTTGCTAATGCCAGACGGCAAAATAGCAGTTGAACAAGAGTTACAAAATAAAGGTACAAGTAATGGCTATTTATAGCCGCGCTATTCTTATCGTTGTGTTGTCAATTGGTTGTTCAAAAATATATTAAAGCAGTGTTTCCCTTTTATTCAATAAAACTGCAAGCACTGCATGATGTCCCGCCACTACAATTACATCAAGCAAGTGCCATATCACAGTGAAACAAAACCTAATGGCTTTCTCCCCTATCCTAGTGATGTGACCATGCAAGTTTGGTCAGAATTAATCATTAAGTTCTGGGAATATAGTGCTTCAAACAGACTACATGATAGAAGTGGCTATGTTCAATGTTAAAGGGGCGATAATTCCAAAAGTAGGAAAATCAGAGTTATGGTTAATATGTTCTGCATGTCGTCTCAGGCTGCTCTACATATCTGTGAAGTTTCGTGAAAATAACTCAAATGGTTTCAGAGGTGTGGAGCGGACTCGAAACTGATAGCAACTGATATATTCAAAATTCAAAGGACAATAACTCCAAAAGTAGGAAAATCAGAGTTATAGTTCATATGTTCTGCACGTTGTCTCGTGGTGTTCTACATATCTGTAAATTTTCATGAACTATCTCAAATGGAATCGAAGTTATGGAGCGGACACGGAACTACGATATAAATGGCTATGTTCAATATTCAAAGGGCAATAACTCCAAAAGTAGGTAAATCAGAGTTACGTTTCATATGTTCTGCGCATCATCTGATAATGCTCTACATATCTGTGAAGTTTCGTGAAAATATATCAAAATGGTACCAGAGTTATGGAGCCGACACGAAACTGATAGCAACAGCTTTAGTCAAAATTAAAAGGGCAATAACTCCAAAAGTATGAAAATCAGAGTTATGGTTCATATGTTCTGCACGTCGTCTCATGGTGCTCTACATATCTGTGAAGTTTCACAGAAATATCTCAAATGGTATCGAAGTAATGGAGCGGACACGAAACTACGATAGAAATGGATATTTCAAATGTTCAAAGGGCAATAACTCCAATAGTAGGAAAATAATAGTTACGGTTCATATGTTAGCACGTCGTCTGATAGTGCTCTACATATCTGTGAAGTTTCATGAAAATATCTCAAATGGTATCAGAGTTATGGAGCGGAAACGAAACTGATAGCAACGGCTATATTCAAAGGGCAATAACTCCAAAAGTAGGAAAATTACGGTTCATTTGTTCTGCACGTCGTCTCATGGTGCTCTACATATCTGTGAAAGTTTCATGGAAATATCTCGAATGGTGCGGACATGAAACTGTAATAGAAATGCCTATGTTCAATGTTCAAATATAGGGATCAACAATGGTTTTTCATGCATTAACATTCGCCGAGCCCCGAGGAAGCTGTTTGAACATGAGGCCTCTAGGCTGAATGTTCAACTATCTTCTCAGGGATCCGGAAAATGTTAATGCAATGAAATAACCATGGATGATCGTTGTTCTTGCATAACTTACGATTCCGAGAGCAAATTTTGACGAAAACGCCCAAAAGCTCCATATAAATTCCATATAAACTCTTCAAATGCGACAGGCAAATCAAAATGGTGGCCAGTTCAGAATGTTGTTTACAATGACTCTGTCATGCAGTAACCCTCTGACGTCATCATAGAACCCTAAAACGCTATGTTCAGGGCGATAACGTTACGTCGCACAACGTAACGTAAACAAAGAAAGGCTCGTCTTGTGATGTCAAAAGCTCAAAATCCATGTTCAAATAGCACGCGAATTTCATGATTTGAACATGGTTTTTGCTGTTTGAGCACGGCTTTCGGTCCATTTGACAATGACGTCAAACAGCCGTCCGCATAGGTATTTATGCAAGAAGGAATGTTTATATGTTCTGCACGTCGCCTGATCTGTGAAGTTTCGTGATAATATCTCTAACGGTATCAGTGTTATGGAGCGGACACAGAACTATGGGGTGCTAACGGACGGACGTACGTACGTGGCTATTTTTGGCAGGATTGATACTTAAGTGGCTACTTTTAGCCACTGAAAAGAAGTATTTTCGGTGTCTAACGGAATAAATCCCATAGACTTACATTGATTCTGTCCATTTACATAGCCACCTAACTATACATTTGTTGGTGCGGACGGACGGACGTACGTACGTACGTACGTGCGGACGGACGGACGGACGGGCACTCAAAACTTCGGAGGGTATAACATAATACCCCGCCGGCGGGGCATAAAAAGTCTATGTGGAAATTCAATAAGGGAATGTTGTTGGAAATTATTTTAATCGATCATCGAATAGTGCAAGTTGTGTAGGAAAATACACACATACAAATTGCAGTATTTGGTGCAAGTGTTTGGACCGCTGTTTCACGTGGCGCATCTAGCGGTGTGTGGGGGCTGTGAAGTCGCCGTTTTTCCCTTTTAATCAACACGTGTTTTCTTGCCTTTTCAAACTACTATGATTCAGGTAAGTAACTTATATACCTCGGCCCCGCCCATTGGGGCTTGGGGCTGCATGGTGCTTCCGAGCTGAGCTGATGCCGACCGCAAGTGAATACTGGTAAACCACCTAGAGGATCTAAGCCTGCCCAGGTAAAGCGGTGCGAGTTGGACCGTCCATGCTTATAAACCCTATTGGTTTCATTGGGCGACAGGGCTTGAGATGTCATTTCATCTCAGTGTCGGGTAAAAGTCCCGCAAAATTGGAAGCATCGTCTCCAAAATGACCTACACAGTATTGACGGGGACGTTAAACCTCAAATCAATCAAACAAACAAAACGTATATACCTGGGTGACGTTTGTGCAGTTCAGCAATGAGAAAATTGTTTTCTCCTGCACTTTCTATCCTGACCAAAGCAGCGTCCATTGTGTTACAGGTGTTCTGAAAATTAAAACATTTTTACTACATGTTTGTTGTAATTGAAAGTTTAAGCACCCGTCAACACTTTTAAGGTTATTTTGAGACATTGTTTCTAATTCTGTGGGACTTTTACTCGACATTGAGATGAAACATCTCATGCCCTGCCACCGAAATAACCAAGGGTTTATAGTGAGGAACAATCCGACTCGTACCACTTTGTAGGGGCAGGCAGGCTTAGACCCTCAAAGCGGTTTACCAGTACTCATGTGCGGTCGGTTTCTGCTCTGCGTGAAAGCATCATGCATCCCGATGTTTTTCTCCAAGCCCAGTTGGGCCGGAACCTGAATGTACTACATGTAACATTGACTGACATAATGAAAACATTCCTATTACAATATATTGAAAAGTTTACCACAATAGAAAAAAGAAGACAATTTTCAGATAAAAATATCGATATTTTTCATAGTTCTGCTCTTAACATAGATTGTGGGTACTCGTTAGAATCGCCCGAGGTTCTAAAAGGTACCCACATTATAAGAAAAATAATGTATACCCTATTAACCCCAGTTTTACCATATGAAAGTGGGATTCATTACGATAACACATCCGTGCGACATAGCCACTTTGGAGATGGGGAAAAATGCACTAATTTTCAGATGAAAATCCTCGATAATTTTCTTATTTCTGCTCAAAACATAGGTTGAGGGTGCTCGATAGAACCGCCTCAGTGAGGCGGTTCTAACGAGTACCCACAACCTATGTCTTGTAGCAGAAATAAGAAAAATAATCTATAACCCCGTAAACCCCAGTTTTCTCTATATAAAGTAGGGTTTAGGGGGCCTTCATTTCACGGACTTGTTCACGTGATGGGAGGGGATCTACATTATACAGGTGTTGTTTTTTTTCGCATTAAGCAAACATACATGATTTCCATGATGTGCATGCATGTTCACGTACAAAATGCAAAAATGGCAAGATTTCGTAATCAGGACATTTTGGCACTTTCTTTACGTTAAAAGCCAGCAAACCATTTCATAAGAACAAGTCAGTGGGACGTCTAAGTAACGTCGATCGTCATCGTGCCCTCGATATGGTTGACGGTGGGCTTTCATACCGCCAAGTTGCACAGCGTATGGGCACAACGTAACAGGGTCTTTGGACGATAGACAACGCACTAGACGTGAACGTGTAACTACACGTCAGCAGGCCCGGTGCATTGTTTTGAGTCATTTACGAGACCGATTCAGGACGTCTGTGGATACTGCCCAGGAGACAGTGGGAACCCATAACCTACGCGTATAGAGCCTTAACTGTACGGTGGCGTCTCCAGGAACGCGATATTTCTAGCCATAAGACGCATATGGGGAACGTTTTGACGGCGGAACGTCGAATCCGTCGCTTTAATTGGTGTCTACAGCGTACCCGATGGACCCAACAGCGTTGGCGTGGTGTACTTTTCACAGAATAGAATAGAATAGAATAGAATAGAATAGAATTGTATTTACTGCACAACTATACTCTATATGGGTTAAAGGCAAGCAAATACATACATGGCATATTATAAAAAGATGAGTCCCGTTTTTGTGTTGAAATGTTTGATAGGCGGCGTAAAGTATCGCGTCGACGTGGGGAGCGATTTCAAGACTGTTATGTTAAACAGGTATCACGCTGGGGTGGTGGTAGCGTAATGGTGTGGAGGGCCACAAAACCCAACTCATCGTTGTTGATGGCAATTTGTCGACACGTCGGTAGATCGATGAAATCTTAGAGCCTGAGGTGGTACCGTTTTTACGCAATAATGGTGACGTTACGCTTTTCCAACTGGACAGTGCACGTGCTCATTTTGCGAGGTTAATCATGGACTTTTTCAATCAAAAGTTCTTCCTTGGTCTGCGTTTTCGCCGGATTTCAACCCAATTGAGCACCTTTAGGACCAGCTCGGAAAACGTGTATACAGCCGAGGTCATCCGCCAATCAACCGTCAGCAGCTTGCCATGGCGCCACAGGAAGAATGGGACAACATCACACAAGACCAGATACAGCGTTTAATTCGAAGCACGAGGCGTCGATGCCAAGCAACACTTGATGCTATTCATACCCGGTATTTGGATATGTGATTATGATTTTTCGGGTGTGTGGACTTATTCGAGTCTTCGTATCTCTGCATCCAATGAAATGCTGTAACTCTGTAGTGAGACCGTGAAAGTTAGTTATAATTCATTAAACGTGATCAAATGCGGAAATATTGTGAAATATTGTGAATCAATTAAAATTTGAGGTATAGTTACGGAACCCGGGAAGGGACATGATTTTTTTTTATTTTATAAGTTGTGCGCACAAGATAATATCTTGTGCGGACAAGATATTATCTTGTTCGGACAACATATTATCTTGTGCGGACAAGATATTATCTTGTGCGGACAACATATTATCTTGTGCAGACAAGATATTATCTTGTCCGCACAAGATATTAAGTTGTGCGAACAAGATATTATCTTGTCCGCACAAGATAATATCTTGTCTGCACAACATAGATCTTGTGCAGACAAGATATTATCTTGTTCGGACAAGATAATATCTTGTGCGCACAAGATATTATCTTGTCCGCACAAGATAATATCTTGTGCGCACAAGATAATATGTTGTCCGAACAAGATAATATCTTGTCCGCACAAGATAATATCTTGTCCGCACAAGATAATATCTTGTTCGCACAACTTCCCAAGATATATGTTGTGCAAACAAGATAATATGTTGTGCGGACAAGATATTATCTTGTGCAGACAAGATATTATC
This sequence comes from Lucinisca nassula, assembly GCA_963580285.1. Lineage (NCBI taxonomy): Eukaryota > Metazoa > Mollusca > Bivalvia > Lucinida > Lucinidae > Lucinisca > Lucinisca nassula. Next base: position 79,996,008 of record OY757010.1, read on the forward strand.
TTGTTCGCACAAGATAATATGTTGTGCGGACAAGATAATATCTTGTCCGCACAAGATAATATCTTGTCCGAACAAGATCATATCTTGTCCGCTCAAGATATTATCTTGTTCGCACAACATAATAAAAATAAAAAATCATGTCCCTTCCCGGGTTCCGTATATAGTACTAGTGTTGCGTTTTCATTGAATCTGAGTATAATATTAAAAATACATTAAATTCTATAAAGAAGAAAGTTATTTACTGGATACATGTACGAATAAAATCCCTTTTTGACATTTGACGTCTAAGTGTGATCTTAACCTTGGAGGTACCAACCTGGGTCTTGCGCGTCACATCATCTCATGATGGTAAATATTTCTGCCGAGTAATTCCAGAATGCATCCGGAAATATGAATGTTTTTCACCGAACACGAAAAAAAAAAAAAAAAAAAAAAAATCACCCAGGAATAAATACGTTTTTTGACCGGACACGAAAAAGACCCTTTGCGGCATTTGACCTCTCGGTATGACCTTCACTTTTGAGGTACCGACAATTGTCACATGACTGTTAACATTTCAAAATCCATCTAGGAGTAAGAAAGTTATTGATCACACACACACATACACACACGCACACACGCACAAGGTAAAATGTGTGTATATGCCCCACTGACTTGAATGATTGAACTGTGCAAACAGTGCATTGCATGGTGCCTCAAACTTACTTACATCTGCCACGTGCCATGATTCTTTCTGTATATCTTCAAAGAAGTAGCAGGAATCATCATACCTCAACCATCCATGAGGACATACTGCCGCTACTAAACGAAAATGTGAAACAACGAGTGTCTTACATGTACCATCTTTAATCATTTAAACCTAAAGTGTGCATCCAGTTAGTCAGCCTGCCAGTCAACCATGCAAAATCTAGCTACATATACACATTGTCACCGTAGTGCTAAGAGTCAATAACTCCATGTTACAACTATTTCAGGAGTAAGAAATTAAAACAAGAGGCCCATGGGCCACAATGCTAACCAGAGCTCAGGGGGCCACTGCACGCAGGCAGCAATGTATTTTAATTAACCATGGAAGCCCTGCTCCCAAGGCTGCTACAGATAAAATTTTGACCCAATCAGACTAGTGGCTTCAGAGGTCTGGTGTCGCTTGAACACAACAGATGACAATTGACAATTTCCCATCTGTGGCAATAGGCCAAAAAGAACATTATTAAAGGAACATATCTTTGAAAGTTTGACAAAATATCTTGAGAGGCATTAATGTCATTTTTCAATTTTCCCCATTATAGGTCAATGGAAACTCTTAACTTGCCATAGCAAACAAACCAAAGAGCCAAATTTCATAAACCAGAGCTCAGGTGGGCACTGCCCAATGGAGCCCTGATTGGTGTCACTAAATGGGTCTTATAAAAAGCAACAGAGACATATATGGTTTAGCGGTGGGGATATGTATGGTTCCTGAGACGTAAGGCCTTTTAAGCATTGGAGAGATTCGGGCATGGCAGATCCCAGAAAAGCCAAAGATTGTTGTCACTGAATAGGTCTTATCATAAAGATCAAGCATATATATGGTTAAATGGTGGGGATCTGAACGGTTTCTGAGATATGAGGCCCTTTTATGGAGTGGAAGGGAGAGAAATGGCCCCTACTGACCCCCCTCCCCCCAAGACAGGGTTGACTGAATGTGGCTAATAACAATGAACAAGAATATATGTGATATAGGATGGAAAATTTGAATGGTTTCTGAGATATATGGCCTATTATTAAGTGGAATCTTATCATCAGGAACAATAATATATATGGTTTAGGGGTGGGGATCTGAACGGTTTCTGAGATATATGGATTTTAATGAAGTAAAGGGGTGGGGCATGGCCCGTGGCAACCCGGGGGGACCCCCATGCTGGTGTCACTGTTTGCGTCTTATCATAAGGAACAAGAATATATACGGTTTAGGGGTAGGCTCTGAACAGTTTCTCAGATATATGGTCTTTTGTGAAGTCGAGGGGTGGAGTGTGGCCCGGCACACCCTGGGTGACCCTTAGGTTGGTGTCACTGAATGTGTCTTATCAAAAGGAACAAGAATATATATGGTTTTGGGGTGAAGATCTGTAAGGTTTCTGAAATATATTTAGCCTTTTATGAAGTGAAGGGGGCTGGGCATGGCCCCGCACATCCCGGGGAACCCCAAGTTGGTGTCACTGAATGCGACTTATCATAAGGAACGAGAATATATATAGTTTAGGGGTGGGGATCTGTAAGGTTAGTGGGATATTGAGCCTTTTATGAAGTGGAGGGGGTGGGGCATGTGGCCCCGGCACTTCCCGGGGACCCCCAGGTTGGTGTCACTGAGTCCATCTTATCATAAGGAACAAAAGTATATATCAATGATTTCTGAGATAAATGTCAATTTATGAGTGGGGGGGGGGGGTGGGGCATGTCCCCGGCACATCCCGGGGGACCCCCAGGTTGGTGTCACTTAATGCATCTTAGCATAAGGAACAAGAATATATATAGTTTAAGGCTGGGGATCTGAATGGTTTCTGAGATAAATGGCATTTTATGAAATAGAGGGGGCAGGGCATGTCCCCGGCACATTCCGGGGGACCCCCAGGTTGGTGTCACTTAATGCATCTTATCGTAAGGAACCAGAATATATATGGTTTAGGGGTTGGGATCTATAAGGTTTCTGAGATATAAGGCATTTTATGAAGTGGAAGGGGCGGGGCATGGCCCCGGCACAACCTAGGGGACCCCCAGGTTGACATAAAAGAATATGGCTGAGAGAGGTTTACTCAAGTAACATGTCTATGTAAGTTATGTCAAAATATCTGCAATGACTTGGCAGTAAATGCCATTTTTCAGTTTTCCCCATTATAAGTCAATGGAAAATCTAAGTTGACATAGCAACAAAACTAGAAGGCCAAATTTCATAAAAAACACCAAACCTGTAAAGGTAAATATGTTGAATATTTTCATAAAGTCTCAGCCTCCTAGAGCATATGGTTTCTGAGGAGATGATTTTTAAGTATTTTTTTTTTCTATTTTTTTTTTTGCATTTTGTTTTCATGGAAACCAATAAAAATGAACAGAAGGCCTAAAATCATATGGCAGATAGTAGATTGCCTATGGAACATTTCTATGCAAGTTTTGTCAAAAAACCTGCAGAGGCTTGGCAATTAATGCCATGTTTTCAATTTTCCCCATTATTAGTCTATGTAAACTACAAGTTGCCATAGCAACCAAACTAATAAGCCGATTTTCATAAAAACACAAACTTTTTATCCCCCAGCCCAAGGATGCTACAGATAAAATTTGGGCCCAATCGGCAAAGTGGCTTCAGAGGAGATGTCCTTTGAAAATGTTGACGTCATAGGACAGACGACGACGACAACAACGACGACGACAACGACAACGACGACAGACAACTGCCGATCCTATAAGCTCCCCCGGAGCCTTCGGCTCTGGTGAGCTAAAAAACAACAACAAAAAAAAAACAAAAAAAAAAACACAACAACAACAAAAACAAACAAACAAACAAAAACATTCTAACTTTAAGCATGCTTTTTGCTGTTCTGGGATTAGGTGTTTTGAATTAATACGTTTTAAATTTTTTTTACGTGGAGTCATTTTTGAATAAAAGGTATAATTTAACCCTTTTAGTACCAAATGGAATCTTCCTTCTCATATTTAGCAGGAGTGCATTTCAAAATTTAGGGGTGTCAGGTTGTGTTGTCTTCAAAATTTATTTGGAAAATGACTGAACTTTTAGCAAACAGTGGAAGCCCTGATCAGACGCCGCGTTTTGGGGCGTAAAGCGCGGCGTCTAACTGGGCCTATACTGTTTGCCAATCATTACAAGAACACGCCAATATAATTTTGACCCCCTCATACTCCACTTTCATAAAGTAAAACTGGGGTTTCCGGGGATATACCTTATTTTTTCTTATTTCTGCTCTAAAATATAGATTGTGGGTACTCGTTAGAACCGCCTCGACGAGGAAGGGGATGTCCGAAGTAGCGAGACTTGCAAAATTTAAAATATAACAAAAGTGGAAACCAAATCCGCTAAGATACATGTCTCACCTGACAAGTCAGTCTTAGTTTTAGAAAAATTAGAATTTTATACTGCAAAAGTTAAAGATATATTATAGTTATTTAAATCAATACTAGAGTACTGACGTCAAGACCGCAGTATCAACCTCAGCACTATGGAACTGATACTGAGCAAAATGTAGGGGTGTCAACACAACACAAATGATTTTGAAGACAATGCAAATGATTTTAAGATACATGTTCAGCTTTGCATTTTGATTTTGCTTTGGCGTTCAAATATGGTTTACATAACACAACTTTTGTTGAATTCTGAAAATGCAAAGGTGTGGGTTATTTGTCAAAACGACCCGTTTCAGAAACAGGGATTGACACAAAATGTTTTTGAAACAGCAAATGCCACAAAATGTCTCGTTTCTAAAACAACAGTTGATTTGAAACGTTCCGTTTTTGAAACAAAACATGGCACAAAATCTTCGGTTTCTGGAGCAACAAATTGTACAGATACGCTTGCGATTATGTTGTCAGCGCACACTCACTTGTCTCGCGTTTGTAACGCGTGAGATACGCACGCGCAGTTCACGCGTTTCAACTGCGAATTACATTTTGGCCAATGGATTTTCTTTATGAAAAACGCGATACTGCGCATAAATCGCGATTTCCGATCAGCCAATCAGGCCTGCGTGTCGATAACGCAGATCCAACCTCATCTGCCCGTCAGAAGCAACCAATCAATACCGCGTAACTATTTCGCTTTTATTGCCATTTTTACATCTTTTCTTCCAATTTAGGTTGTTTAAGTTTTTCTTTTTATTATCTGATTACTTCCAAAACCAGAAACAGAATAAATTGAAACAGAGAAGATAAAGGTTGGCAAAATGCCGGCAAATATGAGTATTTTCCATGCCGGTGGCATTTACCGGTAAATACCGGCAAATAATGGAAAATACCGGCAAATACTGGACAATTGAATTTTCCACCCTGGAATTAAAACAAAACCATATACTCAGCCGGTATATATTTGCAATTTCAGTGGTAGAGGTTACATTTTATTAAAAATAGTTTAACTCTGGTATTTGTAACTATCTAATTTAATTAGATAAAAATAGTCATTTAAGAAAAAAACACCTATTTTTGAACCTGCAAGTGGCCACATACTTTCACCTTTACTAACTGTTTAAACAAAGTCATATAAAACATGACGTCCTTTAGTCCATCCTTGCCCCTGGCTATCCTGTGCTCTCTTGAATAAACAAGTCTTGAGAGTTGTTGTTTTAGAAATGTAGTCCATATGCTCCACAGAAATGTGTAAAACTGAAGTTTTTGACAATAGCAAAATGCTGTAACTATCCCAAAATTTGAAAACCTGGTTATTCTGTACAAAATTGTAATTAAAAGATACATATTTGCTCAGTTTGATCTTCTTCCGATAAGGTTACTTCTTAGTCAATACAAAAACTTAGAATAATTGTTGCAAATGACAATATTGAACCAAGAGCATAGGGGATTTTTTACCTTCATTTTTCTACTGTTGATTTAAAAAAGATACATGTTATTTTTTTTTTTTTTTTTTAACTTTTAATATTTTCAAAATTTGAGTCTTAGGTTCACTTTTTTGGCTGGTTCAACATGTTTAAATTGAGTAATATTTTATTCTGTAGGTTGGTAGCCTTATATAGATATTAAATTTTAACATTCTTTTACTCATTTAGTTCCATTATATCATTTAAATTCAAATTTGTAATGATTTCTGCATTATTTCAAAGCTAAAAAATTCAATTTGCCAGTATTTGCCGGTATTTGCCACTTAATGAGTATTTTCCAGACAAATACATTGTAAACTTTACCACCGGAAACACGAAAATTTTAAGATGAAAAATAGTGATAGTTTTCTTATTTCTGCTCAAAATATAGATTGTGAATACTCGTTAGAACCGCCTGGAGTACGCAAAATATAGATTGTTGGTACTCGTTAGAACCGCCTCGTCGAGGCGGTTCAAACGAGTACCCACAATCTATATATAGAGCAGAAATAAGAAAAATAAGATATACCCCAGTAAACCCCAGTTTTTCTATATAAAGTTGGGGTTCAAGGGGTCAAAATTATATAGGCATGTTTTCGTGATGTTAACCCCCATTTTTATTTCGCAAAACTGGGGCTTACAATGGTATGTATAATTTTTCTTATTTTTGCTCAAAACATAGAGTCTTGATACTGGTTAGAACCGAACCGACCGTCGAGGCGGTTATAACGAGTACCCAAATCTTTATTTTGAGTATAGATAAGAAAATATAAGATTCTTGATCTGAAAATTTTCATTTTTTTTTATAAATTTTTAAAAATTCAATATATCTGAATAGACGTGCTTCTGTGATGCCCGTCCACGCGCATGGCCTAAATGACACTTTTCCAGTCGAGCTATGCAGTCTGATGAAACAGTCTGATGACAGCCCTTGATGTGATGCCAGCATATGCGTGTTAATTCCTATATTTATTCAGGTGCAATATCCCAGATTTATAATGCCTCGCAAAGCAAGGTTCGTTGAATCGTTTCCCGGCTTCTCCAGACTTTCAAATGAGTACTTACACCGAGGTCCCGTCTCCATATGACCTCAGTTGCTGGTGGGACGTAAAAGTCTCTCTCACACACGCAGTTTTATAGAAACTGAACAAAATCACTCGGGCCACATGTGAACTGCAACAACGAGTCAGGTGGATTGTTTTCTCAGGGTACTACTCCTCTTAATAACGATCGGCCCGAAATAAGAGAAATAATCCTGAAAGGTAATTTCCAACAAAACCATAATAGAAAGAAAACAACTTTCTTTGTTAAGAATTTTCGCGTAATGGCCAGTGGTAAATAAGAAATTTTGTTGCAAAACTTGGAGTGTGACCTTACTATTGCCCCCACTCCCCCCCACCCACCACCACCACCACACACACACACACCTAAGGGTCTGGCCGAAGTGGCTGGTGCTATGGATAACATTGTATACTAAATAAGTATAACCAGTGTGCGTCGAGATATTAACTTTCACCCATACATTCCTAGCGGCCCCTTTTGGGACATTGACAAACAGTGTAGTCCCAGATAAGACGTCTCGAACGTGGCGTCTGATCTGGGTCTACACTGTTTGCTCAAAGAGCATACATTTTGGTACAACTTACATCAAACAACACATACCTGACACCCTTAGAATTGAAATTGAACCACTCCAAACGTGTAAGGTAGAAGATTACATTGTCATATGGGTTAAAAAATGTGTTTTCCAGGCGTCTTCAATATTTTTCGTATTTCTGCTCCAAGCATAGATTGTAGGTACTAGTTAGAAACAGCCATCAACACCATGACAAGGTAGTTCTGATGAGCCGCCATTCACCAGTAAGTAGCGGTGGCTTGTAAATTATTATCCCAGGGTAAATAATTACCCTCACCTGGTCCCCTACCTATATGGCATTCTTCAGAATACCCCCAACTGGCCCAAGTGAGTTTTATCTCTAAAGGTGTTATGCAATCCAAAATGTAGGTGTGTTTGTTTATCCGAAAAAATCACTACTGATAAGAAAGACCTATTTACATACTGTCATTAATGCACGAACGCATTAAAAACAAAAAACACATAAGTGTAAACATACAAGCAACGAGGATTTTTTTATTTGGCCCGTGTTATCTCACAATCACGCGTTTTATCGTCACATACCCGTTTTATTCTTATTGGTTGAAATTCTCTCGCACAGAAACGCGTACTGAATTTACCTAACGCGTTTCGAATGACCACTTTTTTTGGCTGATATTTAACGCGTTGAAATCGTGTATGAACGCGATGAACCGCGTCTTGAAACGCGATAATTTCACACGCACGCAATGCGCGTTGTTACGCGGACAATACGCGTAAATGGACAAGTTTATCGCAAGCTTATCTGTACAGAATATGTCGTTTCTGAAGCAACATATGTCAAAAAGTAAAAAAAAAAAAAACCGTTTGAAACAATAAATGACAAAAATGTACCGTTTTAGAAACAGCAATGAAGCTAATATGACCATAAATTTGCAGAAACGTGTGTCTTATTATGTTTCTGACCAAGAATACAAAGAGTTACACGATTAAATATTTCTTTCTGGTAGATGTAGAGTACCATAGAAACACATCTCGACAAGCAAAGAGGCCTACATAATTTTGATCCCCATAAACCCAAAATATAGATTGTGGGTATTCGTCAGGACCGCCTCGCAGGGGCAGCTCTAACGAGTACCAACAATCTACTTTTATAGCAGAAATGTGAAAAAAAAAAACATCAGGATATTTGTCTGAAAAAAAAAAAATCATTTTTCGGTGGTAAAATTTTACCAATATTATTTGAATGGGGGGTGTTTTCCTAGTGTAATATTAAATGTTTCCATTTAATGCTTACAGATTATGATGACAGAAGAATATATTTTTTAGAATTCGACACTCAAATAGGTTATTCAGATAAACGACAAATATTAAATGCTAAACTGAAATCTATAAAAAAATCGCAAAGGAGCCAAAATCTTTCCAGATCAATTTCAAAGTAATTTTTAAAAGATCATATTTACTTTGCTATTTCTGTGCCCTTTAAAACAATCGGTTTTGCTGTTAATGTGGTTCTAAAGGTCTTCAAACGTCGTACAAATTATAAGTCTAAATGTAATTTATCCAAAAGTGACCTCAGTTAATTGTCATGTCTGCAAGGATTGGTATCTTTGGGAAGTATTACATGTGTCGTATCCTAAAATATAGCAAACTACGAGGGCTGGTTGATATGTTGTGAGCCTCATATTGAAGGCATGATCCCCTTAAGTATCTATACACTTTTGCCAGTGGTGTTTCGGCCAATAAGGCCTCATCAATGGCCCTCAAATAATTTCAAAATTAAACAATGGAATCAATTATCCCAAAGGACAAGAAAATATAAATTACACTATGACGTAGGGCAGGGAGACATTTTACGGCTGCCACAAATTTCCAGACACCAGCTTTAGTGACGTCAATTATGTTCTAGAAAGGGTTATCCTTTGGAAGCAAGGAATACACCACAAAACATAGAATCAGCAATGAAGCTAATATGACCAGATGTTTTTGACAAAGAATACAAAGAGTTACACGATTAAATATTTCGATATTAAGCCACAATCGTGAACGGCAGCCATAGCAATGACAGACTTGTGAACAGGAGCATTGTCTTGATGGAACAACATACCTTTAGTGAACTTTCCGCGGCGCTTAAAGGCCAGGTATCAAACAGCCAAATATCCTACCGGTGAGCAATTAAGCCTATATGGCAAGTGGGATGGGCTTATTGCATCACTGCTCAGTTATCAGTTTGAATCTATTGGCTTTGTAACCAGTAATTATATTGGATTTTTTGTGTGTGTGTGTTTGTGTAAGGAGTTACACTTCTCAGCTGCTGCAGTAGACGTTATGAACTCTGATAAGCCCTCCCACCTGCTCTCAATTATACCTGGTGGTAAATTTGAATTTGTAGCAGACAACAAAAAAGATTTTCTGAAAAGCAAACTATGGAATGGAATTTCATTTCAATACTCATATTAAATTAATGTCTATGTCTTAAAAAAGTATTGTGCCAAGTTTCATATTTTTTAATATAGTAAGTGCTTTGTAATTTCGGATTTTCTGTGGTGAAAGCTACATGTTGACTGTATGTGAACTAGGGAACACACTAGCCATTTTTCAGACCCCTGGGTTTTTATACTTGGTCCCTGGCCTTTAAGTTCTATATTTTCCCGTAACTGCGTCAGAAGTGAAGCATTAAATGTGCCATTGATCGTTTGTCCCTTTCGGAGATATCTATTAGCATATTCTGCATCCCAGAATATAAAAATCTTATATGGATGTGAGGGGTGGATGGAAAAATCCGTCCCGAGGGACACTGTCCGGCATCACGAGGCTTGCCGAGTGATGCCGGACAGTGATCCCCAGGGACGGATTTTTCTATCCACCCCTCACACCCATATAGGATTCTTTTTCTTGCATACCTTCCATTTCTATTGCGAATTTTTAATGCTGCTGTCACTTCGGTTACCGACGTCCGCCATTTTGTAATGACAGTAATATTTAGTGACGTCACGCATGACGACGCCGCGCATCAGGTTGTAATCAACCAGTGCATTTATCAAACACGCGATTATATTCGATTTGGGGTCGGAACACCAGGGTCAGAACATAAATTTCTATCCCAGGGTAAAATCACGGATTTCCTTGTCTGGTGTGCAAGAAAACCGAGACCATAACCTTCCCAGCTGATGGAACAGTCTTTGCCTTCATTGGCGGGGTGAGCCAGGGTGCTTCCATTGTTTCGATTTTTGTTTGGCCTCTGGGGTAAAATGATGGATCCATGTTTCATCCATCGTGACAAATCTCTGAAGAATTCGAAAGTTGGCAGGATCTTCCTCTAAAAGGTTAAGATTAGCCCACGATAATGTGCGCCTGGTGTGCTTCTGAAAAACAGTCTGAAGTCTTAGTACCCATCGCGCTGAAAGCTTCCTCATTACAAGATCCTTTGTCAGAATGGAATGTAGTCTTTCTTGTAAAATGCCAACTCTACTGGCTATATATCTTTCTATGGCTCGTCTGTCAGTCATAACAATATCATGGACTTTATTGATCACATCTGGGGTTGCAACATTAGCAGGCCTTCCAGGACGGGGGTCATCCTCAATGCTCTGTCTGTCGCGCTTAAATTCCGCCAACCACCTTTTCAATGAAGGGACATCTTCACCTAGGGTTGCTACCATATCATTATTAATATCCTTAGGTGTTAAACATGCAAATATTGGATCACTGCCCTTTCACCGATTTTGTCCATTTTGCAAAAGCTGCTTGTTTACTTTAGATTTCTACCTCGTCGATATAAACTGATCAAGTGCAACCATTCCTTCAGTACCCGGCCATATATAGTCAGAGAATAGTAGGATTTAAAAAGAACATCCTTGCCAACCTCCTTCGATACGAGGCTCACAACATATCAATCAGCCATCGTAAAGGAAAATACTGTTTTTTTTTTTTATTCAAGAAGGATTATCTCGTTTGCATCGTCAAATTTATGTGTATCCCGTATTATCTTCTTTATTAGGGATTCCGTTCATTCGTCAATTCTACTGGGATCGATTGTAAGCATGAGGCTCGGAAGTTCTGAGGGTCTCATATGGTATTCAGTATATATATGTGTTTTATTTTAGGCAATTATAAACAACGTCAGTCCTTACCAATTAAAACTTGGTCATCAGAAGAGATTACAAATCCCTCGATCGAAAACAATTCAGAAAGCACACTAGAAAAAAGAACAAAAAAAATCAACAACAACCCCCCCCCCCCCCCCCACACACACACTAAAAAACAAAAAACAACAACAACAACAAAAAACAAAAACAAACAAACAAAAAAACAACAACAAAAAACAGCTAATCCTCAAGTACATTGCTGCAAAGTGTCAGCAAGACATCTGTAAGATATTTTATAAATCATATGTTTATTAGGGTTTTCATGACCAGATGGTATTAACGAACCTTTTTTCTGTACATTCTGGTATACTGAAGGCAAACGAGCGTCACAGATGTATACCCAGACAATGGTTGGCCTTTAGCTACTTGAATTATCTGCTTTTGTGTTCATGACATCTCATTCTTATTTCAACCCTTGAATCAACTCTACGAGAAGCTATCAATATACATATTTTATCTCAAAGGCTTTTCTAGTTTTAGAGATCACAATGTTATATTGTCAGAAGTGATAATTCAAATAATATGGCACCAGAATTGTGGTTCTAGCGCATGACACGCCTTCCCAACCTGAACTTCAATTTACAAAATACAATTTATATCTTGTGCGTGATCATGAGGTTATTCTGTGATTGGGGTTAACAAAGCCACCATGGCACCTAGCATTGTTGTTATTGCTCATGACATGCCGTTTAACCCAACTTACAATTTATTAAAGAGCAACCAATAGATCTCAGAGGGTGCAGGTGTTAGGGTAATCACAAGGATATATTGTCAGGCGCGACGAATCTAATACCATGACAAGCCTTCTCAACCTGGTGTACACTTGTATCAAGTACCATAAATATATCTCACAGGGTGTTGGAGTTACGTCGATCATAAGGATACTTTAGTAGGGGAGATAGCTCAAATACCATGGCACCCAAATTTGTGGTCCTTGCGCATGGCACGCCATTTCAACCTCATGTACTTGCACCATACAATTCAGATGTAACGGTATGTCATGTTTGTCTTTGATGAGCTTGCAATAAGATGTAACTATGCCATATGTAGGGTATCTGATACACATCAGTTTCTACGATATCTATAACAAGAAACGATATGACACAAAGTGCCATATCAAGTGACTCAAAGGTGATTGCATTGTACTACATGTATTTCGAGAGAACGGGAAATGATATCTCATTATTAAAACGGTTCAGCCTAGAATTACTTAACTGTATAAAAACGAATACTGAATTTGCAGTATCAAAATCAAAGACCAGTTGACTTGTTTTGATTTTTTATTGAATTCGATAAATCGAATATCTAAACTAGCAGTTTGATCATGTTTGTGGAAAACTGTTCAATTTAACAGTGTAAAATTTGACAGTAGAAATCGACAATGACGGATGAGTGGGCGCAGCCGAGGGATATCACAAACCGACAAGCGCAATCAACCAGCAAAGAGACTGGTCTTCTTTATTTATACCGCAATCAGGCATTCTAGTAACCTAATAAAGGGGGTCGAATAACTGCACGCTATAATCGGTAGTGACCTATAATACCTTCTACTGACCTATATAATACGTCTAGTGACCGTTAATAGACCAGGACCTACTTCTCAGGTCACTAATTTACAAGTGTAAACAATAACATGCAACCTTTTATACATGGGAAAACAACGAACCTGCAAGTTAAAATCTTTGCAATATTTATTTGAACAGATTTTCAGAAATTTCAGCTAACTTCTTACCTTCTCGGCCATTCCTGGTTTGAATGGCCCGTTGGAATAACTGCGCACTGCTACTGCAATTGAGTTTCAACCTCGAAAATAATTTCTAAAGCTAAAATAAACTACTTATTTGCAGATTTTCTTACAGAATGTAAAGCGCTGAGCAACTTTTATTCGAGCGTCCATGTTGTTTCCTGCGTCTTTGTGTCGTGGTGACGTCAGAAACTTTGCACTCGTTGACATCACGTTATACTACGTGTGCGCGCCATGGCGCTGAGTGTCTTTTAACATGTCACACTGTCTGCTGTCTTTTTTTGCTGAAATTTGCTAAATTATTGCGAAAACCCTTGATTTTTGAATTGCGTATAAACTAAATACATGATTAGTGTCTTTAATAATAAAATATAATCGGTTCGCCGCGACAATTTTATAGGGGCTCGCTAAAGCTCGCCCCTATAAAATTGTCTAAGGCTCACCGATTATATTTTATTATTAAAGACACTAACCATGTATTTACTATATTCAGCACCCCCTTTTCAATACAAAGAGCAACACGTCCATATATGCCGTGCATGTGTATACATTACCATGATTATTAATATATCAAATTTATCATCGTTTATTATTATTATTATTATTATTATTATTATTATTATTATTATTATTATTATTATTATTAATGGACTTTCCTACAAACAATAAGAGCAAGTGTTTATTTAATAATAATAATAATAGTAACAATAATAATAATAATAATAATAACAATGTACTTGTTGTAGAAGCAGCAGTAAAAGCAATATTCTAACACAGCGCGCCTATATAGGCAATGGAAAATAACTGTGTTTTATTCTGCAACAAATCACGGCAAGGAAGAGCGCGACGAGTGACGTCATTAAAACTGCCAATTTATGACATCACTAGTCGATTTCCTTGACGTTAGACGGTGTAACGTCATATTCTCGCATCGAAAACGTTAGATAAGGCTATAAATGCATGTGTTTCAGTCGATAATATTAGCGGGATTTCTTCAAAAATGGCGAAAAGTTGTGAGATTTTGAAGGAAACAACAGCATTATTGCCGATTTTCAGCCTGTTAGAATCGAAATAGATCAGCTCCAGTTTGTGTATTGTTGAGTAATATATCACAGTTTGTCGGTCAGTTGTAAGTAGACAAATCACGCGCGCTACGCGCCCGTGATTTGTCTTCTTTACAACTGACCTCCGAACTTTGATTTATTACTCAACAAATCACAGTTAGAGCTGATCTATTTCTTAATTATAATTATAAAAATAATAATTATTATTATAGGTAGTAGTAGTAGTAGTAGTAGTAGTAGTAGTAGTAGTAGTAGTAGTAGTAGTAGTAAGTATACTATTGTTTGCTTGATTTGAGATTTAACGTCCCGGTGGTTGGGTGAGGCAAAAGTGATGTGTATCTTGCCGCACTAGGGCGTCCAAATGATATTGGCTTACAATTGGACAAGGCCTGCTTTTCTTGCAGCAGGTAAAGGTATAGGGGGACTGTCGTTACTTCTTCTGTTTCTACACTTCCATGCATTTTCCTCGATCTCCTCTGTCCCTAACGTTCATATACTATACTATATCTTATTAATTGATTATCCTATATTACACAAGGTCAACCAATATTCAAAAATCATAAATCATGTTTTTAATTGCGTCAATTAATAAAATTGTCATTAATCAAGTAATTTCGTATTGACCCAGTTACAGGTCCTCGGTCAGCTGTATTGGCCTCGACCTTCGGCCTCGTGCCAATACAGCAGACCTCGGACCTGTACCTGGGCCAATACGAAATTACTTGATTAATAACATTATATTATATTTTTCTCCCTCTCTCTCTGACACCACAAAGAATGACCCATAAAGGTTGACGTGTCGTTTAACCCAAAACAACCAATCAGCAACGTCCCCGTTAACATTATTTAGGTCATTTTGGAAACGTTGCTTCCAATTTTGTGGAGATTTTACCCGACACCGAGATTAAATGACTTCTCAAGCCCTGCCGCGCAATGCCACCAATACATGAATAGGGTTTATATGCATGAACGGTCCGACTCGCGCCACTTTCCCTGAACAGGCAAGTAGTAAGAGTAGTAGATAAAGTATAATTATGATTGTTTTTTTTTATTTTATAAAATTATTATCATTATTATAAGAACATGTAGTAGTAGTTTGTTTGTGTTTGTTTGAATCCCAGTTAACAATTTTAAGGTCATTTTGGAGACGTTGCTTCAAATTGTGTGGGACTTTTACCCCGTATTGTGTTGGGATGACATCTCAAGCTTTGCCGCTCAAACAAAACAAAAGGGTTTATAGCATTAAAATTAAAATCGATTTAACCCCCACCCCCGCTCCCACACCAGTGGAAATCGTTTCACTGGCCGTTCTGTTGCGGTTTATTTTTGTTATGGTTTGTCATTGAGTGTGTGTATCGCTTGTATTTTTTGTTTGTTTTGGATTTCCTGCTGGCCATTTCTTCGGAAAGTAATGGCCTTTTGGCTTTCCGTCATTGATGTTTCCATTAGGGTCTACTTATTTCATGCGTGTGTTTCTGTGGGTTAATAGTATCGATTCCTGATCATTGCCATCACTTCATTTTTTTATGACTCGAACTTTCGATTGACCTAAACTGTTCATATGTCACTAATGCTATTGTTTAATACTTCAACACGGCAATTCTTACATATTTTCTTTACACAAGTTGTTCTTGAATTGCATGTAAATAGTTCAGTAAGAGAAAGCATTTGGATGTCAAATTCTGAATGACAGCAATTAAAAGTTTTTCCATAGACACAATGTGGAAAAAAAGGTTCTGATTATTTTGGATACAATATTTAATGATCATTTGACGGATATTATAAGGGTGCGTCGGGAACATAGTGGACTCAGTACCATTGGCGTTTTTGTATGGGAAATTGTGTTTCAAACTTGCCAACATGTAAATTGTTCTGTGCCCTGACTTTGGAGAGAACAATACAATATGCTAATTTAAAAGATGTAGCACTTTAGTCACAAAGATAAATTTATAGCTGTCCACAAGATATCTTTTTATTATGTTTCTTGTAATATTTTAAAAGATATTTGTTTCCAATAAAGTTTATAATAATAATAATAATAATAATAATAATAATAATAATAATAACATGTTGCTCTTGATATTGGAAAGGAGGCTGCTAAGTATAATGAAGACCAGCCTTTTTGCTGATTGTGCCTGTCGGTTTATAATTTCGCTAAGCTGTGCTCACTGGTCAGTCATGGTCGAATTTAACTCTGTGAAATATACATTGTTAAATTCAACACATTTTTCCACGTCAAATTAGATATTCACTCTATGGAATCCAACAAAAAGAACTAAAGATGTACAATCGGAATTTGATACTGCAAATTCAGTGTTCATGTAATTCTAGTTTATACGTTTATAACTAAACGGCTTTAATAATGATATATCATTGTCTGTTTCTTTCCGACATGGAACAATGCAATCACAATCGAGTCGCTTGATATGGCACTTTGTGTCATATCTTTTTGTTTATTTGTAGAGATGGCCCGACCCGCACCATTCCGCTCGGACAGGCTAAGAGTCCAGCACTCACGTGTGGTCGGTTTCAGCTCTGCGTGGAAACATTATGCAACCAAGTATATTTCTCCAAGCGCCGATGGACAGGAGCCCATGTAGTAGTAGTTGCTGTAGTAGTAGTAGTAGTTTAATTATTATCGTCGTTGTTGTCATTATTGACATTATTATCAGTAGTAGTAGTAGTTAAAGTAGTGCATTTGGAGTGTTATTATTATTATTATTATTATTATTATTAATTTATTTTTATTTATGTGCATTCTTACAAACGATATTGGCTAGTGTTTATCCAATTTCATTATCATCACATTAATATGACCTTGTAATGCCCTTATAAATCCGATTTGATGTCAAGGAAAAAAACAGTTTTACATTATTTTGACAATACCTTCAATTGAATTGTTAGCAAAATGCCATTTTACAGTCAACAAACACAGCATTATTATGGGTGATTCTGTCCTTTTCAATAAACTGTTATTATCTTCATCTGAAACTATGAAAAGCATAATAAAACGATATCTTGTGGACATGTTACTGAACCGAAAAAGAAACGCAACTTTTTAACCCAAGAGATTTTCATGCAACCATCAGGTTGACTGAAAAATCATTTTGCGATTTACTTTCATACTTTTTAAACTTTCTTATGCAGAAAACAATTGGGCGATATCTGTACAGTTTAACGCTCCACTTGGCAATTCGTTGTTTTCAACATTTCCTCGTGCAGTACATTAAATGTATACAGTAACCTCATCATATTGGCATAGTGTGTTACCTGGAGTTTAGGTTTCAAAAGTCCGGTAAAATTTCTCTGCGGAATATGGTACGTTTGACGCAAGATCAACGTAACGTAGCGGCCCAAATGCTTCTACGTGGGACGTCTCAGGCTGTCATCGCCAGGAACTTCCAAGTGAGTAAATCGACGATAACTCGCTTGTACGAGCGTCTACGTCAAACGGGAACGACAAATGACAGGCCCACGACGCGTCACGACACGTCGAGAGGACCGATATATCCGTCTAGCCCACCATCGTAATCGGTTCCGTACAGCGGTTGAGACATCTCAGGTGACACTAGGAATGCACAACAATCGAATAAGTGCAGAGACTGTCAGGAATCGCCTTCGAGAGTTTGGCATACGTCCTTGTCGTCCGTACGCTGGTATGACATTAACACCGCGACGGCGTCAGGTTAGAATGGCGTGGCCAACAGAACATAGGCCAAACCTGTTTCCCTTTCGTCAGTGGCGTAACGTAATGTTTTCTGACGAGTCCAGGTACTTGTTGCGCAGAGCTGACGGCCGTCAACGTGTGTATAGGCGTGACGGAGAGCGTTATCGTGACAATTGTTTGGTTGAACGTGATCGATTTGGAGGCGGTGGGTTGATTGTATGGGCTGGCATATCTTATGGTCATAGAACGCCCCTGGTATTCTTTGATGGATCTTTGACGGCTCAGCGTTACGTGGACGTCGTTTTACGACCGGTAGTTGTTCCATATGTACGACAGCACGGCGTTACGTTTCAACAGGATAACGCTCGGGCGCATGTAGCAAGGCTCAGCATGACGTTTCTTCAGCAAAACAACGTTGACGTGATGCACTGGCCTCCGTATAGTCCAGATCTCTCTCCTATAGAACATTTGTGGGACGTCTTGGATAGGCGCGTACGTAACCGCCCCAGCCGCTAACAACGCGTCAAGCCTTGCGTCTCGCGCTCATATAGGAGTGGAATGCTATTCCCCAGGCAGAGATCAATCGTTTAATTCTGTCCATGTCCAGGCGTGTGCGTGCAGGACTGAATTCAAACGGAGGACATACTCGCTATCAACTGCTTATGTTTTGAACAAACATTCTCACTGGAAATTTAACTCTCTATGGTAGTTAAATTCAGGGATGATTATATTATTGCGTCATTAAATCGATTTTCTGCAACCATGATTATTTCTGCAAATACTCGCATTTATAAAGTGCTTATAGCAAATATACATCTTCATAGTAAGCATATAGGCTGTGCAATGCTAAAAAAATCAGGGCACGACAAAATGTACAAGTTGGCAAGTTTAAAACACAACTTCCAATAGTCCTGTACGTTCCTTGCGTACCCTTACCGTCAAATGACTTAATATTGTATGAAAAATAATCAGAGCCAATATTACTTTTTTCACGAAGTCTTAAAGAGACTATTCAAAAACTTTAAAGGTTCTCAATCAAAATGTGATGTGATGTGTAAATAAATCCTTTTCTATCTGAACTGTTTGAGAAGAAAAAATACACAGTTTTATATAAAGATCGTATAAATACTTCGTGTAAGAATTGTTGTGTGTAATTTAAGTCAAATATAATATCAGTGACTATGAATGGTTTAGTCACTGAAATGTTCGAGTCACTAAAATACATGTACCATCCAGTATCGGACATATAACGACACATAAATAAACGCATTTTGGATATCTTACCAGCTGATATTAGTCTGAAGACTCCCAATGCGTATAATTCCTTCATATTTTCACAGCTGTCCATCTAATGTGAGCTTGGATATGGCAAAACCTACAAGAATACGATCAGCAAACGCTCAGATCCCGCACATGCCTCGCTCGTTGGTTAGTCATGCGGCTGAAGAAGGCTGATGTTAAGAAAACTGACCAGATTGAGCAGATGGGTAGGCCGATCTGAGTATCTGGTGTTCTTACAAGTGTTCAAGAAGGTTTGTGTTAATATTTAAGGCCAGTGATTTAAAGATAAGCAAAAAATAGATACTGTCCCATTTCGGTCAGAAAAGCATTAACCCAAATATGCCTAGTGCCTTTTTGGACATTGGCAAACAGTACAGACGCAGATCAGAGGCCACAAAACGCGGTGTCTGATCTGAGTCTACACTGTTTGCTGAAAGTACATACATTTTTGCAAAACGTACCGCTAACAAAATAAACATGAAACCCCTATAATTGTAAATGGACCACTCCAAACTTATTGGGCAAGGAGCAGCTAGATCCAATTGTCATGGGTTAAATTAAATAGCAGCTAAACGTGAGTAAACGTGATGAAAGTCGAAACAAGTTTGGACATTCTGCTGTCCCTTTAATGTTGTATTTAGATGTGTATCATTCGCGGGTGTCTTGTACACTTGTGTTACATAATACAGTCGAACTTCAATGGCTCGAATACCTTTGGGACCTCGAAAATCTGATCGAGACAGGGGTAGTTCGAGCCACTTAGATTACTGTCAGGTGGCATAACGAGATACTTTTAGACATCTTTTCGGGGTTCTACGAGTATAATGAATATGTATGCTGAGTGTACTCATTAGAATCGCCTCATTGAGGCGATTCTAAAGAGTACACACAGCATACATTTGCAAGATAAAAGACTACAATCTTCTTAATTATCTCCCACTATTACTTATGTAGAGGATTTCTCTAGGGGCTCAAGAATGGGTTCGACTCATACATGGTAAACGAGCCATCGTTGTTCGAGTCATCGAAGTTCTAATGTATTACTTACGAGGAAGGCGTGCATATTTATCAGCAGTCATGGTTTGCATTCTGGACAGATACAAGACAAAGTAGAAGTAAAACAAAGATCAGGAATCGATACAATTAAATTACTCCAAAGTCGTTACAATTGGCTCTAGCTGCTCCTTGCCTGGCGCTTTGACTAAGCAGTAGAAAAATTGGCAGGGTGGAATAATCCGAGGATTGACTGAGTTCCCTAATAAATCCAACAAGAAAACACACACGTACACACGCACGTACGCATATTGATTGATTGGTTGACTTTTTTGGGGCTTAACGCCATTCCAATTTAATTTCAAAATTGAATGTTGGACTTAAATCTGTTCTGCAGCAAGGTCTATCGGAACCCGAATTTTATGGTGACTTAGTATATAAATTCAGAAAAAAATATATAATTGCAATGATTTCAGCACCCAATTTCGTACAATCATTCTTCGATATAAAAAAAGATTGGGTACAACATAAATGTTATACGACAGACTGCATGCATGGTAGTTAACCCAATCACGGTTGACAACTTTGCTTCCCTCTTTAATTGCACTCCGGTGGGTCAGGCCTCAGATTCTATGACGGTCCCAGCGAAAAGGCTTACTGAGAATTAGACAGAATCTAATTTTATGTTGGTTGGTGCCTGATGCTCTGTCTCTACTTGGGACCATCGGAGTCTAATTGTTGGTTTTCTTTTGCTTTAGCCTTTTAGTGGTTTCTTGTTTGTGTAAACGGAGATATTGCACTGGTGAGTTTGGAGACCTTCATGCGGACTGAACAAATTATTTGTCTAAATCACGTCGGAAGTTAGGGCAAGGATTGTGGCCACGTAAACTCGATTTAAGCACTACCCCACCCCCCCCCACACACACACACACCACCACCACCACCACCACCACCACACACACACCAGTGGAATTCGTGTCACTGTCCGTTCCAAGGCGGTGCGTCTGTCGCGGTTTATTTTTATTGTGGCTTGTCTTTTAGTGCGTTTGTAGCTTGTGTTATTTTGTTTTTGATAGCCAATTGGCCATTTTGTGGGAAAGTAACTGTCCTTTTGGCTTTCCGCTATTAGAGTTTCCATTTGGTTATTTCGTGTTTGTGTTTCTTTCCCTTTGGTCTCTCTTATGGGAACTGTTGGTTAATTGTATCGATTCCTGATCATTGTTTTCACTTCTATTTAACGACACGTCAACCTGGTGCGTCATTTTCTGTCGTCTCCCAGAGCAAGGTGGAAAAGAGATAGAAGGTAAAAGTGCGGGGCAGAGGAGAAATAGGAAAATGAATGGAAGTGTAGAAACAGAAGAAATAACCACATTCCCCCTCTACCCTTACCTGCTGCAAGGATAGCCGACCTTAGCCAACTGTAAGCCAATATCTGTTGGACGCCCCAGTGACGCAAGTACGCATATTGAACATAGCTTGATACAATGGCATAGGTCTTCATCCCGGTGCTGTACAGGCCTTCCGTCAGCAGCCACTGGTTCCATCGACATCCATGTTTAAGACATTGGTCGAAATACATAAGTCAACCAAAATAACATGCATTGAAAAACACAAAACACCCTCCGACGAATTCCAATCTTAGCTCATAACATGCATTGAAAAACAGAAAACACCCTCCGACGAAATCCAATCTTAGCTCAAATTGTCCGACAGAAAGATATTGAATCGACATTTTTGTCACAAATGGATTTGCAATAAAGAATCTTTGGGTGGTTAATTTTGGTTTGCTCATTTACACATCATCACGAAAACATGCCTATATAATTTTGACCCCCTTGAACCCCACTTTTATATAGTAAAACTGGGGTTTACAGAGGTAAACTTTATTTTTAGCTTATTTCTGTTCTAAAACATAGCTTGTGGGTACTCATTAGAACCGCCTCGATGAGGCGGTTCTAACGAGTGCCCGCAATCTATGTTCGGAGCAGAAATAAGAAAATAAGAAAAATATCACATTTTTTAGCTCACCGTCACCTAGTGACGAGGTGAGCTTTTGTGATCACTTTTTGTCCGTCGTCCGTCGTGCGTGCGTCCGTCCGTGCGTGCGTCCGTGCGTCCGTAAACAATTTCTTTAAACGACATCTCCTCCTAAACCACTGATCGGATTTTGACCAAACTTCACAGGAATGATCCTTAGTTGGTCCCCTTTCAAAGTTGTTCAAATGGTTCCGGTCCGTTGCACATCTAGGTCACAGGAGCCAAAAATAGATTTTTTTCACCAAAAACTTAAAAAATCTTCTTCTCTGAAACCACAAGGCCCAGGTCTTTAATATTTGGTATGAAGCTTCATCTAGTGGACCCCTACCAAGATTGTTCAAATTATAGTGCTGGGACCAAAAATGCCCCCGCCCCAGGGCCCTTTGGTTTTACATAGGCTTATATAGGGAAAATCTTTAAAAATCTTCTTCTCTGAAACCACAAGGCCCAGGACTTTGATATTTGGTATGAAGCTTCATCTAGTGGACCCCTACCAAGATTGTTCAAATTAAAGTGCTGGGACAAAAAATGCCCCCGCCACGGGGCCCTTTGTTTTTACATTGGCTTATATATGGAAAATCTTTAAAAATCTTCTTCTCTGAAACCACAAGGCCCAGGTCTTTGATATTTGGTATGAAGCTTCATCTAGTGTACCCCTACCAAGATTGTTCAAATTATTGTGCTGGGGTGAAAAATGCCCCCGCCCCAGGGCCCTTTGGTTTTACATAGGCTTATATAGGGAAAATCTTTAAAAATCTTCTTCTCTGAAACCACAAGGCCCAGGTCTTTGATATTTGGTATGAAGCTTCATCTAGTGGACCCCTACCAAGATTGTTCAAATTTTAGTGCTGGGGCCAAAAATGCCCCCGCCCCGGGGCCCTTTGGTTTTACATAGGCTTATATAGGGAAAATCTTTAAAAATCTTCTTCTCTGAAACCACAAGGCCCAGGACTTTGATATTTGGTATGAAGCTTCATCTAGTGGACCCCTACCAAGATTGTTCAAATTATCAGATTATAGCCCTTGGGCCAAAAATTCCCCTGCTCCGGGGCCTTTTGGTTTTACATAGACTTATATAGGGAAAATCTTTAAAAATCTTCTTCTCTGAAACAACAAGTCCTAGGTCTTTTATATTTGGTATGAAGCTTCTTCTAAAGGACGCCTACCAAGATGATTCAAATTATAGTGCTGGGGCCAAAAGTGGCTTCGCCCCGGGGCCCTTTGGTTTTTTCATAGGCTTATATAGGGATAATCTTTAAAAATCTTCTTCTCTGAAACCACAAGGCCCAGGACTTTGAAATTTGGTATGAAGCTTCATCTAATAGACCTCTACCAAGATTATTCAAATTATAGCCCTGGGGCCACAAATGCCCCCACCCCGGGGCCCTTTGGTTTTACATAGATTTATATAGCCCCGGGGCCATTTGGTTTTGCATAGGCTTATGTAGGGAATATCTTTAAAAAAAATCTTCTTCTCTCAAACCGCAAGGCCCAGGTCTTTGATATTTGATGTGTAGCTTCATCTAGTGGACCTTTGCCAAGATTGTTCAAATTATAGCCTTTGTTGATGTTTGGTATGAAGCTTCACCTTTAAGACCTCCCTCAACATTATGCACATTAAAGCCCTCGGGCCAATAATGGCCCTCTCTGGGGCCCACTTGTTACACTATGGATTAGGTGAGCGATCTAGGGCCATCATGGCCCTCTTGTTTCATCTTAAAATTCTTGATTTTTCGGCGGTAAAATTTACACTGTATTTGTATAGGCGTGTTTTCGTAATGTAATCAACATTACAGTGAGATGCCAACGAACTATGGATGTGCCTATTCGCGTCTGTCGCAATGATAGTACATCATGTTAAGAAGTCCGTGATACGAGAATGTACATTCCCTTAAACCCCACATATCTAGAGAAAAATGCGGTTTACTGACGGTGCATTTTTCTGTTTCAAGCCATACATGTACGTTGTGGGTACTCGTTGTTATCACCTCAGCTGGCGGTTCAACCTGGTTTTGAGTTTAAATAAGATTAATATTACATTCTCATCAGCAAATTAATTGTTTTGGAGATTTAAAGAGAAAATTTGAAAACAAAACGATATTTTATTAGAGTAATTATCAGAATAAACAGTGTCAGCCCACAACAACACTGGTGTTTGTACTGGGAGGAGCCCTGAAATAAAAGAACAGACATCACGAAAACACGCCTATATAATATTGATTCCTATCATCCAACTTTTATGTACTAAAACTGAGTTTACAGGGGTATGCAGTATTTTTTCTTATTTCTGTTCAAAAACATAGATTGTGGGCACTTGTTAGAACCGTCTCGTCGAGGCTGCTCAAACGAGTACCCACAATTTACATTTTGATCAAAATATGAAAAATATAAGAAATTTTTTACTTAAAATTTTCAATTTTTGGTGGAAAAATTCTCAATATATTTGAAAAGGCGTGTTTTCGTAATGGAAACAAATGAAGGAGTGGGTAACTTTTTCAGCTTTTCATTATTATCCATAAATGAGCCATCCCTTGAGAAAAGAGAACCCACCTCAAAGGCGACCATCAACGACTCGGACGAGCCTGCGCACAGCGCCCAAGACTTTGACGCTTTCAAACATGTATAGAGGAGATCTGGAAGTAGCTCCTTGCAAGAAGCTGTTTAAATACAAAAGTCCTTAATAAAAATTCGGACCCCTTTTGGACTTGGTGTAATTCTCTGCATGACGAAAACACGCCTATACAAACACATTTAAATTTTACCGCTAAGATGAAAATTGTGATATTTTTCTTACTTCTGCTCAAAATATAGATTGTGGGTACACGTTAGAATCGTCTCGTCGAGGCGGTTCTAACGCGTACCCACAATATATAGTTGGGAGCAGAAATAATGAAAATAAAGTTTACCCCTGTAAACCCCCGTTTTACTGTTTCACTGTATTAAACTGGGGTTCAGTGGGGGGGGGGGGGGGGGGGGGGCAGAATTATATGAATTATATAGGCGTGTTTTCGTAATGTAATTTTTAACGAATTTGTTACACGATCCAGCAAGCTGTCCAAAAGGTCCAGACGGAATAGCAAACAGTGTAGACCCTAATCAGATTGCTGGATCTGCACTGTATGTTCCCAATACTAAGGATCATCATGGTTTCTAGCCCTACTAGGTGAATGCACTCTCGCACACGTTTGAAGATGATAGAATGGAGAAACCCAAAGGCCCCTTTCCCAGTAGCTGGTTGATGCATGTCTGAGACCCCTCAATGAAGAGATTCAGACCTGTACTCACAACAACTATTAAACAAACTTGTCTTCGAATATAATCGTCGAATATCAACACTGATCTATTTCTTGTGAAACGCTGAGCTACAGACATCCAGGTAGAGTGAGTGAGTGAGTGTTTGAGTTTTACGTCCCACCAACAGCTAAGGTCATACGGAGACGGAACATCGGTTTAAAGACTCATCCGAAAGTCTGGAGAAGCCCGGGGTCGATCCTGAGACCCCTGGTTTACAAGGCGAGTAGCGTAACCACTGTACCACGGAGGATTCTAAACATCCAGGTAGGCTTAAAGCATGGTTTTTAACATCTTTCTTTAAGCTTATGTCTAGAAATGTCAAAAATTAGATGCAGGAATAAAAACGTTCGGGCATTTACTGATACGTGTGCCGATACTTAGAAATTCTGCGAATGAATTAGCTTTTGTTAATTCGAAAGTTTGCCAGAAAAGTTTCATCTACTTTGTCCTTAGTTTGTTCATACGTGGGTCATTGTTTGGCGCACTTCACACTATTTCTGAAGATGTCCATTGACCCTTTTAAACCATTTATCAATTACTCCATATATTAATTGCATCGTAATACGTTGACCTGATAAAGGACAAATGAGCTTCATCCGGTCAACATGACATTGCACTTCTATGAATTGGACTACAGGAAAAAGTGGCAAAACTGTAAGAGTGTGCAAGTGATAAAACAGAACACCAGATTCGTGTCAACTGATATTAAGTTTATTAGGCAAGGCTTCAAGAACGCGTTAGAATCGCGAGCTCGCCTAGCGAACCTGGTATTCTCCATTTCACACCCGTATTTCTGAAGTGGACTTTTTAGCTCACCTGAGCCGAAGGCTCCGGGGGAACTATTATGATCGGTCACCGTCCGTCGTCGTTGTCGTCGTCCGTCCGCATGTCCTTCCGTCCACAATTTCTTTAAACGACATCTCCTAACCACTCAACAGATTTTGACCAAACGTGGCAGAAATGATCTTTGGGTGGTCCTCTCTCAAAATTCTTCAAAGAATGACATTCCATGCAGAACTCTGGTTGCCATGGCGACCAAAAAGGGGAAAATTAGAATAAAAAAAAACACTTTAAAAATCTTCTTGTCTGAAACGAGAAGGCCCAGGTCTTTGCTATTTGGTAAGAAGCTTCATCTAGTGGACCTCTACCAAGATTGTTTAAATTATAGCCCTGGGGCCAAAAATGCCCCGCACCAGGGCCTACTGGTTTTACATAGGCTTATATAGGGAAAACGTTTAAAAATCTTCTTGTCTGAAACCAGAAGGCCTAGGTCTTTGATATGCTCTAGGAAGCTTCAACTAGTGGACCACTACGAAGAATGTTCAAATTATAGCCCTGGAACCAAACATGTCCCCGCACCAGGGTCTACTTGTTTTACATAGGCGTATATAGGGAAAACATTTAAAGATCTTCTTATCTGAAACCAGAGGTCTTAGATATTTTTATGAAACTTCATCTAGTGGACCACTACGAAGATTGTTCAAATTATAGCTTGGGCAAAAAATGCCCCAGCACCAGGGCCTACAGGTTTTACATAGGCTTATATAGGGAAAACCTTTAAAAATGCTCTTGTCTGAAACAAGAAGGCCCAGGTCTTTGATATTTGGTATGAACCTTCATCTAGTGGACTTCTACCAAGATTGTTCAAATTATAGCCCTGGGGCCAAAAATGGCCCCGCGGTTTTACATAGATTTTTATAGGGAAAACTTTTAAAAAATCTTCTTGTCTGAAACCAGACGGTCCAGGCCATTAGATATATGGTATTACGTCTCATTTTGTGGAACTCTACCAAAATTGTTCAAATTTTAGACCTGGGGCCCAAACATTTGCCCGCCCAGGCACACACATTAAATCTATTAGCTTGGGTGAGCGTTATAGGACCATCATGGTCCTCTTGTTCTTCTTTTAGTTTATATGCAGACGTTCTTGCAAATGGGGTGGTTGGGCAAGGCGAAGATGTCGCACTGGGCGTCCAACTGATATTGATTTACGCTTGGACAAGGCCGGCTGTCCTTGCAGCTGGTACTGTTAGCGGGGAATGCAATTTCTCCAGTTTCTACACGTCCGTTTATTTTCCTCTGTACCCACTGTCTCTCACTTTCATCTCCTCTGTTGTCTCTTCTATCTATTTTCTCCTTTTCTCTGGGAAGCAACAGAAAATGGCCCACAAAGGTTGGCGTGTCGTTAAACCCCAACACAGTCAATCGACCTTTCTTGTAAATTTGGAGTTGTAAAAACTATTGGAAGGAAGGCAAACAGAAGCAGCGAAAAGATTGATGACATGGCTCTGGATCTGCACTGTCCGCGCGAGTATTGTACTAGTCTAGATGTTTGTAAGAGAGGAACATGTTGTGTTTATGAAATTATTGAAAAACAGAAGTGGAGGCAATGATCAGGAATCGACATTTATTAACCCACAGCTCCCATCAGAGACACCAAAGGGAAAGAAGCACAAACATTAAACAACTAGACCCTAATGGAAACATCAATAGCGGAAAGCCTAAAAGGACAGTTACTTTCCCACTAAATGGCCAATTGGTTATCCAAAACAAAATAATTTAAGCGATACACACACTCAACGACAAACCATAACAAAAATAAACCGCGACAGACGAACCGCCTTGGAACTGTCAGTGAAACGAATTCCTTTTGGGGGTGTGGGGTGTGTGTGTGTGGGGGGGGGGGGGTGGGGGGCTTAAATCGATTTTACGTGGCCACAATCCTCGCCCTTATTTCCGTCGCGATTTAGATAAATAATTTGTTCAGTCCGCATGAAAGCCCCCAAACTCATCAGTGCAGCATCTCCGTGAACACAAAAATCAAACAACCACAGAGATGACACAACGGTGAGGACTCGACAGCAAGAAACCACTGAAATGCTGGAGCAAAGGAAGACCAACAGTTGTTTTTTATAGCTTTTATTACTCATTTGTATTATTAGCCCTCTCACACATAAGCGTTTGAAATGTACTAGTCCAGCTTTGCTTTCGGAGACGTCTTTTCCGCTTAATAGGTTGTTTAGACAACAATCATATACATGATTGCAAGCACCCGGGTTTCTAGAGTTGTCTTCCGACTTCGATTTCGGACATGTCTATGTATGCATGTCTTTGAGTTTTAAGTCGCCCAAACAGCTAAGGTCATACGGTGACGGGACATCAGTTTAAAGACTCATCTCAAAGTTTGTGGAAGCCCGTGATCGAACCAACGATCCCTGGTTTATGAGACGAGTAGCATAAGGTAGCATAAACCATTTTACCACAGGGGCTTCTAAAGGACACGTCTATTCCGGTAGATAGGAGTCTTGTCATTATTCATAATCATCATCGCGAAAACACGCCTACATAAGTTTGACCCCCTTGAACCCCTCAATGTACTAAAACTGGGGTTTACAGGGGTAAACCTTATTTTCCTTATTTCTGCTCTAAAATACTCGTTAGAACCGCCTCGATGAGCAGAAATATGAAAAATATCACAATATTTCATTGTAAAATGTTCTTCTTTTTTTCGGCGATAAAGTTTACAATGCATTTGAATAGGCGTGTTGTCGTAATGTGAATTGCAGTGTAGATCCTGAGTGTCATCGGCTCTCATCTGGATCTTCATTGTTTGCATTGGTATCTGCACCACTACTGACCGTTCCAAGGTGGGACTTTTGTTTTGGGTTATTATTGCCAGTATTTGTCTTTGCATGCCAATGTATTGTTATTTTGGATAGCCGTTAGACCTTTTTGGGGAGATGGGGTGGGAGGGGGTGGGGAGCTGTCCTTTTGGCTTTCTGCTTATAGTGTTTTAACCTCAGTGGGGGTGTTTTAAACCGGTTCTTCTTTCCTTTTGGTGTCTTGAATGGGGCGTGTAAGGCAAATATATCGATTCAAGATCATTGCCTTCACTTTTATTTTGAAGTGGTAAGGATCAGCGTTTTATGCTGGTGGTGGATACATGTTAGTACTTACGGCATTTTACAGATGAAGCGGAGTGGTTTAAGGCAGGTTTCATCATTCCATTGGTAGTTTTCACGGGGATAAATGGCGAGACAATCTTCATCGCCAAAGCTGTAGGAGTTCGGTTCCCCTGGAAACCAGTCCATGTACTCCACTATAAAATCATTTGATCCGGACCACACCCACTCTTTCTCGACTGGGGAGTCAGTTCCTGCTGTCCAGAACTGGTCCTCAGGGGCTGCAAGAAGTTACTAGGGTTATACCTTGTCTCTATTGCACCGCTAACGCTTTGTCATTTGGGTCTTTGGCCCCTGGGGGGTTAAGCCCGCTTGGCTATATATGAGAAGCCTACTCTGTGCATTCTTATTAGAATCGCCTTACTGGTGTAATTTTAATGGGTGCACACACAATACTACTGTCTTTGTCATTATGAGTACACGCGACATACAGCATTCTGGGTACACATACAAAAGATTCAAAGATAAATTAGAACCGTTGTAAACATAAAAAAATGGACTGACAAGTAACCACGACATTTGTCTTTCGGTGCTTGGTACTAGCATTACTAAATACAGTCGAACTTCGATGGGTCGAACTCGGTAGGCTCGAACACCACGTTTGGGTCGAACTGACTTTTCAGTCCCGGCAAAATCCCTATTCATTTTAACTAAACATGCCACCTTTGGCTCGAACCACGATGGCTCGAACCCTCGAACTCTAAGCCGGGTCCCTAGAGTGCATTTTCTATGTAAAATCCGACCGATGGCTCGCACTAATTACCTTTTTAAAAATTCCTATTTTATCGATCAAGTCACGCAGGCGCATGATCAGTATCATAATACGGGCAAAAAATACGGCTCATCATTCACTTAAATTATGACCGATAAATGTACCGGAAGTCAACAAAATCGCCGCAGCTTTGATAAAAAATTCATTGTACACAAAGATGGATCTTGCCGAGTTGGACTCCAATGGCTCGAACTACCGATGGCTCGAACTTTTTTCGGCGGTCCCGGCGAGTTCGAGCCATCGAAGTTCGACTGTAGTAACAAAGTATACAGCAACCCACAATTTATGCACCCGAAATGCTTCTCACACTGAGCAGGTAAGTGTATAGACTTATATGCTCACATATACCCGAAGACAGGTTTCTCGCGACAAGGCTAATATATAGAGGATCTTACACGAGTGGTCATTTTATATGATATTTATGAAACGAGCCTTCGGCGAGTTTTATAAATATCATATGAAATGACCACGAGTGTAAGATTCTCTTTATCATATGACTACTTTAAATTGGATTTTATCGCCTTTTAATTTGACATTTTTTCTTCGAAAAATGCATTGTTGACATGGACGTCGCATGACGTTACTTAATCCCGCCAAAGTGTTATTACACGTGTGGCCATACGATTATTATTACACGACGTTATTCACTGCTTGAAAACGACGTCATATGATAAATATTTACATTTCCAGTGTAAAGTCTACTGTAAACCTATAGAAAACAATTGCGTTCATACTTCCATGAACGCATCGAATCGCGTGCTATTAAGTGACGTCATTCTAAACCATTGTTCTCTACGGGCGTTGATGACGTCAACGCTGCTCCGCTCTTCGTAGAAAAACAGCGTGTAAATGATTTTCAACTTTAAAACGTTGCGCTACAAGCATCTTTTTTGCCCAGTGATGAGGGGCAAATAATGTAAATATAAAAAATAAACTTAATTTTTCTGCTTTTCATGAAAGTATGAACGGCAGTGGCTCGCTAGCAAAGTTTACATGAACCCCTTCGGGGTTCATTGACTTTGCACGCGACCCACTGCGTTCATACTTCCATGAACTGCAGAAAAATAAATTTCATTTCTTAAATATCGTCAGTGTACATACATCCAGCCGGTCCCCGCCCGTCGGGGTTTGAAGAAATAGATGGGATGCATGATGCTTAAACGCAGAGCAGAAACCGATTGCACTAGAGTATTGGTAAACCGCTTAGAGGATCTAAGCCTGCCCAGGCAAAGCGGTGCGAGTCGGACCGTTCAGGCTTGAGGTGTCATTTCATCCCAATGTCGGGTAAAGTCCCACAAAATTGGAAGCAACGTCTCCAAAATGACCTTTACAGTGTTGACGGGGACGTTAAACCTCAAATCAAACAAACAAAACATACATCCAGCATAACGGTATTCATTATCTATACTACTCAAAGTTTGATAGGGATCACTTTTTTAATGCAATATAATTTTTGGATGAATTAATCAGCTGAATCCAAATTTGATACATAATGATAAAAAACGTATCCTTCACAAAACCTAGTGATTAATTTTGTCAACTGGTACTGCATTCAAGCGTGACAACAGCAAACGTCTTGGCACCCCCAAAATTTGCCGTAACACGAAGGGATTTGGACAACTGATTTTTCACAAATTTCCAAATTTGTTTAGACAAACGTGCTTAATAACGTGTATGGCGTACAAGGGCATCAATTACAGTACGACATCGCTTGCGCATGCTCGTAATCCGAGTCTGTATCCGGTTTTGTGAAATCAGCTTTCATTCAGCAACCAATGCATCTTTGAGCTCCTGTAAAGTCCTCGGATGCACAGGTCGGGCTGAAACAGCACTCTGTAGCATGTCCCGCGCATGCTCAATCGGATTTAAGTGCGGTGACCGAGCAGGCCAGTCCATACGAACGATTGTCTCACGTTCCAGGTAGGAATCAGTGACGTTGGCGGGGTTGGGACGGGCATTATCATCCATCAGAATAAAGTCCGGGCCGATAGCATCTGCATGTGGTCTCACAAACTCATCAAGAATCTCATTACAGTACCTCACTGCCATTAACGATCCGTTTTCAACGACGTACAAGTCAGGTTTACCGTTCACGTTTATCCCAGCCCAAACCATGACTGACCCCTTTCCATAGCGATCATGCTCTGCCACATTCAAGTCATAGAATCGCTGTTTAGACATTCGCCACACTAATTGACGTTTATAAGTGAAGTCTAGACAGAATCTGGACCCCTCAGTAAACAGTACTGGCGTCAAGTCACGAACCGTCCACCTGACATGAGTTCCTACAAAGTCTAACCGGTCTAGCACGTGCTGTTTCGTCAACGGGACACGTACAGCAGGCATCATGGCATTAAGTCCGAACTCTTGGAGTCCGTTTCTGACAGTTTGTGTAGAAATTCGTACTCCAGTTCCGTTCATAAGCCCGTTATGCAAACGCGTAGCGTTCATAAACCGTTGGCGTCGAGACTGAATCAACAAGAAACGGCCCTGACGTTGAGTTTAAGCCCTTTCTCGACCCCGCCGCGGCTGTGTGAAGGATTTCCGTGGGTAAGATGCCGACTCCACATTCGTGAAACCATGCTCTGAGACACATTCAGAATCCCAGCAACACGACGTTGAGAGACGCAAGATTCCAACATTCCGACGCAACGAGTCATTTCTTCGGGGCTCAGACGGTTTCTTAGTTGTCCCCCTAGGCATTTTAGTGTTTCACAAATCAAATGAATTCCTTTTTACGCTTGGTAAAGGAACACTGACAAGTTTGATTGGTCTGTTGGAAAGCAGTGCTACGCAAGATTTTGGGGGTGAATGAATTCATTTGCTAATTGTGAGAAGTGTACACTGTTATGAGTCCTGGGCCCAGGATTACAATGCGTACTTAAATTTAAAGTACCTACTTAAACTAAGTATTTACTTAACTGGCGTATAAAGTGAACTACAAAGAAATTCGTTCGTTTAAGTCGATACTTAACCAAAGAAAGTACTTAAATATTTAAGGTAACCCAGGTAGGTACCTTAACTTTTAAGATTTGACCTTGACACATGAATGTATATATCAATAACGGCAAAGCCTAGGGCTTTTATTTGTTCCAATTTACCAGTGATGCTCGGTAGCTCAAACGGTAGAGTGTTTTCTTGATATGCGAGAGGTCCTGGGTTCGAGTCCCGGTCGGGCCATTTTTTTCCTCCCTGTGGGGGCAAGTCTACTTGCCATATAGGTACTGGGATGTTTTGTTTTGTTTGATTTGAGGTTTAACGTCCCCGTCAACACTGTATAGGTCATTTTGGAGACGTTGCTTCCAATTTTGTGGGATTTTTACCCGACATTGAGATGAAATGATTTCTCAAGCCCTGTCGCCCAATGAAATCAATAGGGTTTATTAGCATGGACGGTTCGCCTCGCACCGCGGTTCCTGGACAGGCTTAGATCCTCTAAGGGGGTTACCAGTACTAGTGTGCGGGCCGGATTCAACTCTGCGTGGAAGCATCATGCAGCCCATATATTTCTTCAAGCCCCTATGGGCGGGGGCCTGTACTGGGATGTATCTCTCCCTTGATGTGTCAAAATGTGCGACGAACAGAGCTGTGTAAAAACTTCCTTTTACATAAGACTGTTAATCATATGACGTTATTGATAAGCAGTGGATAATGCCGTGTAATAAAAATCGTATGACCACAATGTAATAACACTTTGGCGGGATTCGTATGTAACGTCATGACGACGTCCATGTCAACCATGTATTTTCTGTGAAGAAAATTGTAAAATTTGATGGCGAAAAAAGCTAATTTCAAGTGGCCATATGATAAACAGAATCTTACACTCGTGGTCACTTCATATGAATTTTATGAAACTCGCCAAAGGCTCGTTTCATAAATTTCATATGAAATGACCACTCGTGTAAGACCCTCTATATAATACTGGTGACAGGGCAATAATTATATGTTTGGTGCGGGAAGGTTATTATACGTGAGAGGGGATCCTAAATGACTTGGTTGTTTTTGTCAGTGTGTGTGTGTGTGTGTGTGTGTGTGTGTGTGTGTGTGTGTGTGTGTGTGTGTGTGTGTGTGTGTGTGTGTGTGTGTGTGTGTGTGTGTGTGTGTGTGTGTGTGCGGGGGGGGGGGGGGGGTCGGCGCATATCTCTTTTGTCTGTTAGTTAAAAACTGATCCTGTGGCACACCGGGTCCATGTTCCTACGCTTATGCCCTGCTAGTTTTACGCATACACTGTTCACAACGTTCATATGCCGTCTGTATATTCATTGTCATGCCACATGCATTTATGAAATGACTTGTGTTTCTGCTGTTAATGAAATGAACTCTGAAGGGGTTCATATAAACTTTGCTAGCGACCCGCTGTCGTTCATACCTTCATGAACATCCGAAAAAATATTTCTTATATTTGCATTCTTGTTTTCCTCATCACTCGGCGAAAAAAATCTTAAAAGGCAACCTGTTAAAGCTGAAAAACATTTACACACTGTTTTTTTCTACAAAGAGCGGAACAGCATTGTCGTCGTCAACGCCCATTGAGATCACAGAGAACCATGGTTTAGGGTGTAGACTTGCGACACTTGACGTCATTGAAAATCATGTGATTCAATGCGTACATTGAAGTATGAACAGGCGTATAGGTGTGGTCGTTGTTTACTGGTTGGGTGAGGCGAAGGTGACGTGTATCTTGCGTCACTGGGGCGTCCAGCTGATGGTGACAAGGCCTGCTTTCCTAGCAGCAGGTAATGGTAGAGGGGAATGTTGTTTTTTCTTCTGTTTCTGCACATTCAATCATTTGCCTCTTCTATCTGCCTGGAAATGCTCAATAAAATGAGTTAGAGAGGTTGCACCTCCCTTTGTAAGCTCGTGCATGTGAGTAATTAAGTGTGTTTGTGAGTGAGTGAGCGCTTTATGTCTCACCTCACTCATAAAAAGACGGAGAAATCCAAGATCGAATGTACAATGATTTTATATTCATGTGTTTCTTTTTTTTTTACTCCGACTGGAGCTACGGTTTTCTCCGTGTTTGTCTGTATGATGTTTGATCGTGTTCTTAATGACTATATCAGCTACATACATGTAATGATGACATCCGAAAACAATATCTAGCTTGGGTAAAGTGTCGAAGTCTTCCCTGTTCTTCACCATAGCGCAGAATATATTTATTTTCTTAATTATCGACTCTACCAGATTGTTTTGAATATTATTCAATACGACTAACGGCATGAGCAGAGAATCATAGACAGACTCCATAAAATCGATTCCGGCCCCGCCCCTCTGCTCAAAATATAGACTTTTGGTACACGTTAGGCGGTTCTAACCGGTACCCACATTCTATAGTTTAGAGCGGAAATAAGTAAAAAAAAAAAAAAGGGTCGACATCTCCCCCTAAACCCCAGTTTTACAAAATAAAAGTGGGGTTCAAGGGGGTTAGAATTATATAAGCGTATTTTCCCGATGCCCTAGTACTTGTAAACAGCTTGGAAGGACTAAGCCTGCCCAGGCAAAGTGGTGCGAGTCACACCGTCCACTGCATATAAGCCTTTTGGTTTCATTGGGCGACAGGGCTTGAGGTTTCATTTCATCTCAGAGACGGTAAACGACCAACAAAATTGGAAGCAACGTCTCCAAAACGACCTGCATAGTGTTGACAGGGACGTTAAACCTCAATTCAAATAAGATCCATAAAACCGAGCTTTGCATATTCAAATATTGTATGAGTTCTTGTTTCTGAAGGGACCCCATAGAAACAGCGTTTTGAATATGTCGTGGTGCTACTTTGTGACCAATGTTTGCCCGCACAATTTGAGATCGATGATCCTTCAATTACACGGGTTTTATAGTATATAAAACATTTTTCATGGTTTATGCAGTGAAATGGAAACTAAACAATCATATTTTCTTTTGTCTTCATCCATTCAAGCAGAAGCAGAGATTTTTGACAGATCGCGGGAAAGTTGTGGGCCGCCTACATCAATGTGTAATTGAAACTTACGTGCTAATCTTCGTGAAAATTTCCGTCAAAATTACGACTTCATCCGAAGTTAAATACTTAGCTAAGTAAATGAAATAGGTGGCTTTCGAATGCACTTTTTAAGGAAATACTTTACTAAGATAAGAATTCCTCCTTAAATCGTTTAGTCGACCTTAACTTAAGTAACGATTGTAATCCTGGGCCCTGAACTGCACACGAGTTTCTGCTGAAGATATTTATCAATATACCGAGTACAAATTCTGTCAAGAACTTATAAATTTTCTGTGCAAAATTTGGTACATAAAAAGTGATCCCTATCAAGCTTTGAGTAGTATATTTTGCAACCGGCCCCGATAGCTCAGTTGGTAGAGTGTCCGCTCCGGGGAACGGGAGGTCACGGGTTCGATCCCGGGCCGCGACATACCAAAGTCGTTAAAAATGGCACTAGCTGCTCCTCGCTTGGCACTCAGATTTACGGGGAAGAGCTAGGACTGGTCGATCCAGTGTCAGGATAATGTGACTGGGTGTTGTATCATGTAATGTGTCTGTGACATGATACTTCAGTGAGGCAGCACTATAAAAGTGAGCATTGAGCTCCCTGTCGCAACCAGACACCGTCGTGATATGACTGAAAAATTGTTGAAAGCGACGTTAAACCCGAATTCACACACACACACACACACACATAGTATATTTCGCCTTTTAACATGAAATCGCCTATTTACCATTCATTTTTAAAACATTAGTAACACGCGTTTATCTTTTTTGTTTGTTTGTTTTGGAGTTAACGGCGCAGTCAACAATATTTAGGTCATATAGATCCGTCAGTTGAACTATCATTACTTCCATGTCAGGCTTACACATAAGCGGATAACCAGTACAGTGAAAAGTCTTTCGTCAGAAAACTTGTATCAGCGGAAGGACCATAGAAAAGATTTAATGATCGATTTTTCACAAAAGAATGTTGCCGACCCTGGCAGGTACCGAACCTGCGACCTCCCGATTACCAGACAGACGCGCATCCGACTGCGCTACCGAGGCCGGGGCACTGTTATCTAAATCATTATAAACACACGATATTTCATCACCATATTCAGAAGCCTCCGGGGTATAGTGGTTACGCTACTCGCCTTGTAAACCAGAGGTCGCAGGATCGATTCCGGGCTTCTCTAGACTTTCGGATGAGTCTTTAAACCGAGGTCCCTTCTCCGTATGACCTTAGCTGTTGGTGGGACGTAAAACTCGAACACTCACTCACTTCATCACCATAATCATTATGAGTGCACACAACATACTATTATCAGGCAGTATTTATGGAACGCCCCAACTGTCTTATGTCGAGATGAGTGAGTGAGTGAGTATTTGAGTTTTACGTC
Organism: Lucinisca nassula; assembly: GCA_963580285.1. Lineage (NCBI taxonomy): Eukaryota > Metazoa > Mollusca > Bivalvia > Lucinida > Lucinidae > Lucinisca > Lucinisca nassula. Next base: position 80,033,481 of record OY757010.1, read on the forward strand.
CCACCAACAGCTAAGGTCATACGGAGACGGGACCTCGGTTTAAAGACTCATCCGAAAGTCTGGAGAAGCCCGGGATCGATCCTGCGACCCCTGGTTTACAAGGCGAGTAGCGTAACCACTGCACCACGGAGGCTTCTCTCTTATGTCGAGATATGGCATCATTTTCTGTTGACATACCATTATGTTTTGTTCATATTCATTACATATTGTTTGTTTATTATGTTCTCTTGTTTGTTCGTCATGTTATCGTGTTAACTTGTCATTTTGTTAGCTTCTATTTAAGTAATATTTTGCCAAAAAATCGACATGTCTGGTCAGTTTGCAATGTTGTCACGTTATCACGTCATTTTGCAGGCTTCAAATGAATACTGTTGTCTCAGAATTTAAGTTATGTCTGGTCAATTTGCGGTGCTGTTTTGTGAACTGGTCACCCTGCTTACGTCAATAACAATAGTATAATGTCAGAAATCGATTTTGTCTGGACACGTTTTAATATACACAGTTAACTTGTCATCCTGTTTGCTTCAAGTGAAGTAACTTTCTGTCAAAAAATCATTATATCTGATCAGTTAGTTATGCTATCTAGTTATCTCGTCATTATGTTGGCTTCAAGTGCAGTTATATTCTGTTAGAAAGTCGTTATGCCTGATTCTTTAGTAACGCTGTCTAGTTAGTTAACTCGTCATTATATTGGCTTCATGGGCATTTTTATTCCGTTATAAAATCCTTATATGTCCTCAGTTTGTTATGTTGTCATCTCAACTCATTACGTTTTGTTTGAATATCGCTTCGATAGGCGAATTTGAACACCAACATTTCAACGAACATTACTACAACCACTACCACCACTACTACGACTTATATAACAACAACAACTACTACTACAACATCTACTACTACTACTACTACTACTATTACTACTACGACTACTACTTCTACTACTACAACAACTACTACTACAACTACTACTACTACAACAACAACAACTACTACTACTACTACTAATACTAATACTGCTGCTGCTGTTGCTGTTGCTGTTGCTGTTGCTGTTGCTGCTGCTGCTACTACTACTACTACTTTTACTATTGTTGCGGCTGCTATTACTACCATAACTGCTACTAGTAGTAGTACTACTCTAATTACTACTACTTCTACTGCTGCTGCTGCAGTTATTATTATTAGTAGTAGCAGTAGTAGTAGTAGTTGTAGTAGTCAAACTGCTGCTATTACTAATACAACTACTGCTGCTGTTGCTACTACTAATAGTATTACCGCTACTACTGCTACTACTTTTACTGTTGCTGCTGCTACTGCTACTTCTACTACTAAGACCACTACTACAACTACTACTAGTGCTACTACTACTACTACAACTTCTACTTCTACTACCCGGCCCCAACCCATCGGGGCTTGAAGAAATAGATGGGCTGCATGATGCTTCCACGAAGAGCTGAAAACCCATCACACACGAGTACTGATATACCGTTTAGAGGATCAAAGCCTGTCCACGAAAATCGGTGCGAGTTGGACCGTCCATGCTTTTAAACCCTATTGGTTTCATTGGGCGACAGGTCTTGAGATTCGTGTCATCTCAATGTCGGGCAAAAACCCCACAAATCTGGAAGCAACGTCTCTAAAATGACATTTACTGTGTTGACGGGGACGTTAAACCTCCAATCAGACAAGCAAACTACACATGTACTACTACCACTACTAATACTACTACTATTTCAGGGGCTTGATGAAATAGATTGGGCTGCATGATGCTTCCACGCAGAGCTGAAACTGACCGCACATGAGTACTGGTAAACCGCTTAAGCCGGCCCAGGAAAAGTGGTGCGAGTCAGACCGCCCATGCATATAAACTCTATTGGTTTCATTTGGCGACAGGGCTTGAGATTTCATATCATCTCAATGTCGGGTAAAATTCCCACAAAATTGTATATAACGTCTCCAAAATGACCTATACAGTGTTGACGGGAACGTTAAAACTCAAATTAAACAAACAAAACTACGACTACTTCTATTTCTACTTTAACAACTGCTACTACTTTTACTACTACTTGCTACTACTACTACTACTATAACTTCTAGTACTGCTACTGGTGCTGCTTTTACTACTACTTCTGCTAGTGTTTCTTCAACAATTTATATTACCATACCACCACCACCACCACCGTCACGACGACTACTACTATTACTACTACTGCTGTTATTGCTCTTTCTGTGCCCCACCCATCGGGGCTTTGAGAAACAGATTAGGTTGCATGGTTCAACTACTTCAAAGGATACTACTACTACTACTACTACTACTACTACTACTACTACTACTACTACTACTACTACTACAGTGCCAGTCTTGCTTGGAAACCACTAAAAGTTAAAACTACACCCAAGAGCGGGACTGAAATATGGATGAAAACGGATAACCTAATGGGGCCGAAACGTCTGAGGCCGAAGTGACCGGTTGGTACTGTGTTTTATCAGTTATAGGTCACAACAACATAATGACTTTTCAACAGCATGGAACGATCAATTGAAATAATAGAATGATGCTTTCATTCGACAACATTGCAAACTTAGCAGATGTATTTCTTTTCTGACAGAAAATTACCACTGAAGACAATGAAATGGCGGGTTTACAAGTCCTCATTACAAACTGGCCAAATAAAGACTACTTGGTCAGACATAACGATCTTTTGACAGAATGTTACTTCACTTGAAGCAAACAGGATGTTGAGTTAACTACGTATTATTACAAAGTGACCAGACAAACTCGTTCTCTAACATTATACTATTGTTATTGAAGTAAACAGGATGACCAGTTCACAAAACAGCAACGCAAATTGACCACACATGGAAATTTTGGACAGAATATTACTTAAGTGGAAGCTAACAAAATGACAAGTTAACACGAAAACGGGACAAACAAAGAAGACAACATAATAAACAAATGATGTGTAATGAATATGAACATAACAATGGTATGTCAACAGAACATGATGCCATATCTCAACATAAGACAGTTTAGGCATTCCATAGTATCGATTGATTGCGTTTGGTCAACCCGTGTGGGTCATTTTGTCGTCTCCCAGAAAAAAGAGAGCAAACAGAGAGAAAAGTAAGGGACAGAAATGAATGGCAGTTTAGAAACTGAAAACATGACAGCAATCCACCCCCCCCCCCCTGAACAAATGCCTTTGCCGAACACAGTTGTAAGCCAATATCAGTTGGACGCCCCAGTGACGCAAGATACACGACACCTTTGTCTCCCCCAGCACCCCCCAAGGCAACGACATGAATAATCCCCAGTAACTCGAACTCACATTGTCTTGAACACTGTCTACATCACATAAACACCAGCCTCCGCCTATAGGGCTTGAAGAAATATACGGGCTGCATGATGCTTCCACGCAGAGCTAAATCCGGCCCGCACACTAGTACTGGTAAACCGCTTAGAGGAACTAAGCCTGTCCAGGAACCGCGGTGCGAGGCGGACCGTCCATGCTAATAAACTCTATTGGGCGACAGGGCTTGAGATGTCATTTCATCTCAATGTCGGGTAGAAGTCCAACAAAATTGGAAGCAACGTCTCCAAAATGACCTTTACAGTGTTGACGGGGACGTTAAACATCAAATCAAACAAACAAACAAACAAACATCACATAAACACGCATATTATATAATTCTGATCCCCAAAACCCCACTTTCATATAGTGAAACTGGTGTGTTCAGGGGTATACATTATTTTTCTAATTTCTGCTAAAACGATTGTGGGTACTCGTAAGAACGCCTCGACGAGGCGGTTCTAACGAGTACCCATAGTCTATGTTTTGAGCAGGAATAGGAAAAATATCAATAAGTTATTTTTTATCGGAAAACAAAAAAAAATTTTTTTTGGTGGCGAAATTTTCAAAATATTTAAATAGGCGTGTTTTCCTAATGACATTCAAATTTCACTGTATCTCTAAACCTTTCGCATAGCTTTAAGATCAAGACTTAACATTTCTAAGAACATATTAAACGTCACTACAGCTGGTATTAAGGGAATGTGTGGCGGCCGTGAAAAGTCTCCCTACCCTTCATCATAGTGTAGATTATATTTTCTTTTCCTTTGGGATCATTGATTCCATTGTGGAATTTTGAAAATATCTGAGGGTCAATGATGAGACCTAATTTGCCGAAACTAGCTAGTCTGGCCCAGAAAAACTTGTAATCTCCATAATTTTCAATCCTATCGTATATTCCTTATTTCCAAAAGAAATCCTTTCTTAGAGTATATTAAACATCACTACAGCTGGTGTAAAGGGAATAAAGTCGACCACAAAACGTCTCTCTGCCCTTCATCATAGTGTAGTTTATATTTTCTTGGCATTTGGGATCATTGATGCCATTGTGGATTTTTGAAATTATTTGATGGTCACTGATGAGGCCTAATTGGCTGAAACTAGCTAGTCTGGTCCAGAAAAAACGTGTAAACTCCATAATTTTAAGTTCCGATGTGTAGTTCTTGCTTCTAAAGGATAACCCTTTCTTAGAACGTATTTATCGTCACTACAGCTGGTGCTAAGGGAATGTGTGGCGGCCGTAAAAAGTCTCCCTGCCATTCATCATCGTGTAGATTATATGTTCTTGTCCTTAGGGATAATTGATTTCATTGTGAAATTTTGAAAATATTTGAGGGTCACTGATGAGGCCTAATTGGTCGAAGCTAGCTAGTCTTGCCCAGAAAAAGCTGTAATATCCATAATATTCAGTTCTGTTGTGTAGTCCTTGCTTCCAAGGGAAAATCCTTTCTTAGAACATATTTAACATCACAACAGCTGGTGTTGAGGGAATGTGTGGCGGCCGTATAAAGTGACCCTGTCATTCATAGTGTAGATGATCTTGTTTGTCATTTAGGATCATTGATTTCATTGTGAAAGTTAGAAAATATTTGAGGGTCACTGATGAGGCCTAATTGGCCGAAACTAGCTAATCTGGCCCAGAAAACTTTGTACACTCCATAATTTTCAGTTCTGTTGTGTATTTCTTGCTTCCAAAGGATAACCCTTTCTTTAGACATATTGTGAGGCTAACTTATATCTGTTAAGCAGAATCTGGAGACAAGTAAGCAACCATGAGAAATTCCATATAGGGTATGGAACTGGTCGAAATTTCAAGCAGTAATTCGGCAAGCCTCGTCATTGGTATGAATTTCTACCCTCTGATATGATTTTTCTATCCTATTTCGGATGGATTCCTTTAGTCTCACATAGGCCTCTAATCGTAATGACATGCAGCTGAATAAGTCAGAAAGATGAAATGGGCCCCGTCAAGCGATTTTGGTACTTATCGCCTATGCGAGCAGCGAAGGTTCAGGCGAGCCTGCGCATCCGCGCAGTCTCGCCAGAACCTTCGCTGCTCGCTCATACAAGCAGTGGATCAAGAGGAACCTTCAGACAGAAAGCCATATCCCTGGCCCCTCTGAATGGCTGGGCATGCGCAGTTAAAATTTGTCATGACGGAATGCTCGAAGACACAAATTCGCTTGGCGGGGCTCAAATTTTCTTGATACCTGGACGAAGTTTCTTCATCTCTGCCTTTATGAAGTTGTTCTCTCGTTCACTGTAGATACTGACCAGAGAACTGTGCCACTGGTTACAAGCATACTGAGGAAGACAACAACGCAACTATAACGGTACACAAATCCCAGCCAGCACAGCAGAGAGTAGCGGGAAACCGTCGGACTGACATCGTTCTTTTGGGCTTGGGATGGATGTATCCCAGCCAGCAAAGGATAACGGGCCAACGTTACGACGTGACAGTGTCGTATCGCTGTCGGCCTAGGGTTGGCCCGCTGTTTTGTGTACGGCGCGTATGTGACATCACGATTGTTCCTGATAATATTGACCCCCATCAAGCTGGTTCTAATAAAACAAAACTGAGATATAACAAATTGTGTTTACACTTAGACTAAGATGATTTAGATGTAGCTGATCCACATTACATGTACGTCGCCCTACCCAGCCCATCGGGGCTTGGAGAAATAGATTGGACTGCATGATGATGCCAAGCAGAGCTGAAACTGACCACACAAGAATACTGGTAAACCGCTTAGAAGGTCTCAGCCTGGGCCAGGCAAAGCGGTATATGTCCGACCATCCAATGCATTTAAGTGTGTTGCTTTCATTGGACAGCAGGGCTTGAGATGCCATTTAATCGCAGTGTCGGGTAAAAGTCCCACAAAATTGAAAGCGACGTCTCCAAAATGACCCATATAGTATTAACTGGGACGTTAAACCTCAATTAAAACAATCAAAATATGTAAGTCGTGTTTACACTACGGACCAACTAGCACCCTTAATGCATTTTGATATTGATCATCTTAGGCTGGACCGTCATGAGCCGGTCGTGACAACCCTTTTCTTTGCCGTAAAATTCAAATTCAACCCGTTATATGATAAACAGATCTTACACTTGTGGTCATTTCATATGAAATTTATGAAACTCGCCGAAGACTCGTTTCATAAATTACATATGAAACGACCAAGAGCGTAAGATCCTCTTTGGGATGGATCAACTCGATTTGAATCAAGTTGATCTTGAACAAGTCCCTAGTTGAAACCCGGTCTAAAATGATTCCGCACTCATCTGAACCAGTACATGCAGACACAGTTAATCAAGGTAAAGCAAAGATCATATTAGAGGTGCAATGCAGTAGGCAGTCCTCTGAACAGCTTCAAAGTCTTTTCAATCAAATTGCATTCGTATCTACATTTTGCCTGTGTTAAGAAACACGCATGAGCGCACGCACCCTCCCTTTTACTCTCTCTTTTAGTCAAACAATCAATCAATCGGTCGATCGATCGATCGATCGATCAGTCAGTCAGTCAGCCAGTAAATCAATCCAACATTCAATCGGTCGACCAATCAATCAGTATAGCACCTTTCCGTAGGCCACCCGCATATCGGAGCTTGAAGAAATAGATGGGCTGCATGTTGCTTCAATGCAGAGCTGAAACCGACCGCATACATGTACTGGCAAACCGCTTAGAAGGTCTAAGCCTGCCCTGGCAAGGCGGTGCGAGTTGGACCGTCCATGCTTATAAACCCTATTGGTTTCATTGGGCGACAGGGCTTGAGAAGTCATTTCATCTCATTGTCGGGTAAAAGTCCTACTAAATTGGAAGCAACGTCTCAAAAATGACCTGTACAGCGTTGTCGGGGACGTTAAACCTCAAATCAAACAAACACTAATCCGTAACTTTACCTTTGCATAATTCCATGGCAGTCTGTGAAAATGATCAAAAAAGTAACATTTGTCTTCAAACTCCGCCCATCCATTTGGACATGTCGCGAAAACTGAAAAAATATAACAAATGCAAAAACCAGCTATAAAATGTACCGACACATGACAAAAGTGGCCTTAGAATTTGCAAACGGGCGTTCAAAGCTTACTACGATGGTTTGGATGAAGCTACCACCTCCACATTACTACGATCGGCAAAGACTCAGACGAGACAACGCGTATGCGCAGGCTTGTCTGCGTCTTTGTAGGTCGCCAGCAGTGTGGGAACGAAACTTGTCTTTTGAGCTGACTCATTCACGGGAACTCGGTTTCATCCGAAAGTCTTGAGAAGCCCGGAATCGAACCCATGACCCCTGGTTCATGAGTCATGTAGAATAAACACTACACCACGGAGGCATTCTGCATTATGATTCTATTACTTTATTCGTACAACATTGTTAAGCTGGACAGGCCATGTTACCAGAATGCCTGAAGAACGTTTGCCAAATACATTTCTCTATGGAGAACTAGAAATGGGCAAACGCTCCCCAAGGCGGTCAGAAGAAGCGCTACAAGAGAGCCCTCAAAGCCTCCCTCAGGGACTGCAACATTCCAACAGAGTCGTGGGAACAAATTGCAAAGGACAGAGCAAAGTGGCGAAGTCTCATCAAAAGGGGTGTCAATGCATATGAGGCAAAAAGAATCAGTGAAGCTGAGCAGAAACGCGCACAGCGCAAAGCTAGTGCTAAGACATCACCAACAGAGCTGTCTTCCTCTAGCCCCTGTTGCTCTATTTGCAGCTAGAATCGGTCTCATCAGCCATCTTAGAACACACAAATAGTAACATTTCTCAAATATGATTACGATTGGTCATTGTCAGTAATGACAGACGAACTATTATTACAACATGTAATAGATTGTTTTGGGTTTAACGACACTTCAGCCCTTGTGGGTCATTTTGTGTCGCCTCCAAGAGAAAGGGAGAAAAGAGATAGAAGAGATAGTAGAGTAGATGAAAGTGAGGAACAGAGGAGAAAGAGGCTAATAAATGAAAGTGTTGAAACAGAAGAAATAACAGCTTCCCCACCCCTTCTACCCTTACCTGTACCTGCTGCAAGGACAACAGGCCTTGCCTAATTGTAAGCCAATATCAATTGGACAACCCAGTGACGCAAGCCACACGTCACCTTTGCATCACCCAACCACCCCTTGGTGAGCATGTGATCACGTACAGCCTTTGATTGGAAAAGAACGATTCTCTGTCGCCTTCTAGTTTTTATGATCCTTTGTTATTCGGAGTTAATGGGCGATATTGGTCCAGTTTCAATTCGTCGGCAGTTTTACAGCTCGTCGTCCCAAGCCAGTTAGTTACTTTTTATTTATTTTTTTTTTATTTTTACACTTTCGGTGTTTGTTTGGTGTTATTCAAGAGTGCATTTGTCAGTTAATGGAGACAGAAATTTGGTTTGTTGACCGGGTTAATTGGCAAAGTGCTTCCATGGGATGCAAAATGCCATGGGTTCGAATTCTGGTCAACCCATGTTTGTTGTCCTCCCCAAGTCATATGAAATACATATACATTTTACATACCTGTAGAAAATATCCAGATAAAGACAACCAAATGCTCCATTATTTAACCTGCAAATAACACTATTTCTTTTAAAGGGACATTATACACCTGCAAGAAAGAAAAACTCTTTCAAAATATTTTTGTTTCCCCCAGCTTTTCTCCCCCATTTGCACCATTAGAAACAATTCCTTCTTTTTCGAGTACTGAGTAGACCACTAAAAAGGGATCAGGAATCGTTTCTAAGGCGCAACACAGCCAGCAAAAAAAAAAAAAAAAAAAAAAAAAACAGCCGGCCAACGTCGGGCCGACAGCGTTGCTACGTCGTATCGCTGTGGATCCTACGTTGGCCCGACATTCTTTGCTAGCCTGGAAAGTATTTCCTTTAAGAGAAGACATTTTTTTCAGAAAAGTTCAGTCTTTCGAAAAGCATACAGGAAATCCCTAAAATTGTCTTCCCTATAAAATGGCGGAAAAATTGCAGTTGTGCCTATTTTATTTAACCCATTGTATACTGGTGGATCCTTCCATTGCTATTTGCTGGGCAAGTCCATTTGTCATATAAGGGATGGCGAGTCTATTTTGTTTCCATACTTGTTCTCTATTTGCGAAGGAAATTCATGTTAGCAAACAGTGTAGACCCTGATCAGACGCCGCATTATGCGGCGTCTGATCGGGGTCTGCACTGTTTGCCAATGTCACTTTTTGGGGTTTCCAGGTATGAATGGGCTAAAGGTTTAGATATTGATAAGCCATAATTTTCCGATGTCGGTCAGCTTTGACAACTCTATAACCAAGTATGCTTCCGTACACCCCCCTCAACAGACAAAACCAATGAAGATATGGGAAAGACTGGATATATCCGAGGACCGTTTTACATGTACATGTATAAGCGTACTGTATGCACATTTTGCCGTTTGCTTTAGTCAATACCACAAGGTCATTTTGGAGACGTTGCTTCCAGTTTTGTGAAACTTTTACCCAACATTGAGATGAAATGTCATCTCAAGCCCTGCTGCCCAAACAGACGAGCATATAAGAATCTGACATGGGGTTCTGTTGTAGATGAGCGTTTCCAACCCGAGGGATGACCGTACTGAGCGGAACCGAGGTTACGCCGAGGTTCCGCTCAGCACGGTCATCCCGAGGGTTGGAAACGCCCATCTACAACAGAACCCCATATTGGATTCTTTTTCTTGCACAACACCTCCGGTAAGTTTTGACATCTCGCACATGTATATTGTTTGCAAAATAAAAGTAGTGCGGAAGTAGTTCCGGCAGTTGAATAGAATTGAAGCGCATTTATGTTAGTTGCCTGGGTCGGAACACCAGGGTCAGTGTGTGTGTGTGTGTGAATTCGGGTTTAACGTCGCTTTCAACAATTTTTCAGTCATATCACGACGGTGTCTGGTTGCGACAGGGAGCTCAATGCTCACATTTATAGTGCTGCCTCACTGAAGTATCATGTCCCAGACACATTACATGATACCACACCCAGTCACATTATCCTGACACTGGATCGACCAGTCCTAGCTCTTCCCCGTAAACCTGAGTGCCAAACGAGGAGCAGCTAGTACCATTTTTAACGACTTTGGTATGTCGCGGCCCGGGGTCGAACCCCAGACCTCCCGTTCCCCGGAGCGGACACTCTACCAACTGAGCTATCGGGGCCGGTTCACACCAGGGTCAGAGTGAGTGGGTAAGTTTTAGTTTTACGTCCCACCAACAGCTAAGGTCATACGGAGACGGGACCTCGGTTTAAAGACTCACCCGAAAGTCTGGAGAAGCCCGGGATCGATCCTGCGATCCCTGGTTTACAAGGCGAGTAGCGTAACCACTGCACCACGGAGGCTTCACACCAGGGTCAGAACATAAATTTCTACCCCAGGGTAAAATCACGGATTTCCTTGTCTGGTGTGCAAGAATGGTTTATGTATGTATATGTATGTAGGGACGGTCCGACTCGCACCACTTTACCTTGGCAGGCTTAGACCCTTTACGTGCTTTACCAGTACTCATGTGCGGTCGGTTTCAGCTCTTTGTGTAAGCGCCATGCAGCGCAATCTATTTATCCAAGCCCCGATGGGCGGGGACCTATTTTGCAATTGGCTATTTGCGGGATTTCTTGTAGGATGGTTATATTGAATGTCTCCAAATATTTAGATTTTACTTGTTTGTTTGTTTGGTTTGATATCAGGTTTAATGTCCCCGTCAACAGTATTAAGGTCATTTTGGTTGCTTCCAATTTTGGGGGACTTTTACCCGATATTAAGATGAAATGACATTTCAAGCTCAGCCGTTCAATGCAACCAAAAGGCTTGTATGCATTGGACGGTCTGACTCACATCACTTTGCCTGGGCAGGCATAGTCCTTCTAAATGGTTTATCAGTATTCATGTGTGGTTAGTTTCAGCTCTACGTGGAAGCACCATGCAGCCCAATCTATTTCTCCAAGCCCCGATGGGCGGGACCGGAAATAGATTTTTACTTACGTACAGCACAGTATTCAGTCCGAATTCTCTAGCCTCCGCCCATCTGGGCTTGAAGAAATAAATGGGCTGCACAGACCCGCACACGAGTACTGCATGGTAAACAGCTTAGAGGATCTAAGCCTGCCCAGGCAAAGCGGTGCGAGAGTCGGACCGGCCATGCTTATAAACCAGATTTGTTTCATTGGGCGGCAGGGCTTGAGATGTCATTTCATCTCAATATCGGGTAAAAGTCCCACAAAATTGGAAGCAACGTCTCCAATATGACATTTACAGTGTTGACGGGGACGTTAAACCTCAAATCAACCAACCGTCCGAATACCGAATAATACTTCTGCTTGACCATAAGTCAAGCTTTTGATATGCTTCCCTTTCGCGTGAAAAGCTGTTTTCTGGGTTTGTGACCAGAGGCCAGTTGTTCAAAGCTTAACGAGCCCGTTAGTGATCATATTGTTAACCGTGCTAACAAGTACAATATCTAAAAGTTGGTATTTTTAATGAAAAACTCTGAACAGCTTTTGCATTTGCAAAAGCTGCTCACATTTTTTTTCAGCAAAAATATTAGCATATTGGCCATACGAAATGATAAAAGTTTTAACGATAGGTTAACTAACGACGTCGTTAGTTTTGAACAACTGGCCCCAGGTAAGACACAAACTGGTCTACCCAGCTAATAAACAGACAATATGTTCTAGTAAATGGTTATCCATTGGAAGCAAGGGATACACCACAGAACTGAATAAGATTGGCGTGTACCTGATTTCTGGGCCAGGCTAGCTAGTTTAGGCCAGTTAGACCCCGTCAGTGACCCTCGAATTTTTTCACAATTCCACAATGGAATCAATGATCCAAAAGGACAAGAAAATATAAACTATGCTATGTTGAAGGGCAAGGAGACTTTTTTACGGCCGCCACACATTCTCTTACCATCAACTGTAGTGACGTTAAATATGTTCTTGAAAAGGGTTATCCTTTGGAAGCAAGGTATACATCATAGAACTGAAAAGTATGGAGTGTACATGTTTTCTGGGCCATATTAGCTAGTTTCGGTCAAGTAGGCACCATCAGTGGCCCTCGAATATTTTCACAATTGCACAATGGAATCAATGAAGCCAATGGTACAAGAAAATATAACTACACTATGTTGAAGGGCAAGGAAACTTTTTACGGCCGCCACACATTCCTTTAACATCAGCTGTAGTGACGTTAAATATGTTCTAGAAAAGGGTTACACTTTGGAAGCAAGGAATATACCACAGAACTGAAAAGTTTGTAGTGTACATGTTTTCTAGGGCCCATCAATGGCCGTCGAATATTTTAACAATTCCACAATGGAATCGATGATCCCACAGGACAAGAAAATATCAACTATACTATGATGAAGGGCGGGGAGACTGTTTACAGTCGCCACACATTCCTTTAACATCAGCTGTTGTGACGTTAAATATGTTCTGGAAAAGGGTTATCCTTTGGCAGCAAGGAAAGCATCACAAAACTGAAAAGTATGGCGTGTACATGTTTTCTGGGCAAGACTAGAGTTGAAATTTTAGATATAGAAACTCGAGACATTATGCTGTCAAAATCATGAACACAAAAGTCCATGAAAGGAGCACCACCCCCCTAATCCCCATTTTATAGAGAGAAACTGGGGTTTACGGGGGAATGGATTATTTATCGTATTTCTGCACCAGAACATAGGTTGTGGGTACTCGTTAGAACCGCCCGCCTCAATCACATTGCGAAAACAGGCCTTTACAAATACATTGTAAACTTGGCCGCCGAAAAAATAACATTTTAAGATTAAAAATTTGTGTATTTTTCTTATTTCTGTTCAAAATATAGATTGTGGGTACTCCTTAGAATCGCCTCATCGAGTCTAACGAATACCCACAATCTATATTATTGAGCAGAAATATGAAAAATAAGCTTTACCTCCATCTTCGCGAGCCAAGGGTACTAAGTCCACTACGTTCCTTACGCGTAAGGAACGTAGTGGACTTAGTACACTTGGCTCGCGAAGATGGCTTTACCTCTGAAAATCCCAGTTTTACTATATAAAAGTGGGGTTCAAGGGGGTCAAAATTATATAGACATGTTTACGTGGTGAGGCGGTTCTAACGAGTACCCACAACCTATGTTTGTAGTATAGATAAGGAAAATATCACGGTTTTCATCAGAAAAGTAGCCATTATGGAGAAATGAAAAATACACTATGTCGCACGGGTGTGTTAATGTAATGGAACCGCCTCAACGCGGCGGATCTGACTTGAACCCTCAATTTATATGTTTGAGCAAGAATAATGAAAATCATGTACACTTGTAAACGCCAATTTCCTCTGTCTAAAGTAGAGTTTGCAGGAAATGAATGTGCCATTTGACAGAATGAATACACAAGCTGGTCTGAGTTTCCGCATAATGCAGTTGTCTGAAGACCATGACACGTATTTGCTTGACGCGCTTCATCTGTAGTTTCCATGGCGACGTTGGAAATATGGTAAGATTATTATAATCGTACCGACGGCGTGGGCGTGAGGGTGGAAAGAATAAAATCCGTCCCAAGGGTTCCGGCGACACGAGACTTGCCGAGTCATACCCGACAGTGATCCCGGGCGACGAATCTTCCCATCACACCCATGTAGGATTCTTTTTCTTGCAGAATTTTCATTTTCTGGGATACTTTAATATGTAATGCAGTCACGTCCGCCATATTTTGATGGCAATAATGCGGCGTTTTGACATCACTGTAGAGCAGTGACGTCAACGACGGCGTACGTGACGTCATATTCAAAGAGTGCACATCAAACACGTGAAAATTCTCGATTTTTATCCTATCCATGTGTAGGATAACCTGGATATGATTAGAATTTTTATCCCAGAGATAGGTCCAGGATCATCTCATCTGGTATACAAGAAATTGTGTACCTAACTGTTAACAAGGGATAGAATGTTCTAGTACACTTTGATGGCAGGAAATCTGAAATAGCGCCGTAAAAGCAACATTCATAAGTCATCACCTACATGAAATCGCAAATACTCCAACTTAACTACAGTATAATTCCTATGTTAAGACCACCTTTGGGACTGTTCAAAAGTGGTCTTTAAGTCAGCACGTAGAAAGAATAACTAAACAGTTTTAAATAAGCGTTTTAAAGCAGAAATAATCTTAATTTTAGATGGTCTTAAGGGAAATGGGAACACCTTCAGGGGAGGCAACGCCTACAAAAGTATTTTGTCTCCCATGTCAAAAGGGGTCAACTCTTAAGAGTAGACCCCTTTTTCAGTGTGACAGGGCTTATAGAAACGCGAACACGAAGTCCCGAAAATTATCTCCCTTTGAAAAATAGCGGAAAAATTTGCCAAGTGTTCCCATTCCCCTTAATAGCGGACTTTTACTGTATTTCAGCCTGTAGACAGGTACAGATATCTGTGGAAACACATAGAGGATATTTGATTTTTTCAGTGTAAGATCGAATTTTATTTCATCGAATGAACACCAAAACTGTTATTTTCACGAGTGGCGTAGCCACGAGTGAAAATAGCAGTTTTGGTGTTCATGAGTGAAATAAAATTTGATCTTGCACTGAAAAAAATCAAATTTTCTGTTTCTTACATGCTTCAAAAGGCAATATTTAGCGTCTTTAATGGTGTCGCTCACATTCGGAGAAAATTATCTTTGTTCCTGTTCGTTTCGCGTCAATTTAGTGGTGTCCATCGTGTTTAGTGGGTATGTGTAAACTGAAAGTTTGCACCTGAGAAATGGCCTGGGATGGTATTATTATGAATTATTAATGAAATAATTGAGAGAGTAGTTTTCCAAAGAAGTTGCTGGCAAGTCTAACGTCGCGCGACAAAAGACGTGACGTCAGCATCATAAATGACGTCAGTAACGTCCCCGTCACACATGAACGGGCTATGCGTCAATTAGAACACATTTCAGTATTGTTCAGTTATCTGACAAAGATAAAATTGAAATTAGAGTTAGATTTGAAGAAAAAAGTAGTCCCAAACAGTGAAAAATAAAAAATCGTATTTTCACTGTTTGAAACAGTGAAAATATCGATTTATATTTCACTGATAAATCTCTATCATTCATTGAAAAGCATGTAAGAAATATTGTTTTGCCATTTTGACTAAACTCCAAATTTGCGAAACATCGAAGGCAGTGTGTTACATATCCATTACGATAACACGCTCGTTGGACAAGATGCATTCTTTCATATCTCCACAATGGTTGTGATATTTGTCTTATTTATACTATTATATATTAAATCATATATATATATATATATATATATATATATATATATATATATATATATATATATATATATATATATATATATATATATATATATATATAAAAATATGTTGTGGTGCTCGAAAGAACAACCTCGATATAGGAGGCGGTTCTAACAAGTACCCCGGCCCCTGCCCATCGGGACTTAAAGAAATAGATGGGCTGCATGATGCTTCCACGCAGAGCTGAAGCCGACCGCACACCAGTACTGGTAAACCGCTTAGAGGATCTAAGCGTGCCCAGGCAAAGCGGTGCGAGTCGGCCCGTCCATGCTTATAAACCCTAATGGTTTCATTGGGCGACAGGGCTGTAGATGTCATTTCATCTCAATGTCGGGTAAAATTTGTTTGTTTGATTTGAGGCTTAACTTGCCTGTCAGCACTGTATAGGTCATTTTGGAGACGTTGCTTCAAGTTTTGTAGGTTTGGGGGTGTTCAACAAGCCGGATGTGTTAACATGATGAAGGGCTACTACTCTCATAAGGATGACTTCTCAAACGCAACCTTCAGTTATGTCCCTTCTAACAGGAACTGATAGATAAAGAAAAACTACATAAATAAGAATAGTGCGCGAAAATTAGAACATTAAATAAAGTAAAATGAAAAATTTCGGCGGTGTGGTGCAAGAAAAAGTTCTGTTGTAAATGGGCGATGGCCATGTTTAACGGAACCTCGACGTAGCCTCGGTTCCGCTGAGCATAGTCATCCCTTGGGATGGAAACGCTCATCTACAACAGAACCCCATATCAGATTCTTAAATGGTTTTATGGTAATAGATACGCGTTCAGGAGGGCAACTTTTTCGAAACTATTGTATCTCCCTTATAAGTATATAGAAAGGTGATTATGAAAATATGAGGGTGGGTTTGGGGGGGGGGGGGGGTACGGGGGTGTCGTTGCATAGGAGAATAAAAGAATCTGATATGGTGCTCTATTATTGATGGGCGTTTCAAAACCTCGGGATGTCGGGATGACCGTGCTGAGCGGAACCAAGGATATGCTATGCCGAGGTTCCGCTAAGCACGCTCATCACGGGGATTGGAAACGTATATCTACAACAGAACCCCATATTAGATTCTTTTTCCTGCACCATGCCACCAAAAAGTTTATTTTGCTATATTTTACTTTTTTTTTCGCGCATTATATTTATGTAGACTGCCTGGGTATAAGAAGACTATGGATTTCATTATCGGGTGTCACACACACCGTGCAAGAAATACTTTAACGGTCAATCGGATGCTCGATCTGTCCAGGAGCCCTTTATAAATCTAATAATGTGTTTCAATGAAGATTTAGCCGATAAGCATATCCGCACAAAAATAGTGGCGGTCTCTTCGATTCCTCGGAGGTATAAAATTCATGCTAAGGTAAAGAAGACGGGTAGCTGTAAACCTGCAATGGTGTTGCAAATTCAGTTCCTGTACCGCCAGAGGAGCAGATTGGCGAAGTCAGTGATCATTACGATAACACATCCGTGTGATATAGTACATTTTTCATACCTCCAAAAAAGGCATTTTTTTCTGATGATTTCTTTTAATAATTTTCTTATTTATATTCCAAACATAGGTTTTGGGTGCTTGTTAGAACCGCCTCATTGAGGCGGTTCTAACGAGTACCCACAACCTATGTCTTGGACAAGAAATAAGGAAAAAATGTTTACCCTTGTAAACCCCAGTTTTTTTCTATATAAAGTGGGGTTTAGGGGGTCTTTATTTCACGGACTTGTTCACGTGATGTGTGCTCAATAAAATGTGTACAAGGAGGTTCCATTAACTGAGAGACTGGCTCCGTTCAGTGATAGTATTGTAAATTCATTTGTAAGCGTTATAAAGTTGACTCATTCGAAACTTTATGGCATGATGAGCTTCATCATAGAGTCCTTGACGAACAAGCAAACGAACTGGGTCCAGTACTTGTACATTTGTTTCAGCAATCTTTTGATACTGGTTTTATCCAAAAGAATGGCTTCTTGAAACATTTGCCTCTCTTTCAGAATGGAGACAGAGCACTTGTTTATCTTTCGCGCTGTGTCACTAACATGCTCGCTTGAATGAACACCAACTTTGCCAGACACGCAACCGTGTATGAGCCATTTAGGGCAAGGCATTGTTGCAAAATTCAACTGAACACTGTTATTAAAGATTGGTTTAAATGTAAAATGTTTGACAAATTTATTGCGAATTTCGGAAATACTTTTGCGTTATTGATAACGCTGAAACATCAGGGTGGGCTCCAGTTTTACTTGGTGCCCCACAAGAGACCGTTCTTGGCCCATTGTTGTTCTGTGTGTACATCAATGATATTTCCACTGTCACTGACTTCCTTTTAAGAGTAGACCCCCTTTCCAGTGGGTCTTAGTTTATAAGAAAACAAACAGGAAATGCCGAAAAATATCTGCATTGATCCCAACATGAAAGTGCAAGGCAAATTATTCTCTTCTGAAGCTGTACGGATCACGAAAACACGCCTATATAATTTTGACCCCCTTGAACCCCACTTTTATATAGTAAAACTGGGGTTTACAGGGATAAACCTTATTTTCTTATTTCTGCTCCAAAGTATAGATTGTTGGTACTCGTTAGAACCGCCTCGATGAGGCGGTTCTAACGAGTACCCACAATCCATATTTTGAGCAGAAATAAGAAACAATATCACAATTTTTCATCTTAAAAAATTCATTTTTTCGGCGATAAAGGTGACAATGTATTTGTATAGGCGTGTTTTCGTAATGGTGTAACCATTCCGCTTACATGGATGCGTGGGTAATAAATACCTTTATGTGTATGGGCTTCCATAGCCTAGTGGGTAAGAGCGCTGACTCTTAATCATTAGGTCTCTCACCGCTGTGGTTCGAGCCAGGCTCATGTCACATGTGAGACGCCAATGTCTGCAACGGAAGGCCGTGTGTTTTTTTCTCCGAATACCCATGTTCTCACCCATCTAATTAACAATCGGCTCGAAAGAAGTAAATAATCTTGAAAGGGCCGTAACACAAAACTTGAAAAACAAAAACAAAAACAAAACAACAAAAAAGAAACAACAATTTTTGCAGACTGAGACCTTGTCAGTTTGTTTGCGTAATGAATACCCTTTCAAACCCAACTTGCACATTTATAAAGAAAAGTGTGGTTTACGTGTTTATATTCCTATGTCTCTGTGTTTATGTCAAGGGACACTACTGTTGGAAGTTTGGCTTCTCAGAATTAACCTTGAATAACGTCCCTTAACTCAAAGAATACGGGCAGTCGTTTGTTTCCTTGTTTGTTTGATTTGAGGTTTATCGTCCCCGTCAACACTGTACAGGTCATTTTGGAGACATTGCTTCCTATTCTGTAGAAATTTTACCCGACAATGAGATGTATTGACATCTCAAGCCCTGTCACCCAATGAAACCGATAGGGTTCATAAGCATGGGCGGTCCGACTCGCACTGCTTTGCATGGGCAGGCTTAGATCCTCTAAGTGGTTTACCAGTACTTGTGTGCGGGTCGGTTTCAACTCTGCGTGGAAGAATCATGCAGCCCATCTATTTCTGCAAGCCCCGATGGGCTGGTGCCGACGTTTTTGACGTTATATGCACGTCAGTCCGACGTCGCATTAACGTCATGTGTCTGCTGGGTTGTGGCGGAGAATCGTTGGCCCATTGTCTGTTTGATCCAATCTTGTGGGATCACTTCATTACTGATATTTATAATATTTTAACCGAACCAGTGCATGCACTAACTTTCAGATTCAGGAAGTCCAGACCCTAACTACTTTCAGATCCAGGAAGTCCAGACCCTAACTTTCAAAATTGAAAGTCCTAGTCATAAAAATTGGGTATCAGGTTTATTCTACTTAGGTCCTTCAATCTCATTTGTGGGGAAAATCCTTAAAAATGTGATTCAAGTCCCTATGAATGAAATTTTCAGATGAATGTCGATATTTAAGATAGAATGTTATCCTCTTCATTTTTGCTTGTCTCTTTAGGGCGGCCGATCGTATTCATTCGAGACGCCCTTGAAACATTACTACATCACTGGTCGTATCAACAAAACCGTATTCCAGTTTTTGCTCACCCATGTTTTACAAAAAAAAAAAAAAAAAAAAAAAATGAAAACACTGACAACACTGGCGGGCCGACGTGAGAACTTTAATTTTGACGAGATTTTAATTAACTAGTCAGAAATAATCAAGTCGACGCCAGTATTGAATTGTTACTTTTGGGTCGATTGACAAACAATTGTGCTTTGAGTCAGCACCTTTATATTTGGTTTTTATTTTAGAACGGGGAGTGGTGGTGGAGGCAGTTCTTTAGACATTCTGTTTGCTTCCCCATGAACTGAAGGAGTATCATTTCCATCAATCAACGCTGGGTTATATAAGCAGGTTTTCTTACATGCTTTTCAATGAAATATATAGAGGATATTTACTTTTTTGAGATGAATACCAAAAATATTTCATCGAGTGTGTTGAAAATATCAGAATTTTCACGAGTGCGAAGCACGAGTGAAAATTCTGATGTTTTCAACACACGAGATGAAATATTTTTGATATTTATCGAAAAAAAGTAAAGATACTTTTTATTTTATAATATCTTATTCTTAGGACACTTACTGTAATATGATCAATCGGATCTTACGTCACAATTTTGACTTTGCTATGCCGTCACAACTGTCAGTTTCAAAACATAAACATATCGCCATTTTAAAAACAGCATTTTTACAGTTCAAAGAATGCTTTTTCAAGGTATTTTACCGAATTATTTTATAGATAACATGAATTTTGGCGAGAAAAGTAGTCCGGGCTGCTACTGTGAAAACGACATGGTCATGTTATTTTTCACACTGTGAAAATATCATTTATATTTTCACAGTGTGAAATATCACTTTTATTTGTTTCAGATATGCATTGATTTCACTGCTAAGTATAAAATAAAGAGATTTCTCAGTGAAAAAGAAAACGATATTGTCACTGTTTGAAACAGTGACTGATATCAATTTTATTTTTCACTGTTTGGAACTACATTTTTCTCCTAATCTAATTCTGTGGTCAGTGTTTCCATCGTCAGATGATTGGAAATTAATGAACTGTATTAGAATTGACGCTAAGCCCGTTCACACGTCACAAGGACGTTAATGACGCCATTTCGACGCTGACGTCACATAGTTGGTTCCGCGCCTTCTTTGGGAAATTAATATCTCAATTATGTCAGTAACCATTTATAAAAAATGCCATCCCTGGCTATTTATCAGGTGCAAACTTTTAGTATACCCAGTAAATACGTTGGACACTAAATTGACGAGTAACGACCAGGAACAATGTTAGTTTTCTCTGAGGGTGAGTGACGCGACTAGTGAAGCTAAACATTGCCTTTTCGAAGCATGTAAGAAATGAAAAATTTGATTTTTTTTTTCAGTGTAAGATCAGATTTTATTTCACTCATGAAACCAAAACTTAAATTTCACTCGTGGCTACGCCACTCATGAAAATACTGGTTTTGGTGTTCATTCGATGAAATAAAATTCGATCTTATATTGACAAAATTAAATATCCTAGCTCTATTTGTAGAACTATACAGTCGTACTTCAATGGCTCGAACACCTTTGGGAACACGAAAATCTGATCGAGACATTGGTAGTTCGAGCCACTTAGGGTTCCTTCTAGGTGGGGGTGGGGGTGGGGGTGGCGGCATAACGAAGATAATTTTGGGACTTATTTTCGGTGTTTTACGATATAAAGGCATGCTGTGTGTACTCATTACAATCGCCTCATTGAGACGATTCTAATGAGTACACACAACATACAACAGTACTCATTAGAATCGCCTCAATGAGGCGATTCTAATGAGTAAACACAGCATATATTTGCAAGATAAAAGTCGAAAATATCCTTAATTTTCCCTCACTACGTATTTCTTATGTAGAGAAATTCCCTAGGGACTCAAGAAAGGGTTCGACTCAGCCATGGTAAACGAGCCATCGGTGTTCAAGCCATCGAAGTTCTACTGTATAGTTCTTGTCGTGGGCCGCAACAAGTGAAAAGCGGCCTTCAAACATGTGCGGTAGAGAAGACTCAAATCACCCTGCGTACTCATTCAGTTGTTATACAGCCTCCTCAGACTGTATGAAAAACCAGTGGACCAATGTTCCTGAATCGCTCACCTGAGTGCTGAGATAATATGGAGCCATTTGGTTTCGTACAAGAAGATTCACCAGGAAAGCACGCCTATATAATTGTGCCCCACTTGAATCCCACTTTTATAAAGTAAAACTGGGGTTTACAGGGTAAAACCTTATTTTTCTTATTTCTGCTCCAAAATATAGATTTGGGTATATTTAGAACCGCCTCATTGAGGCGGTTCTAACGAGTACTCACAATCTAAATTTTGAGCAGAAATAAGAAAAATATCACAATTTTTCATCTTAAAATGTTCATATTTTTTTCGGAGATAAAGGCTACAGAGCCTACAGTGCTTTTTTGTATAGGCGTGACTTCATAATGGTTGAAGGGTTTTTGCCACGGCAGCCATCTTGGTCATGTGAATAAAATTATTTGAATCATAAAGGCTTCATATGAAATTTGGCTCAAATCTGTACAACATTTTTTTAGGTTTATTTTGGTATCTGAGTGACCTGGGGTCAAGGTCATTAAGTAACTTTTACCTTTAGTACTCATACAGCTTCATTAATTCGTTAAGCTGATTGTATATGCCATTACGTTTCACAGGTAATATCTAACAATTTCCACATTTTCCCATGCACAAGCACACGTGACTAAACTTGACCTTGACGTAAAATGAGCCAAGGCCAATCCAGATTGTTTGAATTGAGGTTTCACATCCCCGTCAACACAATTTAGTTCATTTTGGAGGCGTTGTTTCCAATTTGGTGGAACTTTTACCCGACATTGGAAAGCAATAACATCTCAAGCCCTGCCGCCATATGAAACCGAAAAGCTTATATGCATTGGGCGATCTGACTCACACAATGGTGTGGGCAGGCTTAGGCCTTCTAACTGGTTTACCAGAACTCATGCGTGATCAGTGCCAGCTCTGCGTGGAAGCACCATGCGGCCCAATCTATTTCTGCAAGCCCCGATGGACAGGGCATAAGGTCAACCCAGACTTATCATTTGAAAAAAATACCATTGGTTGGAGTCCTAAACGGTACAGTCATAGTTTCAAGGCAACTGAGCCACTGGTTTCAGAGAAGATGGTTTTAGAAGATAGGTTTAAAGGATGCTTACTATATATGGTCATGTCGGCCATCTTGGTCATGCTGAAGTAAATAAAATTTCATTTCTTTCAACCCATAGAAGCGTCATATGAAATTTGACTTCAGTTTGTCCAGCGATTTTAATAAATATAAAGTTTTGTGGTTTGAGCCTCGCATGGGCAACATGTGAGACGTCAAGTTCTGCAACTGTAGATCATGTGGTATTTCTCCGGTTGCTCCGGTTTTCGCCCATCTCTAAGTTAATGATAGGCTCAAAAGAAATGGACAATTTTGAAAGGGCCGTTAAACCAAAATAAACCAGACGTATAATTAGTATTAATTTTGATATCTGAGTGACCTTAGTCCAAGGCCAAGTAGTGACCTTGACCTTTAAAACTCACGAAGCTTCATTTACTAATTTAGTTTATTGCACATACAAGGTAACTATAGTTTCTGAGAAAATAACAATGCGACCAAATTTGACTTTGACTCCGCTAATGAGACCACCTAAAATAAATTCTAAGTCTGCTTTAAAAAGCTTATTTAGAACGGTGCAGTTATTCTTACTTTGTATTTTCTGCACACAGAGTGCCCTGGTCATGGACCAACTTTGGGACTGTTCAAAAGTGGTCTTTAAGACCACTTTTGAACAGTGCTAAAAGTGGTCTTAATTTAGAAATTACGAAATTTTACTGAAAATGTTAAGTTAGTCAAGGTTAAGCCAGAGTCATAATTTGATGAAATATGTTGAGCCAAAGAGACTAATGCAGCAGCAAGGAGGGTGAATGGACCAACTCCTGCACTGTTCCTGGTCGTCCTGTTGGCCTTCGCGAGCAGAAGCTCCGTTCTAGGGTCGGCGTACGCTACTTATACCAGCCAGGACGGCCCCGCCTATCGGGGCTTGAAGAACTAGATGGGCTGCATGACATGATGCTTCCACGCAGAACTGAAACCGACCCGCACACGAATACTGGTAAACCGCCTAGAGGATCTAAGCCTGCCCAGGCAAAGCGGAGCGGGTGTCGGACCGTCCATGCTCATAAACCCTATTGGTTTCATTGGGCGGCAGGGCTTGAGATGTCATTTCATGTCAACGTCGGGTAAAAGTCCGACAAAGTTGGAAGCAACGTCTCCAAAATGACATTTAAAGTGTTGACGGGGACGTTAAACCTCAAATCAAACAAATCAAACAAACCAGCCAGGAGAGCTGGAAAGTGGCCGTTGACGCGCTACAGACCCTGTGTGGTCTTTTGACGTATGCCGGGTGGGACGCTCGGTATCCAAGCCCGACGAGCCCGTGTTGTACTACCTCCAGGATGGGCCGTCGCATGGCTTTGTCAGGGAAGAACTCCATGTTGTGCCACCAGACACTCAGCTTCCTCCGTATCGGATGGTGTTCTCAAGCGTTGAACAGCGTTCATGACAAAGCTATAGGTCGGGCAGAATTATATCACCTGAGTCCTTTTTTCTGTTATCACGAACCTAATTTCCTTTAATATTGTTAGCGAGCCAGCTCTTCCGTTTTGCAGCCTCTCCACACACCTCCAATACTCTTCATCACGAAAACACGCCTATATAATTTTGACCCTTTGAACCCTACTTTTATACAATAAAACTGGTGTTTGCAGGGCTAAACCTTATTTTTCTTATTTCTACTCTAAAATATAGACTGTGGGTACTCGTTAGAACCGCCTATATGAGGCGGTTCTAACGAATACCCACAATCTATATTTTGAGCAGACATAAGAAAAATATCACAACTTTTCATCTTGAATGTTTCATTTTTCTCGGCGATAAAGGTTACAAAGTGTTTGTTTAGGCGTGTTTTCATGGTGTCCTCAGTGGTTGGGCTGGGATGCTGCCCGTTCAGGAGAAACAGGGGCTGGGACGCTTGGCGACCCAATCTAGTTGGTATGATGACCCACTTTTTTATGCCCGGGACGGCGAGGTCATTGGGTCACACAGGGGCTCAAAAATCGGGCGGGGACCACAAAAGCTCCTAGCGGGAGTCCCCAACACACCGAAATGCCCTTTCCCAACAAGAATGTTGAAAATCGAAAAAAAATCCAGAGGAGGGTGTGTGTGTGGGGGGGGGGGGGGGGAGGGGGTGAGGGGCACTTCAATTCCTCAATTTGGCCGGAAAGTTAGTAGCAGTAGTTGTTTTATTTGGTATCACAGATTAGCATATACAAAAAACGTGTAGCTAAGCATACATGTACATATAAAACATACGCTAAAACATACACTTGCAATCAATACCAAGGATAACACAAAAAAAAGAGAAAGTGATTTCTCTAATTTCCATTCTGGTCCTTAAATATGCCATGGTTGCAAGTCACAGTGAGGCACAATTAAAAATGCAAATAGTAAAAATCTTAGCTTCAATAGGTTGCGAAATCTGAATAAGATGCCATATTTTTTTTTACTCTTGAAATACATCATCTAGTACCATATGAATGAACAGAACTGACAGGAATATAAGAATCTTATATGGGTGTGAGGGATGGATTGAAAAATCCGTCCCAAGGGACACTGTCCGGCATCACGAGACTTGCCGAGTGATGCCGGACAGTGATCCCGAGGGACGGATTTTTCTATCCACCCCTCACACCCATATTGGATTCTTTCTCTTGCATAACTTCCATTTTTATTGCGAATTTTTAATGCTGCTGTCACTTCGGTTACCGACGTCCGCCATTTTGGGATGACACAACAGGAATGTTTAGTGACGTCACGCATGACGACGGTGCACATGAGGTTGTAATCAACCAGTGCATTTATCAAACACGCGATTATATTCGATTTAGGGTCGGAACACCAGGGTCAGAACATAAATTTCTATCCCAGGGTAAAATCACGGATTTCCTTGTCTGGTGTGCAAGAATAAATTGTTCCGACATATACTCAGGGGACAAGCCTGCTTTAACTTCAAACACGTGGTTCAACATTATTTGCTGAACTCTCTTAGAGACTGGTAGCCATTGGAGGGCCTGAACGTATCTGACCATACAGTTCTGGGATCCATTCGCAGTATAAAACGAATGATTTTATTAAGGGTAACATGTAGCTTATTTCTCAACTACTAAAATATGCCAGGGTACCGAAATGAACACGCGCAATCAAAATGGCATTGAATCATTGACATCGCTAACAGTTTTCTGGTTTCAAAATTTAAAAACTTTTGTTTTCTATATAGAACTTCAATCTGGCATTGGCCTTTTGAATTGTTTGAAGTCACCATTGTTACAACGCATAATGAAGTAATGTAGTAATTTCTTCATTTTTTATTTTTTTTTTTTATTTCATTAAGCGTTGGCGTAGTCGACGCGAAATGAAGTAAAAAAAAATATTTCATTTCGCGTTGATATGCACCATATCGACGCAAAATGAAGTAATGATGGAAGATAATAGCTGTCTACGAAAGGAGACCAAAGACTTAGGAAGCAATGCAGGTAAATTCCAATATAAAGACCACATTTGAGACAGTTCAAAAGTGGTCTTTAAGACCACATTTGAACAGTCCCAAAGATGGTCTTCCACAAGAGCACACTGAATGTCGCAAGAGCTCATCACATGAGCTCTTGGCCTACGTCATAACGACTGGCTTCTTGAACTGCATACTTTTATATAAACTTCTCACCACATGTTTTCGACCTTCCTCGCTCCTTTTCTGTTGATAATGCACCGTCATTCTACTTATAAAAGTCTCCGCATACATGTTTTAGCCTTAAATATTTGGGTTACTTTTATTCTGTGATGTTTGAAAAAGTGTGCCATCTCTCAAAACAAAATACATGTGCATTTTTTTTTCATTTAGAACCGACCTCATACTGTCGACGCATATTCGCCCGCGCCCATCGGGGCTTGAAGAAATAGATGGGCTGCACGATGCTTCCACGCAGAGCTGATACCGACCGCACATGAGTACTGGTTATCTGCTTAGAAGGTCTAAGCCTCCCCAGAAAAACTGCTGCGAGTCGGCCCATCCATGCATATATACCCTTTTGGGTTTAATTTGACGGCAGGGATTGAGATGTCATTTAATCTCAATGTCGGGTAAAAGTCCACCAAAATTGGAAGCAGCGTCTCCAAAATGACCTAAATAGTGTTGACGGTGACGTTAAACCTCAAATCAAACAAACAAACTGTCGACGCATAATGAAGTAAAATTAAGTATGCCACCTATCACCGCAAAATGAAATAATTCTTTCATTTTGCGCAAACCTCTTAGTATCGACGCATAATGAAGTAAAAACTACATTTTATTTCATTTCGCATCGACTATGCCAACGCATAATGACGTAAAAAATTCAAAATGAAGAAATTACTACATTACTTCATTATGCGTTGTAACACACCATATTCTTACCAGACAAATGTTGGGCTAATACTGCACCCAAGGACTTCCCCGTATCTTTAGCTTCAATAGAAATACCTTGGCATCTAATGTTCAAAGCTGACTGTGATTTCAAACCTGGTCTTGATCCGAACAGAATCGACTCAGTTTTTCCTAGGCGTAGGGATAGCTTATTGTCAACCAACCATTCACCCACAACCCCAAGGTCTGTCTTCAACTCAGTTTCAATGTTCGAAACATGTTTGTCAGCAACCAATATAGCAGAATCATCAGCGTATAAAAGAAATTTGTTAGAAACAGCACACGACATATCATTCAGGTGGATCAAATATAAGAGTGGCTCAAGTATTGAGCCTTGAGGAACGCCACACGAAATCGACTTCTGAACCCGGACTGGACCTTGAACTGGATCAGTTGTTCCATTAGCCCTTGCTGCTGCTAATGTTAATGGTACATTCATGGCGATCGACCCATTGGTTTCTTGAGAAAAACGGTTTTGGAAGTGTTTTCTGAGAAAACCAAGTGGCACATCATTTCCTACAATTTACATGTGCGCCCAGCGAAGAATCGGATCAGGACGTGCATCCATATACATGTAGTCTGACTAGAGACTTCCCTTGCTGCCTGAATGAGCATTGGGCCTTAGCAATCCTTAAAAAGCACAACGAAGACTCTGATCAGACTGCGCGTAAGCGCAGGCTGATCTGAGTCTTTGCTGGGCGTATATGTAAATTGTAGGAAATGCTGTGCCCCGCTTCAATTACGTATGTGAATGACCTTGGGCTAAGGTGGAGGACATATAATACTGAGTAGTTCCATGTTCTCAGTCAACCAATTTTTAGTTCACAGGCTGAAAACGTTCCAAAACAATACATGTTTCTTGATGTTTTCCCCGCGACTAAAGTTTACTTAAATAGGTCAAGGGCACTCAGGAGGCATCATTTGAACGAATTATGATTGGCTCGAGTCCCAAATTCTGCTTACCAAGTTTATTAACAACTGGATAACTACGACGGATTTGGCCAACTGGTTCCCAAGATTGCGAAAAAATCTGTCATGTGTTCCCAATCCTCTTAAGGCACACAGCTTTCTCTCTCCCTCAAAAGAGATGGCAGAAGTATTACCACAACCTGAAAGCCCTGCAGCCAACGAATCTATACATGCACACGAAAGTAAATAATGTCAAAATCACTACTTATATGGGATAATTGCTTGTTTATTTGTTTGAGGTTTTACATCGGTCTCCCCGTTAACACTCTTTGAGTCATTTTGGAGACGTTGCTTCCCATTTAGTAGGACTTTTACCCGACAAAGAGTTAAAATGACATCTCAAGCCCTACCACCCAAAGATATCCCTAGGGTTTAAGGAGCGGTCCTACTCGCACCACTTTTCCTGGGCAGGCTTAAACCTTCTAAACGGTTTACCAGTGGTCAAGTTCGATAGGTTTCAACTCTGCGCGGTGGTTAAGTTGGCCTCAAGGAAGAGTAGCTTGTAGCTAATAATTGTGTCACCCACTATAAATAAAGTATTTATTATTATTATTATTATTATTATTATTATTATACAACCTAATCTAGGCCCCCGCCCATAGGGGCTTGAAGAAATATATGGGCTGCATGATGCTTCCATGCAGAGCTGAATCCGCCCCGCACACTAGTACTGGTAAACCGCTTAGAGGATCTAAGCCTGTCCAGGAACCGCGGTGCGAGGCGGACCGTCCATGCTAATAAACCCTATTGGTTTCATTGGGCGACAGGGCTTGAGATGTCATTTCATCTCAGTGTCGGGTAAAAGTCCCACAAAATTGGAAGCAACGTCTCCAAAATGACCTCTACAGTGTTGACTGGGACGTTAAACCTCAAATCAACCAACCAATCAACAACCTTATCTGCTCATTAATTAAAACAGTTTCGTAAAGCTGACTTTCTAATTATAAATATATTGTCTATATATCTTTAACAGAAGTGAGAAACCATATTAAACCTTATCCTCTTATTCACGACAACCACTACCTTTACCAGAATACCCCTGTCACACCAGGGCCGCATTCTCACGGCGATCCCGCGGAGTCCAAGAAAATGCAGAACGCCGAGGTGCGCGCAGTACGATCGCAATCATCGCCGCGCCAGTGCACGCGTTGGGGTCGCATAGAACGCCGAGCGACGGCGCTCACTTTGAGCACTCATAAAACAAACGCCGTCGCTCGGCGTTCTGGTAAGAGCGCAGTGAGGCGCCATAAGGTCGCAATAGCAGGCAGTAATAAGGTCTCCCACAACGATACCGGAGCCCCGCGCGCGCACAGAGGTATCCTACAACGCCACAGGATCTCCGCTGATACGAACAGTAGCTAGGGTGGACTGTGAGACATACATCACGAAAACACGCCTATATAATTTTGACCCCCTTGAACCCCACTTTTATATAGTAAAACTGGGGTTTACAGGGGTAAACCTTATTTTCTTATTTCTGCTCTAAAATATAGATTGTGGGTACTCGTTTGAACCGCCTCGAAGAGGCGGTTCTAACGAGTGCCCACAATCTATATTTAGAGCAGAAATAAGAAAAATATCACAATTTTTCATCATAATTTTTTTTTTCGGCGATAAAAGTGACAATGTATTTGTATAGGCGTGTTTGCGTAATGGAGTTTGATTGAGTGCTGTCCCGAAAAGCCTGCTTCTGAGGTGGCTCATTCCGGGGTCGATGAGGTAAATGCGGTGGACGGGATGGCGGTGGACTTGCTACTTCTTGCGGTGATGGTGGTGGACTTGCTTCTGCTTGCGTTGGGCAATTTTCTTTCAATGCCTTCAACTTTCTACCCGTTTTAGCTGTTCGAGAACCAACATACAACTGATAAAGATGTCGTATACACTTCGCTATATAGCGCAAACGAACGTTTTCAACATGCCGTCAGCGCAGTGTGAGCGCCGTAATAGCGCAGTACATGCTGTGTGAAGACCGCATGTGAAAGCGCCGAGAGAGCGCCTGCAATCGCCATTAAGAAATCCAGGACGCCATGTGAGCTCCGTAGCATCGTATTTGGTCGCTGTAAGAACGCAGTGACAGGTCCATATTCACGAAACATATCAGATATTTCCTGCGATCTCACGGCGCTCAACGCCGTGTCATCGCAGTGGAAACGCGGCATAGTGTGACAGGGCCTGATCCAGAACACTGTTTGTCATGCAGTTTGCGAACTGAATGAATATAATATATCAAGTAATCTGATTTGCTGACAGCTGGATATGGGTGTGGCCCGTTAAATTATTCAACAGGATAAGGGTTAACCCCTGTTAGTTCCACTTTTCTCAGTCATGTTGACAACTCCACTCCATGAAATGAACACCATTTTAAACGGAGCAAAGTGGAGTTTAAAATGGCTAACCTTTGCTCGAAACCATAGATTGTGTGTACTCGTTAGAACCGTCTCTGTGAGGCGTTTCTAGCGAGTCCACACAAGATATATTAAAATTATCACATATTCATTTTCATCAGAAAAAAAAAATATCGTAGCACACGGGTGGTATATCTTAACGCTTGCCAGTGACGAAAATGGCTTATGAACTTTAAGCCGCCTGTTTGTCTATGACATTTTTGTGGATTAAATAGAGATGTCAACAAAAATGAAAAGCATAGTCCATAAAAAAGTGATATTGAAGTAAACAAGTTTTCGACACATTTGTGGAAAATAAATAAATAAATATTTTTTAAATAAATAAATAAACACCACAAACCCCACTTTATATAAAGAAAGATGGGGTTTACGGGGGTATACATTATTTTTCTGAGTTCTGCTCCAAGACATAGGTTGTGGGTACTCGTTAGAACCGCCTCAATGAGGTGGTTCTAACGAGCACCCACAACCTATATTTGCAGTATAAATAAGAAAAATATCAGGGATTTGCTACAGAAAAGTAGCCATTTTGGAGATGTGAAAAATGCCCTATGTCGCTGTAATGTATTACACATGCGTGTGACAAAGTGTTCTCTTTTATGTCTTCAAAACAGTCATTTGTCTCATTACGAAAACAAACCTATAAAATGCATTGTATTTTTTTTTCGCCGGAAAAAGGAAAATTTTAAGATGAAAAATTGTGATGATTTTCTTATTTCTGCCTATAATATAGATTGTGGGTACACGTTAGAACCGCCTCATCGAGGCGGTTCTTACGAGTACCCACAATCTATATTTTAAAGCAGAAATAAGAAAAAGTAGGTTTACCCAGCTGCAAACCCCATTTTCACTATATAAAAGTGGGGTTCATGGGGAGTCAAAATTATATAGGCGTGTTTTCGTGATGTGATGAATTGTTTTTCACGTGAACAAGTCCGTGAAATGAAGACCCCCTATACCCCACTTTATATAGAGAAAACAGGGGTTTACGGGGGTATTCATTATTTTTCTTATTTTTGCTCCAAGACATAGGTTGCGGGTACTCGTTAGAACCGCCTCAATGAGGCGGTTCTAACGAGCACCCACAACCTATGTTGCAGTATTTATAAGAAAAATATCACTGATTTTCATCAGAAAAATGGCCATTTTTGGAGATGTGAAAAAATGCACTATGTCGCACGGGTGTGTTATCGTAATGTTTTTATCTTATACCATCGGGTTATATGTAGCATGTCCGTGAAATGGAGAATCCGCTACACACCGCTTTACATTGAGAAAAATGGGGTTTACGGGGATATTCCTTATTCTACTTATTTTGCTCAAAAACTTTTATGGGTACTCGTTAGAGCCACCTGAGTGGGCACTCACAATCTATATTTGGGCACAGAAATAAGAAAAATAACAAATATTCTCAACTGAAAAATGTTAGTTCTAGAGATAAGATAGATGCCATTTTATCATATGGGCTGCATGATGCTTCCACGCAGAGCTGAATCTGGCCCGCACACTAGTACTGTTAAACCGCTTAGAGGATCTAAGCCTGTCCAGAAACCGCGGTGCGAGGCGGACGGTCCATGCTAATAAACCCTATTGGTTTCATTGGGCGACAGGACTTGAGATGTCATTTCATCTCAGTGTCGGGTAAAAGTCCCACAAAATTGGAAGCAACGTCTCCAAAATGACCTTTACAGTGTTGACGGGGACGTTAAACCTCAAATCAAACAAACAAACAAAATCATATGGGCCCCGTCAAGCGATTTTGGTACTTATCGCCTATGCGAGCAGCGAAGGTTCAGGCGAGCCTGCGCATCCGCGCAGTCTCGCTAGAACCTTCGCTGCTCGCTCATACAAGCAGTGATTCAAAAGGAACCTTCAGACAGAAAGCCATATCCCTGGCCCCTCTGAATGGCTGGACATGCCCAGTTAAAATTTGTCATGACGGAATGCTCGAATACACAAATTCGCTTGGCAGGGCTCATATGACGTCGCGTCTGAGACTGCAATAACGTCATGTAATAAATTCGATAATCCACTTGTGGATTAAATATGCAAATTAGTTAGATACACCCAATAACGTTATTCATGTCCTTAGCGACACTGCGGTTACTAATGTAGGAATATTGTTTTTTATTTTGTAAAACAATCGTGAATAAAATGCGTTTTAAATATCATATGATAAATAAAATCTTGCATTCGTGCTCATGTATTATTGAATTTATTAAACTCGTTGAGGAAAAGGGATAAAATGCTCGGCAAAGCCTCGCATTTTATCACTTTTCCTCAACTCATTTAAAAAAATCAATAGTGTTAGAGAATATAAAACATATACTGATGGATTTGGCCACAATATAAATTAAATTTGCTTGTTAGCGAATTTATTTATTTGTTTATTATTTTTTCCAGAAACATATCAACACTTTTCTGTCTATATCTCACTATGGACTATGCTTTTCATTTTTATTAATGTAATTATCATTATTATCTGACTTTTTTTTTTTATTTATCTATTTATTTATTTATTTATTTTTGGCTTTGTTTTTACGGCCCTTTCAAGATTATTTCACTTATATCGAGCCGATCGTAAATCAGAGGTGGGCGAAAACCGGGGTACCCGGAGAAAAGCCACCTGACCTTCCGTTGCAGAACTTGGCGTCTCACATGTGACCCGAGCGAGGCTTAAACCACAGCGGTGAGAGACCTAATGATCAACTTGAGTCAGCGCTCTTAACCACTAGGCCACAGAGGCCCGTCCTGACATTTATTAAATCTACAACAAAATGTCATAGACAAACAGACGGCTTGAAGTTAACATGTTCGTCCATTTCGATAACACACCCATGTGCTAAACAGCTGTAACATCCATGTAATAATTGTGGTCGATTGCTAGTCAATCGACCTAAAGGTATTAAGCAGAAAGGTGTTCATTATCTATCACTGATTTGTAGGAAATCCCGGAAACAGTTATTTATAGAAAATAGCCTCGCTATTATTGTCGTTGTGACGTCAGAGTTCTGTGTAAAAAAAAAAGCTTATTGTAAATCTTTAACTATGCGCAGGCGCTTGGACATGGGCAAACAGTTCTGACACAGATCAAACGCCGCAGGACGGGGCGTCTGATCAGGGTTTACACAATTTGCACACAAGTACATGCATTTAACCCATTTTGTACCGGAAAAAACAAAACGGGTACCTTGGCAACAGTGCAGGCCCAGATAAGACGCCGCAGACTGCGGCGTCTGATCAGGGCCTACACTATTTGCAAAAAGCTCAGCTATTTTCCGAACAAATTTTAAAGATAACACAACCTGTCACCGCTAAATTTAGAAATGGATTCCTGCTATATATAAGGAGGAAGATTCCATTTGGTACAAAAAGAGTTAACGGTTAAGCGAAACCGTCTAAGTCTCCGTTCAGGGCCATTTTGTCAGCTTACACGCAAAGACAATCGACCTACCAGGGTTGCCAGTGCTTTGATTTTAACGTCTTTTTAACCGTTATCCCGTTGAATAAATTAATTTAGCCACACCCATTGCTAATTATCAATCGATCAAAATTGAGCCGGCGCAAGACAAAACCTACAATAAGAACGGTGCGACCAAGAGACTCAAAGCAACCTGCGCACCCATCCACTATGACAAAGCCTTTTGCTTATGTCTCTTTGCATAGATATTAGCCTATAGAATGCGCAGGCTGATCTGAGTCTTCGCTGGTCGCTCAAGTCTTCTGTTAGATTTTGTCATGCGATGGCTCAAATTACACATGTATATGATTTGATTTGATTTAATATATGTGTTCATTTCCCAAACTGCATGACAAACAGTGAAGATTCTGATCAGATGGCCTCATCATCTGATCTTAATCTTCACTGTTTGCAAGCGTAGGGATTGTCGTGTGCAGTGGAATAAGGATTAACCCATATATGCCTAGTGGCCCTTTTTTGGGACGTTGGCAAACAGTGTAGACCCAGATCAGACGCCGCATAACGCGGCGTCTGATCTGGGTCTACACTGTTTGCTCAAAGAACATACATTTTTGTACAACTTACATTAAACAAAACAAATCTGACACCCCTATAATTGAAAATGGACAACTCCAAATTTATAAGATGGAAGATTCCATTGTCATATATGGGTTAAATTTAAATTTTATTCATCTGAGGCTGTTCGAATTGGTACCTAGAATACACTCAATGTTTAGAGCAGAAATAATGGAGTTACTGTACATGTGAACGTACGGCTCCCGCCCATCGGGGCTTCAAAAAATATATGGGCTGCATGATGCTTCCACGCAGAGCTGAATCCGACCCACACACGAGTACTGGTAAACCGCTTCGAGGATCTAAGCCTGCCCAGGCAAAGCGGTGTGAGTGTCGGACCGTCCATGCTTATAAACTCTATTGGTTTTATTGGGCGACGGGGCTTGAGATGTCATTTCATCTCAATGTCGGGTGAAAGTCCCACAAAATCGGAAGCAACGTCTCCAAAATGACCTTTACAGTGTTGACGGGCACGTTAAACCTTAAATCAAACAAACAAACATGTGAACAAAATTGGGTGTCCAAGGCTATTTCGTACACGTGTATGTTAACTTGATGAGTTTGAATGGAACTTTGGAATGCACTGAAGTTCACATAAGCGGTAGAGCGTCCGCTTCGAGAGCGGGAGGTTGCGGGTTCGATCCCCGGCCGCGCTAACCCAAAGGCGTAAAAATGGTTCTAGGCGCTCCCTTGGCTGGCGCGCAGTTCTAGAAAGATAAATATTTGATAATGTCGCAAAAAAGCTCTATACTTGCTTCTAAAATGCGATATAAAATAGTGTCTTTATCGTTATCGTGTTAAGAAGTCAGTGTAATGAACACCCCTTTAAACCCCACTTTATTGAACTTTCGGTATACCGTGTCTCAAATACCATTTTTAGCATCACGAAAACTAGCCTATATACCCTTTAAACGCCACTTTTATATAGTAAAACTGGGGTTTACAGGGTATAACTTATTTTTCTTATTTCTGCTCTAAATATAGATTGTGGGTACTCGTTAGAACCGCGTCTAACGAGTACCCACAATCTATATTTTGAGCAGAAATAAGAAAAATATCACACTTATTTATCTTAAATTTCTGTAATTTTCGGCGGTAAAGTTTACAATGTATTTGTATAGAACAAGTGTCCGCCATCTATTTAATAACACTAAAATTTCCATTGGCAAAAAGGTTTTATTCCTGGAGCCATGAAGAAAATTAGCATCAAACTGAAAAGGGTCTCTGAAAGATGTCACGCCGAAATTTGTGTTGTTTTCCTATTAACCAACATGTGACAACAGAATCCTCAAACTATAGCCGGGAACCGGTCTGTTTCCAATTGTTGGGGAGCCAGGTTGGATTTGTTTGCTGTAAGTTTCACAAAAAAACGCATGTAATTCAAGCAAACAATGTAGATGGCGTCTTATCTGGGGCTACACTGCTTGCCTATTCCCATTTTCTGGGGCGCTAAGCATGTATAAGTTAAAGCTATTGATTTTTTTTTTTCATTACGAAAACACGCCTATTCGAATACAGTGTAACCTTTATCGCCGAAAAAATGAAAATTTTGAGATGAAAAATTGTGATATTTTTCTTATTTCCGCTAAAAATATAGATTATGGGTACTCGTTAGAACCGCCTCATCGAGGCGGTTCTAACGAGTACCCACACTCTATAGTTTAGAGCAGAAATAAGAAAAATAAGGTTTACCCCTGTAAACCCTAGTTTTACTATATAAAAGTGGGGTTCATGGGGTCAAAATTATATAGGCAAGTTTTCGTGATCCATACATTTGAACATCAGGCCATTGGTCAAACAACTGACATTTTTGCCATTAGGAAAACATGTCCATGTGAAATAACGGCGTCCAACATGGTGTCAGAATGACAAATATTATGTAAAAATTGTAACACCTTTCTTATTTCTGCTGACAACCTAGATTGTGGGTGCTCGTTGGAACCGCCTCAATGAGGCGGTTCTAACGAGTACCCACAATCTTATTTATTGAGACAAATAATGTATACCCCAGTAAACCCAAGTTTTCTATATAAAAAGTGGGGTTTAGAGGGGTCTTCGTTACAGGGACCTGTTATCATGATGCTTTAGTATTAACGGAGCTCATATATAGTAAAGAATAATGAATACTCCTTATTTGAAGTGGGATTTCAGGGGGTCTTCATTATACGGACATGTTGTCCCTTTTGGTGTAAAATGTATGATAGTGTAAATTACAAGCTATATTATTTTTTGATTGTTTATATTCTTGTATAGCATGTTGACTGTATATTATCATGAATGGTTTTGTTTAAGTGGGCCTCAAGGAAGAGTAGCTTGTAGCTAATTGTGCTACCCACTGAAAATAAAGACTTTATTATCATTATTATTATGATCTGGTATTGAAATAATTTACGCAAAGTGACAGAGTACTTACACAATTAATCTGACTGATATGTACTTAAAACATCTACGAACATATCTGAACAATTAACAAGTGTATTAGCAAAAATAATAAGAATTGCATAGAATGTCAAAAGAGAAAAAATAATATATATAATGTTCAGCTTTAAGAACAAAACTAGTCCATCCTCCAAAACCATTACAGAACATAACGGTATCAACGAAGCATTTTTTTTTCCAAAACAAACTAAACTCTCCAATTTCAAAGACATTTTCGAGAGGGAGAGTATTCTGTTTCTAATCCAAACAATTAAAGATAATCTTCAAACAAAACATCCCGTCTATTTTCCTCGGTGCTGTGACAGCAGATTTTCTTCGAGAAATCCTACTGGCTAAAACGTGTTTATCAGCATCCCGCCTCTGCTCACCATCTTTCCTATGATTGGCTACACACAACCATCGTATCACAGAATCTTGGTTCTTGTGGTGCCTACGCTACAAGATAATGAAGTTAAAACCAATTCACTTTTAACAGTTGTTGCTCATTTATTCTTTATTATTCTATCAAGGATGATCATCGTTTCTTGGAATTTAATATTCATCAACAAATAACGACAGAAGATAAACAAATCAAGAAATCGAATTTGCAAAAAATTAGCCGCCATCTTGCCAGACTAAACGGTGACAATTTCTGTGTGTAAATATTATGATCTTAGGGGAAACGATATACAAATACAACATTCCAGACCCCAGGGAGTTAATTATAAAACAGTAACAGAAAAAAGGCATCAGCACAAAGATGAGTGTTTATTCTTTGCTTCCACAGGAGAATCATTACCAGACCAATTTTGACAAACTTGCAGCATATCATAACAGTTTACAGAATACTAAAGGGAGTTTCTCGGTCAACCATCTCTTGGACTTAGGTGAAATCCCCAGTGAGAATTGTGCCATGTTTGGGTGCACGGAGCCCAGTCCAGGATTACCCACACAGACATGTACACCGGACTCACCCAATAATCTAGGAGCGCCGGACGGGCACCAGTCCAGTATTGTGACAGATTTAGATATGAACTGTCAAAACAAGCATACCCCGGAACCCAAGGAGGAGCCAGTCGGAAGTCCTCAGCATGACGCGAACTCCAGTAAGTCTAAGATGTTTTTCTTGTCTTATCACATTAACCAAATCTGTGTAAGAATACCCAGGTCAACCACATTTTATACAGGGAAAAGTGATGTTTTATTTGCCATATTTCTGCTCCGAAACAAGATTGTGGGTACTCGTTATAGCTGTCTCAGTCAGGCATATCTAACGAGCATCAAAAATTTATGTTTGGAGCCGAAATAAGGAAGATACAGATATAGAAGTAAATAAGAAATTAAGTAAGTAAAGGCTATTTATGAGGGCGTCTATATTTACTTCCCGACCGAACTTCAGTACTGGTAGACCGCTTAGACAGTCTAAAGTCTAAAACGGGTAATAACACTATGGCGGAATTAAGTAACCCCATGACGACGTACATGTCAACCATGCATATTTTGTCTAAAATTGTCAAATTTAAAGGCGATAAAATTCAATTTAAAGTGGTCATATGATAAACAGAATCTTACATGAGTGGTAATTTCATAAGAAGTTTTCGTTTCATAAATTTCATGTGAAATGACAACTCGTGTAAGATCCTCTATGTCTTGGCAAGTAGGCACCTTAATGTTCATCCTAGCGTACCTTTACACAGGTTCGTGTCGGGATAGTACTTTTAAAAGGGAGCATTATTTTCTGGCGAAAAGTTGTGATTTTTTTTTTCACACATTTCGGCAAAATGCAGACTGTCAGTATCCACAATCTATGTTTCTGAGTAGAAAAAGTAAAATAATATAAACCCCATTTTTCTCAGTGGATTGGGGTTAACGAGGGTATTGGTTTCACGGATTCGGTTATTTGTCCATGTGCATAACATGATGTTTAATTTGGTGCTTAATTGACGCAACTATCCGAGAAAATAAAAATAACAAGACAACAACAACTCGAGAACTCGCGAAACCAACTGGCGCCCACTGTAAAATTCTTAGCAAAATGAGTTACAAAAGAAAATATGTGGCAACATTTTCCCTGCAAATTCTTTTCACAAGAAAAATGCCACTCTATAACTACTTATTTCGATGGCATTTTTGCAAAATTCGAAGCAATGCAGATTTTTTTACGTACAAAAGAATCTGTAAACTGTGATAATATAATTCTTTCACCCCTCAGTTTATGACATAGACGATTTCCACCTTCTGATTAGGAATGAACCATTATCCAAAATTGGATTTTGTTTCATTTTTCAAACATACATGTAATCAAAAAGAAGCTTCGCAAATAGTGTTGATCCTGATGAGACAATGCGACGTCTCGGCTTGATCTAAAATGTTCGCATAGGCATGTTTAACATCACGAAAACATGCCTATGTAATTTTGACCCCCTTGAACCCCACTATTATATAGTAAAACTGGGGTTTCCGGGGGTAAACCTTATTTTTCTTATTTCTGCTCCAAAATATATTTTGATCAGAAATAAGAAAAATATCACAATTTTTCATCATAAAATTTTCGATTTTTCGGCGATAAAGGTGGCAATGTATTTGTATAGGCGTGTTTGCGTAATGATACATATTTTGAATACAATAGCAATATAAGAGAAGCCATCCAAATGTAATAAT
Source organism: Lucinisca nassula (assembly GCA_963580285.1). NCBI lineage: Eukaryota > Metazoa > Mollusca > Bivalvia > Lucinida > Lucinidae > Lucinisca > Lucinisca nassula. Next base: position 80,073,164 of record OY757010.1, read on the forward strand.
TGCATACTCAAGTATATAAGATTACACTGCCGCATCATTTACTGCTAGATAATATCAAACGCATGCCCCAACATGCAAAAATATGACTCGGATCTTGTGCGCATAGCGAACACTCAGATTAGCCTGTGCCCTGTCTTGGTTGGAACACCGCCTTCATTCTCCGGCGTAAGTAGCTTTGGGGCCACGTCTATCCTTGGAGAGCCCAGCGAAGTCTCGGATCAGCCTGCGCGTCCGCGCAGGCTGATCCGAGTCTTCGCTTGGCGCACATGTTCATAACGGGGACCCACTTTCGCGTGTAGTGGTCCTCTTTATGCAAGTGTTACATAATACTGCATCACGTTTCATGGTGCAAATTAAACACAAACGGCACATGTGTTCTTAGATGTATAAGAATCAGGCATTAGCTAACTAGCTGGTATATTTATGCCTGTTTATACATGAACTCGGCAGCAGCTCGTGTGTTATCAGAACTACCCCGCTGGTTTCCTCTCGGTGCTTATGGGTATGGGATCAATTAGAGATAAAATATGAAAATGCCACGCCATTGGAAATGGTATCTGTGGGGACCTGCGACCAGTGATAGACAATAACAGATCAGTCGGCAAGCCTGTGAAACCAGGTAGACCAGGGTCCATTCAAGCCTTAAGCGGGCTGTGAAGATTGCTAATGTACAGACTGGTTGGAGCATGTGCTTGCCTTTCATGCTTTAAATCATATTTTCTCACGCGGGGTTTCATTAATATAAGCCATGTTAAAACCTTGTATCTCGACTTTTCTGTTATTTGAGAAATAAACTCCAGTCATAAAATTATTTCTCGGCAAAAAGCACTTGCACGATTGGAAAGTGATTGAAAAGTGTAAAACCTCCAGTAAAATTATTTATACACGATCGAATATTTAGTGGATTTCAAAATACATTTAAATATTGCTTGTAAAACCCACTGAGAATGGGCATGCATATTATCTGAACTCGTCGACAAGCTAGTTCACGGAATTGGCAGGGTTGGTGGATGGGTAGTAGGGAAATATGTTTGTGACCAAAACAAATAAAACAAACAAAAACAAATAAACTACAAGCACACGCGCGCGCGCGCGCACACACACAAACAAAAACAACAAACAACAATAGTAAACATTTATTTCTTTAAGAGAGATGCAACTTCCATTCAGTTTCAGTTTATTGGTATCTCTCAGTTTACAATTATTTGTAAATACATGAGATATACATGAACAAGCGATTAAATAATGTTATGGCGGCAACCAAAATCAAAAGAATAAACAAAACTATTACAAAAATACAAGCAAATAAACGACAAAGTGTGAGGGCGACTCACAGTTATACGGATATAATTCTCCCCTGGATATTGTATTAAGTGTTTGTTTGATTTGAGGTTTAACGTCTCCGTCAACACTGTATAGGTCGTTTTGGAGACGTTGCTTCCAATTTTGTGGGACTTTTACCCGACATTGAGATGAAATGACACCTCCAGCCCCGTCACCAAATGAAATCAGTAGGGTTTATAAGCATGGACGGTCCGACTCGCACCGCTTTGCCTGTGCAGGCTTAGATCCACTAAGCGGTTTACCAGTTCTCGTGTGCGGTCAGTTTCAGCTCGGCATGGAAGCATCATGCAGCCCATCTATTTTTTTCAAGCCTCAATGGGCGGGGGCGAGGATATTGTATTAAGAAACGAATTTTATTTTTTTGCTGTTCATCAAAGTACGAACGCAGTGGGTCGCGTGCAAAGTAAATGAACCTCGAAAACGCTCGTGTAAATTTTGCAAGCGGCCCGCTGTCGTTCATACTTTCATGAAAAGGAGAAACATTAAGTTATATTTTCATATTTACATTCTTTAGCCCTCAACGATCGGCGAAAAAATGCTTATAGGGCAAACTTTTAAAGTTTAAAAAACATTTACATGCTGTTTTTTCTACAAAGAGCAGAACAGCGTTGACGTCACCAACTCCCGTAGAGAACAATGGTTTAGATTAACGTCACTTGAAGTCACTAAAAATCATGATGCGTTCATGGAAGTATGAATAGACTGTAAATTATACCGCCAAAAAATCGAAAAGTTTAAGATGAAAAATTGTGATAGTTTTCTTATTTCTTCTCAAAATATAGATTACGAGTACAAGTCATCGAGGCGGTTCGAACGAGTACCCATGCAGAATCTATATTTTAGAGTAGAAAAAAGAACAAAAGTTTATCCCTGTAATTCCCCAGTTTTACTATATAAAAGTGGGGTTAAAGGGGGTCAAGATTATATTGGCGTGTTTTCTTGATGCGACGGTGACAATGCAATGCGCGTGTCAGTATAAAACACAACTTTAGGGTCGATACGATTTTTATTTCCATATTGTTTTTTCATATGACATTTTCAAACCTGTTAATGAATCCAGCGGGCTCATAACTTGTCATCACGAAAATACACCTATATAATTTTGATCCCTTGAACCCAACTTTTATATAGTAAAACTGGGGTTTGCAGGGGTATACATTATTTTTTCTTATTTCTGCTCAAAACATAGATTGTAGGTACACGTTAGAACCGCCTCGTCGAGGCGGTTCTTACGAGTATCTACAATCTATGTTTTGAGCAGAAATAAGAAAAATATCACAATTTTTCATCTGAAAATTTCCATTTTTCGGTGGTTAAATTTACAATGTATTTGTATAGGTTTGTTTTCGTGATGTGTGCAACGGTGTATCAACGTCGATGCAACGCCATGACGTTGCACCAATGACGATGCGACGTTTTGTTCCGTTAGCCAGGTGTGGGATTTGATTCTCTCCATGTGAAATGATTATTCATATGCGAGCTCATTAATTCCTTCTTTTTAGTAAGGGTTTTGTTACAATAATAATAATATAAATAAATAAAATGAAATTAATAGTAGAAAATAGTTTTCCCATCTTCGCACGTGTGTAGTTACATGTATATAATAATAATAACAACAGTAAGAAGAAGAAGAAGAAGAAGAAGAAGAAGAAGAAGAAGAAGAAGAAGGAGAAGAAATAGTTCTCCCATTTTCGCGTGTATGAGGAATATTGCACATATGCACTTTTATGTTTCATGGATTATTATTATTGTTATTATTGTTATCATTATTAATGTAATACTGCATATGTCTTTTTTTCTTCACATTTGACTGTTGAAAACACGGACCTGCTTGACACTGAACATGTGGCTGGTTTACTTTTGTCAGATTCAGGACTTTTAACCCATTTCAGACTGGAAACCCCTAAACGGGTACCGTGGCAAACAGTGCAGGCCCAGATCAGACGCCGCATAACGCGGCGTCTGATCAGGACCTCCACTGTTTGCTATAAGTTCAGCCATTTTCCAAATAGATTTTGAAGAAACCACAACATGACACACCTAAATGCTGAAGTGAACTCCTGCTATATATGAGGAGGAAGATTCCATTTGGTAGAAAAAGTGCTAACACTTTTACTTTTGTCAGATTCAGGACTTTTAATCAAACGTTGGTTAACCTGTATATTGAGATCACGTGTAATTATCCTGGTAATGAGTTCAATTAAGATAATTAAGGGGTTAATAAAATACAAATTGATAAGCCTCGTTATTTCGTTTACAAATTTGTTTCGCCCGTTTAGACCTCACTGGGATGCTGTCCACGTTACACATCACAAGTCCGTGAAATGAAGACCCCCCTATACTTCACTTTATATAGAGAAAACTGGGTTTACGGGGGTATACATTATTTTTCTTAGTTTTGCTCAAAGACATAGGTTGTGGGTACTCGTTAGAACCGCCTCAACGAGGCGGTTCTAACGAGCACCCACAACCTATGTTCAGAGTATAAATAAGAAAATTATCACAAATTTTCATCGGAAAAACTAACATCTTGGAGATATGAAAGAATGCACTTTTTCACACAGGTGTGTTATCGTAATGCAGATGACTTGAAAAGTCGTTTTTCAAGAATAAATAAATAAACAAACAAATAAATAACTTGGAAAAATGTTTCGCTATGAATAAATAATTAAATGAATAAACAAATAAATGACTTGGAAAATCTTTTTTTTTTCACAAAATAAATTGAGATTTATAACTTGGAAAATCGTTTTTCATATAATAAAAAAATATTTTATTTATTCATTTATCACATCACCATGGAGAGACCAGAGCTATAAACCACAATTTATTTATTTATTTATTTATTTATTTATTTACATGTATTTATTTATCACAAGACCATTGAGTGACTTTAACTCAGTGTAAACCACAATGCCATCACGAAAACACACCTATGTAATCTTGACCCCCATTGAACCCCACTTTTATAAAATATAATTGGGGTTTACAGAGGTAAACCTTATTTTTCATATTTCTGCTCTAAAATATAGATTGTGGGTACTCGATGAGGCGGTTCTAACGTGTGCCCACAATCAATATTTTTTGACCAGAAATAAGAAAAATATCACATTTTTTTCATGTGAAATTTTCGTTTTTAGGCAGTAAAATCTGCAATGTATTTGTATAGGCGTGTTTTGTAATGAATTGCAAAAACATCATGTTAACAAGTCCATGTAATGACTTCCCAATAAACCAACTTTATATAGTGAAAACATTTTTCTTATTTCTGCTCCACTGAAGACGAACTATGTTGGGAGTATAAATATGAAATTTATTATAAAAATTATAATTATTAATAAATAACAAATTTTCAATAGAAAAATAACCATTTTGGAGATACTAAAGAAAGGATGAGATCAGAACAGAATAGTAATTTAAATTGTACAAAATTTCTCAGCAATAAAGAAGAGAGGATGGGGGCGGGGTGGGGTGCAGGGCCAGTGCATATTCTTTCTGCTCTCGTCTTTGGGTTTTCGGTATACAGTGTCCTCTGGCCAAAGACTTAAAGACCATTCAGTTTGAACAGTCCCAAAGATGGTCACTGATTTTATTTCAAAATTACATTTTGGTGTTTGTCTCAGTTAGATCCTAAATAGTGTTGACTGGGTCGTTAAACTCCAATACAAAATCACAAAACACGCCTGTACAATTCTGACCCCCTGAACCCCATCACTTTATATAGCCTCATCGGGGCGGTTCATACGGCGTGTACCCATAATCTATATTTTGAGCAGAAATAAGAAAATATCTCACTTTTAAATCTTCTTTTTCTTTTTCATCACGCTAACAAGTCCGTGAAATAAACACCCCCTCGCACCCCAATTTATATAGAGAAAACTGGGGTTTACGGGGGTATACACTATTTTCCTTATTTCTGCTCTTAGACATAGGTTGTGGGTACTCGTAAGAACCGCCTCAATGAGGCGGTTCTAACGAGTACCCACAACCTATGTTTTTAGTATAAATAAGAATAATATCACACATTTTCTTCAGAAAATTGACTCTTTTGGAGATGTAAAAATGTGCACTATGACGCACGGGTGTGTTATCGTAATGTGTCGGTAAAATTTACAATGTACAGTCAAACCTGTCTTAGTGGCCACCTCAATTAAGCAAGCAACCTGTCTTAAGCAAGCAGGCATTCAGTTCCCCAAAAAGGAAAATGCATTAAAATACACCTGTGTTAAGCAAGCACCTGCCTTAAGCAAGCACTTTTTGAAAATCGCAGAGGTGCTTGCTTAATACAGGTTGGACTGTATTTGTATTTCGTATGTAGGTCTCTGAAGAAGCAGGATAAAAACAAACCTTATATTGAACGAGTTGGCCTTTCTGTTCAAACACCAAAACCATTAAACTGACGGAAGCAAAGGCGCAAAACTCTATTAAATTTTGTTTGTTTGATTTGAGGTTTAACGTCCCCGTCAACACTGTAAAGGTCATTTTGGAGACGTTGCTTCCAATTTTGTGGGACTTTTACCCGACATTGAAATGAAATGACATCTCAAGCCCTGTCGCCCAATGAAACCAATAGGGTTTATTAGCATGGACGGTCCGCCTCGCACCGTGGTTCCTTGACAGGCTTAGATCCTCTAAGCGGTTTACCAGTACTAGTGTGCAGGCCGGATTCAGCTCTGCGTGGAAACTCTATTAAAATGTCATAGAAACGCGGTTGTGAAACATCATCAGCTTAAAAGCTGACTTTAATGCTGTCAAAATTTGAAGAACTTAACTTTTTTTTGTGGGATCAAACTTCTCATACATGTAATTGTACTCGCATTTCCGGGCCATCTGTGTTACAATCTGCAGTTCCCTGTGGTTAAGTTCCAATGATTTTGGACAGTTTTATTACGGATATTTATTTATATGACTATGTTTTTTTGTTGATTATTATACTATAAAATATATAGTGAAATTCCGCTGTTAAGACCTAAAATTCAGGCCAATTCTGGTTTATAAACCTGGTTGAATGAGTTTGCTGCTATTCAGCACTTTTGAGCCGGTCAGTTTTTCCTGGACAGGCTTATACGGGACAATGCACATTCTTTCCCCAGAAACTGACAACTGCCCTTCTTGAATCAGCGGAATGGAGAGAATGACCGTAGAAAAGATTTCATGATCGGTCTCCATAATTTTCATATGTGTCAAGTCAAGGTCAAGGTCACTGTTCCTAAAAATAGAAAGGATAGACAGAAAGACTCCCAACTGAGACAGACAGACAGACAAACAGACAGACAGACGACAGACAGACAGATAGACAGAAAAAACTATAATTAATTATAATTAATTACCATTCTCTATCAGCCTGTCAAGTTTCAAGACAATAGTTTAAACAGTTTTCGAGATATATTGCTTACAAGATTAAAATCCCAAATTGTTCAAACGATCATAACTTCAGGTTTTTTTCAAAACTTAACGAGAAAAAAAAAAAAAGATTTGTTTTCAAAAGTCAACCAGGTCATCAACTTATAATTCTCTATCAGTCTGTAAAGTGTCAAACAGATTTTGAGATATCTTGCGTACAAGGTTAAAACGCTGAATGTTTCGAAGGGCCACAACTCAAGAAGAAGTTTTCAGATTTTTTTTTCAAAAGTTAATCAGTTCATCTACTAATCACCCCCTACCCCCCCCCCCACCCATCAGTCTAAATTTAAAATGCCCAAAGTTTCAAAAGGCCATAACTTTGGATTTTCCTAAAAGTTAATCAGTTCATCTGCTCATCATCCTCTATCAGTAAATAAAGTTTGAATATTATAGCTAAAATATTTGTAAGATATTTTGCTTAAAAGATTTCATTGCTATATTTGCAAAATGGCATAACTAAAAAGGACATTACACTGATAAGAAAAAAACAAAACAAAAAAAAAAAAACATAGGTCAGTTATTTTTTCATAGGCAATATGCCCCCACAATTTCTTCGAAGTTTGGGGCATACAAAACATTCGAAACAATCCTAATTTTACAGATAAGTTAGACGCCAATGACAGTCCCCAAGGTGATATCAGCACTTCTGCAGGTGATATTAGGAAATGTTTCTGCAGAAACCACACACACAAACACACACGCACGCACGCGCACACAAGAAAGTATTTAAATAGTCTGTTGTTGTCTCTGCTTGTACACATTTGGCATTGCGATTTCTGCTGGTAGCTTGTGGCAAAATAACGGTTTGTGGCAAAACAAGGCTTTGTATAATATGTTGGCATATACCGCCATATAGAAATATTTACATAACATTCAAAGGTGTCAAGTGGGACGTGTCAACTGCCACATAGCACTTAAGAACCTACAAGACTTTACATTAATGTTCCAGATGGTCCAAAAATATTATTTTTCACGCTTTTCCCCTGATGCATTAAAATCTATGCTCCGTGAAGGGAGAACATATAGTTGCCGCTTTGTCCGTCCGTCCCTTCATCCGTCCGACCGTCCGTCACACTTTTGTCCAGAGCATATCTCTAATAACAATGCTAAAGCATTTTCAGATTTTTAATCATAGATTAGCATTGTTTTCAGTACAGAGCAGAACAGACCTTTATTTGGCTGACTATTTCTCAGGCCACTCACAGGTGGCGTAAGAGAAAGAATTTGAACAAGCATTTAAACACAAGCACAGAAATGTAAAAAGACATGGCAAAATAATGAGAAAAATGCAACCATTTCGAAATGTAATGGGATACTAGATACTTTATTAGAATTTGAAAACTTCTTCACAATAAATTCTGCAATTTTGTATACTTCCATCCTTAAATTGGATAATATTAGGTTTCTTATAAAATACGCTGTAAGTTAAGATGCTCTTTTCTTTCCATTACGAAAACACGCCTATACAAATACATTGTAAACTTTACCTCCGAAAAATCGAATTGTTTTTAGATGAAAAATTGTGACATGTTTCTTATTTCTGCTCAAAATATAGATTGTTGGTATTCGTTAGAACCGCCTCAGGCCCACAATCTGTATTTTAGAGCAGAAATAAGAAAAATAAAATTCACCCCTGTAAACCCCAGTTTTACTATATAAAAATGGGGTTCGAGGGGTCAAAATTATATAGGCGTGTTTTTTTGTGATGGCTTGTTTATTCCTTAAATTTAATAATATTAGGTCTCTTATAAAAGTTCGCTATAAATTAAGATGCTCTTTTCTTTCAAACTTTAGATATTCACATATAATAACTTAATGAAAATTGTTGGTCAGAACCGTCTCAAGGAAACGGTACTACTCTACGGAGTACCCACAATCTCAAAAACCACGGTCCCTCTAGATTATCTAGGTCTCTAATAAAAAACGCTATAAATTAAGATGCTCTTTTCTTTCAAACGTTAGATATTCACATATAATAACTTAATGAAAATTGTTGGTCAGAACCGTTTCAAGGAAACGGTACAACTCTACGGAGTACTCACAATCTCAAAAATTAACGGTCCCTCTAGATTAACTAGGTCTCATATAAAAATACGCTAAAAATTAAGATGCTCTTTTCTTTCAAATGTTTAATATTCACACATGAAAATAGTTGGTCAGAACCGTCTCAAGGAAACGGAACTCCTGTACTGAGTACCCACACCTCAAAAACCACGGTCCCTCTTGATAAAACAGGGTTTAGAAGGAACTTTGTTTTGGCGCCAAGCCATATTTACTGAAAAACGGTAAAAAGTAGCAGAAGCTAATAAAGAACCTTAAAGATGTGTTTGTTTTCGTTTTTTGAAAGCGAACATCGCCATGTGTCGTTTTATGATCTGTTGTGTATATACTCACCATAGCTCTGGATTATGTCAAACATCGCTATCTGGCTATACTCAGCGCTGTATATCTTCTTCAAGCGGTACGAGTGCTTTCAAGTGGAGTCTTGAGTAGGAGCAATGAGTTTGGTTTTCATCGCCCCTTTCATATGGTCATTTACCCATATATGCCCAGCGCCCCGTAATAAGTAAACAGGCAAACTGTGAAGACCCAGATCAGACACCGCATACGCGGCGTCTGATCAGGGTCTACACAGTTTGCTGGAAGTGCAGACATTTTTGTGAAACTTACATTGATTGATGTTAATCATACACCCATTAGATTGGAAATGGGTCTGGTCCAAGCTTAATGTGTGGAAGATTCTGTCTGTCATATATGGGTAAGAGGTGCTGCTTATCTGCTACTGGTCAGAGATAGAGCCCATTATTAGACTGGTCCTAATCAAAGAGCTCGCAAGGGGAAGGTAACTGCCAGACTAACTTCTGGGCCATCTCAGTGGCGAAATTGATATCCTTTCAGCGGAAGAAACTCTCGTTCAGTGACCATGTTTTTTTCGAGACATCATATAAATAAATCCATGTAATAAATGCTCCTAAACCCCACTTTATATAGAGAAAACAGGGTTTTACTGGGCAATACATTATCTTGTTTCTGCTCCAAGACATAGGTTGCAGGTACTCGTTAGAACCGCCGCAATGAGGCAATTCTAACAAGCACCCACTTCCCTTTATTTGCGGTATAAGTAAGAAAAATATCACATATTTTCATCAGAAACATAGCCATTTTGCGAGATGTGGAAAAATTCACTATGTGGCACGGGTGTGTATCGTAATGTATACGTAGTACGAGCTGCTGGGGGTGATTATATTATATGATGGTGATTAAGGATATCTTTTTTCTGTTAAATTACGTTAAAATAGATATGATCTAAACGTATGTTGTGCGTACTCATTATTCTCAGGGCTTCACAATAGGCGCACTTTTGCAAAAATGACAGGGAAAATTCACAATGGATATCTTGAAGAAATAAAAATTGACTTAAAGTTCAATGCCCATTATTGTTTATAGTCTCTGTATTGAAATTATTTGAACTGAACCCATGTCCAGCTAAATCCGGATACATTGAGATGGCTTATCCATCAGGTTTTACACTGTTTGTCATTCAGTTTGTGAATTTGCACGAATAAATTGCTTCTAGTATTTTAATAGGCTAACATTCAGAACTACATGTAGACGAGGCAATATTAATTTACTCTGCAGAATGAATTATGAAGAATTTTCAAATTCTAGTTAAATTATTAAGTCTCAAATTACTTTTCGTAATGATTGCATTTCATCGATATTTTGCCAAGTGTTTGTACGTGTACATATATAAAATATGTATATGCATGTGTATAAATGTTTGTACACATTCCTTATTTTAAACTTGTGAGTGGACGAGAAAGAATTGGTTAAACTGTAAGTATTCGAATACTATACATTCTGGATTTAAAATAAATAAATCCTTTATTTTCTAAATATATTCAAGAACATGTACATGTACACAAGACCGTGGCTATAAGATGAGTTTTGGGTTCGTGTAAAATGTAACACTGTCATCTTCGACCAGCGTACTTTTGTGGACACTGCCTTAACTGAGTGTATGATTGCATTATACTATCGAGGCCCCAAGCCACACGGAAGACAGATGTCAATGAACAAAACAAAACAAAAAAACAAAACAAAAAAAAAAAAAAACAATGACACATGCTATGTTCCGCTCCTTCGGTATTGTTTGTGAAGTGGCAGTGTTTGCTAAGTTATGACATTTGTAAACATTATTGTCTAAGTAATCTGGCTATATTTCATGTTCACGTGCTGTGAAACATGTGTTTCTAGTTAAACGCAAGAAGCTGGACGCGAAGAAGAAGAACTGGGTGAGGGTTGCCCAACAAGTACACAGGACCCGCGTTATGTGTGTGTGTGTGTGTGTGTGTGTGTGTGTGTGTGTGTGTGTGTGTGTGTGTGTGTGAATTCGGGTTTAACGTCGCTTTCAACAAGTTTTCAGTCATATCACGACGGTGTCTGGTTGCGACAGGGAGCTCAATGCTCACTTTTATAGTGCTGCCTCACTGAAGTATCATGTCCCAGACACATTACATGATACCACACCCAGTCACATTATCCTGACACTGGGTCGACCAGTCCTAGCTCTACCCCGTACATCTGAGTGCCAAGCGAGGAGCAGCTAGTACCATTATTAACGACTTTGGTATGTCGGGGCCCGGGATCGAACCCGTGACCTCCTGTTCCCCGGAGAGGACACTCTAACAACTGAGCTATCGGGGCCGGTAAGGACCCGCGTTATAATGACAGTATTTGTTCCCTATTATTTTTGCCGTTATAATGAATTTGCCGTTATAAAGAATCTCAGTAGGATAGGTTATAAAAGGTATTTTGCACATAATTACTCCAAGAAACAACTGTTATAGACATTTGTTAGAATCGCCTCGATGAGGCGATTCTAACAAATATCTATAACATTTGTTTCTTGGAGTATTAAATTACAAGAATCTTTCAGGAATATGGGTTCGATTTGGGCATTTCCAGCCCGAGGGAAACCAACGTCGCTCGGAATCGAGGATAAACATTGAGCTAAGAATTCAATCCATTGAAATTGTCGTTACAACGAGTTTTGCCGTTATAACGAATGTCGTTATAACGCGGGTCCTTTGTATTCAAATCCAGTTAGTCGTCATCAAAATGACCCTCTGGAACGGATACATCACGATATCACAACCATTTGCAAAAATGGCGTCTCTCCTATCTCTACAACTAGCATTGTTCAGATTTTCCCTTTTTTTCTAGTCCACATGTTGCGTATTGGCTCGCTTTCAGATATTGACCCCGAAATTGATGAAGTACCTCCACGACGTATACTTGACAAAACTACGAATCAGCACGGCCATTCTCTTATTGAATTTCTCAGCGATGTCAAATTTTGTGTTTTAAATGGACGATTTGAGCAAATAAAAGATAACTTCACTTTCATTCATACACGCGGAAAATCAGTGGTGGACTATATTTGCATTCCGCACGATGCGCTATCGTCTTGCAAGTCATTTGAAGTTATACACACCAAGGACTTAGTTGATAGCCATAATTTGCATAGTTTGCTTGGTGATAGGAGTAAGCTACCGGATCACGCTTTCCTCATAACGGAGTTTACGACTTCACTAATTGCCCCCCAGTCGAGTACACAGAGCCCCAGTAGTACATGTAACGTACGCTTCAAACTTAATCGCATACCAGACGATATCTTTCAATCGGAAACTTGTGCTCTGGCTATTCTTGAACTGATAGCAAACATTGAAACAGTTCGTGAAACTCAGTCTGAGGTTGACCATTTATATAATAATATGTGTGATTTGATTTTAACAGAGATGAAAAGTACCATTCCGACATATGACACGACCCGTAATACACGTAGACGTTATAAACATAATAAGCCATATTGGAATGATGAACTTTCGCAGCTTTGGAAATCAATGCGCGATAAAGAACGCAGTTTTCTCAGGTGTGCACAGGGGAGACAAATCAAGCAAGCCCGTCGCCAGGAATATAAAAAAGCGCAGGACATATTTGATAAACGATTACGCCAGCTAGATCGACAGTACAAGAAATCACTAGCTAACGATATAGAAACATTATCGAGTAAAAATCCAAATGAATTTTGGAATAAAATAAAAAATCTGGGCCCCAGAAAATTACGTGATATTCCTATTGAAATAGTGAATGAAAGTGGCGAAACTGACACTACTGAAGAAAGTGTATTCAGTAGATGGAAAAATGACTTTGAAAAATTGTATAATTCTAGTGACGGCGCAGACTTTGACGAAGCATTCTACAATATGTCAAAAAATCACAAATCGCAATTAGAATTCAGTATAGAGGATCCTTTGTATACATGTAATTATGACTTAAATTGCAATTTCACCTTGAATGAGATCACCTCGACCATAATGAATGCCAAGAAGAATTCTGCCGTTGGCATCGACAATATACCCTATGACGTTCTCAAGTATCCTCCTATAATAGCGCTTTTACACAATTTCTTTCAGTTAGTTTTCGATTCAGGACTTATACCATCGATTTGGCGTAAATCAGTTATATTCCCTATCCACAAGGACAGCACCACGGACAAACGCTTACCCATGAACTATAGAGGAATAAGCTTGATATCGTGTATTTCAAAGTTATATAGTAGCTTGATAAATAAACGCGTGTCAAAATATCTTGAAGATAATAGTATCCTCGCCGAAGAACAAAATGGCTTTCGTAAGACCCGTTCATGTGAAGATCATATTTTCACGCTGAATAGCATCATACGAAATAATAGACAGACTTTTGCTTCATTCATCGATCTGAAGAAAGCTTTTGATTTTGTTGATAGAGACTTATTGCTTTATAAACTCTTATTGACTCGCATCGATGGTAAAGTTTACCACACAATTAAGAATATATATTGTCATACTACTGCATGTGTTCGTATCAACGGAAAACTCACTAACTGGTTTGACTGTAAGTCAGGCGTGCGTCAGGGATGTAATTTGTCCCCAACCTTGTTCTCTATTTTCATAAACGACTTAGTTGCAGAGATTAATAGCTTAAATGTTGGTGTAAAGTTTGAAAATGAACAATTGTCTATGCTGCTGTACGCTGATGACATTGTCTTTGTTTCCTCCAGTGAAGCTGAAATGCAATTAATGTTAAATACATTACATCAGTGGTGTAAGAAATGGCGGGTTCTAATAAATACAACAAAATCTAAAGCGGTTCATTTTAGACAGCATAGACAGCCAAGAAGTTTATACCAGTTTCGAATTGGAGATAATTTAATAGACACAGTTGAAACTTACAAGTATTTGGGCGTCATCTTTCATGAGAAGTTAGACTTTTCGCATACAGCTAAAGCATTGGCTGCCGCTGCCGGAAGGGCCCTTGGTGGTATTATCTCGAAAGTACACAATATGAAAGACTTTGGTTTTAGTACCTATGAAAAACTGTTTGAGTCTTGTGTTATACCAGTGTTAGATTACGGGACTTCAGTCTGGGGCTTTAAAACATACAATGAAATAGACTCCGTGCAAAACAGGGCTATCCGATATTTCCTTGGTGTTCACCGTTTTTCACCTAACTTAGCTATTAATGGGGATGTTGGCTGGTTGCCATCCACCATGAGGCATTGGCATAATATGGTTCGAATGTTGAACAGAATCATTGCGATGGACGATAGTCGCTTGACAAAACGCATTTTTGATATTGACCATGCTCAAGGACAGTATAATAATAATTGGAGCTCCGAATTGAGGCGTATATTCAATAGTATTGACATGATAGATACTTATGATACGAAACAAACAGTAGACATGTGTACGGTCAAGCAAAAATTGTATTCATACTATGCTGATTCATGGCCAGATAAAGTTCGAACCTCGCCTAAACTTAGAACTTACATAACCTTTAAGACATCATACGAAACAGAAAATTATGTTAAAATGAACCTACAACGTAATGAACGGTCAATTCTTGCGCAATTCAGATGCGGCGTTCTACCGCTTAGAATTGAGACGGGCAGGTTTGTAGGGGAAAAACCGGAAGAAAGACTGTGTCGTTTATGCAATTGCAATACTCCGGAAGACGAAACTCACTTTTTGCTAGACTGTACACTGTACACATCAATACGTGATCAATGGTTCAAAGACATTATCCAACGCATTTCTGATAACTCTTGGATTCAAATGAACAACTCAGATAAAATAAAATTCTTAGTCTGTACATATCCACGCCAGACTGCTAAATATCTAGTTAGTGCATTCTTAAAAAGGCGAAAAACACTTTACAAAAGCTGATCAACACATTATGAAAATACGCCCCTTTTCAAGTACATTGTAAATTTTTGCCGCCGAAAACTGAAAATGTTCAGATAGTGATATTTATAGTTTCTCTGCTTGGAGTGTGGGTTGTGGGTACGTTTTGCCGGTACCCGCAGGCTGTATTCGGAGCGGGAATAGTTTGGGCGACATTAACCCTGGTGACCCCCACCTTTACCATATAGGGGTGGGGTTCGGGGGGTCGGAATTATTTAGGCGTGTTTTCATGATACTTTTATCATACTTTACTATTTCTTTGTTGTTTAACTGATACTAGTTCATAGTTATTTCACAAATTGATAAAGTGACATTTGGGCCCATTGGGCCGGGTGCAATTTTCATACTATAATTGTATATATTAACATGTACGTATGCATATGTCACTGTAATAAAAGACTTACTTACTTACTTACTTGTTGATTGAACCTCAATTAGGTTCAAACGGGTACGCACAATCAATGTTTTTGAGCAAAAATAAGGAAAAGTATACCCGCTAATCCCCACTTAGCTCTTAAGAGGGGTGCGTATTACCTGGATTTGATAACCTGGTATATGCTAGTATAATAATAATAATAATAATAATAATAATAATAATAATTATGTTACTACTAATATTATTATTCTAAATTATGATGGTTATAATGATAATCAAAATACGAGTGTCAGCAACGGAGCATCTGTAAATATAGTTCTTACATTTGTATCGAGAACACTTGCCAGATACATGTGCAATTTGAAATCAGCCGCCACAATTTTCCACAAATTATAAGATTCTTGACTGACCTTGATAATAATAATAATAATAATAATAATAATAATAATAATAATGATAACAACAACATCACTAATAATACTTATAACAATTAAAACTTGTCTCATTGATAGCTTCTTGAGTGGCACTGGCTTTCCAACCTCCCTGACCGAATACAGTCAACCCTCTTTATAACGATAAAACTAGTTAAAACGGCAATTTGAATGGAATGCCTACTTAGCTAAAGACTTAGCTTCGCTTCCGAGTGCAGTGTGCTTCCCTCGGGTTTGCACAAATCGAGTCCATAGTCAAGGAAGGGTCTTGTAACAAATGTTAAAGATATTTTTTTAGAATCGCCTCATCGACTCGAGGCTATTCTAACAAATGTCTCGTGGAGTAATAATGGGGAAAAGGCCTTTTATTCACTATCATACTCCTAACTACGGCATATTCTTTATAACGGCACAATAATAGGGAACAAGTACTGTCGTTATAACGAGGGTCCTCTGTACCTTCACTGGTTTTGCAGCCAGTCCGATATGCAAGAGCCAGTTCTTCGTATACAGAGGACAACTCACTTCAAGCTATATAATCACGCAAGAAAACATGTGTCATCCTTTCGCGGATATACAAAGGACCCCCGTTATAACGACAGTATTTGTTCCCTATTATTGTGCCGTTATAAAGAATTTGCCGTCATAGAGAATCCCAGTTAGGAGTATGATAGGTAATAAAAGGCCTTTCTCCCATTATTACACCAAGAAACGAATGTTATTGATATTTGTTTGAATCGCCTCGGTGAGGCGATTCTAACAAATATCAATAACATTTATTTCTTGGAGCATTAGATTACACCTTTCCTGACTATGGACTCGATGTGTGCATTTCCAACCCAAGGGAAGCCCATGCCGCTCGGAACCGAGGCAAAGCCTTCATTCCATTCAAATTACCGTTATAACGAGTTTTGCCGTTATAACGAAAGTCGGTATCAAGAGGTTTGACTGTAGTCAGTTTGCAATGCACTACAATAACACAGTCACTAAACTTGTCAACTCGAACCCGGAGTGTTTCTGGAGTGGCACCGGCTTCCCGACCTCCCTGTACACTACACTGAAAGGGGTGCGGACTATATGTAGGACAAATAGTGATTACATTTCCCTAGACACTTGACTACGTATGTCTTCAGTTCATAACTGAAAATCTGTCTTTAGTCAGTATCCCGAATTTGGCCTTATTTTTGCTTAGCCCTTAAAAGGCCAAGAGAACTACAACTGAAAATGACGTCTGCAAACTTTTCAACCATATTATTGCATACATGCAAACAGTGAGGAGCCTGATCAGACTGCTCCCAAAGGAGCAGGCTGATCTGGGTCCACACTGTTTGCAACAATGACTTGCAGACTAAGTTACTAGCAGACAACACACCAGACGACAATTGTAGTGATTGGCATCTTAAGGGTTAATGGACTTCGAGACTCATATGCTCTGCTCAAGTATTTCTTTTAACCATGAGAACTTCAATCCTGTAGATTGGAGCAGACTGATAATGGGTGATCGCTGTTTGCATGTATGCAGAAGTACATGTAGACAAGAGGGCCAAGGTGGCCCTGAATCGCTCATCTGATCTCAAAGAATTCAACTATCTTCTGAAAGTTCTAGCGGCCATCATGTTCATCACAGCAGAACAAATTAAGCTAATTCACTAGAGGGTGGCTTAAGCAAAATTTCTGTGTAGTTTGAATCACATTGACCAAAGTGTTTAGGACGAGTTGGCATTTAAATTAAATTATTGGCATGTTTCTACTTTTAGCTCATCCGAACCAAAGGATTTCAGCTATTTTGGTAGGTTTGTTGATTTTTTTTATTTTTAGCTCTGGTGGCCATCTTGTTCATCAGAGCGAAATAATTCTAGCTATTTTGATAGTAGGTCACATAATCACCATTCCTATGAAGATTGATTGAAATTGGCCCAAGGGTTGGGGAGGAGTTGGCATATAAAGCAATTTGCTGACATTTCCTATCTTTAGCTCTGGCGGCCATTTTACTAATCAAAGCAGAATTGTTTAGCTATTTTGGTAGAGGGTCACCTACGCAACATTCCTATGAAGTTTGAATGAATGAAATTGGCCCACGGGTTTATTGTTATTCAAAGATGTTTCTATTTTTAGCTCTGGTGGTCACTTTACTTATCGGAGTGGAACCGGTTTAGCTATTTTTGTAGAGGGTCACCTAAGCAACACTCCTGTGATGTTTGATTGAAATTAGCCCATGGGTATAGTAAACATTTTTCTGTTTTAGCTCTAGTGGCAATCTTGTTCACCAGAATGGAACGATTTTAGCCCTTTTGGAATAAGGTCACCTAAGCAACATCCCTATGAAGTTTGATTGAAATATTCGCCTATGGCGTTAGGCGTTGGCATTTAAAACAAATTATTTACGTTTTTGTTAATTTTTAATTCTGATGGGCATATTGTTTATCGGAGCGGAACCATATTTTTTTGGTAGAGGGTCACCTAAGCAATATTCCTATGAAGTCTGAATGAAATTGGTCCAACGGTATAGGAGGAGTTGTTTAAACTAGTTTTCTATTGAAACACTACCGGTCTTAAAGAATAGAGAAGTTAAAAGTCAATATGTTTTAATGTTCATCAATTCATGCCGAAAGCAAAGTGAGCCTGTCGTCTTACATAGGTGAAAAACAGTCTGCTAGGCGAACGAAATGCCCAGCTTATATAGTGCTCCCCACGCGGGCAAGCCCTGTGCCCAGTGGTTCTGCAACATGAAATTTGGACAGGTTTATGATGCCCATCGATCTCAATCAATCACCCCGGCAGTTTCGTCTGCCGTGCGGTGACCATTGAGAGCCTTAGAACGGATGGTTTTCCTGGAGGAGAGACAGATTGCTTACAATTAAAGTTGACATATAAACAAATTACAAAAGCCTCACCCTTGTTGTAGCTTTACTTTTTATCATTAATAACGATTGAATATCTTAATTATAAGGTTGGTGACCGTCTGTTCTATAACCCCTTATGCGTATGACAAAAGTGTTACACCATTTATTAGCTATCGGGGTCATCTTGTTCATCGGAACAGAACGAATTTAGCTACTTTGATAGAGGGTCACCTAAGCAACATTCGAAATTGGTCCAGGGCTTTAGAAGGAGTTTGCATTTTAAACAAATTGTTGACGCCGCGCAACGCACGATGGCCGACGCACGACGCACGACGGACATTTACCGATCATAATAGCTCACGATGAGAAGTTTGAATATATTTCAACCGTGATTGTGTGATACGCAGATGGTGAATAATAATAATAATAATAATAATAATAATAATAATAATAATAATAATAAAGTTCTGATCTCAAACTACTTTTGGTTTAAGCAAATCTCCAACTCTGGCTCCCATGTTGCCTTAAAAAGTGCATAAGGGGTGTGAACATGTATATTACAATGACGAAAAATGTCAATAAGCTAAAATAAATTAATAAAAACCTTGATGTTTCGGATGCATATCATAGAAATGATGCTACCGAAATAAGTTCTAGCTTTGCAAAACTTTGTAAACCGCATGTTATGACTCACATTCCCTTCCAACCCCATGGACGGAAGCAGATACGAGTATCTATGCAGGAACCTATGCAAACAATACCTATCATGCAAACAATGTAGATCCAGGTGAGATGACTCATAATGAGCCGTCTCATCAGGATCTGCATGTTTGCCAGTCTGCTAATAATGGTTTTTCCTAAAACCCAAGTGACAACAATGTACAAGTCATCATTCAAAGATGGAATCCAGCAGGCACAAGTCGCTGAGGCAAGGTCAAATCAACTTCGACGTTGCACCGACGTAGATTTGACGTTGCATAAACGTCGTGACAATGTACCCACGTTGATGTGACGTCACAATTACGCCATGTGCCTGCTGGGAAGAGTCCACTTCAGATACAATGGGTTGTAAGGGTTAAATTAGACCAGAAGTATTTATGACGAATATAAACACTGTAGGAAGAATAGTTGTAAATGATAATAAATAATCACCAATTAGGAACGGTAAACTAAGATGTCTATTATTAGTTTTTAGTCGCCGGTTCTTAATGAGGTGCACGTGTCACTCATTTATTTGGAATCTTAGCATATAGCCATGTAGTCCCGCCTTTCTCCTTGATAAATATGCTTCAGCCAGCCTTTTTTACTTCGAGAAATGTCACATTAATGCAAAAGGCTGACTGGTACTACCTGGATGGGGCTACTCCAAGGCAGGATATTTTTGGGCCAGTATATTGATGGGCACTAAATATGGGTCAAGGGCTCATCTCCAATTCATTTACAAGCTTTTGATGGGGCTTTTGAATTTTCATGGGCCTTTGTAAACATTAATGGGCCCAAGAAAGTAATGCACACATTACATCAAAATTAACATCACATTTGAAGATCCAAACATAAATTGAATCAGATTCAGTCTGTAACTAATAGGTTTCTATTAAAATTGCTCGGGCCCATCCAAGAAATGGATTTGGGCCAACATATGAGAAAAGGATCCTTTACCGGTCCTTAGCAATCTTGGATTAGTGTCTTTCAAATGCGTGTGCGCAGCAAACTTGCAGGGCTAGAGAACGACTGCTGGTTTGAAGCTACACCAAGTCCTCTTCATGTCTTCCCGGCAACAGGAAATGCTCTGGCGAGACTGTTCTAATACAAAAGTTACTCATGAGCTGTCTCATGTTGTTGTTTTTCTTTTCTATGAAAATCTGTGATATCTTTTTATGACTCGGGCTGTTGACTACCTAACTCTTTATAGTCACTAATATTGTTATTAAATACTTCAACACATTAATTCTAACACGAGTTGCTTACACGATCTATTAGTTGAACTGTGTATATTCCTTGCAATTCAGCAAGAGAAAAGGATTTATATGTCATATTTATTGACAACAATTAAAAGTTTTTCCATAGACACTTTGTGAAAAAAAAATTGGGTCTTATTATTCTGGATAGAATATTAAAAGATCATTTGACGGATATTATGAGGGTACGTAAGGAACGTAGTGGACTAAGTGCCATTGGCGTTTTTGTATGGGAAGTTTCAAACCTGCAAGCATGTGCTTTTTGCTGTGCCCTGACTTTGGAGAGAAGCGATACAATATGCTAACTTAAAAGATGTAGCACTTTAGTCACAAATATAATATATAGCTGTCCACAAGATATCGTTTTATTATGTTTCTTGTAATATTTTAGTTATTTGTTTCGAATGAAGTTTATAACAGTTAACTGAAAGGGTCTGAAATCACTCATAATTTTTCAGTGTAAATGGCATTTCTCTAACGAAATTGCGGATTGAAATATACAATATAAACCTTATTGTTCTTGACATAATGGTATTACAGGAGAATATTAAAATCATAAAATTGGATAAAACTAGCCAATACATGGTCTGTTGGATTATACTGTACATAAATAATAATAATAATAATAATAATAATAATAATAATAATAATAATAATAATAATAATACATTGTGGGTACTCATCAGAACTGCCTCTATGAGCGACAAACATCACGAAAACGCGCCTATATAATTCTGACCCCATTGAACCCACTTTTATATAGTATTTGTTTGTTTGTTTGATTTGAGGTTTAGCGTCCGCGTCAACACTGTAAAGGTCATTTTGGAGACGTTGCTTCCAATTTTGTGGGATTTTACCCGACATTGAGATGAAATGACAACTCAAGCCCGCCCGCCCAATGAAACCAATAAGGTTTATAAGCATGGATGGGCCGACTCGCACCGCTTGGGTTTATGGGGATAATCCTTTTTTTTTCGAATTTCTGCTCTAAAATATAGATTGTGGGTATCCACTAGAACCGCCTTGATGAGGAGTTCTAACGTGTACCCACAATCCATATTTTGAGCAGAAATAAGAAAAATATCACCATTTTCATCTTAAATTGTTCTTGTTTTTTTTTTCGGCGGTAAAATTTACAATGTATTTGTATAGGCGTGTTTTTCGTAATGAAGGCCATTTGACAGCAAGAAAGAAAACAGTTTCACATAGCTATGCCCCATCCTAACAGTTCAGTCCACTTAATGGTCAAGTGTCTGTCAAAAATCAAGATAAACCGCAGCGGCAATTTACGCACCATCAAATTTGATTGAAATGAACCCGTTTTATATGGCGACTGGAAACTTTCGAGAGAAACCTCAGAACCGAAGATTTCCGCTCTCTCTTGGAAACTTAATGTCTTAGTTTCTTGGTTTCTCAGGCACGTCGCCATGTTTCTTTCTATTCAGACTCGATGTTTTGGCAACGCTGGCGGAAGGGTATGTAAGATGTAGTAAACTGATATGTCTGCGCTAATAAAAATAATCCCTCGATTCCTGAAAAGTATGATGTGGATTTTGCGGCTGGAATAACTTCTGCATGTCTCTAAAGAGCCGTGGCATATTAATGTCAAAACAGATTTATGGTACCATTCGTTCTTTAAACATTTACTTTGGTTTTAGTGCGCCTAATAATAATGGGATGAACCATAGTTTTCTGTTGAATATGACAAAAAAATGATGATCAACTTTATCATTTAACGTATCGGAAAAGTCACCCGAAGGATTTCGCACAAATGTTTCTGTTTCCACGTTGTTCACCTCGACCGGCCTTTGCAATAACAAAGGCTACGCACACACGGATGGTAAATCAGTGGAACTGACAAGTGTGATACTCATATGCAGTTTGTCATTAGAAGCGGTATACAAAATAATAAAATGTGTTTTTCAAGTAGCATCACTGACTGTACAATTACTTTGATTAAAATATAAAAACTTACAATTTAAATATATGTAAAATAAATAAAAGATTCCTTATTATTTTACGGCTGATAAAATGTCTTCGAGGAAATATAGGTACTACATGTAACTAACATGACATAACATAATATCCCTTTATTAAGACAAACTCATGTCATTTACACGAAATGCGAGTAAAAGGAAGAAAAAGAAAGAACCCAGCAGGCACCCATCGTTGAGTCAATATTGAAACCTTGGTTTTAATGTTGTACGTTGTGTAGATGCATGGAAGATGTGATAATGAGCATAACAACAGTTTGTTTCGGAAATGCATAAAGTCTGCTTTTCGAATAAAAGATCTCTGGGCTCTTTTAATAAATAATTTCGAAAAACGCAGTTCGATCTCATTTACACAGTTCATTGGTTCTTTAGGCCCTCGCCCATCAGGGCTTGAAGAAATAGATGATGCTTCCACGCAGAACTGAAATCGACCGCCCACGAGTACTGGTAACCCGCTTTGAGGATCTAAGCCTGCCCAGGCAAAGCTGTGAGAGTCAGACCGTCCATGCTTATAAACCCTATTGGTTTCATTGGGCGACAGAACTTGGGATGTCATTTCATCTCAATGTCGGGTAAAAAGTCTCACAAAATTGGAAGCAACGTCTCCAGAATGACCTACACAGTGTTAACGGGAACGTTTAACCTCAAATCAAACAAAACCAAAAAAAATCAACAGTTCTTTAAATTTTAACACATTCTAGATGTCAATTTATGTCAATACATTATCTTCTTCAGATTTAGAAAAACGGACAGTTTAGTATATATTACTACTTCGTGTCGGTCTCGGTAGCTCATTCGGATGCGCGTCTGACTGGTGATCAGGAGGACATGGGTTCGATACCTGCCGGGGCTCGGCAAGATTCTCTCGTGGAGATTGATCATGAAATCTTTTCTACGGCCATTCTCTCCCTTCCGCTGATTCAAGAAGGGCAGTTCTCAGTTTCTGGCGAAAGAATTTGCACTGTACTGGTTAACCGCTTACGTATAAGCCTGTCCAGGAAAATTGTGAATAGGTAAACATACCGGCTCAAAAATGACTTAAATAGTATTGACTGGGCCATTAAACTCCAATACAATCAATCAGTCAATTACAACGTCAAGTGCTCTTCGAGCCTGAGCCAGCGACCGCGTTCGAAAGGAAATCTATGGTTTAGCTAAATGTATATACTAGAAAGCTTGATGGCACTTTCAGTAAATAAGGTATCGTTAACTCATTGCATGCGGGAAAACCCTAAAGGGGTACCTTGGCAAACAGTTCAGGCCCAGATCAGATGCCGCAGAACGCAGAATTTTCCGTCAAAAATAGATTAAAAACGAAAACCCCTTAACCGACAACACATAGCAATGGAAGAGTCCAGTAGCATAAAGGGTTTAAACGTCTGTCCTTTGGATGTAGGCGCTACTACACCAGTTTGTCACACGACGATATAATTATTATTCCATATGGAAGCTGCATAGTCGTGTCTGGAAGCTCCATTATTCGGCTCATCTTACGGTAGCGCGTGCATATCATTTATCGCACGTGTTCTTTATGTTTACGTTTGATTAACAGACGATTTGATATGCTATTTCTGTAAACAAAGCGAACGTAATCAAGAATTCTTTGATTTAGATACAGATGCGAGGATTCTCATTTCGGTACGATATGGTAACCTTCGGTTCGTATACCTCCATTGATTTCGATATCGTAAAAAGATAATTTATCAGATAGCCAGGAAAAGTGAACTAGGAAAACAGAACATTAAAACATAGTACTAATTATTGAAGTTTTAATGAGATGAACTCCATAACTTTTATAGACTTCAGCAGAGTTCACTACACGTTCACCATGTGCCCGTGGGTTACATGTGTTGTTTTATTTGTTTGATTTGAGGTGCATCGTCCGCGTCAACACTATTTAGGTCATTTTGGAGACTGTTGGACTTTTACCCGGCATTGATATGATATGACACGCATGGACGGTCCGACTCGCACCACGTTGTCTGGACAGGCTTAGACCAGGCTTAAGCGGATTACCAGTACTCATGTGCGGTCGGCTTCAGCTCTGTGTTGACGCATCATGCAGCCCAATCTATTTGTCAAAACCCCAATGGGCGTTGTCGTAGAATTACTTGATGACAAAAAAATAAATAAATTAATAAAGAAATAAGTAAAACAAGACTTCGTGGACATCAATTATTCAGTTGTATCACGGGGAAAAGCTGACATAATATAATTAATTTTATTCGGCTTTAAACATAATATATATGAACACAGCCCCTCTGTATTGCCCGAAATACCTTTGTGACACAGAGCATTCTTTTCGTGTTTCCGACATTGACACTTTTCTGATGCAGATTTGTATTATTTCTCCTCGGTCATGCAGTTGTAGGAACATGTCATAAGCGGTTCAATGAGGTAACCACAGTTAATGTTTAGGAGCAGAAATAAATAAAAATATTGCACCCATCACGAAAACACGCCTACATATATTTTGCACCCCCCCCCCCCCGCCCCACCTTGAACCCCCTTCTATACAGTAAAACTGGGGTTTACAGGGGTAAACCTTATTTTTATTTTGAGCAGAAATAGGGAACGTATCACAATTTTTCATCCTAAAATTTTAGTGTTTTTTTTTCGGCGAAAAATTTATAAAAATGTATTTGTATAGGCTTGTTTTCGTAACCTTAAAGGGATCTTCATTTGTTTGATTTGATGTTTAAAGTCCCCGTCAACACTGTAAAGGTCATTTTGGAGGCGTTGCTTGCAATTTTGTGGGACTTTTACCCGACATGGAGATGAAATGACATCTCAAGCCCTGCCGCCCAATGATACCAATAGGGTTTAAAAGCATGGACGGTCCAACTAACACCGCTATGCCTGGGCAGGCTTATAACCTCTAAGCAGTATACCAGTAATTGTGTGCGGGTCGGATTCAGCTCTGCCTTGAAGCATCATGCTGCCCATCTCTTTCTTCAAGCCCCGATGGGCGGGGGCCGGGGGTGTTCATTTAAACAGACTTATAACATATTGGGGCTACATGTTGAGGTTTAAAGTCCCCGTCAACACTGTAAATGTCATTTTGGAGAAGTTGCGTCCAATTTTGTTGGAGTGGGACTTTTACCCGACACTGGGATGAAATGACAGCCGCCCAATTAAACCAATAGGGTTTATAAGCATGGACGGGCCGACTCGCACCGCATTGCTTGGGCAGGCTTAGATTCTCTAAGTGGTTTACAAGTATTCGAGTGCAGGCCTGTTTCAGCTCTGCGTGGAAGCATCATGCAGTCCATCTATTTCTGCCAGCCCCGACGGGCGGGGCCTACGGAGCTACATGTATGGAATTGCGCCAGAAACAAAATACGACCTCTGTTTTTGAGATATTTCTGGTTTATTTGCAAAGTAAAACGTCCATACCATTCTTTGAACGTTTAACATTCCGAAGATCATATTATTGAGAATTTATTGTTCTGACGCCCCATTCGCGCCATGGTGTCCTTTCCGCAGCACCCCTGGCCGGGTCGTGTTACGCTCGATTAACCCGTTTTGATAAGATCGTTTCTGTAAAGGTTCTAAGGTGACACTCGATTACCATACTCCTGCTATCACGAAGACAAGCCGGAGATAAGAAGGGTGCAATGATTTCGGTTTAATTGTTTCTCGTATCATTAACACAAGATCAATGACTCTGAAGACCTGACCCCGATAAAACAAAGCTTTAATTAGTTCATTTGTAGACAAAATCCATCTGGATTATATATTATTCGCAAAACGATGTAATATTGCATGTAGGTTTACATGAGGTATCTCTTCCGCTGTTTCAAGAAGGGCAGTTGTCAGTTTCTGGCGAAAGAATGTGCACTGTACTGGTTAACCGCTTACGTATAAGCCTGCCCAGGAAAAGTTTGGATAGGTAGAATGACCCGCTCAAAATTGACCTAAATATTGTTGACTGGGCCGTTAAACTCCAATACAAACAAACAAAACATGAGGTATCGCTGCTCCAGAAACCCCACCCAAAAAAAAAAAAAAAACCCAAAAAACAGAGCACATATATTTAGTATGTTGGTGCCCGTTAGGAGATTTACTCTGCATCGATATACATTTTCGAAATCAAATAACTGAGTTTATTTTAAAAGGGTCGAATGTAGTTTGAGGTTCAAACGAGCACCTACAGCCTGTATATTGAGTATATGGAAGAAAATTGACGATTGTTTGTCAGCCGACCCAAGGTTACTAAGCACAGAAGCTCTTCAGTGCGGAAGTTTACGTGAGACCATCAATAATTTCTAGGAAAAAAGAAAATAGCTGCGTTATTCTCATCGCTGTGAATCAGTGTGTTGCGTAAGAGAGATATGTATAGAATTTCATTTTCAACTTACACATCACCTTAATACGTCTGTGCTATGAAGACCCTTGCGTTTACAAGGTTATACCGTAGTTTTTTTGGCTTGCAGCGACGGCTGCAAGCCAGTTAGATTGGAAATGTGGTTCCGGTTTTAGACTTCTCTTTCTATGTTATTTTGGATCCTCAGGTGTTTTTTTTTTAAACAAGAATCAGAGATACAGTCAGCATGTTCCGGTGTTCTGGTTTCCTCACCCTATAGCTCAATAACTTTCGCATATTTTAATAGAATACAGGGTACCAGTTTAGTGAGAGATGGTCTAGTGACAGAGCTATCGTTTCCGTGCGAAAGTTTAACTAAACACCGAAGCGAATTTATCCACTAGGCCACGGTCTACTCAGCATTACCGCCAATGCAGTTTACCTGACCACATTCATAAATCATCTGTGTAGCAGTCTACAATGCACTCGAAGGTCAAAACTCGATGGATTTTGTTGAAAGTGTGGGTGCTCTATAGTAATCACTCTGTCCGTTCGTCTGTCTGTCCGTCCACAATTTTTTTTATCCTCCATAACTTTCTTATTCCTGGATGGATTTAAATATATACTTGGCAGAAATGTTAACCCTAATGTGATGGAGTGTTGCGCGCAAGACTCAGGTCCGTAGCTCAAAGGTCAAGGTCATACTTAGAGGTTAAAGATCAAAAAGGTCTTTGTCGTGTCCAATCAATAACTTTGTTATTCCTGGATGGATTTAAATATTACTTGGCAGAAATGTTAACCATAATGTGCCGGAGTGTCTTGCGCAAGACCCACAGCCGTACCTCAAAGGTCAAGGTCATACTTAGAGATAAAAGGTCAAAAAAGCGTCTTTTTTATTGTGTCCAATCTATAACTTTCTTATACCTGGATGGATTTAAATATCACTTAGCAGAAATATTAACCATAATGTGAGAGTGTGTCACGCGCAAGACCCAGGTGCGTACCTCAAAGGTCAAGGTCATACTTAGAGGTGAAAGGTAAAAAAAAGTCTTTTTTATATCGTGTCCGATCAATATCTTTCTTATTCCTGGATTGATTTTAGAATAACTTGACAGTAATGTTAATCATCATGAGAGGATGTGTTGTGCGCAAAACCCAGGTTGGTTTCTAAAACCGAGTTATCATGTTCAAAATGATTCTTTGAGCTAAGTTCTTTCATTTCCTTGTTCTTTATGTTTTTTAACATCAACATTGTCCTACTCCTCTGATAGCGCTGCCGGGGCGCTAGTCAGTTTCACTGACAGCTCAAGTTATATTGAAGGTACTGCCACCAATAAATGAACAAAGTTTACGGCGTACTGTCAGTCGATTAGTCCAGTTTTTATCAAGATATAGATTCACCTTAAATAGCTTTATACTGTTTATTTCTTTTTAGACTTTCAGATAAAAACTGTTAACAATTGTAACATTGTTTACTTTGGTTGTCTTTTGTTTATAATATTTTTTTACTTTGTTAATAAAAGATGTTAACATTTAATGTCTCTTCCTCCTTCGTCTTATACTCCCTTGTATGTATATTTGTGTAGTCACCTAACAATTACATGTTTACTGGCCGCATGATATGAATATATACTCAGTATGTATGGAAGACCGCCTCCGTTGTCCAGTGATTAAGGTCGCTGACTTGTAATCACTGGAGGGTCATGGGTTCGAGACCCGCTACCGGCCATGATCGTTTATGTGAGAACATTTGGTAGTTTGTGTCGGAGGATCGGAATCTAGTACTGGTACTTTCCAGGAACGATGGTTGGGAAACTACCCGCCTGTATATGACTGAAAGATTGTTGAACGGGCGTAAAACCTAGCAAAACAAACAGTATGTATGATGTGTTCTACCACATAATTGTCTCTCATAAATCTGTTAGGAACATTTATTTTGTTTTGTTTGTCCATTTCTACTTGCCAAATCGCATATCGTCTGTGTTCCATAAGTCCATTATTCATCCTGTCTGTCTGTTAACAATGTCTTCTTCCAACTACTATTCAGATACTACTGAGCAAATTTCAATAAAACAGGGTCATCACAATGATCCCTTACTATCATAGTTGGTCAAAAGTGATAATGTGATCATTGGGTCACATGTCAATGCCTCAGTTACCTTTAAAGTTAACATTTAAATATTTCTTCCAATAAATGTCAGGGTAGTGCCACATAGAAAATGACACCTCATGGTTTTGTCCATTCCAATGTGTAGATAAACCATATATTGCCTTTGAGTACACTGCATCAAAAGTCTATGTCCCATTAACAAGAACAGTGCAACTTGCTTCCTCACCAGTACTTTCATCTGCATCAACTCGTACATCCATGTGGCGGCAATATGGCTACATTTACACCAGGAACAGTACCCTTAAAACCAGGCAAGCCTTTCCTTTTAAAAGGAACCTTTATTTTATTTCTGCACAAAAACGTGAATTTTGGTCGCTTGTGTTATTGTGATGTGTAAGTTGAGAATGAAAAACGTTTTTTAGTCTGAACGAGGCGG
This sequence comes from Lucinisca nassula, assembly GCA_963580285.1. NCBI lineage: Eukaryota > Metazoa > Mollusca > Bivalvia > Lucinida > Lucinidae > Lucinisca > Lucinisca nassula. The sequence continues at coordinate 80,102,653 of OY757010.1, forward strand.
TAATAATCAGCACCCACAATCGATATTTGGAGCAGAAACAATCTGAAAGACACGACATACGTCATTATATCACGTGGTTGTGTTATCGCGGTGTCAGAGGATACTACGCCTATATAATTTTGACCTTTGAAACCCACTTCTATATAGTAAAACTGGTGTTTACACGGGTATACATTATTTTTTCTTATTTCTGCTCAAAAACTTGCCATGGGCCCCCGCCCATAGGGGCTTGAAGAAATATATGGGCTGCATGATGCTTCCACGCAGAGCTGATTCCGGGCAGCGCACTAGTACTGGTGCACCGCTTAGAGGATCTAAGCCTGTCCAGGAACCGCTGTGCGGGGCGGACCGTCCATGCTAATAAACCTATTGGTTCATTGGGCGACAGGGCTTGAGATGTCATTTCATCTCAATGTCGGGTAAAAGTCCCACGATATTGGAAGCAATGTCTCCAAAATGACCTTTACAGTGTTGACGGGGACGTTAAATCTCAAATCAACCATCAAAAACTTGCCGAGGCAGTTCTAACGAGTCCCCACAATCTATGATTTGAGCAGAATAAAAAAAAAATATCGTAATTTTTCGTCTGAAAATTTTCATTTTTTGGCGGTGAAATTTGCAATGTATTTGAATAGGCGTGTTTTCGTAATGATGAACTTTGTCCTCATCACGAAAACAATCCTTTAATTTACACCCTTTAACTCCGCTTTTATATGGTAAAACTGGGGTTGAGAGGGGTATACATTATTTTTCCAATTTCTGCTCAAAAACATTGGTGGTTCTAACGAGTACCCATAATCTATGTTTAGAGCAGAAATATTTTTATCTGAAAATTTTCATTTTTCGATTGTAAGATTTTTAGTTGGCATTTTAAAATGTATGATCTGGATAGTTTACACATTCTTCTGATCTGAGCAGGGTTTTGCCATTTTAATATCATTATGAAAACACGCCCCACCAAAAATGAAAATTATCAGATACATGTAAGAAATTCTAATTGTTTTCAAATTTCTACTCAAAACATAGATTGTGGGAAATCGTTAGAACCGCCTCGACGAAGCGGTTCTAACGAGTACTCACGATCTATATTTATGAGAGGAAAAAAAGACAATAATGTATATCCCTTTAAAGCACAATTTTGGTCCGGTACGGGCTTACATTTTTGTCATCATTACATAACACATTTGTGTGCATGAACATCGTATTAAACCCCAAAATATAAAGAAATGTGGTGTTTACATGGGCGAACTTCATTTTTCATACTTTTTAATCTAAAAAACATAGATTGTGGGTTCTTGTAAGAACCGTCCTCATGTAAATAAATAAATAAATAAATAAATAAATAAAAGTCTATCATTTACTTCAAACCTATTGAAAATTTTACCATTAAACAAAAAAAAAAAAAAAAAAAAAAAAACAGAGAAAAAAAAAAAAAAAAAAACACGGACATTTTCAGATAAGAAATTCTGATATTTTTCATATTTCTGCTCAAAACATAGATTGTGGGAACTCGGGTTTAACGAGTACCCACAATCTATGTTTATTAGCAGAAATAAGGAAAATGATGTGTACCACAGTTTAACTATGTAAAAGTGGGGTTCACGGGGTTACAATTATATAGGCGTGTTTTTGCGATGTTGAATATCAGTCCATATCCATCTGAGTTTAGTATGCAAATACTTTTAAAAAAATTTGGTCCGGTACGGGCAGTACAGTTGAAGTATTTTCTACATGTGACATTTTTGTCATCATAATATTAACAAGTGCGTGTGCATGAACACCGTGGTAAACCCCATTCTATATAAACAAAGGTGGTGTTTACATAGGCAAATATCATTTTTCTTCCTTGTTGCTATGAAACATAGATGGCGAGTTCTGGTAAGACCCCTGCTCATGTAAATAAATAAAAATAAATAAATACGGAAAATCCGCCAGTGCAAATACACTGTAGACTTAACCACCGAAAAAAAACTAAAGTTTTAAGATGAAAAATTGTGATATTTTCTTATTTCTGCTCAAAATATAGATTGTGGGAACTCATTAGAACCACCTCATCAAAGAGCTTCTAAAGAGTACCCACAATCTATACTTTAGAGCCTAAATAAAAAAAATAAGGTTTAACCCTGTAACCCCAGTTTTATTGTATTTGTTTTCGTGATAAATAAATAAATAAATAAACATGTTGGAAGCTATTATGTGGAAGATCGTATCATGAACTGTGATAAAATATTCTTATAATGTGACCTTGATCACGTGTGTAAACATTGGAATAATTGGAAAAACTCGCAGATTCACACGGTAATAAGAAATAAGTACAATATAAGTTATTGAGTAATTGACGGTGATTGAACTCAATTTATTTAATAACTCCTGAATGATTTCAATTACGCTGTATTCCCACGCGAATTAGAAATTTACCTTCATTTTGTAGAATATACCTTTCAGAACACACCAAATTGAATTATTGCCTTTATATTTTGAGGTAGACTGGCCCCCTTTGATCAGAATATTTTATAGAGGATCTTACATGAGTGTTCGTGTATTATTGAATTTATTAAACGAGTTGATGAAAAAGGATATAATGCGAGTATTATTGAATTTATTAAATTCGTTGAGGAAAAAGGATAAAATGCGAGGCTTTGCAGAGCATTTTATGCCTTTTCCTCAACGTTTTAATATATTCAATAATACATGAACACAAATGCAAGATTCTATTTATCATATGACATTAAAAGCGCATTTTATGCGCGATTTGTTGACAAAAATGTTAATATGTCCTCATTAGTAAACGCGACGTCGTTAATGACGTCGTACATGTAACTTTAACGGGCGTTTCTAGCTCATTTGCATATTTAATCCACTAGTGGTTAACGGAATTTATTTCATGGCGTTATTACACTCTCAGACGCGACGTCATATGATAAACATTATTATTAAAAGTTTCTCTCTGATTCGGCTGATCTGTTTCGATAAGAGATATGAGTTTCTCTCAGGTAAGGGAGTTAAGATGTGTAGAAAAAATAGTCAATGAGGAATTATTCAACTCACCATCACCATAACACATCCGTGCGACATAATGCATGATTCTCATCTCGAAAATGGCTACTTTTCTGATGAAAATCCGTGATATTTTTCTTATAAATACTGCAAACATAGGTCATGGGTGCTCGTTAGAACCGTGCTAACGAGTACCCACCACCTATGTCTTGGAGTAAAAATAAGAAAAATAATGTATGCCTCCGTAAACCCCAGTTTTCTCTATATAAACTGTGGTATGGGGGGAGTCTTCAGTTCACGGACTTGTTCAGGTGATGTAACCGGGGAGCCATGCTAATTTTGTGGGAAATCAATGTGATTGGGACCATTCGTAGATCAAGAGAATCTGAAGGTGCTCGTTAGAACAGCCACAATGAGTACCCACAGTCTATTTTTTGGAGCAGAAATGAGAATAATGCATATACCTGTAAACCCATGTTTTTTTATTTTGTGTTTTGTTTCGTTCTAAAATTGTGTTAACACTTGGGCCACTGAACACTACAAACCTCAATCTTTGATTTTGATGACTATATAAATGCAGATCTTATTTGAGCAGAAACAAGAAAAATAATATATATCCCTGCAAACCCCAGTTTTACTGTATAAAAGTGGGGTTTAACAGGGCCAAATTTATATAGACGTGTTTTCGTGATGTACACTGCCTTTCAGTTTGTGAATTTAACATTTAATTATCTGATGGTCAGAATGGGTGTGGCAAAATTAATTTATTCAGCAGTAAAACGGTTTACATTGGTGCCCCACAGTACACACACATACGCGTATTAGGATGTGAGATTTTCGAAATCTTTAGAGATTGGCATAACGATGATATTGTTTATAGCGGCAAATTATACGAAAAATGTTACAGAACTATAAAGAGGGTCCTCTGAAATAAATAAATAAATAAATAAATAAATAAATAAATAAATAAATAAATAAATAAATAAATTCACGAATAATGAATGTTGCAAATGATTAATGTGCAATCTTCTGTTAACGACGTTAAAAATGATATTTAGACATACATTTTATATAAACCTTCAATAATGATGTAAACTGTCTGAAGATGAGTGTTTTTACATTTTAGAAATAATGAATTCTCGGCGGGGTCCAGCCCATGCCACGTTTCTTACATCTGTTAAACATACGGAATCAACATGGCGGCCATTTTCTGGAAAACACGTGCCTTCTAAATCGCTGCGGATCACAAGACGCTTGTTCTGAAATTCTTCTTCTGACAGAAGTAATTTGTTGCTCCATACATTAGTTTCATTTTTATTGAACTAGGAAAGTGCGCTTGTAATAATACGCACCACAGGTAGTCATTAGTGTGTTTAATGGGAGTTGAATAATGGCTTTCTGCAAAACTCAAGCCTCCAAGAACCCCATGAAATCTTTTCTAAACCAAAGCGTGTTGCGTTTGCTATGTGGCTGTCTTCTTTTTTGTAAGACAAATATTTCCTTCATTCATATAATATCTGTGCATGATATTGTCTGGTGACTTGAATGATATAGCGCTTTGAAGCTAAAATAGTGCTTTCGGATTGACCGTGAAATGTGTGCAAAGTGAATGATTGTTACGGCTGTTATCTTCATACAGCATCTAAACTCCAATTGATAGTCTTACCATAACTCTGCAAGATCAAAGCCGCAAAAACAGTTTACGCCCGGTAGACACTTGGCAGAACACGGACATATTTACTTCACACGACCCAATGCCCCAAAACCCGTATTCAAAAGCTTATATGGGACGTTTTGTTTTCTGAATTTCAAAGAAATGCCACTTCTGAAACCCACAATACTGCAAACAAAAGTATGCAACAATTAATGTTTATTTGTTGCTGCGAATTGTGCTGACCATGTTTTTCCATCAGTTCACGAAAACACGCCTACACAATCTTATATAGTAAAACTTGGGTTATCAGGGGTAAAACTTATTTTTCTTATTCTGCTCTTAAAATAGATTGTGGGTACTCGTTAGAACCGCCTCGACGAGGCGGTTCTAACGGGTACGCACAATCTATATTTTGAGCAGAAGTAAGAAACATATCACAAGTTTTATTTATCATAATATCTTCATTTTTCGGTGAAAAATTTACTATGTATTTGTATATGCGTGTTGTCGTTGGATATGGTCATCCTGTTATGACAAAAACATTGTGTGGATCAGTTCCAAGGTTCCGTCAAGCTTTGGGACAATTCAAAATTGGTCTTTATGACCACTTTTGAACAGCTCCAAAAGTGGTTCCGTTACCAGAGGTTACCGGATGTAGAAAATCAATAGCAATAAATATGATTTTTGAGAATAATTAGACATAGTTTTAGCTGGTTCTAATGGCGGTTTTTCACCGTCATACTTACGAGAAACTTACCAAACAGTTGCTGAAGCTACGGTTGCGCATATTATGTGGCGTCTGATTGGATAATGTCAAAATTTGCGACAGCATTTTCAGTGACAGGGTAGTGATTTATCTGCAATGTATTACAATGAATCCAGTGGACACCCTATGTGCTAGTTCTATGACCCAAAGCAGTGTTTTCTGCCGAATTATGGTGAGTCCTGCTACTCGAAGAAATGAAATATGTGAGAGAAATTCTGAGTGTATCTGAAGCAGGATCAACGGGTAACAAAACAGTGCAGGTTAAGGACACACATAGACGTTTGCACAGTAGCGAACTCACTTCTCGCCGGAGAACCATGCAACATATACCGGGTTAAAGCACGGCTTTTCCGGTACAAGATGTCGGCACTTTAGCCGCGTTTTTTTTGTAGCTGCACTTCAATGATACACGAAAACGTACACATTTTTTTTTAAAAAAAGTAGAAGAAAAGGTCATGCTGTCCTCTGGTCTTTTAAATGGTTTTATATCCAATGGAAAGTTGGTCAATATATACGATCTTTTCTGAATAATTTGTGGCGTGAGGTGACCGGTAGTGATTCAACAGGTCGTCAAACTTATCCCGGTTGATTTTTACATCGAGAAATGGTTTGCATTATTTACGTGCGAACTAGTTGTCTCAATTATGACCATGGTGAGTAATAAGTCAATGGCTGTAATAGTGAAGGCCGGCTCTGATGTCGAGCAAACTCTTGATTGCCAAAATGGGGAAGCTATACTTTAACTTTATCAAACTAAATATAATAAAATATTCATTTTATATTATTCGAGAGCTATCCGATATTTTCAGAGCCGCCCTACCCCATCGGAGCCATTGTTGAATTACTCACCGTGTTCGTTAAAAATCAACGCTAATAATGCGAAACCGGGATAATGGTCGATGTTGTTGATCCTCTAGCTGTTGAATGAATGTAATTTGAGGTGCCACCAGTACAAATTTACCAACTTTCCATTGGGCAGGGAACCAGTAAAACGACTAGAGGACAGTATGACATTCATTTTTTTTTCAGGAAAATTTTCCTCACAGAAACAAAATAGTACGATACCTAAATTTTACGATATCTACCTGCGGCCCCCGCCCATTGGGGCTTTAAGAAATAGATGGGCTGCATGGTGCTTCCACGCAAAGCTGAATCCAACCTAAAACCGCTTAGAGAATCTAAGCCTGCCCAGGCAAAGCGGTGCAAGTCGGACCCTCCATGCTTATAAACTCTATTGGTTTCATTGGGCGACAGGGCTTGAGATGTCATTTCATCTCAATGTCGGGAAAAAGTCCCACAAAATTGGAAGCATAGTCTCCAAAATGACCTATTTTGTGTTGACGGGGTCATTAAACATCAACGATACCTACCTTACAAGTTTATTATTTGTCATTTCAAGTCGGAAGACGCACATAATATTTAGTTAATACCTCTATGAAGTTTCTACGTCATAATTCTTACCCGTGATCAAACTATGAAAGAACGGGCCTGTACAAAAGTACCTATACATGTCCAAATGACATCGTCGTATGGAAATAGCGTGGCTGCTTGATTGTATAACCGTCATAAAATTTTATTTTAGTTTAACTTACAAACATACGGTCTACTGCCCTAGTTTGTTGCAAAACAAAAACAAATTCTGCATTGTTTATTTTCATACACTCTCTGACCCTGTCGTAGGCTGGTGCTTGTGCATAAACTGCAGGCTGCATAAATCTTTTTTGTTTTCGACATGCAATTTTCTATTTTCTTAGCATGGCGCCGCATGTTAACCTTATACGTGCGGGCTCTTACTATGTGTACAGACGGGTTCACTTATTATGACAGGAGTTTTCATCATAGACGGGGTTTCTGTCAGCACGAAAGACATACAATTAGCACTGTAGCTAGTTAAAATACCTGCCCCAGTAACGTCATTCATCAAACCAGCATCTAATGGTTTGGTTTATTGGGTACACAGTAACAAATCTGACATGCGATAAATCAGAACAAATCGTGGGTTACATAATAAATTTCTGCTTAATCCTGGAACCATCTTGCAAAGTTTCAGACATTCTTGCTGTCTCTACAGGTACCAGGAATACATATATGGGCCCCGTCAAGCGATTTTGGTACTTATCGCCTATGCGAGCAGTGAATCAAGAGGAACCTTCAGACAGAAAGCCATATCCCTGGCCCCTCTGAATGGCTAGGCACGCGCAGTTAAAGTTTGTCATGACGGAACGCTCGAAGACACAAATTCGCTTGGCGGGGCTCATATATAATATGGAATTTTAGAATGTGCATTTTCTGGAGGTCAAACAAATATCCATAAATATCCATGCCCTTTTCACCAGAAAGTTCCAGAACAAGAACAGAACAGAACTTTATTTAACTAACTGCTTCTCAGGTCGCTAGGAGAATGGATTTGTACAAACATTTATACACATACATACATGAACAAGAAGATGACAAAATAACGAAATCATCACGAAAACACGCCATATAATTTTGGCCAAGTTACGCCCGGTTTTATACAGCAAAACTGGCGTTTACAGGGGTATGCATAATTTTATTTTGCTATTTCCACCCAAACCCACAAGCCGCGGGCACCCGTTAAAACCGTCTGGCAGAGACGGCCACAACGAGCACGCACAACACATGCCCGCGCAGATATATGAAAAATTCTCAGAATCCTTCATCTGAAAATCATCATTATTCAATATATTTGAATAGGTGTGTTTTCATGATCAAAATGCAGTCATTGGGAGTATTTATATTATAAAAAGTTCTGCAAATCTGGATAATTTAATGAGTTGTTTAATAGTTTTGGATGTTAACAAATCCTTAAATTTAATAATATTATGTATCCTATAGAAATAAGGTTTAAGATACTCTTTTCTTTCAAATTTAAAATAATCACATACGAAAAGATAATGAAACTCACCCCCAATATCATTTGTTTTGCATATGTGACATTTTCTCTCTTTACCCGGCGACCAATTTCAACTGGGAGGCGATGATTACTGAAGCAAAACTGTAAAAGAGTAGAACACACAGGTTTTTTTTTGTTGAAAGCAATTAGGTAATCTTCAAACATTACGTTTTGTTTATAAAGGATAATAAGTTCTACCTTTTGGAGAAGAATAAACCTTAATATGCCATTCCTGTATTTAGAGATCATGCAAAGTTTGAGATATCTGTGGGTTCCCAATTACATCCTTGTTGAAAAGGTCGAATCGCCCGAGAGAAATAAGTATTTCTTTTATGCAGTTTATCCCCTTTTTGATGCCAACTGCCTATGTTATACTCGTCATGAAGAATATTGTATAATAATTTTGTTAACTTAGTTTCTTCATGTCTTTTTCGTTTACAATATTCAACCAAAAGCCTATCATGATGCTTTTTATTTTAACGTCAACGGGCATGCAACAAAGTTCGGCGTGTAGCATATATATTGGTGTAGATTTCTTAGATTTTATAACGTGTCTTGAAGTTTTTCAATTAATGCTTTATTTTCAAGTGCCCAAATTTCACACCCATTCAAAGCTACATGTATTGGCAAAATAGTATGTTCAAAGAGTTGTAGCTTTAGGTCAGTTGTAGATTTAAGGTTCTTATTCTTTTGTACAAAAGGTGTTGGGCTTTTTTTTTCTTAGCTTGGCCATAGTTTTTTTTTTAGCTTTACAAAAACTTTTTCTTTTAGTAAAATACACCCCTAGGTATTGAAATTATATTTTCGCCCATTTTAAAGCGATGAGTATTTACCAAGAAAACATAATTTTCTGAGGTATGGCTGTATTGACACTATGCTTCAAAGATCAACATTGAGGGACAAAACACTAGTATATACTAACACATAAATCAAAACGATGCGAGAAAAAAAACAAAACTTTTGCGCTTTGACCCCACCGGAGTCGGATGTCACCTGCTGCTAGCACATACAATAAGTAACTTACAGAATTTTTGTGTATATAGTAGTTTTCCTTTAAAGAAAGGCGGATGAATATTTCTGATTATCTTTATTCAACTCGAATAAGTTCCCCGTTTCTAATTTCAGACACCGAGGACGATTCCAAAGACGATAAAGATGGAAAGCGACGACGAAAACAGAGGCGAAACCGGACTACTTTTAACAGCACGCAGTTAGCGGCCCTGGAACGTGTATTTGAGAGAACACATTATCCGGATGCATTCGTCAGAGAAGAACTGGCAAGGCGGGTGAATCTGAGCGAAGCACGAGTTCAGGTAATAAGCAGCATATTAATTGCAGAACAGCTTACGTCGCAGTTACGTTATGTATTAAGTGGTTTTTAATGGTTCAGCTGTTACTAGAGATCATGATAATAAGCAATACCTTGCAATGTGAAAAGTGTCCAAAGGTGTGGCTTGTGCACGACATCACGAAAACACGCCTATATAATTTGATCCCCTTGAACCCCACTTTTATATAGCAAAACTGGGGTTAACAGGGCTAAACCTTATTTTTCTTATTTCTGCTCTAAAATATAGATTGTGGATACTCGTTAGAACCGCCTCTATGAGGCGGTTCTAACCAGTACCCACAATCTATATTTTAAGCATTAATAAGAAAAATATCACAATTTTTCATCTTAAGATTTCATTGTTTGGGCGATAAAGGTTACAATGTATTCGCATAGGCATGTTTTCATAATGAACTACATTTAAGTCGTGATGTGCACTTACACATGAACCGAAGTCATCATTGTCTCCGGATTTTCCATTTCATTTTCATCATATTGAGAAAAAACACACATTTTGTCATCGTTCTTTAACCCTTGTCCTGCTGAATAAATTATCTTTGCTATACTCATTTTTGACTATCAGTCAATCAGATTACTTGACATAATTGACTCTACAGATAAGCAAACTGAATGACAGTGAAGATCCTGACCAGATGACTTCAGATGTCATCTGTTCTTTAGCTACACCGTTGGCAAAGGTGAGGGTTGTCGTGTTCGGCCGGACAAGGATAGAATATTTTCTCTGATACGGTGAATTTGATGTAATTTCCATTCATTCAAAAGCGTTTATATGATTTGGACCCCCTTGAACCCCTGTTGTATATAGTAAAACTGGGTTTTACGGGGGTAAACCTTATTTTTGTTATTTCTGCTCAAAAACATAGATTGGGGCAAGGCTACACGAAACAACAACTTGAAAAATGTTCCAATAAATATCAAATATGAGTTCCTTTAAGAGCAATGAAAACATTCATAAGAAAGAAGATGGGTCATACTACGTAGTTTCGGCTAATAAAGCCTCATCAGTGACCCTGTAATGATCCGGCAAAGAAAGCCAGAGCAAACATATTGCAATTTTGCGATTTTCGAATAGGCAGTCGATTCAAAGACTGATATAAATCAAAATAGGGTCCAAATAATTAAAAACCTCTCTAGAATATGAGTCTAAACCAATAATTTATTTCTGATTTCTCAGAATATTCACGCTGATCTCAAAGGACCAAAAGTAAAATATAAACTGCACTATGGTTGATGTACGGGGAGACGTACATCAAGCAAGGTCATATAGCCCGCACTCAATCTTTGTAACACATAACTTCTTGGAGAGTTTTGAATACTTGTGTTTTGAAAAAAAAGCATGGTCCATTCCATATATAAATACAACTTTTTCCGAGACAAGTCTCTTGGTCAATGAAAATGCAGGTTGTGTGCGCATGAATCGGCATGTGTTTCAAAACTCCTTGAAAGAATCTTGGCGGACAGTAATGCCCAAAATTAAATTGTGACAGGTTCTCATTGTGCAAACACGCCTATACAAATACATTGCCACCTTTATCGCCAAAAAATGATAGTTTTTAGATGAAAAATTGTGATATTTTTCTTTTTCCTGCTCAAAATATGGATTGTGGGCACCCGTTAGAACCGCCTCATCGAGGCGGTTCTAACGAGTATCCACAATCTATATTTTAGAGCAGAAATATAAGAAATAAGGTTTACCCCTGTAAAACCCAGTTTTACTATATAAAAGTGGGGTTGAAGGGGGTGAAAATTATATAGGTGTGTTTTCGTGAAGTCATCACCGTCTCACATAAGAAGTTGAAAAATTGTTACTTCTGTACAAGAATCAGCCCGCTTCTTTTTTGACATCAGTTATCCAGAATATTTAAAGAAGGTGTTCGGCAAAAGAAGTTAGGGCATAAAAGAACAATCATTTCATTTGCATCTGGCAGTTGCATTGGGAAACTGATGCGATCAGTATTGTATATACCATAGCAATAGCAGGCATTTGCCGGGTCCCTCGGAAGATATTTGCTCACTCGTTACGAGAACACGCCTATACTAACACATTGTAAACTTTACCGCCTTACAAACGAAAATTTTCAGATGAAGAACTTTGATATTTTTCTTTTTTCTGCTCAAAATATAGATTGTGGGTACTCGTTAGAACCGCCTCATCGAGGCGGTTCTAACGAGTAGCCATAATCTATATTTTAGAGCAGAAATTAGAAAAATATGGTTTACCCCCTGTATACCCCAGTTTTTTGCTATATAAAAGTGGGGTTCAAAGGGGTCATAGTTATATAGGCGTATTTTCGTGATGTATTGGCCTCCTGTTCAAACAAAGCTCTCCCTCTGGACCCGGTAAATGTTAATTCATGAAAAAACGTGGGTTGTCCCTTTATACGAGTTTCGTTCACTCAGTACTCGACCTAATGCGTTTCATACTTCTATGCCTCCCCTTCTACTTTTCAATAAAAATCAGTAGTCTGTCTTTAAATTACCATGTATAATACAAGGAGAGAGAGAGAGAGAGAGAGAGAGAGAGAGAGAGAGAGAGAGAGAGAGAGAGAGAGAGAGAGAGAGAGAGAGAGAGAGCATGGTGTAAGCAAGTCCATGGGATGGAATACCTCGGGAAATACCGTTTTTAGTCAGCTGAGGAAATTAAACTACTTGTTTGAAAAGTTATGTTATCCTGAAATCACGAAAACATGCCTATACAATTTTAACCCACTTGAACCTCACTTTTATATAGTACATGTAAAATTGGGGTTTACAGGGGTAAACATTATTTTTCTTATTTCTGCCCTGAAATAAAGATTGTGGGTACCCGTTAGAACCGCCTCGATGAGGCGGTTCAAACGAGTACCCATAATCCATATTTTGAGCAGAAATAAGAAAGATATCTTAAAATTTTCATTTTTTCGGCGGTAAAGTTTGCAATGTATTTGTATAGGCGTCTTTTCGTAATGCAAGATCTTTTTGTTTCCTCAGGTTTGGTTCCAGAACAGACGAGCAAAGTTTCGCCGAAATGAAAGGAATATGTTATCACAGAGGGGACCAATGGGGAATATGTATCCGCGCCCACAAGACGCTATGCCAATCGAACAACCAGTTACCCCAAGGGCGCCCCCTATGAACACTGACTACATGTCATGGCCTAACTCTACCTCGTATAATAACGCGAATGTAAATACATCCAGTTGTGCTATAATGAACCATTCTTATTCCCCACCCCCACCAATGGGGAGCTTAGCCTCACTAAGACTTAAAGCGCAGGAATACAACGTTCTACAACAAAACCCTTACGGACAGATAAATCCCAGACTGGACCCTTATGAACACTGACCAGAACCTGAAACTATACATAGAATGCATCATTGAAATATGCATTTAAACAAAACGAGACACAATAGCATGTGTACCGTTCAGGGGTTCGAGTAATATAGAGTGCCATGCGCAAATGATGAATTGCAGTAATTGCAGGAAGTCCCGTCTCACAAGTTATGTAATGCATACCAATGCTACACAGTATCATGTGATCATAGGGAGCTTCCCTCATGAAAACTGTTTGGAGCTCCACATGTTATTCCAGAGTACAGCATGGCCGTGAATGGACATCCAGTGATAACATGCTTCAGCATGGCCGTAAATGGACGTTCAGTGAAAACGTGATTCACCTTATATGAACCATTACCAAAACATGCCTATTCAAATTGAAAAAAGAAAAACAAGAAAATTTTCAGATAAAAAAAAAAATATATATTTTTCTTATTTCTGCTGAAAAACTTGGATTGTGTGTAGTCGTTAGAACCGCCTCAAATGTTTTTGAGCAGAAATAAGAAAAAATAATATATGTTCCCTTGTAAATATCAGTTACATTACAACAACACACCCGTGCGATATAGTGCATTTTGTCACAGCTCTAAAATGGCTACTTTTCTGATGAAAATATGTGATATTTTTCTTATTTATACTTCAAACATAGGTTGTGGGTGCTCGTTGTTCTAACGAGAACCCACAACCCATGTATAATGGAGCAGAAATAGAACAATAATGTATACTCCCGTAATCCCCAGTTTTCTCTATAAAAAGTGGGGTTTAGGAGGTGTTCATTTCACGGACTTGTTCACGTGATGTTAATATGAGGTGGTCAAAATTATATAGGCGTGCTTTCGTGTTCATGCACCAGGAGTATAAAGCATAATAATTATGTACAAAAACACTGATGATATATTTAATATGTACAGATAAAAATAATATCTTCGTGGTTGCAAAATAAAAAAACAAAGTACTGACAGCACTGAAGGGTTGATCGTCTCAGCGTGTTGGCTAGGAAGATCGTCCTTAAAGTGGAACTGAACATATACTGTCCTATTTTACCCTGCATTTTAAGCAAACAGTGTAGACCCCGATCAGACGCTACTTCTGCCACAGAAGTGGCGTCTGATCTGGGTCTACATTGTGTGCCAATGTCCCGACACACGAGTGAAATCCAGGGCCTTCAGATAACCCTCTTTACACAACACTATGACAGCGACAGGAATAGCCCAGCCATAGACAGTCACGTGGACAATTGTTGTATTCAGAAACACTGGGTTGATTGATAATCTATCAACCGAATTAGTTTTAATTGGTCTTTCAATACTATTCACATCGAATTTTAGCCAAATTAATATGCATGTATTATATATATATAAATGCAAGAATAAAAAAGCAGGACGCTTAGCAAGAGTGCAGAATATAATCTATACCGTTGTAAACCTCACTTTTCTCTATATAAATTGGGGTTTAAAAGGGTATTCATTTCATAGACGTGCTGTAAATCGCATAGACTTGAAGCCCATCTGAACTGTACGAATGATGTTTGCAGCACTAGATTCTTGCATAGATATCAGAGACAAACGAGAATGAACGTGTTTTTGTTTCTTTCGTGTAGTAATTGACCTTAGGGTGCATTCCACAGTTTTTTGTCCATGGACGTTGCACAAATGAAACGCAAGCAAATACTTGTCCATGAGGTACCATATCGAGTAACTGTAGACATGCCAAATAATAACTTAATCATCTTAAAACTCACTGCAATCTATGAAAATATGTTTTTGCACTTACATGAACAATACCCCACCCACCTCCGACAGCGTCCAATTTTATCCAAAAATGGCACTTTTCAAAAGATCGCCTTGAAGTCCATGGGTATACCCTGCCCTGAAACACATGATAATTTGACAGAGCACCTGCAGAATATTAATTGTATGCAGAAATGAATACATGTAAGCCATGTATGAAAAGACAAGAATAAGACTGTAGATATTGTCAAAATCTCCAGTAACAGGTATTTACAGACTGGTTTCAAATATTTACATTTTTGCCCACGTTCAGATGTGTGAATCTGTGTAATGCACCCCTAGAACTTCTAAGCAAAAACAAAACATTTATAAATGTCTTATGTTGGCTGCATCTTCTTACAAATCTTTCAAACATATTTTACATACAGGCAAACAGTGTGGACCCAGGTCAGACTGCTCCTACAGGAGCAGTCTGACCTGGGTCCACACTGTTTTCAACAATGACTTTTTAATTTAAAGTAACCAGCAGACAACAAAGCAAACGACAATTGTTGTGACTGGCAACTTAAGGGTTAAGAAACAAAAAATGGCAAGGTCTAAGAACCACTTTATCGTAACAAAAGAGTAGGGTCGAGTGTCGTTGATTGCAGCAAGTACTTGTTCTTGAAAACTCATAACAGTAAACGATAAGCGATGCCGGAGTGTCGGAGTGCAGAAAACTTCAAAACATATGATTGCCCGTCTCTGACACTCGTGTTTTATCTATGTTCTAAGTGCCAGGGGAATAGAGTCTCTTACCGTTGATCCATGCAATATAACGTTTTCTCGCATACAAGATAACCTTTTTTTTTCTCACCAGAGCCGAAGGCTCCGAGGGAGCTTATAGGATAGGCAGTTGTCCGCCGCCGTCGTCTGCATCGTCTGCATCGTCTTGCGTCAACACTTTCAAACGACATCTCCTCTGGAGCCACTAAGCCGATTCAGCCTTAATTTCATCTGTAGCATCCTTGTGATGGGGGATTGAAAGTTTGTGTCGGCTCATTAGTTTGGTTGCTATGGCAACATAGAGTTTCCATAGACTTATAATGGGGGAAAATAGAAAAATGGCATTTGCAAGTATCTGACAAAACTTTTATAGAAATATTCCTTGAGCGAACATCTTTTAGCCATTTGCTTTTATGCCAACCTGGGGGTCCCCCAGAGTGTCCCCACCCCCTCCATTTCGTAAAAGGTCCAGTATCTCAAAAACCGTTCAGATCCCTACCCCTAAACCATATATATTCTTGTTCCTGATGATAAGACGCATTCAGTGACACCATCCTTGGGGTTGCCCCGGGGCCATGCCCCACCCCTCCACTTCATGAAAGGCGATATATCTCAGAAACCATTCAGATCCCCATCTCAAAACCATACATATTCTTGTTTCTTATGATAAGACGCATTCAGTGACACCAACCTGGGGGTACCTTGGGATGCGCCCCGGCCATGCCCCAACCCACTTCACTTCATAAAAGTCCCAATATCTCAGAAACCGTTGAGATCCCCATTCCTAAACCAAATATATTCTTGTTCCTTGGGATAGCACGTATTCAGTGATTCCAACTTAGGTGTATCCTGGGGTGCGCCGGGGCCATGCCCCACCCCTCCACTTTATAAAATACCATATATCTCAGAAACTGTTCAGATCCCCACACCTAACGCATGTATATTTGTGTTCCTTATGATAAGACTCATTCAGTCACACCAACCTGGAGTCTCTTTGTGCTAGGGCAATGTGCTGATGCCATGACCTGCCCCTCCTCTTCATAAAAGGCCATAAATCTCAAACAGTTATCCTCACTCCTTAACAATATGTTTTCTTGGTCCTAATGATAAGACACATTCAGTGACATTAATCTTGGCTTTCCTGCGGTCTGTCAGGGCCATGCTCCAACGCCCACACAGCTTAAAAGGCATTATTTCTCAGGAACTGTACACATCCCCACCCCTAAACCATATATATTCTTGTTCCTTATAATAAGACGCATTCAGTGATACCAATCTGGGTTCTGTTGGGTCCATGTCCCACCCCTCCACTACATAAAAGGCCTAATACTTCAGATATATAGTCCACATTGGTGCTCATTTTGGAAATGGGGGTTCGTTTGGGAGGCCTTATAATCGAAAAATTAAAATCATACATGGCTGTCAGTGGGCAGTGCCAGCCTGAGCTCTGGTGAGCATAGTGGCCTATGAGCCTCTTGTTTTATCTTACCATTGTCATTACCCACCCCTTCCGCTATTAAAACTACCTAAAACCAGTGCTTCAGCTGAAGTGCACGACCCGCCGGATGCTTTTAGCCATATGAGTGTTACCATATATGGGTATGGCGGCCATTTTGGTCATGTGACCTGGATATAAAACGGTTCCCCCAATAAATGCGCCTTATCGTAAGGAGCAAAAATATATCTTATACTTCAGTACTGTATTCTGAATCGTTTGCAGGATAAAATCCAACACAAAAGCATATGTGTCAAAGTTTGACCTAGGTACAAAGAAGGTCAAGGTCAACCCAGGGTCACCATTTTAGCAATTTATGATGGGCCTACGTTCCAGATGCTGAATCGTTTGCAGGATAAAATCCAACACAAAAGCATATGTGTCAAAGTTTGAGCTAGGCACAAAGAAGGTCAAGGTCAACCCAGGGTCACCATTTTAGCAATTTATGATGGGCCTACGTTCCAGATGCTATTTATCAAGTTTCGTGGAAATCTGCACAGTGGTTCTGGAGAAGACTATTTTTGAAGGGTTTTTACCAAATATTGCTTGGCGGCCATTTTGGTCATGTGACCTGGACCCCATGAGGAAATTTTGGTTTCCCCCATCCCGTAGAGGCTCCATATGAAATTTGACTTACAATCGGCCCACGATTTCCGAGGAGAAGCAGTTCGAAAATTTTCACATTTTTCGCCTCGGCGAGGCTGTACTAAATGGAATGTACTATTTCGCAAGTTCATTGATAAGATCTCATTGATATTTATCAGTATGCCAAAAATTGTTTAAATATTCCAAGCGTTTAAGTCACTATCACCAATTTTCACAAACGGGTTACGGACGGACAGATAGACAAACCATATATGGCTTGGTGGCCATTTTGGTCATGTGTCCTGGACCCCATGAGCAAATTTTGGTTTCCCCCATCCCATACAGGCTCCATATGAAATTTGATTTCAATCGGCCCAACGGTTTCCGAGGAGAAGCAGTTCGAAAAGTTTTCACATTTTTCGCCTCGGCGAAGCTATACTAAATGGAATGTAATATTTCGCAAGTTCATTGGTTAGATCTCATTGATATCTATCAGTATGCCAAAAATTGTTTAAATATTCCAAGCGGTTAAGTCACTATCACCAATTTTCACAAACGGGTTACGGACGGACCCAAAGAAGGTCAAGGTCAACCCAGGGTCACCATTTAAGCAATTTATGATAGGCCTACATCCCAGATGCTATTTATCAAGTTTCGTGGAAATCTGCCCAGTGGTTCTGGAGAAGACTATTTTTGAAGGGTTTTTACCATATATGGTTTGGCGGCCATTTTGGTCATGTGACCTGGACCCCATGACAAAATTTTGGTTTCCCTATCCCACCTTTTTCGCCTCGGCGAGGCTGTACTAAATGGAATGTACTTTCGCAAGTTCATTGATAAGATCTCATTGATATTTATCAGTATGCCAAAAATTGTTTAAATATTCCAAGCGTTTAAGTCACTATCACCAATTTTCACAAACGGGTTACGGACGGACAGATAGACAAACCATATATGGCTTGGTGGCCATTTTGGTCATGTGTCCTGGACCCCATGAGCAAATTTTGGTTTCCCCCATCCCATACAGGCTCCATATGAAATTTGACTTCAATCGGCCTAACGGTTTCCGAGGAGGAGCAGTTCGAAAATTTTCACATTTTTCGCCTCGGCGAGGCTATACTAAAAGGAATGTAATATTTCGCAAGTTCATTGGTTAGATCTCATTGATATCTATCAGTATGCCAAAAATTGTTTAAATATTCCAAGCGGTTAAGTCACTATCACCAATTTTCACTTACGGGTTACGGATGGACAGACAGACAAACCATATATGGCTTGGCGGCCATTTTGGTCATGTGACCTTGACCCCATGAGCACATTTTGGTTTCCCCCATCCCATAGAGGCTCCATATGAAATTTGACTTCAATCGGCCCAACGGTTTCCGAGGAGAAGCAGTTCAAAAATGTTCGAAAATTTTCACATTTTTCGCCTCGGCGAGGCTATACTAATTGGAATGTAATATTTCGTAAGTTCATTGGTTAGATCTCATTGATATCTATCAGTATGCCAAAAATTGTTTAAATATTCCAAGCGGTTAAGTCACTATCACCAATTTTCACAAACGGGTTACGGACGGACAGACAGAATGACAGACTGACAGACTGACAGAATGACAGAATGACACGGTGATTTTAGGGCACTCTTAGAAAAAACCGACTTCAGTCGGTTGCTTTTTCTGCGGGTCGTGCAATTATGATTATTTCTGCTTTGGAAAGCTTATTTGAGCCCCGCCAAGCGAATTTGTGTCTTCGAGCATTCCGTCATGACAAACTTTAACTGCGCATGCCCAGCCATTCAGAGGGGCCAGGGATATGGCTTTCTGTCTGAAGGTTCCTCTTGATTCACTACTTGTATGAGCGAGCAGCGAAGGTTCTGGCGAGACTGCGCGGATGCGCAGGCTCGCCTGAACCTTCACTGCTCGCATAATCGCTTGATGGGGCCCATGCATTTAGTAGTTTGCAGCTGTTATTTCTTTTGTGTTTTCTGCATACAGTGTCCCCTGGTCAGATACCACCTTTGGGACTTATAAATGTGGTCTTGTCAACAGTTCCTAAGGTGGTCTTAATTTAGGAATTTTGCTGTATATGTTATGCAAAGAAAAGAAACGTCTGCTTGTATGAATTCGATATAGGCCCCTACGACTTGTTTGTGGCTTCTAGCTACTGCACGTATTTATTAAATTTTATCGAATCTAATTGGAAGGCTGAACCACGGTTTACAGACATTGAATGTAAGGTTTTCGCACTTGAAACATGCATAATGAAAGAAATACAGGAAAATATGTAATATTTCCTATTTTATGATCCAAAACGGTTTGTTGTACACGTAAGAACCGCCTCACGTTCTAAACGAGAATTTGTTTGTTTGTATAAGGTTTAACGTCCTATCAACACTGTCTAGGTCATTTTGGAGATGTTGCTTCAAATTTTGTGGGACCTTTACACGTCACTGAGATGGAATGACATCTCAATCCCTGCCGCCTAATGACAAATAAGGTTTATATGCATGGGCCGACTCGCACTACTTTGCCTGGGCAGGATTAGACCTTCTAAGCAGTTTACCAGATTTTACTCGCACTACTTTGCCTGGGCATGCTTAGACCTTCTAAGCAGTTTACCAGTACCTATGTGGGGTCGGTTTCAGCTCTGCGTGGAAGCATCATGCAACCCAATCTATTTCTCCAAGCCCCGATGGAATGGGGCAATCTAAACGAGTATCAACAATCTAAATAATGAATCTGATGCATACCGTAATGGTCCTAAGTACTGGGACAGACAAGCTTAAGCAAACAGTGCAGACCCAGATCAGACTGCTCCTGAAGGAGCAGTCTGATCAGTGCCTACACTGTTTGCCATTCCGTCTGTACTGTTTGGACCCCTTGCTGGATCATGAAACAAATTTGTTTAAAGTTTAGGAGAATTACAACAAGTCCACAAAGTGTCCGAATTGTTAAGGTTTTTACGGCACCATTGTGTTTTACCCACTCTTCCCTATACAAATGTTGGTTTAACTCTTATCCTGCTGTTCACGACAACCACTATCTTTGCAAACAGTGTAGATCCAGATCAGATGGCTTCTGAAGAAGCCATCTGATCAGGATCTGCACTGTTTGACATTCAGTTCATGAATGTGTGGAATAAATTACTTCAAGTAATCTGATTGGTTCAAAGTCTGAAATGGGTGTGGCTAAAATGTATATTAACCAGGATAAGGGTGAAATGGTAAATCATCAAGGCACTGTGTGGCTCGCATAGAGCCCTTGTTTCAAATTGTTTTTCATTCAATGAATTGCTATTTCTATGCAACCTTCTATATGTACTGTAATCTGATTGGTTCAAAGTCTGAAATGGGTGTGGCTAAAATGAATATTCACCAGGATATGGTTTAAATTGTAAATCATCAAAGCAATGTGTGACTCGCATAGAGCACTTGTTTCTATTTGTTTTTCATTCAAAGAATTGTTATTTCTATGCAACCTTCTATATGTACTGTAAATATAAGAAGGACAGTATTACCTTATATATCCGTCCTTGTTGTACATTTCATTTTGTATAAAGAAAATAAGAACATCATATTAAATGCTATAAAATTGAAAAGCAAACTTTGTAATTTCTTGAATCCCATGAAAGCATCACATCAGAATTTTCAGTTTGTTTTCACGGCCACTTCAAGGTTATTCCACCTTTAGAGAACCGATGAGGGCCAAAACCAGAGTATCCAGAGGAAAATCACCTGACCATCGCCTGCAAAACTTGGCGTCTCTTGTGCAACCCGAGCTGTACTCGAACAAAGAGACCTAATTGTTAAGAGACAGCGTTTCTAACCACGAGGTAACAAGTCCAACTGCAGCAAGTGCGCCATGGACTTCCCTGAAGTAACATATTTTCCTATGATTTCCGCTTTAAACATAGATTATGGGTGCTGGTTCCAACTAATACCATCTACATTATGTTCTGAGCTTAAATAAAGAGTCTGTGCAATCTACTTGACGTTGTAAATGACTGATTGACTGTATTGGAGTTTAAGGGCCAAGTCAACACAATTTAGGTCATTTTTGAGCCGGTCAGTTTACCTATCCACACTTTCCTAGGCAGGCTTATATATAAGCGGTTAACCAGTACAGTGCACATTCTTTCGCCAGAAAGTGACAACTGCCCTTCTTGAATCAGCAGAAAGGAGAGAATGACCGTAGACTGAAAGATTTCCATGTTCAATCTACAGTAAAATTCGTATATTAAGATCACTATTGGGGCTGTTCAAAAGTGATCATTTTTGAACAGTCTAAAAGGTGGTCACTAAAAACATCACGTGAACAAGTCCGTGAAATGAACACCCCACTTAACCACACTTTATATAGAGAAAACTGGAGTTTAAGGGGATATACATTAGTTTTCTTATTTCTGCTCCAAGACATAGGTTGTGGGTACTCGTTAGAACCGCCTCAACGAGGCGGTTCTAACGAGTACGCACAACCTATGTGTGCAGTATAAATAAGAAACAATATCACGGATTTTCATTAAAAAGAAGTCATTTTGGAGATTGAAAAAAATGGCGCACGGGTGTGTTACCGTAATGAGAAAATGGGTGATGAAAACACAAAGAAGGCGTAACTGAAACATCCCAGCAAGCATGTATATGCGCGGCCCATATGGGCAGCTTCTTGGCATTTAGCCCATGTGGGTCCTACATAGGTCCCATATATGATTGTTTGCCCATATGAGACTCATATGGGTCCCGTATTCGCAACATTCGAGATGAAAGTTTAACAATCTAAGATACCTTACAATTTCAGGATACATACAAGGGCCTCAAATGACTCCTATGTGGTACAGATATTGGACCCAATGGAGCCCATATGGAGCCCAGATAGGCCCGTCGTGGGTAATAAGGGGAACAACTGTGTCATTAGTTAAGCTTAATATAAAAAGTAAATTTCCTGATATAAATGAAGATACTGACGACAAAAATAAAACAAAATAAAAGATTTTATACATCAAAAAATAAAAATATCTATTATATATATTTGCACGACATGGGCATTGTTTTAGGTCATGCTTTTAGCTCACCAGAGCCGAAGGCTCCGGGGGAGGTTATAGGATAGGCAGTTGTCCGTCTCGTCTGCGTCTGCGTCGTCGTCGTGTGACGTCAACACTTTCAAACGACATCTCCTCCGAAGCCACTGGGCCAATTGGGCCCAAATTTTATCTGTAGCATCCTTGGGTTTGGCGATTGAAAGTTTGTGTTTTTTATGAAATTTGGCTCATTAGTTTGGTTGCTATTGCAACGTAGAGTTTCCAACTTAGAGTTTCCATAGACTTATATTGGGGAAAATTGAAAAATGGCATTTACTGCCAAGCCTCTGCAGATATTTTGACATTACTTTTATAGAAATGTTCCTTAGGCAATCTACTATGTGCCATATGATTTTAGGCCTACTGCTCATTTGTATTGGTTTCCATGGAAACCTAAATGAAAAAAGATGAAAACAAAAATACTTAAAAAATCATTTCCTCAGAAACCGTAGGTTATGTGAGGCTGAGAGTTTATGGAAATATTCATCATATTTGCCTTTACAGGTTTTGTGTTTTTTATGAAATTCGGCTCTTTAGTTTGGTTTCTATGGCAACTTAGAGTTTCCATAGACTTATAATGGGGAAAATTGAAAAAAAAAGGCATTTACTGCCAAGCCTCTGCAGATATTTTGACAAAACTTTCATAGACATATTCCTTAGGCAATATACTATCTGCCATATGATTTGAGGCCTACTGCTGATGTGTATTGGTTGCCATGGAAACCAAAATGAAAAAAAAAAAACTTAAAAAATCATCTCCTCAGAAACTGTATGCTATATGAGGCTAAGTGTTTATGGAAATATTCATCATATTTGCCTTTACAGGTTTTGTGTTTTTTTATGAAATTCGGCTGCTTAGTTTGGTTGCTATGGCAACTTAGATTTCCCATAGACATATAATGTGGAAAATTGAAGAATGGCAATAACTGCCAAGCCTTTGCAGATATTTTGACAAAACTTCCATAGAAATCTTCACTGAGTAAACTTCTCTCAGTCATATGCTTTTATGTCAACCTGGGGGTCCCGAAGGTTGTGCCGGGAACATGCCCCACCCCTCCACTTCATAAAATGCCTTATATATCAGAAACCGTACAGATCCCCACCCCTAAACCATATATAGTCTTGTTCCTTATGATAAGATGGATTAAGTAACACCAACCTTGGGCACCCCCGGATGTGCCGGGAACATCCCCAACCCTCTCCAATTCATAAAATGTCATTTATCTCAGAACCCATTCAGATCCCCACCCCTAAACCATATATATTAATGTTCATTATGATAAGACACACTCAGTGATACCAACCTGGGGGTTCCCTGGGATGTGCCGGGCCATGCCCCACCCCCTCCATTTCATAAAAGACCCAATATCCCTGAAACCGTACAGATCCCCACTCCTAAACCATATTATATTCTTGTTCCTCATGATGTCGCATTCAGTGACCCCGCCATTTCATAAAAGACCCAATATCCCAGAAACCTTACAGATCCCCACCCCATAACCATAAATATTCTTGTTCCTTATACGATTAGTCGGATTCAATGACACCAACCTGGGGGGGGGGGCCCTCTCGGGATGTGCCGGCGCCATGCCAAAGCCCCTCCACTTCATAAAAGGCAAAAAATTCCAGAAACCTTACAGAACCCTATCCCTAAGCCATATATATTCTTGTTCCTTATTGTAAGATGCATTCAGTGATACCAACCTGGTGCCCCCAACCGGATGTGCCGGGGACATGCCCCACCACCTCCACTTCACAAAAGACAATATATCTGAGGAACAGTTCACAGCCCTACCCCTAAACCATACATATTCTTGTTCCTTATGATAAGAAGCAATCAGTGATAACGGCAGGGGGGGGGGGGTCCCCCTGAGGTGCCACGGACCATGCCGCACCCCTTTATCTATAGCATCCTTGGGCACAGGGCTTCCATGGCTAATTAAAATACATTGCTGCCAATAGGCAGTGCCCCCCCTGAGCTCTGGTGAGCATAGTGGCCCATGGGCCTCTTGTTATTAGAACTCATTGTATGTTCCAGTTACTTTTAAAATTGAGGGCGATATATAATCAGGCAAGAATTTATCAATTCTGATCCCAATGTGCTGCTAGCGTCCGGTTACCTTAAAAACCAAATCAATCAATCAAACCAATTCTAATTATTGAAAAGGATGCCTTAGTCTTTAAGGCACCTTAACTGTATCCATGTGCAATAAGTTTACACGTGGGTCTCTCTCTGTGTTGGGACCTAACCAGCCCATCAAGGGGACATGTAATTATTTGTGTAAACCTTTTCTCTTGATTATACATATGAGATTACCCACATCGAACCCATATGCTACTCATATGGGCTTCATATGCTACCCATATGGGCTGGCCCATGTGAGTCCCAGGTGGAACCATGTTGCAAATCATGTATGGGCCTTATATGGAATGCCCATATAGGACCCACATTGAATCCCATATGGGACCAAGATGTGCCCCATATATTTTGTTTGCTGGGATTCTCAGTTATCTTTTAAAAGCAGATTTAGTCCTAAATTCGCAGAATTTTACTGTGCACCTATAGAGACACATTTTGCACTATGTTTAGAGGGATGGCTTTACATGGGTCCGCCCTGGCGTGTTGAACACTCAGCAGAATGCACGGCTCTCAGAGGAAAACGTAGCACCCATCATTTTCAAATGCTTGTGTGTCGTCCTGGAAACACCACGGTGGTTGCCAGTGCATGTATTACTAACTGGAATGCAATTTCTTGCACAAAAGATCAAGAAATCCTGGACCTAAATCTGGGATAGAAATTTTTATCTTACCCAAGTTATCCAACCCAGGGATAGGATAAAAATGATAATTACTTGTTTGAATAGGACGTCGTGTATGCCGTTGTTAAGTTTGACGACACTGCACGTGCAGTGACATCAAAAACACCGCATTATAATTATCGTCATCAAAATACGTCATCAATCGAAGAGAATGCAGTCTAAAAAATGCACTCCGGTAACTGAAATGTATACTAGAAGAATCTTACATGGGAGTGAGGGTAGGTAGAAAAATCCGTCCCTCGGGTCACTGTCCGGCATCACTCGGCAAGTCTCGTGATGCCGGAGAGTAACCCTCGGGGCGGACTTTTCTATCCGCCCACACCTCATGTAAGATTCTCCATACCTTGAACTCAAGATTCTTCAGATGCAATATAATACAGATAACTAAGAAAACAAACAAATTAAATAGAGGCTCCTTATACCTTAGAAGGAACAGTCTCCGAGAATGTGGATTTCTTTGAAAAACAATCACACGTGAATTTAGATAGAATACACATATTAGCTACTTGTGTACTAAGGCAAATATAGAACGTTTGGTTTCCTGTGACGAAGTCGTCATCAATGTCCTCAGGATGTAAAAGAGGCAGATGTTCACCCAATCTGGGAAAAGAAGAAATTGAATTAAAAAGAAATCAGAATAGAGCTGCTGGATTGCTGCTTTAAAACTGGGTATATGGCGGAATTGATGGGGGTCTCTCAAGAAAAGTAGAACACACAGTAGGCTTATACTGATGTACAAAGGTGTAAAGGGTGCTGCAAGCACTCCAGCATTGTTTCCCCAGCTAGATCTGTAGGAATCATCACAGACCCCTCCTGAAATGACTGACATTTATACATCGGGCCCTTAGAGATTGGAATAGCGCTCCCGATTCAATCATTTCCTCACCCAAAGTGAGGATAAAGTGAACCTAGGTTCATCTCTTTGGTGAGAGCATATCACAGGTCGTGGCGAATAAATGTCATTTGATGTGTCACAAGTAACAAGTCTGATCCTGAACAACCATTACAGCCGGCCGGATGCGCGTCGGACTGTGATCAGGAGGGCGCGGGTTCGATACCTGCCGGGGTCGGCAACATTCTTGTATGGATTGATCATGAAATCTTTTCTACGGTCATTCTCTCCCTTCCACTGATTCAAGAAGGGCAGTTGTCAGTGTCTGGCGAATGTGCACTATACTGGTTAACCGCTTACGTATAATATGTTCTATAAAAGGGTTATCCTTTGGAAGCAAAGAATACACATCAGAAGTGAAAACTATGGAATGTACATGGGCCAGACTAGCTAGTTTCGGCCAATTAGGCCTCATCAGTGACCCTCAGATATTTTCAAAATTCCACAATGGAATCTATGATCCCAAAGGACAAGAAAATATAATCTCTAAGCCTGCCCAGGAAAGTGTGGATAGGTAAACTGACCGGCTCAAAAATGACCTAAAATAGTGTTGACTGGGCCGTTAAACTCCAATACAAACAAACAAACAACCATTACAAAGACTGAATCTATCAGTTACTGAGTGTATGATATAATGTATCTATCAAAGGTTATCCCCTATAGGGTGGTGGCGGGTTTGCCCAGGGGAAACAGATACATATATATATTTTTTATCAACAAGACCTCTTTTGAGTCATCATTATGAGTTGAATTTTTATTTGATTTGTAGTTTAACGGTCGTTCAGCATTATTTAGGCCATTTCGTGCCAACCATTTATCTACCCACGCTTTTTCCTGGACAAAAGCCTTTGCAACCAAATTTGACCTTAGCCTAAAATCGGTCAAAGTCATCCAGGGGTTTCATTTAAACTATAATTGGTTTGAGTCTCCAATGCTGCAAACCAAGTCTCATGGCAATCGGCCATATGGTCCTGGAGAAGATATTTTTATTTTCAGAGGCTGAAATAGTTTTAGCCTAAAACTCAGTATTTCAGCCAGTGAAACTTTTTCAATTTGTCGTGGTTTATTTTTGATATAGTTCGTTTTTGCGTTAATGTATTGCTAATTTATCAGTTACCCCCTATATTAATTGCTTTGTAACACCTTGACCTGATAAAGATATGCTATCTCAGGACAAGTGAGCTTTATCAGGTCAACGTGACATTGTACTTCTATGAACTGGACTACTGCAAAAATTGGTAAAACTGTAAGTGAGTATAAGGGGATTAACTGATAAATAGAATACCATATTCGTGTCTTTTGATATCAAGCTTATCAGGCTCGGCTTCGAAGCCTTGCCTGATAAACTTGATATCAAAAGACACCTGGTATTCTCTATATATGTTCATTGTGTATAGCCATTTAGCCATTTTGTGGGAAAGTAACTGTCCTTTTGGCTTTCCGCTCAAATGAAGTTATTTTATGTATGTGTTTCTTTACCTTTGATGTCTTGGATGGATTGTAATGTTGGGAATATTAAGGCCTCTTTTTATTTATTTTATTTATTTATTTATTTTGATGCCAGAAAAAAAACTCTATAATGTAAAGTCGATTGTCTGGTTAAATTTTGAGAGAACGTTGTGCATTATTACGTGCATAGCCAGAGAAGACATGCAACTTTCCATGGAGCGCATGTCAGTCAAATGCTTTCAAGTTGTCCATAGAAGAACATGGTTTAGTTTATCCCTTGTCCTGCTATTCATGTACATCTCTGCCTTTGTAAGCGGTGTGGAACCAGATCAGATGAATTCTGATGATGCCATCTGATCGGGGTCTGCAATGTTTGCCGTTCAGTTTGTGAGTTTACGTATGTACATGAATAGTTTTATGTAGTTGCATTGGTTATTTAGGGGAACAAGAGTTGTCCCAGCCATTGTTCATTATGTCGGTCTGTGTCCCACATTCCGATACAGAAAATAGTTATTATATAAGGGATTTCGGTAAAACCTGGAGTGAAACATTAATATTTTCCCTGTGCTGCAATATTGTATGTGCTGGTCCCAAGATTATGTAGTTTTAATAAGACCAATGTGTGTGAAGTTTTAATTATGTGTCCCAGCAACTAGTATGGTCATGCAGAGATGAGGCCTTGGTCTGGCGGTTTGTCTGATGTCTGAAGGAGACAGGGATCAATTCCAGGACCTCGATTATTAAGCGCATAATATGCAAACCACTGTATCATACGGCTTCTTGACCAAGGTAAATTTATATATAAATTGTGAGAGGCAAATATGCAGCTCGGTCGGTGAAGCTGAGCCGTCTGATCTGTATCTTTGTTATCTCAGTGACGTCTAATCTGCCTCTCTGTATTTTAGAATTTCTGTATTTATTTATTTATGTTAATATGATTTGTGCATGAGGTTGGAATAATTTCATATATTATCATGCACCGGCTGTCCGAAGAATTGTTGTCGTCGTCTGACATTTGTCGATTCATACCGACAAAGTCTTCTCTATATTTATTATATTTATCCAGGGATAGTTATGACAGTTTGTATTGTAATTAGTCATATATATTTATTAGTATATTATAGTAGCTATGACAATTATTTGTATTTGTTGCAGGACACCCTTTTTCTCCTATTTTATAAATAAAACCAACTAGTCCGACTGAGTTACTCCTTTATCCCAAACTCCACCTTCGACATTTGGCGCCCACCGTAAATAACCCACTTGTGCATTAGAACTCCTTGAGTATCATTTCACGTGATTCTCGGACTCCCAGAAATTCGAGGACGAATTTCAATGTGGAGGGGGAGAATGTCACAGGGTATAGGTATATAGCACACTTGTACTGCCTTGCGGTACAAGCCGGCTTTTATAGCGACGTGGTAGAGTGTTTGCTTACCAATCCGGCGGCCCGGATTCGATCCCCGGCCGGGTAAAGGTGATTAACATTTTTTTTCACCTGTTACACAGCAAACACAACTGAGTTTACACAGCCGTCCGACGTTGGGCGATCGTTCGTGGCTCAAATATTGGCAAAATACAGATGAAAAAATATGTTATTTGTCTTAGGCCAAAAAAACAAAAATAGCCGTGTTTCCGCTAACGCGACCGATCCTGCTTCAGACCCCCCCCCCCCCCCCCCCCCCCACACACCCATGACTCTACTATTTTTAACAATAAAAGAACAAAATAAAATTTAAAACACCGACCCTACCATTTTCAATTCTCGACCCTAATTTTCGCATAGTAATTTCGTATTTAAATTCCTTTTTGTAATTTTTGGCATTTTTTTTTTTTTGGTTTGGGTTTTACGGCCCTTTCAAGATTATTTCACTCATATCGAGCCGATCGTTAATCATAGGTGGGCGAAAACCGGAGAACCCGGAGAAAAACCACCTGACCTTCCGTTGTAGAACTTGGCGTCTCACGCGTGACCCGAGCGAGGCTCGAAACCACAGCGGTGAGAGACCTAATGACTAAGAGTCAACGCTCTTATCCATTAGGCCACGGAGGCCCGTAAGTTTTGGGCATTTAGTACCTTCCAAAATACAGGGCTTACTTTTTTGAGGATCTAAAATGAATTATGAAATACAGTGCAAGTCTCAACATGACAATTTTATTAACAAAACACATGGAGAAAAAAAAATACATAAAAATACAGGCCCGACCCTTTTTTTCAGGGGGGGGGGGGGGGGGGATAAAATAATAAAAAAAAAGGTTTCTGCTACCTACCGACAAAACATTACGAGAACACACCTATATAATTTTGACCCCCTCATACCCCACTTTTATATAGTAAAACTGGGGTTTAAAGGGGTATGCATTATTTTTCTTATTTCTATGTTTTGAGCAGAAATAAGAAAAATATCACAATTTTTCATCTTAAAATTTCTAATTTTTGGCCAAAAAATTGGAAATATATTTGTATAGGTGTGTTTTCGTAATGATTTTTTTCAGCAGGTAAGCGGAAACACGGCTATTTTTTACACCTTATTTTTGCAGCAAACATAGATTGTGGGTGCTCCTTAGAACCGCCACATTGAGGCGGCGTTAGAACAGCCTCGACCAACATCCCCAATCAATGTTTCCAAGTAGGAATAGGGCAAAAATAATATATACCCTACTCCAATTCATGATGGAGCAAGCAGGGTAGATGGTCAGCAAAATCATATTTCTGTCCCTTAAAAATCAAGCAAATCAGGCTACAAAATGAATATTTCCATGGCTTCAAAAACGACTCTTTTCTGCACGAAACATAGATTGTGCGTTCTCGTTAGAACCATTGTTGATGTGGTTCTAACGGATACCAACGATCTATGTTTAAACAATAATACGGGTGAATTATGAATCCCCTGGTAAAATCAACTTTTCTCTATATAAACTGGGATGTATAATAAGGCTTTCCGAAACTACATGAATTATGCCTAGTTTCTCAACGAAGGCTTAGCACGTAACTAAAACAAATATTATGTGTTTTCTTCAGCAATCTTCTACTGCCTTTGCAGTGGCCAAAACTGACTGAAGTTGAATTCCTATGCTAATCAGAGGATTCCATAGAATTTTTAGCCCAACGAGATTTATCAGATCCCTTTGATCGTTTAACCCTTTTTGTGCCAATTGGACTCTTCCTGGAGCTGCAGTCCTTTTCAAAATTTAGGGATGTCAGGCTGTGTTTTATCCAAAATGTATTCGTAAAATGGCTGAACGTTTTGCAAACAGTGTAGGCCCTGATCAGACGCCGCGTTCTGCGGCGTCTGATCTGGGCCTACACTGTTTGCCTACCCATTTTAGGGTTTCCGGTACAAAATGGGTTAATGTGCCTGTTGAAGAGTTATTTTGTGTTCGCGGAGGAATTGTTCTATCCCCTTTTACAACGTGAAAGGTTAAGAGTCCTGTTTTGAAACTCGATGCTTTCTCAATATTTATTTCCATGAAGATCAGAGGAAGAGAACCATTTAATATCGCTATTTACACATCACTGGTTCTTATCTCCTGTCCAATCGGACGTTTGTCTGTGGATAGATACTAATCTCTGAGTAGATATTGTTACCGTTTCCCGCCTAACTTAGGCCCTGCTCTAGACTTGCCGTCGTCTTTATGGGCTGAGAGAATTTAGCATCTGCTTTTGCTTCTGGTGACTTTACACTTGCCGTTGCCAGTATGCACTTGTACTTAGAGAATCTGGCGACTTTACACTTATCGTCGTCAGTACTGACACTGGTGAATTTACACTTGCCGTTGCCAGTATGCACTTGTGCCCAGAGGATCTAGTATTAGGTTTCTGATGACTTTACACTTGCCGTTGTCGCTATGCGCTTGTGTTGAGAGGATCTAGCATAATGTTTCTGGTGATTTTACACTTGCCGTTGTCGGTATGCACTTGTGTCGAGAGAATCTAGCTCATGCTTCTGGTGATTTTACATTTACACTTGTGCTGACTTTACACTTGCCCTCGTCAGTATGCACTTGAACTGAGAGAGATTCTTTATATAGCATATGCTTCTGGTTACTTTACACTTGCCACTGAGAGAATCAAGAATTATGCTTCTGGTGACTTTAAACTCGTCGTCACCAGTATTCACCATATTTGCATTATTTGCTGGCTCCCAGCTTGCACATTGTCAATATTGGAAAAACAGGTAACCAGACCCCCCTGACCTTGAAAGGTCAGGGGGGTCTGGTTACCTGTTTTTCCAACACTGATAACCTTTAAGGTGAATGCACTTGTAGTGAGAGAATCAAACATATGCCTCAGGTGACTTTACATGGAATAGCCACGGCATGAGAAAACCTTTTTACCACTTGCGATCAACAAGGGTGAAGAATAGCAATCTGATCAGTACCTTAGTGTTCGCTTGTTGTATAGATATATACCTCTATAGTTTCTATATCTCATTACGAAAACACTCCTATATCAATACATTGTAAATTTTACCGCGCAAAACCGAAAATTTTCAGATAAAAAATTTGCGTTTTTTTTTATTTCTACTCGAAAAATAGATTGTGGGTACTCGTTAGAACCGCCTCATCGAGGCGGTTCTAACGAGTACCCACAATCTATATTTTTGAGCAGAATTAAGAAAAATAATGTTTGCCCCTGTAAACCCCAGTTTTACTATACAAAAGTTGGGTTCAAAGTTATATAGGCATGTTTTCGCGATGACTTGCTAGTCATTGTATCTGAGAAGGCCAGCTCGTGCACTCAGTCCCCGAAGACAAGTTTTCTCGACAAATCAGATACCACGTTCTTAACAGGAACTTTACTGGTTGCAAACCGGTCAGCCACTGTTTTCGAAACAAATTTGAATATTTAGTTTCTCCATCATGAAAAAATGGATTCTTTTGATATATGCAGTTAAACCTCGGTCCCCGTCCATCGGGGATTGGCGAAATAGATTGGGCTGCATGGTGCTTCCATTCAGAGCTGAAACGGACCGCACATATGTACTGGTAAACTGTTTAGAAGATCGAAGCCTGCCCAGGCAAAGTGGTGCGAGTCGGTCCGCCCATGCATATAAATGCTATTGGTTTCATTGGGCGGCTGGGCTTGAGACGTCATTGCATATCAATGTTGGGAAAGAGGAAAATGAATGGAAGTGTAGCAAGGGCGAAGAAATAACTACAACTACAACTACAAAATGGTTTATTCAGGCACAAGCAATACAGTGCTTCTCGTCCTATAATACCATGTAACGGCGGCACGAGAAGAGTATGACAGAGTATAATAAGTAAAACATCATCCAAATAGACATTTAACGCATATAGCTAATGCAAGGATGCAGATATAACAATAAGTATTGAGGATATCTCATAGATGATCCTTTGCACCCATCCGCCCCATCACGAAAACACGCCCACACAAATCCACCCCAAACTTAACCGCTGTAAAAAAAATGAAAACTCCAAGACGGAAAACCGTCCCCGTCCAAAATACAGATTGTGGGTATCCGTTAGAACCGCATCATCGAGGCGGCCCTAATGAGTACCCAAAATCCATACCCTAGAGCGGAAATAAGAAAGTATAAGGTTCACCCCCTTTAAACCCCAGATCTCCTATATAAACTTGTGGTTCCAGGGGTCTCAATTATATAGGCGTTTCTGTGACGCCCTGCGGAGAGGTACATCGGAACACCACTCGACATTGCCAAGGCATATTTCAGCATGATCCTAAGTTTAAGTAACAGCATTTAGGGTAGACATTCTTTTTCTTGTAGCAACATATATAAATTTAGCTAACTTTTTTGAAGTGCTTACCCGGGTATCATTTAAAAGCATCTTGAACTTGAAAGTTGATGGCCATCTACAGTAATATTTGGGTAAAAGGGATATACGCAGTTCTCGATACATCGGACATACCAGGAGAAAATGATACTCGTCTTCAACAACGTTAGCATTGCAAAACTGACACAGTCTAAGGTTTCTATCTATGCCCCTGTACCTTCCCTCTTCTATCATGAGCTTGTGTGCTGCAATCCTAAATCTACTGAGTGCAATTTTATGGTTTTCAACAACAACATCATTTAAATACTGCTCGTATTTAAATGATTTGTTTGTGATTCTATACACATTGAGTTTGCTGGTATTATTCACATCAGCGTACCAGTTTTGGAGAAATTGATCATACAATGTCTGAACTACCACATTAAGCTGAAGTCGGCTCATATTCTGATTGACCCAGAGGTATTGAAATCCTAAATTATCAAGAAGGCGCTTTAGATGTGAAGCCCAACTGGTGTCATTTACACCATTATTAACATCAGTAACCTGTTGAAAATATACCTTATACATGAGCAACTGTGGGTTGGACAAAAGTTTGAACCAGTACTTTATAACTCTTGTTTTATGTAAGACACTTAGAGGAACCCGACCAAGCTCACCGTAAACAGCTAAGCTACACGTTTGCCTACGGACACCTAGAATTTGTTTCAAGAATTTCAAATGAATTTTTTCAGCATCCTGGCTTTTGGAAAGGGACCAAATTTCACACCCGTAATTAAGGATAGGTAAAATTAATGAGTCGAATAATTTCAATTTTTCATTGACACATAGCTCGTTCTTGTCCAAAATATGACCAAGTGAATATAGAGCTTTAGAACAGGAACTTTACTGGTTGCAAACCGGTCAGCCACTGTTTTCGAAACAAATTTGAATATTTAGTTTCTCCATCATGAAAAAATGGACTCTTTTGATATATGCAGTTAAACCTCGGTCCCCGTCCATCGGGGATTGGCGAAATAGATTGGGCTGCATGGTGCTTCCGTTCAGAGCTGAAACGGACCGCACATATGTACTGGTAAACTGTTTAGAAGATCGAAGCCTGCCCAGGCAAAGTGGTGCGAGTCGGTCCGCCCATGCATATAAATACTATTGGTTTCATTGGGCGGCTGGGTTTGAGACGTCATTGCATATCAATGTTGGGAAAGAGGAAATGAATGGAAGTGTAGAAAGTGCGAAGAAATAGCATTATTCCCCCTCTATACCCTTACTTGCTGCAATGATAGCAGGCTTTTCTCAGCTATAAGCAAAATGACAGTTGGACGCCCCAGTGACGCAACCTGTCGCTATATTTGTGTAAATACCATTGTCTCGAAAAACCCCTGTCTCGAACAAATTATCATGATCCCAGGTCAGGCCTGATAGACTTGTAACTAATGGGTAGCCGGCAATTATGCAGTCAAACTGACCCTTATTGTAACTTCCGGCTATTACTAACGAGACTTCAAAAATATCAACAAATAGGTGAGTGTTCCCGATTTATAATTAAGAAATAATCTCCACGTACCGTGTGTTATCGTGATTAACACACGGTGTTGGAGGGCAGATTGCGAAATATTAATTCACGACGGCGAAGCCGGAGTGAATTAATATTCGCATCTGCCCGACAACACCGTGTGTTAATCACGATAACACACCGGGTGCGTGGAAATTATTTCGATTCTAACATGATGCTAAACTGAAATACACTAGTAACAAAGCGTTATCTTGGGGACTATTTTGCAGCGGATGTCGACAGAAGGAAATGTTTACATGCAACGTCACGATGACGCCAAATTGCACGCACCACGTTGACGACGTGAATTATCGCATATTTGCAAACGCTGACGTTTCCACTGGGTTCAATGGGAAAAACGTTAACGTCATGTTAGAATTTCTAGTCAACTTGGTAAACATTATTGAAAAATCGGGCAATGCTATTCTCAACAACTTTCATTTCTGCATTAGAAAAGATAGGCGTGGACAGGAAAAGCAAGCGGTCGAGTTTTAATTTAATTTGTCACGGAGGAAGGTAGTCAGATATTTCTTTTTGACTTATTTTCTAGTGTCGAAGGAAGGCATTTTCAGCTACCCGGGCTATGCAAAATTTGACATAAGACGTAATTCGAACTACTTTCACGTTGAAGTTGAACTACATATTAAGCAGCAAAATTTCCGCAGGATTTGTTCCAGTGGCTTAAATATTTGTGCCTATATAGTCTGTTTAAACGAATGCGCAGCATTTTTATATAATATAGCAGTGATATACATTATTTTTCCTATTCTGCATTTTTATCTGAATATTTTCATTTGTAGGTGGGAAAAAATAACATATTTGAATAGGCATGTTTTCGTGATGGCAATTTGCTGCTTGGGGCATACGATCGATTCATGCTAGTGGTTAAGATTTATCACCGCACCGCGACATGTTTGTTTGTTTGAGATTTAACGTCCACGTAAATACTATTTAGGCCATTTTGGAGACGTTGCTTCTAATTTTGTGAGACTTTTACCCGACATTGAGATGAAATGACATCTCAATCCCTGCCACCCAATGAAACCAACATGGTTTATGTGCATGGACGGTCCGACTGGCACTACTTTGCCTTGGCACGCTTAGACCTTCTAAACGGTTTACAAATACTCATGTGCGGTTGGTGTCAGCTCTGCGTGGAAGGATTACGCAGCCCAATCTATTTCTTCAAGTCCGGATGGGCGGGGGCCATGTGATCGGTTGGTGCTAGTGTTTAAGATTTAATACCCGGGCATATGATGATGATGATGATGATGATGATGATGATGATGATGATGATGATGATGATGATGATGATGGTGAATAAATAAATATATAAATATAAAAAGTATGAATTTAAAAAGAAATGCTAGCTGAATGTTAACTTCCCTGTGTTCAGTATCGGTATTATATGGAAGCCGATAGGGGACATTTTGACTTGTGACTTTTGAACTTGTGACTCATGACTTGCGACGTCGGAGTTGCATGCCTAATTTTTGCGACTTATGACTTTTGACTTTCGACAAATCTGACGCAGTGGAAGACGGCGGTCAACGACGGTGTCGATCCAGCGATTTTGCTGCTCCTGTATTATATTGTTTGATGAATGCCATTAAGAAGACTTGTTTATGTTTTTTACTCTGTTTTTGTTATCTTTGTATGACTTATGACTTGCGACTTATAACTTTGACTTCTGATTTATGACTTGTGACTTATCACTTTCGACTTATGACTTGTTGACTTTTGGTGCAAACCCGAAAAATATCGGGTAGCGGACAACGGCACCGACAATTCCGGTGTATATTGTTTAGAAATGCCACTTTGAAGACCCTGTTTCATGTATTATCAACTCTGTTTTAGTGACAATTTACTACCGCCTGTGTTGTTATGCCCTATTACTTTAGATTCGCGCCAAGAAATTGTCTTAAGTTGCAAGTCAAAACTCAAAAGTCATAAGTGACAAGTCATAAGTCGAAAGTCACAATTCGAAAGTGAAAAGTCATAAGTGACAAGTCAAAACTCATAAGTCAAAATTCATAAGTGACAAGTCATAAGTCTTAAAAATTCACAAAATCAGAGTAAATAACCTACCATATGATCTTTTCGGTGGCATTTTTCAAACAATATAAAACAGAAGGAGAAAAATCGCTTGCCTCACCGGAATCTTAGCCGTCGTTGTCCGAAATCGGCCTTTGCTTGAGGTATGTCAAAAGTCACAAGTAAAAAGTCATAAGTCGCAAGTCGGTAGTCACAAGTCATTAGTCACAAGTCAAAATGTCCCCTATCGGCTTCCATAGTATTATATTCGTTTGCTGAATTTGTTGCCACTGTGTTTCCGGTTACAAGTTCTT
Source organism: Lucinisca nassula (assembly GCA_963580285.1). Lineage (NCBI taxonomy): Eukaryota > Metazoa > Mollusca > Bivalvia > Lucinida > Lucinidae > Lucinisca > Lucinisca nassula. The sequence goes on from OY757010.1 coordinate 80,140,116, forward strand.
TTTAAATTTATTTCAAGTTTTTCAAAACATTAATCACTATTTTCCCATAAAAATAGAACATTTGCAAGCACAGATCAGTCAGACGCCACACCACTCTTTGCACTTAATTTTAAAATAGCAATAAAAAGGACATGTAAGTTTTTAACATAGTATCAAATGGACTTATATACTTATAGGAACAAGGTAGAAGTTATGAAAATTCAGGCAGCATGGTCATGAAATCTGATTATTTACACAAGTCATTTTTGATGACCACTGATGGGAGATTCACAGCTAGATACAAGCTCCAGTTTTAACTCAGTGTTGTGGGTATTATATCTGCCTATACAGCTGGGGCCAGTTGTTCAAAGCATCGTTAGCTTAACGAGCTCGTTAGTGGTCAAATTGTTAACTCTTCTGGCAAGTACAATATTGTAAATTTTGGTATTTTTGCTGAAAAAATGTGAGCAGCTTTTGCGTCCGCAAAAGCTGCTCACATTTTTTCAGCAAAAATTTCAGCATATTTGCCATATTTAATGATCAAAGTTTTAACGATACGTTAACTAACGACATCGTTAGTTTTGAACAACTGGCCCCTGGTGTTTATTTAACGAATTCTATCACTTTTAAGAAGCTAATAAATTGAATTTTCTGATAAAAATAGGATCCTTCTGAGAAGGGGGTTCTAGTACTTTGTTCCCTATAGTATTATACGAAATGCAAGATAGAAGCGTCCAAGTTAATACCCCGTCAAGAGAAAACCTGTCTTCTGGGTTTGCGACCAGGCAAGATACAAACTAGCCTGTTCTGCTACACCATCACGTGAACAAGTCCGTGAAATGAAGACCCCCCCCCCCTAAACCCCACTTTATATAGAGGAAACTGGGGTTTAGGGGGGTAAACATTATTTTCCTTATTTCTGTCCCAAGACATAGGTTATGGGTACTCGTTAGAACCGCCTCAACGAGGCGGTTCTAACGAGCACCCACAACCTATGTTTGCAGTATTTATAAGAAAAATATCACGGATTTTCATCAGGAAAATCGCCATTTTGGATATGTGAAAAATTGCACTATGTCGCACGGGTGGGTTTTCGTAATGCAGACAAACAAAAATCTTGAAAATTTACATATAGAACATTACGAGAACAAGCCTATTCGATTACCACTAAAAATCAAAATTTTCAGATAAAAATTCTGATATATTCAGTATTTCTGCTCAAAACATAGATTGTTGATTTTGTTTGTTTGAATTGAGATTTACGCCCCCGTCAACAATATTTAGGTCATTTTGCACTGCTTCCAGTTTTGTGGGACTTTTACCTGACATTGAGATTAAATGACTTCTCAAGCCCAGCCACCCAGTGAAACCAAAAGGCTTATATGCACTGGACGGTCTGGCTCACACCGCTTTGCCTGGGGATGCTTAGTCCTTCTAGGCGGTTTACCATTACTCGTGTGTGGTCAGATTCAGCTGTGCGTTGAAGCATCATGCAGCCAATCTATTTCTTCAAGCCCCGATGGGCGGGGGCCTACAATGTAGACCATTACGAGAACACGCCTTTTCAAATATATTGAAAAGATTACCACTAAAAAGACAATTCAGATAAAATATCTGATATGTTAAGTATTTTTGCTCAAAACACAGATTGTTGGTACTCTTCAGAACTGCCTCGACGAGGCGGTTTCAGGGCTTGTAGAAATAGGATGGCTGCATGATGCTTCCACGAAGAGCTGAAACCGACCCGCACACGAGCACTGGTTAACCGGTTAGAGGGGGCAAAGCGGTGCGAGTCGGAACGTCCATGCTTATAATCCTTATGGCTTTCATTGGGCGGCAGGGCTTGAGATGTCATTTCATCTCAATGTCGGGTAAAAGTCCCACAAAATTAGAAGCGATGTCTCCAGAATGACCTTTACAGTGTTGACGAGGACGTTAAACCTAAAATCAAACAAAAGTATCCATGCAGCGAGCGCAAAGGTGCTGATCAGACTTCGCACATGCGCAGGCTGATATCCATGTAGAGAGCGCAAAGGTGCTGATCAGACTGCGCGCATGCGCAGTCTGATCTGCACCTTTGTCGTTCGCCAATGGCAAAACAGGTTTTCTAATGACGTGGATCAGAATTAGAGCTTTGATTTCCAGATCAGAAGAAACAAAGGTCTGAAAGGGCATTTTCAAGAGCCAGTCTACTGGCACATACGAACCTACCACACATGTGGGTAAAACATGGAGTACGCTAGCGCAGACTCACTGTCTCTAGACTGGCATGTTTTCTCATCAAACCGTGACATCTGAGGCTGGACGATCCCAACTCATCCATGACAAGCGCGGCATATGGTTTTGTACAGTGAAGATACACTATTTTACTTCGACATTGTACATAGCTTGCGTTGAAGTTTGTGCATTTATGCAAATTTTGGGATTATTTAAAGTTTTAATGTTTCTGTCAGCATTATAACCTATAATATCCTTTGGAACACTTTGTCTTAATTTATTTCTTTATAATGAAATAGTAATAAGCCATTAGGCCCCGCCCATCGGGGCTTGGAGAAATATATTGGACTGCATGATGCTTCCACGCAGAGCTGAAACCAACCGCACACGAATACTGGTAAACCGCTGATGAGGTCTAGCCGGTGCGAGTCAGGCCGTCCATGCATGTAAACAATAATATATTTTTTTCATAGAGCGACAGAGCTTGATATGCCATTTCATCTCAATGTCGGGTACATGTAAGAGTACCACAACATTGGAAGAACGTCTCCAAAATGACCTAAATAGTGCTGACGGGGACGTTAAATCTCAAATCAAACAAACAAAGAAAAAACCTATGAAAGCTAAAAAATACCAATGCGCATCCGCACAGTCTGATCAGAGTCTTCGCTGTTCGCTTGAACCCTTAATAGCCCCAAGACTATCTAAGGAGCAACGAGATAAGATTCAGAAAGGCTTGAAATCACGTGAACAAGTCCGTGAAATGAATACATGCACCCCCTAAACCTAACTTTATAGAGAGAAAATTGGAGTTTACGGAGGTATACATGATTTTCCTTAATTCTGCTACAAGATATAAGTTGTGGGTACTAGTTAGAACCGCCTCAATTAGGCGGTTTTAACGAGCACTCACAACCTAAGTTTGCAGTAAAAATAAGAAAATAGCATGGATTTTTCATCAGAAAAGTAGCCATTTTGGAGATGTGAAAAAATGCACTATGTTTCACTGCTGTGTTATCGTAATGACACACAAATTGATCTATGTCTTAGGTGGTCGCCCGTCTTGTTCATTTCCTCGAGCGCTGGCTTATATTTCGTCCTATGATAAGTCGGTGTGAATCTGCTGTGTACCTCTCAGTGTCATGTGGCTTCAGGGGCCTTATGTGCTTGCAGCAGGTGCGGGATGGGGGCTGTTTGTAAAGTTTTTCGTCTTCTACTCTAATCCTATATCTTTCCTAATTCTGCCCCATCTCTGGGTAGATGGCATGAGATGGTTGGATTGATGAGTACTCGGTCGTTGACCCCCGGCTGTAATCAGCTACTGTCGGTCTGTGTGTTGTGTGTTGGGGAAGTGGGGGTGAGGTTCATCACTAAATACCGGTAAACCGCTTAGAGCGGCTATTCTTGCACACCAGACAAGGAAATCCGTGATTTTACCCTGGGATAGAAATTTATGTTCTGACCCTGGTGTTCCGACCCCAAATCGAATATAGTCGCGTGTTTGATAAATGCACTGGTTGATTACTACCTTGTGTGCGCCGTCGTTAAGGTTGACGCCATGCACGTTCCGTGACGTCACTTTACATTCCTGCAGTGTCAACACAATATGGCGGACGTTGGTAACCGAAGTGACTGCAGCATTGAAATTCGGCGCTAAGAAATGGAAGGTGTGCAAGAAAAAGAATCCAATATGGATGTGAGGGGTGGATAGAAAAATCCGTCCCTCGGAATCACTGTCCAGCATCACTCGGCAAGCCTCGTAATGCCGGACAGTGACCCTTGGGACGGATTTTTCTATCCACCCCTCACACCCATATAAGATTCTTATAAGCCTGCCCGGGAACAGTGAAGCTATACATGTAACAGACCGGTCCGACATCATCATCGCTGGTAAACCAGAATATTCTTGGCGGTTTTCAAACCTCTGAAAAACAAAATAAAACATAGTTTTGTAGATAATGCGTTTATGACATTGACATTAGAACTGCCTCGCAGAGGCGGTTCAAACGGGCGTCCACAATCTATGTTTTGAGCAGAAATATGAAAAAAAAATGAAAATGTTCTTTCTTTCGTGGGGAAGTTTACAATCTATTTGATTAGGTTATCGCCCGGTCATCAAAGGATAATCGGCCGATTAGTGTTAGCTATGGCCACAAAGATAGGTCGGTTTCCGGGGATAGGGGGTAATCGGGAGTACACCGCTGGTTTTGGCCTTTTTTCCGACATCGGACAACACCGGTCAAAACATTTGTCACACATCATTTACATAAATGGCACCGGCCAGAGACCGTGCGTATGCCGTCGGAAGATCGTCTGGTAATCGTACGGCGTCTGTTTCCAAAGAGAATTTTTTTTTGGGCCGGCGAGGCAGTGAATACCAACCGAACATCTAATACTAATCGGCCGATTATCGTATGATGTCCGGGCGATAACCGGCCTATTCACCGGACATCGTACGAATATCGCCCGTGTTTCCTACGGACAACGAACGATGTTTCTACCCTGCCAGCACCAACCACGGGCCAACGTCGGGCCGATAGCGGTACGACGTTACCACGTCGTACCGCTATCGGCCCGACGTTGGCCCGGCATATTTTGCTGGCTGGGTACCAGGCCCGGCCAAATGTCGTGTCGGGCGGTGTGATGGCCGATGGCTACGTCATCGCTGAAGAGGTATATAATGGCCGTCCTTCCTGGCATGGTAAAAACGTTACTATGGCTGCACCAAGAAGACTACGACTGACGATGATTATACAGTCCGACCGATGCCCGACCGATGTCCGGTTCTAGCCGGCCGGTGACCGGCCGATGTCTGTAACATATGTGGTCCACACCGGTTCAAGCCGATCGGACATCAGAGGATTATTTCCAATGGGTAAACAGACATCGGCCTGAAACATCATGCAGCACATCTATTTCTTCAGGCCCCGATGGGCGGGGGCTGCTTAGCAGGCTGGTTGTAAGAGTGGTAGTAAGAGTACAATTATTATTATTATTGCTTTATTATCAAAATTATTATCATTATTATAAGTAGTAGTAGTTTGTGTTTGTTTGAATCCCCGTCAACACTATTTAGGTAATTTTGGAGACGTTGTTTCAAATTTTGTGGGACTTCTACCCCGCATTGAGATGAAATGCCTTCACAAGCCTTGTCGCCCAAACAAAACAAAATGGTTTATATGTAGGGACGGCCCGACTCGCACCATTTCGCCCGGGCAGGCTAAGACCCAAGTACTCATGTGTGGTCGGTTTGAGCTCTGAGTTGAAACGTAATGCAGCCAAATTTATTTCTCCAAACCCCTATGGGCAGGAGCCCATGTAGTAGTATCAGTAGTTCAACTATTATCATCATTGTTTTCATTATTGAGATTATAATCAGTAGTAGTAGTAGTTGCAGTAGTAGTTCGAGTGTTATTATTACTATTATTTATGTACATTCCTACACATGAACCGACCCGCCCATCGGGGCTTGAAGAAATAGATGGGCTGCATGATGCTTCCACGCAGAGCTGAAACCGACCTACACACTAGTACTGGTAAACCGCTTAGAGGATCTAAGCCTGTCCAGGAACCGCGGTGCGAGGCGGACCGTCCATGCTTATAAACCGTATTGGTTTCATTGGGCGTCAGGGCTTGAGATGTCATTTCATCGTAGTGTCTGGTAAAAGTCCCACAAAATTGGAAGCAACGTCTCCAAAATGACCTATACTGTGTTGACGGGGACGTTAACCTAAAATCAAACAAATCCTACACATGATATTGGCTGCTGTTTATCCAATTTCATTTTCTTCACACAACATGCTCATGTAATGCCCTTACAAATCCAATTTTATGTCAAGAAAAAAAAAGTTTTATATTTTGACAATATATTCAATTGAATTGTTAGAAAAGTGTCATTTTTACAGTCAAGAAACACAGCATTATTATGGGTGATTTGTAAATATGTTTTCTGTCCTTTTCAATAAACTGTTTTATCATATGACGTCGCGTCTGAGAGTGTAATAACGCCATGTAATATTTTCGATAATCCACTAGTGGATTAACTATGCAAATTAGCTAGACACGTCCCGTAACGTTACATGTACGACGTCCTTAACGACGTCGCATTTACTAACGGCGGAATATTGTCATTTCTTGTAAACAATCGTGAACAAAATGTCTTTTAAATGTCATATGATAAATAGAATCTTGCATTCGTGCTCATGTATTATTGAATTTATTAAACCTGTTGAGAAAAAGGGATAAAATGCTCGGCAAAGCCTCGCATTTTATCCCTTTTCCTCAGCTCGTTTAATGTAAGATCCTCTATATAACTGCTACGAGGTATGCATTTGTTGATACTTTCCGACTTTAAATAAAATTTCTATCTGTATATGTATCTGTAACTTCGAAACATAATAAAACTCTATCATGTGGACAGGTTTATATTTATTTCTGTGACTAAAAATGGTATGGCAGTTATACTTCTAAGCTAGCATATAGTATGTGCATTGCTGCCAAAATTAGGGCACAGCAAAATGTACAAGTTGGCAAGTTTGAAAGACAATTTCCCATACCTTCCTTATGTACCCTTCCAATATCCGTCAAATGACCTTCTAATATTGTATGTAAAATAATCAGAGCCAATCTTACTTTTTTTTTACCAAGTCTGAAAGGGCCTATTTAGAAACTTTAAATGCTCTCAATCAAAACATGATGTGCAATTCCTTTGCTTGCAGAACTGCTAGAGAAGCAAAATACACCGTTTTATTTATATATCTATATCAGGTAAAAACTTCGTATATAAATTGTTCCGTGTAATTTGAGTCAATTATAATATTAATGACTATGAATGGTTAGGTCACTGAAATGTTCGAGTCAAAATTAAGCTAATGATGCCCAGCAGTGTAGCACATTTGGGATACTTAGTGTAAGTACTTAAAAAGAGGATCATTAATTGTCAGGATTTCTCATAAAACTCATCTTTACAGCATAATCGAAATTTGTTTACATGTATATGGGCTTATGCTTGGATATGTCGCAAGACATTTGCTATTTACAAGAAATCAGTTGGTTTGATTTGGTTTGATGTAAAATCGATTTAAGCCCCCCAGTGGAATTCTTTTCACTGACCGTTCCAAGGCGGTTCTTCTGTGGCGGTTTATTTATGTTGTTGTTTGTTACTTACTGTGTGTATCACTTGTGTCTTTTTATTTTGGATGTCCATTTGGCCATTTTGTGGGAAAGTAACTGTCCTTATGGCCTTCCTTTGTTTAGGTTTCCATTATGGCCTGGTCGCTTCATGTTTGTGTTTCTTTCCCGTTGGTGTCTTTGATGGGTGGAGTAAGTTAATTTTATCGATTCCTGATCTTTGTTTTACTTCTACTTTTCAATTGATTTGTTCTCCACACGTTCTTTCTTGCAATTTAACTTTTTTTTTTTTGCTTTAATTCCATTGTCTGTTAACTACGGGCCTCCGTGGCCTAATGGATAAGAGCGCTGACTCTGAGTCATTAGGTCTCTCACCGCCGTGGGTTCGAGCCTCGCTCGGGTCACGTTTGAGACGCCAAGTTCTGAAACGGAAGGTCAGGAGGTTTTTCTCCGGGTCCTCCGGTTTTCGCCCACCTATGATTAACGAGCGGCTCGATATGGGTGAAATAATCTTGAAAGGGCCGTAAAACCCAAAACCAAAAAAAAAAAGTTGTCTGTTATCTGAAAAAATATGGGACTAAGGTTCCATACCACCGGACTTCATGCCCACATTATATATTACATGCAAAATGTCCTCTCTACCTTTCTACATTAATACTATGCAGCTCCAAATCTCACACCAAAACAGATGACATTGCAACGTATCTATATAAAGAACGAACATGTTATATGATGACAAAAAATCTAAATGTTGTTAAACCAAAAATTGCTTAGGGATGTAACACCTATATAGTGCAATATGTATATAAGAAATCTCATAATCTGGTCATAGATAATCATTGTTTTAATCTCTGTCTCTGGTCGGGCCCATCGGAGTCTAACTGTTGGTATTCTTTTGCTCCAGCATTTCGGTGGTTTCCTGTTGTCCTCACCGTTGTTTCATGATATTTATGTTCACAGAGATGTTTCACTGATGAGTTAGGAGGCCTTTATGCGGACAGAACAAATTATTTGTCTAAATCGCGACGGAAGTAAGGGCGAGGATTGCGGCCGCGTAAAACCGGTTAAAGCACCCCCCCCCCCCCACAGGGAAATTCTTTTCACTGACCATTCCAATGCGGTTCTTCTGTCGCGGTTTATTTTTGTTATGGTTTTTTTAGTGTGTGTATTGCTTATATTTTTGTTGAACATTTTGTGGGAAAGAAACTGTCCTTTTGGTTTTCCGCTATTGATATTTCCTTTGGGTCTAGTTACTTATTTCCCTTTGGTGTCTCTGGTGCAAACTGTGGGTTAACTGTACAGATTCCTGATCATTGCATTCACTTCTATTTTGTTCATTTTTTCTTCATTATCTCACACCAAGTCACTTTTTGTTTCGAGTTCGGATACCAGTGTAATAAGTTCAAAAATAACTGGGTCTCAATTTTTTTCACGTTATTTCCTGCTAGTTCAGATTTTTGTTTTCTTTGGGAATTGAAATACAACTTTCCTATGAGTCTGTCTGAGTGGGCCTGGCCTCCAGTTGTGTTCCCTATCAATGTAACTTTTGCAAGTTTGAGAAAAAAACATTTTGTATTTTGCAAATAAAGTGTTGCACTCCCGAGTGTCTTTTAGTATATAAATTTATAAAAATACATGCCTGTAATGACTTTAGTACCCAATTTCGTAAAATCGTTCGTCGGTATATAAAGATTGGGTACAACATCAATATTATGAAACAGACTGCATGCATGGTGGTTAACCCAATCACGGTGGGCAACTTTGCTTCCCTCTTTGATTGCACACCGGTGGGTCGGGCTTAAGATTATATGACGGTTCCAGCGTAAAAACATAAATGGAATTTTATTTTATTTTAGTATTCTTTATGTTGGTTGGCGCCTGTTGCTCCGTCTTTGATTGGGCCCCTCGGAGTCTAACTGTTGGTTTTCTTTTGCTCCAGCAATTCTGTTGTTGTATGCTGTCGAGTCCTCAACCTTGTTTCATCTCTGTAGTTTTTTGATTTGTATGTTTTCGGAGATGTTACAGTGATGAGTTAGGAAGCCTTCATGCGGACTAAACAAAATTAGTGTATACCGCTACAGAGGTAAGGGCGAGGATTATGGCCATGTAAAATCGATTAAAGCCCCCCCCCCCCCCCCCACCCAGTGGAAATCTTTCCACTGACCGCTCCAAGGCGGTTCTTCTTTGGCGGTTTATTTATGTTGTTGTTTTTTACTACTTACTGTGTGTATCACTTATGTCTTTTTATTTTGGATGGCCATTTGGCCATTTTGTGGGAAAGTAACTGTCCTTATGACCATCCTTTGTTTAGGTTTCTATTATGGTCTGGTCGCTTCATGTTTGTGTTTCTTTCCCTTTGGTGTCTTTGGTGGGTGGAGTAAGTTAATTGTATCGATTCCTGATCTTTGTTTTACTTCTACTTTATTTGTAAATCTGATGAAAATAAATATAAAGACGAAGATTTTCAGTGTAGCAATTATATTTACAGGTCAAAATCTTTTTATACAAGGCATGCTGATTTTACCCCTCAAAAAAGTTATTATCTTCAGAGTTACAAATCAACACGAAAACACGTCTACATAATTTTGACCGCCTTGAACCCCACTTTTATATAGTAAAACTTTGGTTTGCAGGGGTAAACCTTATTTTTTCTTATTTCTGCTCTAAAATATAGATTGTGGGTATTCGTTAGAACCGCCTCCGTGAGGCGGTTCTAACGAGTACCCAAAATCTATATTTTGGGCAGAAATAAGAAAAATATAACATTTCTTCTTAAAATTTATGTTTTTTTTTTTCGGTGGTAAAGTTTACAATGTATTTGTACAGGCGTGTTTTCGTAATGGTTCAGGGGTGCTATACAATAAGGCATTCACAATTTAATATTGATGTTGACAAAGCATCTAATTCTTGAACGCATGCAAAGTAATGAAATGTCATTAGTTATTGTTTTAAGCTGCATTGTATATGCCAAAAGCATCTCTGACATATGAATGATAGTCACTGAACTGAAAACTTCTCCTTTTCGGTGCACCTTACAACTTGCACATATAATGATGACCGAATGCATTGCGGCCAGTTGGTTTGGAAATCCATTTAGATGGCTAAAAGGTATGGCAAGATATGCTGAAAATGCAATAATTTATAAAATGTCACACAAAACGTGTTACACTCTTGAGTTTTGGGGTAAATGTTTGACCATACAGCTTTTATAGGGCATATCAATGAAAGTTGGCGGCAGCTGTCTTTAGGGTTGTGTGATACAAATTTAACAACAATTACAACGCACAAAAAAGCCCTATTTTCTTCAATTTTTTCTAAAATGGTTTGGACACAGTTTTGAATATGCCCAGATTCGCTTTCCGTCGGCGCTTCCTTTCGTCAGGAACTAAAAAGAAACATGTCGACTGTTGCTCCATCCTCAGTACTAACGTTTACAATGCTAGAGCTATATCAGAATGGTCCATTTGTAGGGCCACTTGGCAAGCATTTTGGGGGCAGCAAGTTGGCGGCGAACAGTCTGCGGACTAAAATGCAACCGTTTCAGTTGAAAGATAGAATCGACGTCTCGCATGCTGCCACCGGATGTAACGGTCCTGGTTGTGCGTCGTTCTAATCTAGGAAGATCCTTGCTGGAAATTTCTCCAGACGCTCTGAATATCTGCCTAGAGCAATTTAAGCGGAATGGGAACCCCGTCAGGGGAGACAACTCCTCCAAAGATATTTTTGTCTCCAATTTCAATAGGGGTAAACACTTAAAGAAAAGAATTTGCTCCTGAGGAGCACATTCTTTACTATATGAGTTGACCCCTTTTTCCGTAGGACATTGTTTATAGAGTAGCGAAACAGGAAGTCCCGAAAGTTGTCTCCTTTTGAAAAATGGCGGAAAAATCTGCCAGGTGCTCCCATTCCCCCTAATGTTCTGGTATCATGACATTTAGAGGATTGATTGATAGTGTTGGGGTTTAACGACACGTCAACCCTTGTAGGTCATTTTATGTCATCTCCCATAGAAAGGGAGAAAAGAGATATAAGAGATAGTAGAGGAGATGAAACTGACGGGCAATGGAGAAAGAAAAAATAAATGGAAGTGTAGAATGAGTGAGCGTTTGAGTTTTACGTCTCACAAACAGCTAAGGTCATACGGAGACGGGACCTCGGTTTAAATACTCATCCGAAAGTCTGGAGAAGCCCGGGATCGATCCTGCGATCTCTGGTTTACAAGGCGAGTAGCATAACCACTACACCACGGAAGCTTCTATGGAAGTGTAGAAACAGAAGAAATAACAAATCCCCTGCTGCAAGGACAGCAGACCTTGCCCATTATTAACAAATTTAGGTTGGGACGTCCCAGTGATAGAAGGCTGTCCACCGTGTTGCTAGATCTAGAAATTTTCTGGGGACAATTTGCGATATCTTAAAGGTACAGAAATCCATTAAATTCAAAGAGACATTGATTCAAGAAATCGAAGGGCGAAAACCGCATCAAATTATCTTTATTAGTTTCCAAGATATTGCATTTTGAAGTGTGCAATATTTCATGTAAACAGATCAACTTCAGACTGCCTCATTAATATTCATGAGGTATTCTATGATGTCAAAGATGCACGTTAAAATTTTTAAACTGTTTAAATATGAAATACCTTGTGTTATATATTCCTCATTTACTATATAATCACATATATGAATTATTGAAACTGATCGCAACTGATACGCTAAACCAGTTTTCTCCTATTTTCAATTTGCAAACCTGAAATTTAGACTTTAATATTTTTTTAAAATAATTTAAACCATAGTTTCTGTATTTGTAAGTGGACAGAATAACGTACAGAACTTACCGATCTGTTTAAAATACATGCAAAAACACTTACATTAACTAGTTTAAATGATATTTTAAATGAAATCATGGTAGTTTTAAACATTTAAAAAATACTTTAACTGTAAATTTAAGTTTGAATTTCGAAATCAAATTTCTCATTTCTATCCTAAATTATGAACATCATACACAGTATTCAAAGGGCACCAGAAAACTGCATCAGGCAACTGCAAAATGGAAAACATGGTGGTTTAAAATTATGTTTAAAAAGTTTCAAGCTATTATGGCATCATAGAATATTGCATTGTGGGTTAAAACCAAAGAAAATTCAAGGGAGGTTACTCTTAGAGGAAAATAGGTATGTATCAAATATAAATAAGTATAACTTTAGAACGAATGTGATTTTTTTCACACGGTTTTCAACAAAATGAACCTCTTGGCGTCTGCGTTCATCCTGCCTTATACTATTTGTTTTTAATTTCTTTGTAATTGCTATTTAAAATTTCTAAAACATAGATTGTGTGTGCTCGTTATAAACCGCTACCTTTAGAGCACAACATGAAAACATTCCTATATAATTCGGACACCCTTAAAACCCCACTTTTATACAGCAAAACTGGGGTTTGAATGGGGATTCACTATTTCTCATTTCTGATTACTCGTTTGAACCGCCTGTTTCATCACGAAAACACGCCTATATAATTTTGACCCCTTCAAACCAAATTTGGGTTTACAGGGGTATACATTATTTTTCTTATCTGTTTTGAGCAGAAATATGAAAAATATTGATATTTTTTCTTCTGAAAATTTGCTAATTTTGGTGGTAAAATTTTCAATATAATTGAATACGCCTGTTTATCATATGACGTCGCGTCTGAGAGTGTAATAACGCCATGTAATAAATTCGATAATCCACTAGTGGATTAAATATGCAAATTAGTTAGATACGCCCCGTAACGTTACATGTACGGCGTCCTTAACGACGTCGCGTTTACTAATGGCGGAATAGTGACATTTTTATAAAACAATCCTGAATAAAATGCGTTTTAAATGCCATATGATAAATAGACTCTTGCATTCGTGCTAATGTATTATTGAATTTTTTAAACTCGTTGAGGAAAAGGGATAAAATGCTCGGCAAAGCCTCGCATTTTATCCCCTTTTCTTCAACTCGTTTAATAAATTCAATAATACATAAGCACTCATGTAAGATCCTCTGTTTTCGTAATGATATGCACACCCTTGTATAACCCAGTTTCCTCTATATACATGTAGAAAGTGTGGACATTACACAAACTTGTGTACATGAAATAGCTTAGTGTAAACGCGTTGTAAGCTTGCGTAAACTTTTCGTTTAATATCAAGGTATATATCATTTCACAGAATTACTATTATACACCAATAAAACATGGCTAAACTTCAAGATCTGCATACGGTGAGATAAAACATGACATTCAACAGCCGACCCGAAATGATAGAACTCTTTTGATGTTTGATACATTCCCGCATATTTTGATAAAATGTTAAAAATAAGTATATATTTTTCTTTTAATTGATGTCTTTAACAAAGATATGCAAAAGGGCCTTATCCATGGGCCAAAAGACACATATCTTAAAAGATATCAGAGAAATAAATAAAAACAATGATAAACTAATTAGCGAGAGTCGTAAATTAGTTGTATTGTCAAGTAATAGAGATTACGCTGTTTGAAATATGATGAAAATATTTTAATAAGCCGGATAGAATAAGCAAACCCATTTGTTATTTTCAAACGTTGGAAAAGTAGGTCGACAGCAGTATGTACTAAGAATTCATTCATCATTCACTAACGAGCTCTTTAAGCCTGCGTCGCATTATTACGAAAACAAGTCCGTGTGAAAAAATGGCGTCCAAACATGGTGTCAGAAGTGACATATTTTTGGTAAAAAGGATAACTTCTTTCTTATTTCTGATTTCAACATAGATTGTGTGTGACCGTTAGAACCGCCTCATTGAGACGGTTCTAACGAGTACCCACAATCTATGTTTTTGAGCAAGAATAAGGCAGATAATGTTTACCCCCCGTAAACACCACTTATCTCTATATAAGGTGGGGTTTAGAGGGGTCTTCGTTTCACTGACTTGTTATCGTGATGTTTTCATGTTCATGTTACATGTATCTTTATGTTAAAACAGATTGTAATTATCAAAACTGAACCTTTTTGCATTAAAATAATATTAATTCAACGTTGATTGCATTACATGCCAATTCACTAGTGAATATTGGAAGAAACCCTTATGATAGTTTGAAAGCACCAAATTGAATCTGTTCTGGGTGTACACAATTCAATTTCGTTGTGATATTTCTTGGATGGCCCCCAGCCATTTTATGAGACAATTATTAGTTATATATAGACTGAATTTGATTTAATTTTTGTTTGGGCCCCATATATAAGCTATTCAAATTTGATGTTAATTTTGGTGTAGGGTGTGCTTTAAAGATTCTTGAGCCCATCAGTTTTTCCAAAAGGCCCATGAAAATTCAAAAAGGCCCATCAAAATCTTGATTTTTGTCATGTAAATGAATGGGAGATGGGGCCATTGCCCATTTTTTTGGGCCCATCATTGTTTTGGGACAAAAATAGCCCTGTATATATAATAGGGTTGACACATACGAAAATGACCGCTAGCATCCCCGATTTATCATTACGTTACCATGTCCGTGAAATGAACCCACCTTTTATTAAAGAACACTGGGATTTATGAGGGTATACACATTTTTCATATTTCTGCTTCAAGATACAGGTTGTTGGTAGTCGTTAGAACCGCCTCATGGAGGCGGTTCTAACGAGTACCAACAACCTGTATCTTAACGAGCTACTACAACCTATGTTATGGGTACAGATATCTCGTATAAGAGAAATGTCACAAAATTTTATCAGAAAAATACCCTTTTGGAGATTTGTTTGATTTGAGGTTTAACGTCCCCGTCAACACTGTAAAGGTCATTTTGGAGACACTGATTCCAATTTTGTGGGACTTTTACCCGACATTTAGATGAAATGACATCTCAAGCCCTGCCGCCCAATGAAACCAGCATGGACGGGCCGATTCGCACCGCTTTGCCTGGGCAGGCTTAGATCCTCTAAGCTGTTTACCAGTACTCGTGTGCGGGTCGGTTTCAGCTCTGCGTAGAAGCATCATGCAGTCCATCTATTTCTTCAAGCCCCGATGGGCGGGGGCCGTACCCTTTTGGAGATACGAAAGAATGCACTATGGCGCATGGATGTGTATCGTAATGGCTGTTCAAATGCGTATGTGCAGTCAGCTAGCTATAGTATAGTTAGATGAATGACATCTTACATACGGCTACGTCAAAGGCTCCTATATTTGTCTGCGAACAGTAAGAGCTCTGGTTAGATTGTCTTTATGCAGACCCACCTGAGTCCTTACTGGTCGCGTATGCGAAAAGTACCGTTTTCTTTTGCGCTGGCTCTGCCACGTTTGTGTTTTGTGTCAACCATTTTAACATGTACATGTATGACAAACATCGTATTCATCACTTTAAATATGCGCAGACATTGAAGAACAGAGCAAAATATGGTTTCAGATAATTACTCCTTTTCAGACTTGAAACACATTTATTCGCTTACAAACATATATTAAAATTCACCCCCGATATATTTCTTACATAACTGGTTTCTTTCCAGCGGCAGGTTCCGGCGGGGAGTCGATTTGCTTTACAGAATTTAAATTTAAGTAGTGTAGAATATTTTTGTTTTTATTGAAAAAATAGAAGTAAAGGCAATGATCAGGATTCGATACAATTAACCCACACACCCCATCAAAGACACCAAAGGGAAAGAAACACAAACATGAAATATCAATAGCGGAAAGCCAAAAGGACAGTTACTTTCCCACAAAATGCCCAACTGTCCAAAACAAAAACGTGTAAGCGATACACACATTCATGTATAACAAAAATAAACCGCGACAAAAAAGTAACCCTTTGAGACCTCAAACATTATACCCCAGTTAAAAATAATACATAGAAGTGAAGGCAATGATCAGGAATCGATACAATTAACCCACAGCTCCCATGAGAGACCCCAAAGGGTATTGTAAGTTTAAATTTATTTGTGATACTCATGTGTGTTTAAAGGGGCGATACCGTCAAACGTTAAAATGTTGTATGTCCTTGGGCCAGTTGTTCAAAACTAACGACGTCGTTAGTTAACGAATCGTTAAAACTTTGATCATTTATTATGGCAAATATGCTAATATTTTTTGCTGAAAACAATGTGAGCAGCTCTCATTTTCTCAGCAAAAATACCAAAATTTTAAATATTAAACTTGCTAGAACAGTTAATAATATGACCACTGACGAGCTCGTTAAGCTAACGATGCTTTGAACAACTAGCGATGTGGCGGTTCTAACGAGTACTCACAATCTATATTTTAGAGCAGAAATAAGAAAAATACGTTTTTACTTCTGTAAACCCCAGTTGTACACCATAAAAGTGGAGTTCAAGGTGGTCAGAATTGAATAGGCGTGTTTTTGTAATGACAGCATGTCAAAATATAAGAATTACTATATTTACCTGCGTATATTTTCGAAGCGAGCATATGGCTGCTTTTTTATTATATGTATTCATCTAATTTACCATATGAGTATCAATAAAACTAAACGTTAGTTAGTCATGAAATGTAAGATGACGTGGGCTGAGATAAAGTCTCTCTTTAGTAGTAGTATTTTGACACACTTGGAGAAAAAGAATGTTCCGATAAAATGATAAGCCTTTTAGACTTAATCATTTCTGACTAAACGGCAGTTTTTATATGATGAAGAGGCGCGATACGAAAAGCAAGATTGGTCTTATAGATACAGTAAGTAAGCTAATATTTATTGTTGCGAGTAAACGTTCCCAGTGGGCACACAACGTTTGTGTAACGTCGTATCAACGTCGATGCAACGTCTGACGACGATGCATCGATGTTGATGCGACGTTGCTAGAATGTCAAATGCCTACTGGGTTAACGCTACAAGAACCTGGTTTCTGTATGATTGAAACCTACAACCTGTAGGCAACAAGGTATGTAGTCTGGCAGTTACCTCCCCTCCCTGATGCAATGTGCCACACTGCGTTAGCATCTCGGAACGGCATATGTTTTCACATTGGAGATATTGAGTGAAACCAACGTCGCACCAACGTCGATGTTTTCATACGATGTAGTCCCGCACTGCATGACATAATCAAAGATAATAGAACGAGCGAGGGGAGGGAACTATTATGTTATGTTATGTTATGTTATGTTATGTTATGTAATGTGATTGAAAAAATACCAGCTAATATAATTTAATAAAATATGGTCATGCATTATCAGAAAAACAAGCAAACAAACAACGATACAAACGAAACAAGCAAACAAACAAACAACAACAGAAAACAACAACAGCAGCAGTAACATCATAAAATATTTTCTTGAGTATATTTTGCTTGAGTTGTTATTATTACTATAATTATCATTATATCAATGATAACTTTTGCAATTCAAACTAGAAGTGGGTAATAGGGTTAACGTTGTCAAATATGATAGGAAAGAAATCAGAGTAAGAAATCCTGGATTTTACACTGGAATAGATATTCTTATCCTATCCTACCCAGGTTATTCTAACTTGGGACAGGATAAAATCGAGCAATATCTCGAAACGTTTAGTAAGCCACATATGCCGTCGTTAAGCTTGACGTCACCGAACGTTATGGCGTCACAAAACGACACATCACAATGTGGCGGACGTAAACAGTCAAAGTGACTGCATTATTAGAAGCCATGCTAAGAAATATAAGATTCTTATACGGGTGTGAAGGGTGGGTGGATTAATGCGTTCCGAGGGTCACTGTCCGGCATCACGAGCCTTGCCGAGTGATGCCGGACAGAGATCCCGAGGGACGGATTTTTCTGTCCACCCCTCACACCCATCTTGCATAACTTCTAATTCTTAGCGCGGATTTTGAATGCTGCAGTCACTTCGGTTACCGGCGTCCGCCATATGGTGATGACACTACAGGAATCTCTAGTGACGTCACGTAACGATCTGTGACGTCAACCGTCGTATTCAACAAGTGCATTTTGCAAACACGCAGGGATATTCGATTTTGGGTAAGAACACCAGGGTTAGAACATAATTTCTATCCCATGCTAAAACTATGGCTTTCCTTATCTGGTGTGCAAGAAAAAAGAATCTAGCATCGTTGTGAGGGATAGATAGAAAAATATATCCCTCTTTTTTCTACTTTTAGAGAGAGAGAGAGAGAGAGAGAGAGAGAGAGAGAGAGAGAGAGAGAGAGAGAGAGAGACTTTCGTACGATTCATGAAGGTATGCTAAAATTTACATATACAGTACCGCAAAAGGCCATCAATATTTCATTGCAAACTGCGTTTAAATCACGGCATCAGACAATTTTAGTGAAACCTGATCTGCGATTAATCCCGCAGAGTAATGAGGTGTCACAGTAACTTGACGGATCATGATATGAGAGGCTTGGAGAAACCCTCACTATCATGGTTTATAGGGAAGCTGTGCCTATTTTTCATAATGCTATGATAACCTCTAGATAGGGAAGAACATTTAGATACAGTTATCATTTAACTATGGATGATTGATACCCGCTGCTGATGCTGTTTTATCCCAACATGAGTAACAAATGAGATGCCTAGGGGTGCAGTATATTTCATTGTCAATCAGAAATGGATTCCTCTGCTATATCCGCTAGTGCCAACATTCGTCTGTACGTACATTCATATCAAAAACATTGTTTCAACGTTGCGAGAAGATTGTGACATGATCCAAAAACGTGTAATTCCATTATTATTATTACTATTATTATTATTATTATTATTATACCCCAACCTCCTTAACACTATTAAAGGGATTCAAAGCCGAAACCGTGTTAGTAACACAACCGTGTTATGTGCATGTATGTGCATGTGTATAAATGTTTGTACAAATTCATTCTCTTAAGCCACCCGTGAGTGGCCTGAGAAGCAGTTAGTTAAATAAAGTTTTGTTCTGTTCTGTTCTGTTCTATCTTCCAAACAAAAATGTGTAAATTATATAGAAAAATGAACAATTACGGGATTATGTAGAAAAATGACCATTTATGGTCATTTTTCTATATAAACTATACGTTTTTGGATCCATCTTGAAACCGTGTTATATCCATAAAAGGTTATGACGAATAGTGTTATAATGAGGTTATGGTTTATTATTATTATTATTGGTTCAAATATAATTCTGATTTCATATTAGATATAATTGTCTCTTAATATGTAACATACCTACACAATACAGTGCTTTCATGACAGCATACATAAATGTAGCATATTTACAAACGACTCTCGATATAACGACATTATTTGTACCCTAATGTTATGCCAGAATAGAATTATAGAATTTTTCGCTATAAAAATCCCAATAAGGAGTAGTGAGTGAATGAGTGTTTGGTTTTTACGTCCCACCAACAGCAAAAGTCATACGGAGACGGGACCTCGGTTTAAAGACTCATCCGAAAGTCTGGAGAAGCCCGAATCGATCCTGCGATCCCTGGTTTACAAGGCGAGTAGCATAACCACTACACCACGGAGGCTTCTAATAAGGAGTAGCATATACGTACATGTAATAGTTACATTAGTAATAAATGACATTTCTCTTAATTACTCAAAAAAACAAATGACGTGGACATTTGTAAGAATCGCCTCGCCGAGGCGATTCTAACAAATGCCCACTGCATTTGTGTCTCAAAGTATGGGAGTTCAATATTCTTGACTAACTCATTCATCTGTCTCATATTTCACTAAGGATCCGCTCTATTGAAATGTCGTTATAAAGAGTTGTCGTCATTTTGAATGTCGGTATATAAATATGTTTTTTCGTATTCTACTTCAAATTATATGTTAGAGAAATAATAAGTTTTAAAAATGTTCTGTTACAAACATAGATTGCGGTGCAAAAATAAATCGAACGTATGACCATGCAAGCCATACATTATCTTATTTAAATGACTCGTTTCCGAGATTAAAAATACGGAATTAAGTGCACACATTTTGGTATCAACCTCATCATGTAAGCCAGCATCTATAAAATAAGAAAAGGAATGTATGAAATAGACGGCAAGCGAGGTACACATATGCCCTAGACGCCAGACTGACTGCTATACAACGATATTTATGACATCTGGCTTTCAGATTCCAGTTAGAAATCTCTACACGATACTGCTGAGTCAAAGGCAAAGCACGCACAACCAGACCAGACGGTGGTACAATACTTTCCGAAACAAGCGCAAATGCATTACGCA
Source organism: Lucinisca nassula (assembly GCA_963580285.1). NCBI lineage: Eukaryota > Metazoa > Mollusca > Bivalvia > Lucinida > Lucinidae > Lucinisca > Lucinisca nassula. The sequence continues at coordinate 80,160,592 of OY757010.1, forward strand.
GACAGGCCTATACAAATACATTGCCACCCTTATCGCCGAAGAAATGAAAAATTTATGATGAAAAATTGCGATATTTTTTTTTTATTTCTGCTCCAAATATAGATTGTGGGGACTCGTTAGAACCGCCTCATCGAGGCGGTTCTAACGAGTACCCACAATCTATATCTTAGAGCAGAAATAAGAAAAATAAAGTATACCCCGGAAACCCCAGTTTTACTATATCAAAGTGGGGTTCCAGGGGGTCAAAATGATATAGGCGTGTTTTCGTGATGGGTTTTCGTGCATCCCGCCAATCAACATGCTAACTCCCTTATTCGGAATATTGCGCCCCCGCCCATCGGTGCTTGAAGACATAGAGTGGGCTCCATTGTGCTTCCGCGCAGCGCTGAAATCGACCGAGCTTGAGTACTGGTGTCAGAGTTTCTTTTGGCGGCAGGGCTTCAGGTGTCATTTCGTCTCAATGTCGTGTCGGGTAAAAGCCCCACAAAAAACGGAAGAAACGTCTCCAAATTTATCTAAATAGTGATCGAGGCGGTTCTAGCCAGTACCAACAATCTGTGTTTTTCAGCAAATATAAGGAAACTAATGTATACTCCTGTGAGTGAGTGTTTCAGGTTTACGTTCCACCAACAGCTAAGGTCATACGGGGACGGGATATACTCCTGTAAACCCCATTTTTCTGTATGTAAAATGGGGTTTAGAAGCATGTTCATTACACGGAATTGTCAACGTGTTTGTTTTTGCTATGTCCTGTATGACTGCATTCAGAAAGGACCGAATATAGAATTTCGGTTGTCCTGTTGAATAAATTTATTAGGTAAAAGGTGGAACATATTCTAGTTCAGCAGGACACGCATTAAGCCAAACTCTGTTTCCACTTACCGATATCTTCGTGAACCTGAATATCGTAAAACAAAATCGTTGTTACGGACGATTTAATATTTTATGGCAGAAAAAGTATTTTCCTGGGGATACGTGCCCATAAAACAGTTTCATTGAAGTGGTTTATGTAGCAGAAAAAAAAACTGTTGTTTTAGACGCCGTAAATTAGGAGAGATTTTTTTCACAGTGAATGCAAGAAAGACAATACCGGTATTTCAGACTCAAACTAGAACCAGATGTTGGTTTTGTTTTGTTTGATTTGAGGTTTAACGTCCCCGTCAACACTGTAAATGTCATTTTGGAGACGTTGCGTCCGATTTTGTGGGACTTTTACCCGACATTGAGATGAAGTTACATCTTAAGCCCCGTCACCCAATGAAACCAATAGATTTTATAAGCATGGGCGGGCCGACTCCCACCGATTAGCCTGGGCAGGCTTACCAGTACTCGTGTGCGGGTCGGTTTCAGCTCTGCGTGGAAGCAACATGCAGCCCATCTATTTCTTCAAGCCCCGATGGGCGGGGGCGACCCAGATGTTGGAAAAAAACTCTTTTCAAGTAGCTGTCCTTTGCTGGAATCGCAACCTTTCGATAAATCAACCGTACGACATAGTGCATTTTTTCATATCTCCAAAATGGCTACTTTTCTTATGAAAATCCTTAATATTTTTCTTACAAATGCTCATAAAATAGGTTGTGAGTACCCATAACCTATGTCTTGGACCAGAAATAAGAAAAAAATGAGTACCCCCGTAAATCCCAGTTTTCTCTATATATAGTGGGGTTTAGAGGGGTCTTCATTTCACGGACTTGTTCACGTAAAGAGCATCGTAGATCCAGATCGGGCACCGCGACCAAATGGTGTTTAAATGAAATTCAAATACGCATCATCACGTTTAACCCTTATCCGCTGTTCACGACAACCCATATCTTTGCAAACAGTGAAGATCCAGATCAGATGGCTTCTGAAGAATCCATCTAATCAGGATCTACACTGTTCGACATTCAATTTATGAATTTGTAGGAATAAATAACACCAAGTAATCTGATATGTTCAAAGTCAGAAAGGGGTGTGGCTAAACTGAATATTCAGCAGGATAAGGGTTAAAAGACAGTGAAATAAATACCCGTGCATCACGAAATCACTACACTATAATTTTGACCCCCTGAAGCCCATAGGGGCTTGAAGAAATATATGGGCTGCATGATGCTTCCACGCAGAGCTCGATCCGGCCCGCACACTAGTACTGGTACATGTAAACCGCTTAGAGGATCTAAGCCTGTCCAGGAACCGCGGTGCGAGGTGGACCGTCCATGCTAAAAAGCCCAATTGGTTTAATTGGGCGACAGGGCTTGAGATGTCATTTCATCTCAATGTCGGGTAAAAGTCCCACAAAATTGGAAGCAACGTCTCCAAAATGACCTTTACAGTGTTGACGGGGACGTTAAACCTCAAACCAAACAAACAAACCAGACCCCCTGAGAAATCCCACTTTCATGCAGTAAAACTGGAGTTTACATGGGTATATATTTTTCTCTTATTTATACTCAAAAACATAGTTTGGGCGGCAGGGCTTGAGATGTCATTTCATCTCAATGTCGGGTAAAAGTCCCACAAAATTGGAAGCAACGTCTCCAAATTGACCTTTACAGTGTTGACGGGGACGTGAAACATCAAATCAAACAAACAAACAAACAAGTTAGAACCGGGTCTATGTTTTCATCACGTAAACAAGTCCACATTACGCAAACACGCCTATACATAACATTGCCATCTTTATCGCCGAAAAAAAGAAAATTTTATGATGAAAAATTGTGATACTTTTCTTATTTCTGCTCAAAATATAGATTGTGGGCACTCGCTAGAACCGCCTCATCGAGGCGGTTCTACCGAGTACCAACAATCTATATTTTAGAGAAGAAATAAGAAAAATAAGGTATACCCCCGGAAACCCAAGTGTTACTATATAAAAGTGGGGTTCAAGGGGTTCAAAATTATATGGGCATGTTTTCGCGATGCATGTGATAAAAACCCTCTAAACCCCACTTTATATAGAGAAAGTGAGGTTTATTAGGGGTATACATTATTCTTTTTATTTCTGCTCCAAAAAATAGTTTGTTGGTACTCGTTAGAAACGCCTCAACGAACACCCTCAGTCTGTTTTGGGTTTAGCGACACGTCAATCCTTGTCGGTCATTTTGTGTTGTCTACCAAAGAAAGGAAGAAAAGAGATAGAAGAAATAGTAGAAGAACAAAAACCTCTCGTAAGTCTGTCGAATAATGACATACAGAAAACGGCTTAGTCGCCCATTGTTGTTGTATGACCGTCGGCGAAATCTCGGCCAAGGCACAGCTGATGTGTACGACAGATTGCTGCTATCTTTTTACCAATACATTACGCAAACATGCCTATATAAATACATTGCCACCTTTATCGACGAAAAAATGAAAATTTTAAGATGAAAAATTGTGATATTTTTCTTATTTCTGCTCTAAAATATAGATTGTGGGTACTCGTTAGAACCGGCTCGATAGATTTTGTGTATTCGTTAGAACCGCCTCATCGAGGCGGTTCTAACGAGTACCCACAATCTATGTTTTAGAGCAGAAATAAGAAAAATAAGGTTTATCCCTGTAAACCCCAGTTTTACTAGATGAAAGTGGGGTACGAAGGGGTCAGAATTCATTACGATAACATATCCGTGTGATATAGTGCATTTTTTCAAACCTCGAAAAAGGTAATTTTTCTTATGAAAATTTGTGATGTTTTTCTTATTAATACTCCAAACATAGGTTTTGGGTGCTCGTTAGAACCGCCTCATTGAGGCGGTTCTAACGAGTACCCACAACCTATGTGTTGGAGCAGAAATGAGGAAAATAATGTTTACCCCCCAAAACCCCAGTTTTCTCTATATAAAGTGGGGTTTAGGGGGGTCTTTATTTCACGGACTTGTTCACGTGATGTATATAGGCATGTTTTCGTGATGAGGTTAATTCATTTGCTATGCCGGGCTTCGGTCAGGCTCCGACTTTGCTCTTTCTGCTGGAGTGTTTCAAAGAGTCAAGCAGGACTACATGCGTTCGATCTTTAGCACCAAGCGCTGTAGAGAATTGTATACCTTTTTTGGCGTACAAATAGGCAAAGACCACCTTCTACTGATGTGCAATAACTGGAACTGAGTTGTTATTTAACCCCTATCTTGCTGAATATTCATTTATGCCACACCTATTTCTGTCTAATAACCAATCAAATTACTTGATGTAATTTATTGCTACCAATTCATTAACTAAATGCCAAACAGTGTAGATCCTGATCAGATGGCTTCATAAGAAGCCATCTGATCTGGATCTACACTGTTTGCAAAGACAGGGGTTGTCGTGAACAGCAGGATAAGGGTTAAACATGCGCCACTGTTCAAGTCTGCCATGATTGCGTCCTTATACCCAGCATGTTATTCACGAGTACACAACGTTCCATCTTTCACTGTAGAACTTAGTTGCTGCGAAGGACTATTCTGAAGATACGACTTTTACCCTTATGAAAATGTCAGATTCAATAGGCAACACATCAATAGTGCAAAGCATGGGGCTTATGACACAGACTGTATGATGAGCTGCGCAAAGTCATAACCTTTTATACTCTGGCACCATTTAAGAACATATCAATAAGGTAATAAATAAGTCTATTATACAAATCAAGGAGCTTATGACACAGACTTTGATGCGCTCTTGCGCAAAGTCATAACCAGGCAGGGTTTAGGGCATCCATGAGTACAACTGATAATGTTTTTGTTTTACATGGAATAATTAATCATTTATTAAAAAAGAACAAAAGCTTTATTGTGCCTTTGTAGACTTTACAAAGGCATTCGACTATGTGGTCCGCGATATAATGTGGTATAAATTAATTAAACTTGGTGTAAGAGGTAAAATATTTAATATAATAATTTCAATGTATCAACATGTTAAATCAAAAGTGAAGTTTAATAAAAGCATCAGTAAGGGTTTCGAATGTAATTTAGGTGTTCGACAAGGTGAATGTCCCTCCCCTTTCCTCTTTGCTATATATGTATATGATCTCGAAGCAGAATTCCAGCTAAAAGGATGTGGCGGTATAGATGTTGGTTTTTGGTCTTTGGTCGGGTCCCTCGGAGTCTAACTGTTGGTTTTCTTTTGCTCCAGCAATTCTGTTGTTGTATGCTGTCGAGTCCTCGACCTTGTTTCATCTCTTTAGTTTTTTTTATTTATATGTTCTCGGAGATGTTACACTGATGAGTTAGGAAGCCTTCATGCGGACTTAAACAAATTAGTGTATACCGCGACAGAGGTAAGGACGAGGATTATGGCCATGTAAAATCGATTTAAGCCCCCCCCCCCCGTGGAATTCTTTCCACTTACCGTTCCAAGGCGGTTCTTCTGTGGCGGTTTATTTATGTTGTTGTTTGTTACTTCTTACTGTGTGTATCACTTGTCTTTTTATTTTGGATGGCCATTTGGCCATTTTGTGGGAAAGTAACTGTCCTTATGGCCATCCTTTTTTTAGGTTTCCAATATGGTCTGGTCGCTTCATGTTTGTGTTTCTTTCCCTTTGGTGTCTTTGATGGGTGGAGTAAGTTAATTGTATCGATTCCTGATCTTTGTCTTACTTCTGCTTTTCTAAAGATTTTTCTTTTATTATACGCTGACGATATTATACTTTTTGCACAATCAACCGACGAACTTCAAAATGAGTGAAACGTATTATCAGAATATTGTAATCGGTATTGTTTAGTGGTTAACACGCTCAAAACAAAAGTCATGGTTTTCAGATGAGGGGGCATTTTACCAAGAGATCTCAAATTTTATTATAATCAAACCGAATTATCTATTGTAAGAACATTTTCCTATTTAGGTATTGTCTTGTCTTTTCAACTATCTGGTCTTTTGCAGACTGTCAGAAGACCTTATCCGGACAGGCACTTAAAGTAATTTTCAAGTTAAACAGTTATCTTTACAGATTAACAAACAATACTGTTAGACATAGGATTGAACGTTTTGACAAACTAGTGACTCCTATTTTAAATTATGGGTCCGAGGTTTGGGGGTTTTGTCAAGCAAAGCAAGAACGCATATGTTTTTTTTTTTGTAAACACTTATTAGGTGATAAAACATTGACATAAAATGATTTTATATACGGCACACTTGGCAGGACGAATTATTGTACACAGAGAATATATATTATAGTTAAATGCTGGTTTAAAATTATTTATACAGATGAAAGAAAATATATTAAGCAGATATATAACGTTATGGTAAATGACATTAACAATAGACCAAACTTACAAAATTGGGCAGCATTAATTAAAAACACATTGTCTTGTCTTGGTTTCCTAGAAGTTTGGTTATCCCAGGGGGGAAGGAAATATTAAAATATTTTTATCTATTTTAAGACAATACTTAAAGATAATTTCATTCAAAACTGGCATGAGAGAAATGAGAACTCAAGCAGAGCGTCGATTTATAAACATTTCTGTATTTTCCAATATCAGCCTTATTTAGATATAGTAACAATAAAGAAGTTTAGAGTAGCAATGTCAAAAATAAGGGTATCTTCTCACAGACTCGCTATTGAAGCAGGTAGATGGAACAGACAACAACCAACACACAGAGAAGATCGCAAATGTTTGATATGCATGAAGTTAGAAGATGAATACCATTTTTATTTGAGTGCTTGCTGTATAGCAACGATAGAAAAATGTTTAATAAACTTTTTTTTTTTCTGAGAAGAATAAGTATGCAAACAACAGTTGAATTATTACGGTCAAATAATAAAAAAGAATTACAAAATTTCGCAGTATATATTCTTAAGTGTTTTGAAAAAACGTAACGATTTTATGTTGGTACAATAATCAAGTTTACAAGGTACCCACGACCTATGTTTTGTGGCGGCTGTGGGAGAAATAATATGGAGTTTGCGGGAGTCTCCAATTCTCGGTCTTGTTAACATGATGAATTAGTATGTATAGTACAAAAGCAGTACAAGAATAAACAGTTGTTTCAGGACATTAAAAAAACAGAGAACTCTCGTTATAACGACGATATTTGTTCCCTATTACTTTGCCGTTATAAAGATTTGGTCGTTATAAAGAATCCCAATTAGGAGTATGAAAAGTTTACAAAGGGCTTTTTTATTACTTGAGTGCGCGTTTTGTCGTTGTGACGAATGTCGGCATAAAGAGGGATGACTGTAGCATGTCCATTAGACATCATTAGGAACAAGAGAATGCTTCACAAATGCTAGTTTCTCTATAATGTCAGAACATTTCTGTATGTATAGTCTGTCGTGAGTAGCATATTTGTCTCGGCTCCTTTTAGGAAAGAAATATACAAACACACTGCTAGATATGCTTGTGTAACTTACAGAAATATTTTACACTGTCCGGTATGCTTATGTTGCTTTATAAATGTTTGTATATATGATTATTTGCTCAAGGGTCATACTTGACCTATTGCATGTAATACTTGATTATGTTGTAAGGTCAATGGAGGATGGCCTCGACCTCCACTGATCTATTACGAGGTAAATAAACTCCTTCTTCCTCTTCTAACCGTTGTTACTCTGGCACCATTTTCGACGGTTTCAGAACATACCAATAAGGTAATAAATAAGTCTATAATGCAAAGCAAGGAGCTTATGACACAGACTGTGACGAGCTCTTGTGCAAAGTCATAACCTTTGCTACTCCGGCACCATTTTCAACGGTATTAATAACATACAAATAAGGTAATAAATAAGTCTATTATGCAAAGCTATACGCTTATGACACAGACAGTGGTGAGCTCTTGTGCAAAGGCATAATAATCTTTGTTACTCTGACACCATTTTCATCGGTATTAAAGACGATTTTTTTCTTTTTTGTCGCGTTTTTACGGCGATAACGTTTTTATTTTTGATCAACATGCCCAGCGAGAAACTTGTAGAGGAGAAGCTCCGACAACTTTTCCAAAGGGGATCAGCCTCCACAACTGTATAAATGTTCCTCTAATCAGATGGACATTTTACATTTTTGGACTTTTTCGATAAAAACTTAAGTCCAGTTCTGTCACTCACACTATCCAAAAATGTAAGCAAATGTCCAGCCTGTTTGTAATGATATCTATAAATGGATAAATCCCATGCAGCCAACGAAGCGTCCAACTGAATGGAGAATAATTTAATGACCCTCATAATTATCCATCAGGCAAGCACAGAACAGACGACAAATCGCCAAACCATTCCCTCAAGGCGGGACTTGTGGAAACAGAAAATTTCGCGCAAGCTTGAAATTGTAGAAATCTCCATCTGATTACAGCTCTGCTCAGATAAATTATGGAAGTGAAACCTTTTCGAGAAGTTGGTGGAGCTTCTCCTCTACACTTTGCTGGCTTTGATCAAAAATCAAAAACAAAAAAGTTATCGCCGAAAAACGTTTTTCTGGCACCATGTTCGACGGTATAAAGAACATACCAATAAGATAATAAATACATCTGTTATGCAAAGCAAGGAGCTTATGAAACAGTCTGTGATGAGATATTGAGCAAAGTCATAACCTTTGTTACTCTTGCACCATTTTGGACGGTATTAAGAACATACCAATAAGCTAATAAATAAGTCTAGATCTATTATGCAAATCAAGGAGCTTGTGACACAGATTGTGATGCGCTCTTATGCAAAGTCATAATCTTTGTTACTCTGGCACCATTTTCGACGGTATTAAGAACATACCAATTCGATTATAAATAAGTCTAGATCCTTTATGCAAATCAAGGAGCTTATGACACAGGTTGGGATGCGCTCGTATGCAAAGTCATAACCTTTGTTACTCTGGCACCATTTTCAACGGTATTAAGAACATACCAATAAGGTAATAAATAAGTACATTTTGCAAATCACGAGCTAATGACATAGACTGTGTGATGCGCTTTTGTGCAAAGTCATAACCTTTGTTACCCTGGCAACATTTTCGACGGTTTTAACAACATACTTATAAGGTAATAAATAAGTCTATTCTGCAAAGCAAGGAACTTATGATACAGACTGTGGTACGCTATTGTGCAAAGTCATAACATTGTTACGCTGTCACCATTTTCAACGGTATTAATAACATACCAATAAGGTAATAAATAATAAAAATCAAAAATGAGTTTCTTTTAGAGCAATGAAAACATTCATAAGAAAGAATATGGGTCATATTACGTAGTTTCGGCTAATAAAGCCTCATCAGTGACCCTGTAATGATCCGGCAAAGAAAGCCAGAGGAAACATACTGCGATTTTGCGAATTTCGAATGGGCAGTCGATTCAAAGACTGATATAAATCAAAATGGGGTCCAAATAATTAAAAACCTGTCTAGAATATGAGTCTAAACCAATAATTTATTTCTGATTTCTCAGAATATTCACGCTGATCTCAAAGGACCATAAGTAAAATATAAACTGCACTAGGGTTGATGTACGGGGAGACGTTTTACGGCCGCCACACGGCACAACACTAGCTGCAGTGAAGGCAAATAAAAATAAAAAATGAGTTCCTATAAGAGCTTTGTATAAGTCTATTATACAAAGGAAGGAGCTTATGACACAGACAGTGATAAGCTGTTGTGCAAAGTCATAACCTTTGTTACGCCGGCACCATTTTCAACGGTTTTAGAACATACCAATATAATAGGTTCCTCATGCTCTTTTCCATAATAAGAGAAATATTTCTGCAGCTTGTTATCTTTTCTCATTTGTAGATATTTCATTCAAAAATCACGGTTGTCATTTCTCTGTGTAGAGTTCGTAGTATTTTGGTTTCAGCGTTTCTGTGTAGCGATATGGTTTGTGCCCAGGAACTTGGGAAAAATGTTTCACGTAAGATGGGAAGCACAGCACGGACTATTCCGGAAAATCGGTACCCTTAAGAGAATATCGAGCTGTAGCTAAGAAATTTTATACTTGACTTCAAGGAACAGTTTGTTTGAAACCAACTGACATTTTTGGTGTTCTCCCAGGCCAACCATTAAGATAACCGCCTTTCAAACGTGTTAGACCAAGACAAAAAAGAGGGTCATACTCCGATTTATCGTTCTAAGAAGTTACAGTCTACTCTCTCTGAATGATGCCCTTGGTTATGTCAGGATTTGGAAAATCACCCATCACGCTCAGATGGAGATCGACATTAATGGAATGACCTGAGCACACATGTGAATCACCAGGACACCACAATATATCGTGGATCAAATATGACATTTATTTTGTTTAGGAAATTTTGTAATCTATCATCCCTGCAATCAGACAGAACACTTCGGATGAGACACCACTCCAAAGTAATTTTGGCAACTGTGGTTGAGACGGACACTGAACCTACTTGTCTACCTTCAGTGTATTAGAAATATCCGTTTTCGTTCTCTCAGCCTCAAGATTTTTCCGGAATGGTCCTAAAAACCTTCACTAGTTTTTCACACGAAACATAAATTCGCATTTGTAATTCCATATCTTTGCCTTATTGCCTCTCAAACCATTCACGTATATTCCATCATACTTAAGAAGTTCTAACAGTATTCGAATAATCTACATAACATATTAGATATTCAGATGAAAGGACATTACAATAAATAAACTTCACTTTCTAACATAGATCATGGTGTCCCACGATACATTTTACGGAATCAGTCTATTATGATCTGTCTTTTAATACCGGTTTTAAACATTTTCATTTCACTCTTGTTTTGCATCTGTTTCATCTCACTGTTCACCAGAGTTCTGTTCTCTACTCCAAAACGTATTTTATTTCTTTTCTTAACGTTTTCTTCGGCTAATATTATCGACATGCAAATTTCAGTAATGATTCTTTTCTGAAATATCTTTTTATGTTTCTATTTTAACGTTTGTTGTGTGTGACTCGAACATGTTGATTGACCTAAACATTCATAGGTCACCAATATTATAATTCACTCCAATTGCACAGCAATTCTTATACGAATGTTTTACATGGTCTTCCGTCTCTAGCAGTTCAGCAAGAAAAGGGTGCACTTCACATTTTGATTGAGATCATTCTTAGTTTATCACAAAAAGAAAGATTGACTCTGTTTATTTTACATACACGAGTACCCTATATATTAAAATATCAGTTGATGAATATTATAAGGTTGCGTAAGGAACGTAATGGACACTTTTTATGGGATGTTGTGTTTCAAACTTGCTATCTTCTACATTTTGCTGTGCCACGACTTTGGATTATACACAATCAATATGCTTACTTAGAAATGTTCTGTAAAAGGGTTATCCTTTGGAAGCAAGGAATACACCACAGAACTGAAAAATATGGAGTGTGCATGTTTTCTGGGCCAGACTAGCTAGTTTCGGCCAATTAGGCCTCATCAGTGACCCTCAGATATTTTCAAAATACCACAATGGAATCAATGATCCCAAAGGACAAGAAAATATAATCTACACTATGATGTAGGGCAGGAAGACATGTAACTGCTATAAGCACTTTAGTCACAAATATTAGTATAAAGCTGCCGCAAGATGTCGTTTTATTATGTTTCTCATTTGTTTCATATGAAGATCACAAGTACAGAAAACATAATTACAATTCATGCATAATAATGTTATGTCTCTTGACTGTAAAAATTACATTTTTCCATAAATTCAATTGTAGGTTGCGGGTCAAAATAATGTAAATGACATAAAATCATATTTATAAGGGCATTACAAGAGCATGTTAACGTGGTGAAAATGAAATTAGATAAACACTAGCCAATATTTTTTGTAGGAATGTACATAATAATAATAATAATAATTATAATAATAATAATAATGATAATAATAATAATATCACAACAACTACTACTACAACAAAAACTAATGCTAATAATAATATTTTTTATAATGAAAACGATGAAGACAATTATTAAACTACTACTACTACTACTACTACTACTACTACTACTACTACTACAAGTTGGGCCCCCAGAAGCTTCTGTGGTGTAGTGGTTATGCTACTCGCCTGATAAACCAGGGATTGCAGGATCGATCCCGTCCTTCTCCAGACTTTCGGATGAGTCTTTAAACCGCGGCCTCGTCTCCGTATGACCATAGCTGTTGGTGGGAGTTAAAACTGAAACAGACTCACTCACTACATGGGATCCTGCCCATCGGGGTTTGTAGAAATAAATTTAGCAGCATAATGTTTCCACGCAGAGCTGAAACCGACCGCACATAAGTACTGGTAAACTGCTTAGAAGGTATAAGACTGTCGAGGCAAAATGATGCGAGTCGGACGGATCCTATATATATAAATAATTTGGCCTGTTTGGGCGTTAGGGCTTGAGATGACATTTCATCTCAATACGGGGAATAAGTGCCACAAAATTTGAAGCAATGTCTCCAAAATGACCTAAATAGTGTTGCTACTACTAATTCTACTACTTATAATAATGATAATAATTTTAATAATAAAAAAAAATAATAATTGTACTCTAACTGCAACTCTTACTATGAATCTGGTATCATCATGAAAGCACGCCTATATAATTTTAACCCCCTTGAACCCCACTTTTATATTGTAAAAGTGGGGTTTACAGGGGTTAACCTTATTTTTCTTATTTCTGTTCAAAATATAGATTGTGGGTACTCGATAGAACCGCCTCGATGAGGCGGTTCTAACGAGTACTCACAATCTATATTTGGAGCAGAAATAAGGAAAATATCACATTTTTTCATACTAAAAGTTTAGTTTTTTAGGCAAAAAATTTACACTGTTTTAGTATAGGCGTGTTTTCGTAATGTTCTCTATTTACCTTACTTCAGTTATGCAGGTTAACTGATTAAGCACCATGAACAAACAGCGTCCCTCTATCCTAGTACATTAAAATAGAACTGCAGGCAATGATTCGATACTTTCGAATCGAAAGTTGGATTGAACTGAAACTTGATGGGATACATCAGGATGGCTTGAGGATTCAGAATTGCTATAACCGTTCCATGCAAATATCACAGATGACCAAAGTGGTGATCGTCTTGAATATCGTCAAACTGCATGTGCTCCCGAATCGTTAGTCGAACTGAGCCGCATTCGGTGGGAGGTTTTGTGGTCAAATCGGAGATTGAGACTTAATAAAGAGGAAGTTCAATCAATTTTAGTTTAGTTTGGTTGCAGTTATTTTAGTTGTACCTTCTCCTTTTGTAAGTTTAACAGCCAATCAATGCCTACGAAACAAATTACTGGTTCTAGTATTCTGCAGTGCCTAGAGAAATCTGGGAACCAGTCGACCATGGCCGAACCATCCTATCCACGTTGGTCGAACCATAGAAACTAAACTGAAGTCACTTCCTCTAACCAAAGACTGTTCGAAACCCATGGTATACTTTAGTCACAGGTTTACTTATAGGAACAAGGTAGAAGTTTAGGAAAATTCAGGCAGTAAGGTCATGAAATATGATTATTTACACAAGTCATTTTTGATGACCTCTGATGGGAGATTCACTGCTAGATACAAGCTCCAGCTTATATCTCTCTATAGGTGATACCATATCATTTATTCAAACAGTTGAAACAAACCACTATACCAACACTTCATGAATTATCCTTTCCATCCAAAAAGCACATCTTTTGCGTGTATAAACATCAACTAAGTAATATTAGAGATAAGTTCTTCAGCCATCAACTGGTGATTATTTAACGAATTCTATCATTGTTAAGAAGCTATAAATTGAATTCGCTGATAAAAATAGGATCCATCTGAGAAGGGGGTTCTAGTACTTTGTTGATTAGTGACAGCGGTTCTTACATCGAACTCGTTCAAAGTCATTCGGATTGCCGCTGCAGTGGCCATCTTCAAAATCTTTAACCGACATCCGCTTCTGAACGTGGTCTTACTAAGCTGAAAGTTGGTTAAGGGCAGTTCGGACAAAATGAAGATTCAGAATTGCATAAATTCAGAAAGTCAAGATGGTTTATGTTTTGAAAATCTTCAAACCACATGTTTATCCGAACGGGCAGTGAGAATGAGTTGCAACATGGTAAGTGGCTTTGAAATGATACTGAGATTCAGAATTGCTAACTTTGTTGCGTTCCAGGGTCCAAGATGGCTGCCATGGCATCTACACCCTCCATTCCGCATAAACATCAGCTCTTCTTGAATCCTGTGACGGACTGAGCTGTTCAGATACTTAGTCAGAGACATCAAGGTAACATGAAGAGTCAAAATTGCTAAAGATCTGGTAGCCTATATGACATCTATGGCGCAGAGCAACAAATCATTGTCAGCATAATCCAGGTAGGCGATTTCTGGCCAACGGACCTGTAGTTTGATTTGGTTGATTTCTGTGATATTCTATGGTTTATATATATGATACAAAAACTTGTGAGTTTTGATATTTTGAATTATGCATTAGAGCAGGTTTCAGCATGCTAGCAATACATAACGATAACACACCCGTGTGACATAGTGCATTTTTTCACAGTTCCAAAATGGCTACTTATTTTATGAAAATCCGGGATATTTTTCTCACAAATACTGCAAACATAGATTGTGGGTACTCGTTAGAACCGCCTCATTGAGGCGGTTCTAACGAGTACCCACAACCTATGTCTTGGAGCAAAAATAAGAAAAATAATGTATACCCCCGTAAGCCAAGTTTTCTCTATATAAAGTGGGGTTTAGGGGTGTTCATTTCACGGACGTGTTCACGCGATGAAGAAATGTACCTCTAGTCTGTCACATATTCACATACACACAGAAATTCCTCAACAAATACCGAAAGTCTAAAAGGCATGTGAAATGAGACGCAAGCCCTTATGCATGTACATGCATGAAATTAATGAATGTGTGCCAAATAGTGCAGATGCAGAAAAACGCAGGTATGCAACATGCTTTCACCCTATGACAAATTCGTTTGGAAGACGATATAGCCAGGACATGACAAATAGAAGTAAAGAAGACAATGATCAGGAATCGATACAATTACCTCACACATCCCATCCATCACGAGGAGAAGAAACACCAACATAAAACAATTTCACGATAAGTAAAACGTCACAAGCGGAAAGCCAAAAAGACAGTTACCTACACCCCCCCCCCCCCTCACACACACACACACACGTGCAAAAAAAAAAAAAAAAATGGCCAAACGGCTATCCAAAATAAAAAGGAATTAGTAGTACATACATGCAAAGACGAACTATAGCAATAATATACCACAATAGAAGAACCGCCTTGGAACGGTCAGTAACAGTTTAACTGGGTGGTCGGAGGGATAGGGGGATGTGGGGAGGCTTAAATCGATTTTACGAGGCCACAATGCTCTCCTTTGCTTCTGCCGTGGTTTAGACGAATAATGTGTTCTGTCTGCGTGAAGGATTTCTAACTCATCAGAACAACATCTCCGAGATCATGAAAATCAAACGAAGACAGAGATGAATCAACGATGACGGCTCGACAGCATGAAATAAGACTGTGCTCCTCTTTCCTTAAAGAGTAATCCTAACACAACGCGCCTATATAGGAAATGAAAATAACTGTGTTTTATTCTACAACAAATCACGACAAGGAAAAGCGTGACGAGTGACGTCATTAAAACAGCCAATTTATGACGTCACTAGTGGATTTCCTTGACGTTAGACGGTGTAAGGTCATATTCTCGCATCGAAAACGTTAGAAAAGGATATAAATGCATGTGTTTCAGTCGATAATTTTAGCGGGATTTCTTCTAACAATGGCCAAATGTTGTGATTTTTTGAAGGAAACAACAGCATTATTGCCGGTTTTCAGCCTGTTAGAATCGAAAAAGATCAGCTCTAGACTGTGATTTGTTGAGTAATAAATCACAGCTTGCCGGTCAGTTGTAAGTAGATCAAATCACGCGCGCTACGCGCCCGTGATTTGATCTACTTACAACTGACCTCCAAACTGTGATTTATTACTCAACAAATCACATTGAGAGCTGATCAATTTCTTAGTTCCATCGACCCCCAGGCGCACCACATTTATTCCTTACAGCGTATGACCTGTTTTGATGGACCACAAAGTTCATGGAAGCAAGTTATTGTCGCCCTTGTATTTGAAGGCTGACAAATACTTAGCAGTTTAGCAATGAAGTCCGGGCGACGAAACCCTACGTCCCAGTCATCTTGCGAAAAAAGTAACAAATAAGCAAGTTATTGTTTTTGGCTGATTAGCCCTAATTGTGTAGTAACAGTCACAACAATTTATTCAAGGCGAATTTGTCTGTCATTGGTAGATACACTGCCAACCCGTCAAACTGACATCTGAGTAGACCTGACATTTGTAGAAGTCTAGATATTTACGGTCCAAGTTTTTTCCCTAAGTCTAGTTCTCTATCTAATGTATGTACAAAGGCACAAAAGCGACAAAACTGACAGGAGCAGTACCCCAGATTATTCTCATCACACACGCCAATATAATTTTGAACCCCTCAAAGCCCACTTTAATAAGTTAAACTGGGGTTTACACTAGTGTACATTTGTTTTTCTTATTTCTGCTCAAAACATAGATCGCGGGTATTCGTTAGAACCGCCTCGGCGAGGCGTACTTATGAGTGCACACAAATAATGCTTGTAGCAGAACTATGAAAAATATCAAATCATATGAAATTTTATCTGATTTTTTTCATTTTTTGGGGGTGGTAAGATTTTCAATATATTTGAAAAGGCATGTTTTCATAACGTGATGAAAATCTTATTTTCTTTTGGTTTGTTTTAGTTTAACGACCGATTCAACACTATTTAGCTCATATCGAGCCACTCAGTTAACCTTACAACACTTGCTGGACAGGCTTATTCATATTTGTACAGTGTACATTCTTTCGCCAGAAACTGGCAACTGCCCTTCTTGAATCGGCCAAAGGGAAAGAAAGAATGCTGCCAACTCCCGGCAGGTATCAAATCTGTGACCTCCTGAAAAGCCCCCGCCCATAGGGGTTTGAAGAAATATATGGGCTGCATGATGCTTCCACGCAGAGCTGAATCCGGCCCGCACACTAGTACTGGTAAACCGCTTAGAGGATCTAAGCCTGTCCAGGAACCGCGGTGCGAGGCGGACCATCCATGCTAATAAACCCTATTGGTTTCATTGGGCGACAGGGCTTGAGATGTCATTTCATCTCAATGTCGGGTAAAAGTCCCACAAAATTGGAAGCAACTTCTCCAAAATGACCTTTACAGTGTTGACGGGGACGTTAAACCTCAAATCAAACAAACAAAATGTGACCTCCTGATCATGAGTCAGACGCGCATCGGACTAAGCTATTCATTAATTACAAGGGCGGCCTCCGCAGCTCAGTCGAATGCGCGTCAGATAGATGGTCAGCAGGACTTGGGTTCGATACCTGCCGGGGTCGGCAACATTTTGTCTTGGAGATTGTTCATGAAATCTTTTCTACGTTCATTTTCTCCCTTCCGCTGATTCAAGAAGAACAGTTGTCAGTTTCTGGCGAAATAATGTTAACCGCTTACCGCTATAAGCTTGGAAAGTGTGGATAGGTAAACTGACCGGCTCAAAAATGACCTAAAATAGTGTAAACTCCAATACAAAGAAAACAAAATTCATTAATTACAAACCCAATCTTTCTTTAAGAATTACATTGTGTCACCTTTTGTATCAAAAAGTGAATTCATTAAATGTGCTTTGGGAATCCATTTACATGTAACAGTTTTGTTGACTTCTTTTTGCATTTAATTCAGCCTTTTTTTTTGTTAAGTTCACATGTCAAAATCTTTTGTATGAGTGGAAAGCTCTTGTCGCATGCCAAATATGAAGGCTCTATCGGAAACGTTCCAAAAGTTATGACCAATGCACAAGCATATGAAGGTTCTATCTTACACGGTTCAAAAGTTCTGATAAATTAGGTCGCAGTTCAAGGTCACAGGTCAAAATCGTTTGCTTGAGTGGGCAGTCCTTGTCACGAGGGACCTATATGCCAAATATGAAGGCTCAAAAGTGACGATAAGTAGGCCACAGGTCAAAGTCAAGGTCATATGTCATAAAGCACATTTTCTTTCATTAAGTTCGAGTCCGAGCCTACGACCGCGTTCGCAATGGAATCTGTGGTTTCCTGTTCGGAGTTTAGCGAAATATAAATCTCTGTTGGTTAGATGGGACTTTTAAGAAATCAAGCTTCTAGTTGTATTGTGTCCTTAAACAGTCTATAATTTAAACCTTTGGTGGAACCATCTTATTTGGCACTCCGTGTTTGCAAAAGCTGACTTTGTAGAATGTGTTTAATCAATGAGCTATAATGTGGACTTGCGGACTGGTTTCTCTGGATATCCGGTACACCAACAAACAAACAAAAACAATATGTCCCCGGTAGCCATCACAAAAACACGCCTATAATTTTGATCCCCTTTAACCCCACTGTTAAGTAGTAAAACTGGGGTTTACAGGGGTAAACATTATTTTTCTTATTTCTGCTCAAAATATAGATTGTGGGTACATGTTAGAACCGCCTCATCGAGGCGGTTCTAACATGTACCCACAACCTATATTTTGAGCAGAAATAAGAAAAATATCACAATTTTTCATCATAAAATCGTCACATTTACGGCGAAAAAATAGTATGTATTTGTATAGATGTGTTTTCGTAATGGCTACCGGGGACATAAAAGAAAAGAAAGGAAACAAGACACAAGAGAGAATGCATCATGCCACACGGGTGTGTCATTCTAAACACTAATGCTATCTTTGCAATATACAACAGATTATAACTCTGGGCAGACGCTTAACATGAAATGTCAATCTCTGTTTTCTTTGACATATGCAGAGTACATTATGCTCCATAATATTGCTTGGGATGTTTGTTTGTCAACTTGTGTATGAATTGTCATTCGAATCACATTACATGACAGTTTATTGTTTATTTCAGTCTCATCATGGTACATAAAATACACATATAGAGATACATAAAACACTGACAGACAATAAAACAGTACCATGCCATTCTTAAACAGAATTATAAGAGACCACGTCAGCTGCACCAACATACAGTGCATTAAAAGATTATGCCTAAATCACTTCAACATGCCCATGCCATAATGGCCACCCCACTAACATTGCTTAAAACGACAGAAAGTGAAATCTTTTTTCCCCTACACGGCCTAGGCACCAAAAGTTCGCTCGTGGCAGCCCCCATAAGCCAGCCAACCCACAGCACAAACGACAGTTTAAAATATACCCTACATAGTTGCAATTTTTCACCAAATAAAACAGGACCCATCATCGTGCTCATCGCATGGACATGTTGACTCAATAAGAAAATGAAATATACAGTATACATGGTATATATACAAACATGTATTCTTCCATATTTTAACATGGGGGTTTCACGTGAACGTAATTAATTACAAAACCAATGTTTGTATCGAAAATGTGCTTTTGGTATCCATTCAATACAACTAAATAGTTTTGTTCACGTCTTTATGTTTCAAGGCTTGTGTACATTTAAATGTTGGACTTTTACCAAGTATTGAGATGAAATTACATCTCAATCCCTGCCGCCCAGACAAACCAAAAGGGTTAATATGTAGGGACGGTCCGACTCTCATCACTTTGCCTAGGCAGGCTTAGACCTCTACGCAAGTTACCAGTATTCGCCTTTGCAATGAAACTGGAACGTGAACTTATTGCTTTTGTTGCTGTTGTTTCACGTAACATTGACATTGTGTAACAATTTGAACGGAAACATCCATCGCCTTTAAATTCTTTAATACGTACATGTAACATTGACGAAAGCACGCCTGTTCAAATATATTGAAACTTTCACCATGAGAAAAATGAAAATTTTCAGATAAAATTTATAAAAAACATTTCTTATATTTCTGCTTAAACCATCGATTGTGGGAACTCGCCGAGGCGGTTCTAACGGGTACCCACAATCTATGTTGTTGAACAGAAAGGAGAAAAACAATACATACGCCTGAAAACCCAAGTTTTACTCTGAAAAAGTGGGGTTTAAATGGGCCAAAATTATATTGGCGTATTTTGGTTATGTATCCATATTTGAACAGTAACATCTTCCGTCGCATTTACGTCGTATCTTTTTTAACTGTGTTACATTACTTTTGTTTCTTTTCTTTTATTCTGAAATAATGACTGGCAATACATTACTCTGAAGGCTTTCAGAGAATTCTTGTGTACTGTTGCGCCCCCGCGTAATGAGAAACACATATACACGTCAACACATATAATGTTATTGCAAATAACTTCATTTTAAACGCGTTGGCTGTATGTTTGAATTGCTACTGGAAGGGGATATATTGGTACAGACACCATAATTTGGAAAACTCTCGCTAAATTACGAATTAATTCATTTTTCTCTGCTATTACACTGAATATACACCATTCTCACCTGAAAATAATTATCGTCAGTGTTGGCGTTGTTATTATTTGAATAAACATTTTATTATCAATTAATAGAGCGTGTTGTAAATAAATAAATTTTGTTTGTTTGATTGAAGTTTAACGTCCCCGTCAACACTGTAAAGGTCTTTTTTGAGACGTTGCTTCCAATTTTGTGGGATTTTTACCCGACATTGAGATGAAATGACTTCTCAAGCCCTGTCGCCCAATGAAACCAATAGGGTTTATAAGCAAGGGCGGGGTGCTGGGGGGGGGGGGGGGGGCGGTAATTAAATAAATAAAAGGTTCTTCAGTAAATTTACGTACATGCATAGGAAGGTTTTGCTTTATTACATCAATTCTGATATATGAGTCGGCGCACAGCATTTATTACCATTTATATGTGCGCCCAGCTAAGACACAGATCAGCCTGCGCATCCATATACTCTGATCAGAGATTTCTACTGCTGCATGAAGGAGCATTGGGCCCTTAGCTATCGTTAGAGCGCACAACGAAGACTCTGATCAGACTGCGCGGATGCGCAGGCTGATCAGAGTCTTCGCTGGGCGCACATGTAAATTGTAGGAAATGCTGTGCCCCTGCTCAAATGATTTTATCTGTAGACAGGACAATGGTAGTAATCAAAGCATTATTGATACTAAACCACGTTTTGGAGTTTTGATGTTTTGCAGTTCGTTGTATTTAAATTTTAATCAGTTTTGTCGAAATTTAATGATCTTCTCTTTAAGCCGAATCAAAGCGGACTAATTAATGACGCGGATCCAACCATCAATCATCCTCAGACATCAGTAGCTACAACCAATCACCAAGATAAGATAAAAATCGACATCAATTCATTTTATTTTCTACTCTGCCAATTAAAATTTTACCTGAAGCCGAGTTATGGAATTTCTGGATTCCGGCGTTCGCGTGGCTCATGAAATCATCTGCCAGAGTTGCCATAGTAATGCAAACAGCCGAATACCAGCGGGTAATAATGATTACAAGTCATTTTATTGGTTAGTAGTATCTCGGAAAGCCGTAATAATGGTCAGTCTAGAAATATTGCAGGCCACGTGGTTAAAATTAATGCGCTCAAGGTATGCGCAGATTTCAGCGTAATATCTTCTCCTGTCAAACTGATGACATTGTTAATTGATCATAAACATGATCATTAATATTCGCTTCTTTGCCTGCCCATTCCCTACCCAGCATCAGGATGACACACCTATGTAATTTTGACCTCCTTGAACCCCACTTTTATACAGTAAAACTGGGGTTTACAGGGATAACCCTAATCTTTCTTATTTCTGCTCTAAAATATAGATTCTGGGTATTCGTTAGAAAAGCCTTATTGAACTGGAGCTCAAAATCCATTACTCTATGTGAATTTCCATGGCTTGGAACTGGAACTATGTGACGAAACATCACAAAAGCACGCCTATATAATTTTGAGCCCCTTGAATCCCACTTTATTCAGTACTTTAAATGTGGGGTTTATAGGGGAAAACCTTGTTTTTTCTAATTTCTGCTCTAAAACATAGATAGTGGGTATTCTTTAGAACCGCCTCATTGAGCCGGTTCTAACGAGTACCCACAATCTATATTTTGAACAGAAATAAGAAAAATATCACAATTTGGCATCTTCGCTGCGGTGCAGTGGTAAAGTATCGGACTCGAGATCGAGAGGTACCGGGTTCGATCCCCACGAGCGGCAAGTGCAAGAGACTTTATCCACATTGCGTAGTACTGGTTTCTTCCCAGGAAAAGAGGGCCACATGGAATGTTAGTACTAGTTTACTAAATGTGTTACCCTCTATAAATAAGGTCGATTATTATTATTATTATTATTATTATTATTATTCTCTTAAAATTTTCTTTATTTCGGCGGTAAAGTTTACAATGTATTTGTATGGGGAGTTTTCGTAATCACGGGGATGCTTATGTTTCTTCGGGTAATAATAGAAATTGCAAATACTAAAATGTCCCTTTTTTGGAGTGGCGGTCCATAAGTTGAGTTAGTCATTATGATAACGTACATGTTTTTGTTTTTTGTTTCATTCGATGTTTAATGTCCCTGTCAACGCTATATAGGTCATTTTTGAGACGTTGCCTGACAATTTTGTGGGACTTTTACCCGACATTGAGATGAAATGACATCTCAAGCCCTGTCGCTCAATGAAATCAATAGGGTTTATATGCATGGACGGTCCGACTCGCACTGCGTTGCCGTGAGAGGCTTAGATCCTCTAAGCGCTTTATCAGTACTCGTGTGCGGCCAGATTCAGCTCTGCGTGGAAGCATCATGCAGCCCATTTATTTCTCCAAGCCCCGGTGGTTTGGGGACAATAACGCATAAGTTACAAATAGCATTCTCCACTCCATTTTATTCTTCTTTTTGCCACTTCAGTGTGTTAATCTTTAACTGCATCTAAAAAAGTGTTTGTTTATGTCGCCTGCTGCATCTTATTGCAACCTTTCAAACATTGGTTTTTTGCATACAGACAAACAGTGTAGACCCCAATCATACTTCTCCTAGAGGAGCAGTCTGATCTGGGACCACACTGTTTGCACCGTTTTAGATTCATCGTGCAGGTTCACCATGCATTAACCTTTGCCAGGTCCAGTTGAACCCGTTTGAACACAAGGCTGCAAGCGGCCGGGTTTTCAAATGTCTTTTGAGGGACGCGGCAAATGATATTGCATTGAAATATCCATGGATGATCGTTACTCTTGCATAACGTACGAGTCCATCGTCATTCTTGGATCGCTATCATGGCCAAGCCGAAAGTGTCCCACGTGCGTACGAGACTTCATTGACCTCATCCGCCATATCCGGACCAAAGATCTCACATCGCAAGCTTTCTCAGTGCGGAAATCGTGGTCTTCTTCGAATACGAACACAGTGTTATTATTACTACGATTCCAACGGCACGCTCAAAATTGTGCAATTATAACTCGTCAAACGCGACTATAAAACCAACATAAAGGGCTAGTTCAGAACGTGGTTATCAATGACGTCAGTTCCGCTTTGACATCCAGCTGTCATCATAAAATTTTAAAATGCTACGTTCAGGACAACGTTACGTCACTCAACGCTAACTAAACAAAGCAAGGCCAATCGTGCGAGTTCAAAAGATCAAAACCCATGTTCAAACAGCCGCGAATTTCATTATTAGAACATGGATTTTATTATCGACCCATTCAAGAAGCGCTTCTAACAGCTATGCACATGTACATAGGGTTTTATGCGCGATTCTAACACATCGCGCCTATATAGGCAAAGGAAAATAACTGTGTTTTATTCCACAAAAATCACGGCAAGGAAGGACTGGACGAGTAACGTCATTAAAAACTACCAATTTATGACGTTACTAGTCGATTTGGTGTAACGTCATTTTCTCGCATCGAAAACGTTAGAAAAGGATATAAATGCATGTGTTTCAGTCGATAATTTTAGCGGGATTTCTTCTAACAATGGCGAAAAGTGGTGAGATTTTGAAGGAAACAACCGCATTATTGTCGATTTTCAGCCTGTTAGAATCGAAATAGATCAGCTCTAAATTGTGATTTGTTGAGTAATAAATCACAGTTTGTCGGTCAGTTATGCGCTACGCACTCGTGATTTGATCTACTTTACAACTGACCTCCAAACTCACAGTAAGAGCTGATCTATTTCTTAAATATATATCTTTTAGGAACGAGAGTACCATATATATATAGCTGGCGGGTGGACGATTTGGCCAGCGGACGATTTGGCACGGACGATTTGGCCTAGTAGGACAATTCGCCCTAGGACAATTTGGCCAGCCAAAATTATTGGGTAGGACAATTTGGCCAGATTGATTTCTCTTGGCGGTTTTACCAATTCTTATTCTATCAATCATTCCATTAGCATTTTTTTTTCATTTGGCTGCATGTTTTCATCAAATATTTCATCTGAGGGTATACATTATTTTTCTTATTTCTGCTCCAAGACATAGGTTGTGGGTACTCGTTAGAACCTATGTTTGAAGCATAAATAAGAAAATTATCACGGATTTTCACCAGAAAAGTAGTCATTTTGGACATGACATTGTGAAGAAATGAACTGTGTCGCACAGGTGTGTTATCATAATGGGTATCGAACCTGCGGCCAGTCAGATGCGCTAACGAGGCCGGCATAGAGGGATAGGGGAGACAAAAATAAAATACATTACGATAACACATCCGTGTGATATAGTGCATTTTTTTCATACCTCAAAAAAGGTAATTTTCTGATGAAAAACCGTAATATTTTTCTTATTTATACTCATAACATAGGTTTTGGGTGCTCGTTAGAACCGCCTCATTGAGGCGGTTCTAACGAGTACCCACAACCTATGTCTTGGAGCAGAAATAAGGAAAATAATGTTTACCCCCGTAAACTCCAGTTTTCTCTATATAAAGTGGGGTTAAGGGGGGTCTTCATTTCACGGACTTGTTCACGTGATGAAACAGACAATACGCAGATAACTTCACAATTCAATTCACAAACAAAACATACTTCTGACAAGAAATACGAAAGTTTGTTAACAAGTATTTTTAGGTCAGAAAAATATCACAAAAACACATCTTTTAAATTTTGACCCCCTTAAACCCCACTTTAAAATAGTGAAACTGGGGTTTACAGGGGTAGACATTATTTTTCTTATTTATGCCCAAAACACATATTGTGGGTACTTGATAGAACTGCATAGTCGAGGCATTTCTAATGGATATCCACAATCTGTTGCGAGCAGAAATATGAAGTTTATTTTTTGTCTGAAAATTTTCTTTTTTAATAAAACAAAAATACAATGTATTTGAATAGGTGTGTTTTCAAGTTGTGTTTTGGGTGGGTTTGCAAACATTAATCATAGCTCCAGACAAGGAGGCGAAGCAATTACTATTTCATAATATAAACGTGTGGGTACCTTCATGAGTTGCCTCATAATTAAGAAAGCGAGGAACCAAGACCAGTCAGCAAATCAGTTAGCCAATTAATCATGAATAAAAGAAAATGCAATTAATCTTGTTTTCCAGCCAATTGAAACAAAACCATTAAATTTATTTATTTATTTATTTATTTATTTATTTATTTATTTATTTATTTATTTATTTATTTATTTTATAATTTATTGTATTTTTTGTGTTTTGGGGATTATAGTTAACCATTTTTATTAATTTGCACATAAAGAATATCTCAGGCCAAAAGTTATAAAAATTTAAAAACAGCAACAAAAAAAATCTAATTTTTTAAAATCTTCTTTAAAATGTTCCTTCCACATATTCAAACATTACTGTATATTAAAAACAAACCTTAAACATTACATTTTCACTAGTTTAAACTAGTCATTATATTAATCTGGCCAAATTGTCCTACCCAATAGTTTTGGCTGGCCAGATTGTCCTAGGCCAAATCGTCCGGGCCAAATTGTCCGCTGGCCAAATCGTCCTACATTCTATATAGCTTGGGGCCGAGGTTTTCAGTGCTGCGATTCTGAGCGATTTGGAAACGTCCATATCGAACACATGAAAATAAAATGTGTATTGGTATTATTATTATTATTATTATTATTATTATTATTATTATTATTATTATTATTATTATTATGTGTGACATAAAACATCATTCCGCTTTGTTTATTCATTTACAATTTTTCATTTTATTTCTGTTTCTGTGATGAATTGCCATCTCAAGCCCTGTCGCAAAATGTAACCAAAAGGGTTTATAAGCATGGGCGGTCAGACTCGCATCGCTTTGCAGGCTTAGATCGTCCAAGCGGTTTACCAGTAGTCGTGTGCGGCCGGTTTCAGCTCTGCGTGGAAGCATC
Source organism: Lucinisca nassula (assembly GCA_963580285.1). Lineage (NCBI taxonomy): Eukaryota > Metazoa > Mollusca > Bivalvia > Lucinida > Lucinidae > Lucinisca > Lucinisca nassula. Next base: position 80,186,670 of record OY757010.1, read on the forward strand.
ATGCAGCCCATCTATTTCGTCGAGCCCCGATGGATGGGGGCCGAATGTATATCCTGTACACCTAAATATTCTCTATGTAAAATGGGGTTTAGCGGGGTCTTCATTTCACGGACTTGTTCACATGATGATTATTTGCCCGCTTAGGGGATCTAAGCCTGCCCAGGCAAAGCGGTGCGAATCGGCCCGTCCATATTGGTTTCATTGGGCGACAGTGCTTGTGATGTCATTTCATCTCAATGTCGGGTAAAAGTCCCACAAAATTGGAAGCAACGTCCCCAAAATGACCTATACAGTGTTGACGGGGACTTTAAACTTCAAATCAAACAAAACAAACAAAATGACATGATGAACATATGGCATTTTATACATGACAGATGCAATGTATTCAAACCATTCTCCTATATCAGCCTTTAGACAAAACGCTATACACTGTATCAGCTGTATTGCACCCAAAGTGCATGCACCAGAACTCCTGACACTTTTCACCGCCCGACCGACGCAGCCAATATCCTGACTTGGGTTAGTGTTATCATCGTTGCGAAACGTGTAGTGCATTCTAGTTTGATCATTTACAAGTCATTATACATTCCCTACACTCGTGGGCAAGAGCGACGATTCTTGATCATTAGGTCTGTCATCGCTGTGGTTCGTGCCTCGCTCGGGTCACACAGGAGACGTCAAGTTCTGTAAAGAAAGGTCAGGTCGTTTTTTGTCCGGGGACTCCACTTTTTGTCCACCGCTGATTCGTCTCGAAATAAGTGAACTAATCTAGAAAGGGCCGTAAATCCCCCACCCCTAACAAAAAATAATACATCATGGGGATCAGGAGGTTGCGAGTTCGCTATCGGTCGGTTCGGCAACATAATGTAGTTGAGATTGACAAAGAAATCATTTTTATGTCATTCTATCCCATCCGCTGATTCAAGACGGTCAGTTGTCAGTTTCTGGGTGTGCACTGTACTGGTAACCGCTTATGAGGAAGTGTGATTAGGTCAACCAACCGGCCCGATACATTTTTTGAGTCGTTACCACCAAACACACCACACATTTTACCACACAGTGACGTCATTTAATACTTTTTCGACTTTTGAGAACGATTTTGAAAAAGTTCATAGGTTTTCTGTGGGTTTAGTTTGCGCAAACTGTTTAAGAAAAGAAATGAAACTTTTTAATAATAATAGAAACAGTTTATACAAGGAGTAATAGTCCTCATTTCATTTGGTCTTAATAGCGGTTATAATGCATGCGTCCTCCACTTCTACACCCCCACCCCTACTCCACAACCGAGAGTGATACAGTGGAATTCCGCTATTAAGACAAGCTATATAATTGACTAATTCTGCTTTTCAATGGCCTTTTAGTATTTCTTTGTATTTTCTGCTTAAAGTGTTCTCTGGTCATGGACCACCTTTGGGATGTTAACAAGTGGTCTTAAAGACAACTTTTGAACAGCCCCAAAATTGGTCTTAATATAGGAATCTTACTGTACGTGTATATACATTGCGTCGGTGCATTGATCTAATGTTCGCATACGATACTTCGACACTTAGCTGCGATCTGACATAGGTTGATCTCTGGTAGCAGCCAGTGTTAACAGACACCAGGGTAAGAGGTCTTAAAGACCACTTTTGAACAGTCCCAAAAGTAGACCTAATATCGGAATTTTACGGTATGAGTATGTACATTGCATAGATGCATTGATGTAATGTTCGACACTCAGCTGAGATCTGACATAGCTTGATGTCTGGTAGCAGCCCGTGTTAACAGACATCAGGATAAGAGGTCGATACCTAGCACCTTGTGACACCTGTCACTCGTCCACTAGCTGATGGGCAGTATCAGTAGAGCGGCGCCAAGCGAAAGCGGGTCTTTGGCATGAATCAGACTGCAATCTTTCCTGACTACATGAGATATCTTTGTGGCATTAACGACACGTACAGCGATCAGCAATGGCTCAGATCAGACTGCGCATGCGCAGGGACTGCGCATGCGCAGTCTGATCTGAGTCATCACTGGGCGCACTTGTTCGCACTTGTTTAATTTCTTGGAGCGGCACAGTTGTGGCTAAAACGAATGGATAGAAACGGGCAGATGGTAAGCCCTAACGCCAGTGATGACATGGAAGACAATAATTCAACAGAACAGAAATTTATTCAACTAAGCATTTAGCAGGCCACTCATAGATTGCGTAAGACAAAGAATATATACAAACATTTAAATACATGTAAACTATGTAGAAAACATGGAAAACATGTAAAAATAATGTGAACAAGAAAAGATATGGCACAAGGAGCCATATCAAGTGACTCGCTTGTGATTGCATTTATCCATTTCGGAAAGAAAAAGGCAATGATATATCATTATTAAAGTCGTTTAGTTATAAACTTATAAGTGGAATTACATGATCAGTGAATTTGCAGTATCAAATGCCGGTTGTACATTTGTTTTTGTTTTTGTTGAATTCCACAGCTTGAATATCTAAATTGACGTATAAACCGAATGTATATTTCACAGAGTTGAATTCGGCGAGCACAGCCTTAGCGAAATTATAAACCGACAATCACAATCAACAAAAAGTCTGGTCTTCTACATACTTAACACTCTCCTTTCCAACATCAAGAACAACACTTTATTATTATTATTATTATTATTTGTTATCATTATTATTATTGTTAAATGTTCTTTCCTACAAACAATATTAGCTATCTTTTTAGTTTTATCCACTTTATTTTCATCACATTATTAATAATTATAATACTAATAGTAGTTGCAGAAGTGGCAGTAGTACTGTGATAGAAACAGTAGTATTATTAGTAGTAATAGTATTATTTTCGTTATTATAAGTAGTATCATCCGTAGTAGTCAGCCCCCGCCATCGGGGCCTGAAGAAATATATGGACTGCATGATGCTTCCCCGCAGAGCTGAAACCGATCAACACACGAGTACTGGTAAACCGCTTAGAGGATCTAAGCCTGTCCAGGCAAAGCGGTGCGAGTCGGCCCGTCCATGCTTATAAACCTGTTTGGTTTCATTGGGAGGCAGGGCTTGAGATGTCTTTCATCTCAATGTCGGGTAAAAGTCCCACAAAATTGGAAGCAACGTCTCCAAAATGACCTTTACAGTGTTGACGGGGGCGTTAAACCTCAAATCAAACAAACAAAATCAGTAGCAGTTGTTTGTTTGTTTGTTTGTTTGTACATTTATTGAGATTTTATGTTCCCGACAACATTATTAAGGTCATTTTTGAGACGTTACCTCCAATTTGTGAGACTTGAACCAGCCGCCCAAACAAACCAAAAGGGTTTACACACAGGGATGGTCCGACTCGGATTACTTTGCCTAGGCAAGCTAAGACCTCCTAAGCAGTTTACCTGTACTCATGTGTGGTCAGTTTCAGCTCTGCGTGGAAGCAGCTTGCAGCCCAGTTTATTTCTTCAAGCATCTATCGGCGGGGCCCCAATGATAGTTGCAGTAGTGGAAAAGTAGTTACAGTATAATGTTTATCATCGTTTAAATATTAAATTTATTATCAGTAGTAGTAGTAGTAGTAGAAGTGACAGTAGCAGTAGTAGTAGTTATATTATTATTATTTATTTTTATTATTATGTATATTCCAACAGACCATATTGGCTATTTTTATCCAATTGTATTTTCATCACGTTAACATTCTCATGTAATACCCTTATGTCAAGAAAAATAAGGTTTATATTTCAACCCGCAATTTTGTAAGAGAAATGCCATTTACACAGCATGGTTATGGGTGAATAACAAATTGTTTTCAGTCCCTTTCAATTAACTGTTATAAACTTCATTCGAAACAAATAACTTAAAAACTATTACAAGAAACATAATAAAACGATATCTTGTGGACAGCTATATATTATCTTTGTGACTAAAGTGCTACATCTTATATGTAAGCATATTTATCGCTTCTCTCAAAAGCCAGGACACAGCAAAATGCACATGTTGGCAGGTTTGAAACACAACTTCCCATACAAATACGCCAATGATACTGAGTCCACTACGTTCCTTACGTACCCTCATAATATCCGTCAAATGACTCTTTAATATTCTATCCAAAACAATCAGACACAATATTATTTTTTTCACAAAGTGTTTATGGAACAAACTTTTAATTGCTGTCAATAAATGTGACATACAAATCCTTTTCTCTTACTGAACTGCAAGGAAAATTCACAGTTCAACTAATAGATCGTGTAAGCAACTCGTGTTAGAATTAATGTGTTGAAGTACTGAAGAACAATATTAGTGACAACCAGATTGCGCAGTCGATGGTAAACCATCGCAAATACCCGCTTTTTCTATGAATAACACTAATGACTATGTATTAGTTAGCCAAAACTGCATATAACTTAAAAAAATGTAGCAAAGAACATTCTAACTGATAAGCAAGGTTTCAGAAGTGTAACTTCTATAGTTTAGAAGATATGGCAAAGTCATACTTTTTGACCTTTGATCTTGGGGTCATGTTAAGGTCCACCAAAAGTATTCCAATTTTTTCTTTATTCCAACGGTCATCCAATAACCAAAGTTTCAGAAGTGTAACTCAAATAGTTTAGAAGATATGGCAAAGTCATACTTTTTTACCTTTGACCTTGGGTCAGGTTGAGGTGAAGGTCACGCCAAAAGTAGCCCAATTTATTGTATATTCCAAGGGTCATCCAATAACCAAAATTTCAGAAGTGTAACTCAAATAGTTTAGAAGATATGGCAAAGTCATACTTTTTTACCTTTGACCTTGGGTCAGGTTGAGGTGAAGGTCACGCCAAAAGTAGCCCAATTTGTTCTATATTCCAAGGGCCATCCAACAACCAAAGTTTCAGAAGTGTAGCTCCAACTGTTTAGAAGATATGGCAAAATAATACTTTTTGAACTCTGACCTTGGGGTCATGTTGAGGTCGAGGTCTCACCAAAAGTAGACTAATATATTCTATATTCCAAGGGCCATCCAATGAGCACAGTTTCAGAAGTGTAACTCCAATTGTTAAGGAGATATTGCAAAGTCATATTTTTTAACTTTGACCTTGGGGTCATGTTGAGGTCAAGATCGCACCAAAAGTATCCCAATTTATTCTATATTCCAAGGGCCATCCAATAAACAAAGTTGCAGAAATGTAACCCCAATAGTTTAGAAGATATGGCAAAATACACTTTTTGACCTTGACCTAAGGGTCATGTTGAGGTCAATGTCATCCCAAAAGTAGCCCAGAATTATTTTATATTCCAAGGGCCAGAAGTTTCAGAAGTGTAACTCGAATAGTTTAGGAGATATGGCAAAATCATACTTTTTGACCTTTGACCTTGTGGCCATGTTGTAGTCAAGGTTACAAAAAGTAGCCAACTGCCATCTACATACCATGTACAATCCGCATGCAAAGTTTCAAAAGTGTAACTTCAGTGGTTGCAGAGTCGATCCATTTACAAGAAACGTGACGGACGGACGGACGGACAGACATACAGACAGTCAGACGGACAGACAGACGGACAGACGGACTGACGCTCACTCAACTCTGGTACGAAAACAATATACCCGATTTTTTTTCGAAAAAAAAACGGGTATAATAAAGGGTTAGGTAGTCAACAGCCCGAGTCACAAAAATACGATGATTTCGAAAGTATTAATGGGCGGCTAAATAAGTTTAAAGGAATTTAAAAATGCCTAGATACAAGTTCTGTAGATTTAGATAACTAAATAAGTTGAACATGTATAATATTGTTTATATAATCACATATTTATTTGACGTTTGCGCTCTTTTGGAAGGGTGTCTCAGCGACCAGTTTCACCTTGGAGACGATGACTTCAGTAGCATAGAATGTGATTAATTGTTTTCTTCAATGGATGTTTTGCTAGACCAGTTGGATAACAAAAAAATGTTTATAACGAAAACGCGCCTATATTACCTTGACCCCCTTGAACCTCACTTTTATACCGAAAAACTGGGGTTTCCAGGGGTATGCCTTATTTCTCTTATTTCTGCGGTTCTAACGTGTACCCACAATCTATATTTTGAGCAGACATAAGAAAAATATCACAATTTGTCATCATAAAATTTTCATCATCATGCAAACACGCCTAAATACATTGCCACCTTTATCGCCGAAAATATGAAAATTTTATTATGAAAAATTGTGATATTTTTCTTATTTCTGCTCAAAATATAGATTGTGGGTACTCGTAAGAACCGCCTCATCGAGGCGGTTCTAGCGAGTACCCACAATCTATATTTTAAAGCAGAAATAAGAAAAATAAGGTACACCCCCGGAAACCCCAGTTTCGCTGTATAAAAGTGGGGTTTAAGGGGGTCAAAATTATATAGGCGTGTTTTCGTGATGTTACTACAAGCTTTATAAAGGCCACATCAAATTAGCGATGCAATTTGAGAGGTTGCAGGTACAGAAATTTTGTACGATTAGCCTCCCTTGATCCGCCATATTGGATACATCAGGCAGGATTTTGTGTACAAATTTATTCATTATGACCAATTATCCATCACTTAGTGATGAAATAACTTATGGAGTTGTGATTGTTCTTAAAGGTCATAAGAATAAAATAATCAAGGTTTGGTCATAATTTGCCAAGGGAAAAGAAAGTTCTTACAAGGAAAGTAAAAAAATATGTTGGAAATCAACATTGGTGTCTCCAGCAAGGAAGATAAATGTAGGTGTTTGACGTTATCTGCAACCTCTCAAAAGGGTGGAATTTTGGAGATTGCTTTCTTTTTAATCGAACCAAGCCAAAACAAGGTAGTTTGAAAAAGATATACGCTCATGGTCCAGTTTCCGTTTAGAAATATAATATCCTGTTCACTTACACAGAAAACTATAATGAAATAAATATACAGTCGAAGTTTCAAAAAGACGCCATGCCTTTGAAGAAAATAGAATAGACAGACCGTAAAATTAAAACCGTTCACCGGTTGCATGTCTGACATGCATTTTATACAAATTTCAAAAGTCCTTTTGCTTTTATGTTTTCAAATCCCTGGGCAAACGGTGTTATGGACATTGTAATAACTAGAGCTGCCGCCTAACGGGCGCCAATTATACCCCCGCATGCGTTGTCAGATAGTAACTCCAAGTAAGAGTCACAGAGATATAAGTTTTTTGATAGTCTGAGCCACACAATGACATAATAATAGTTTCTGATAACACAAATGATTTAACATAAATAATAGCAAGGAATGACAAAAAAAAAAAAAAAATAAATAAATAATATAAAAATATTACTTACAAAAATTAAATGCATTCCAACTGTTACTGCCGTCGGGTATCCACTGATCTCATGAATTCTGTGATTGGTATATAACATCACTGATCTCATATAATGTCTATGATTTTTTTGTACCGACAAATTTTTACAAGTATTTCACCTTGAGGAAGGTCAACGTAAAGGTCAAGGTCAGGTTTGTGTATATCAATCTTAAGTACTAGTGGCAAGGTGTGTGGTGTGTGAATATTAAAGAAATCGGTCAAAGAATAAGGAAGTTATGAGCAATGTTAAAGTTTTTTGTAACGGACCGACGACGACAGACGACGACGACAGACGACAAACTGACTACTATATACCCCCTTCAAACTTCGTTTGCGGGGGTATAAATAATCTGGGAAAAAAGCCTTGACAGGAAAGTGCTTTTGGTACATCCGATTTTACCCTTGCGGGCCTCCGCCCATCGGGGCTTGGAGAAATAGACATGGGCTGCAGGATACTTCTACGCAGAGCTGAAACTGACCGCACAGACCAAAATAGTCTTGACGGGTCATTAAACCTTAATTCAAACAAACAAATAACCCTTTTTGTACCAAATGGAATCTGCCCCCTTATATGCAACAGAAGTCCATTTGTTAATTTATGGGCGACAGGTTGTTTTTTTTTCTTTCTTTAAAATTCGGTTGGGAAAGTGGCTGTACTTTTTTGCAAACAGTGTAGGCCCTGATCAAACGCCGCGTTCTGCCAAATACCCGTTTTGGAGGTTTCTGGTTCAAAATGGGTAAAAAACCAAAGCACTGACAGTGACTGGTGGATCGATTGTCTTTGATTGTACGCTGGAAAAAATAATCCTGAACGGTGACATGAACACCATGTAACAGACATACATCCTGATCAGAAGCCGCTATCTGCGACATCGGGTCGGTATCTACAAGGTTTGCCTTACTATAACACTTTATCGTATGACGTCGCGTCTGAGAATGCATTAACGCCATGTAATAAATTCAATAATCCACTGGTGGATTAAATATGCAAATTAGTTAGATACGTTTCGTAACGTTATACGCAGGACGTCGCGTTAAAAATGGTGGAATATTTACATTTTTGAACAAAAATCGTGAATTTAATGCGTTTTAAATGTCATATGATAAATAGAATCTTCCATTCGTGCTCATGTATTATTGAATTTGTTAAACTCGTTGGGGAAAAGGAATAAAATGCTCGGGAAAGCCTCGCATTTTTATCCTTTTTCCACAACTTGTTTAGGAAATTCAATAATACATGAACACTCATGTAAGATCATCTATTTAGTCCAGTCCGGATTCTATAGACATTACGCTTACACAAGACTCTAAACTCACATCGGTAAGAATAGTGCAGACATTTTCTAAACATGACCGTTACCGGAATATCCTACAAGTCAGTGTTATCAATGGACTTCAGATTTGAAAAACTACTGCGCTTCATAACGCTGTGTCTTTGATTAGCAATGAACCCAAACGCTGTCTGATTTGTTTTGTTTGATTTGTTGAGGTTTTTCGTCCCCGTCAACACTGTATAGGTCATTTTGGAGACGTTGCTTCCAATTTTGTGGGATTTTCACTCGACATTGAGATGAAATGACATCTCAAGCCCTGTCGCCCAATGAAACCAATAGGGTTTATAAGCATGGACGGGCCGACTCGCACTGCTTTGCCTGGGCAGGCTTAGATCCTCTAAGGTGGTTTACCAGTACTCGTTTGCGGGTCCGTTTCAGCTCTGCGTGGAAGCATCATGCAGCCCATATATTTCTTCAAGCTCCGATGGGCGGGGGCCTACCAGACGCCGAGTACTGTAGCGAATGATCTGGGTCTATACTGTTTGCCAATGTCCAAACACATGAGCCGAGTCGATGTTATACCACAAATTTTTCACATGGTACTCATACGTCACAATGACAAGAACAGCACGCGGGTAAATAAATATTAAGTTGATTTCGCATAAATCACTGAAGTCCATCACGAAAACACGCCTGTATAATTCTTATACCCCGGTCACACCTTTACGTTTCGACCCGCGTAAGCGCTACGTTTCTCAATACGTGGCGAAACGAAAGGTACGCCGCAGGAACGTAGCTCTTACGCCGAGATACGTACAGTTAAGCTCAAGAAGAACCTAACCATTTTCGCGTTTTGTCCGCGTGACACACGCGCATTGCGTGCGTGTAAAATTGTCTTGTTTTTATACGCGGTTCTTCGCGTTCATACGCGATTGCAACGCGTTTAATATCAGCCAATGAACAGATGAAGGTGATTATTCAAAACGCGTTAGGTAAACCCAATACGCGTTTCTCTGCGAGAGAATTCCAACCAATCAGAATAAGACAGGTAAGTGCAGATAAAACGCGTGAATGCGAAAGAGCACGGGCCAATCAAAATCCTCTTAGCTCGTATGTTTGACCAATATTCTTTATTTTAGTTTTTAATTCGTTCATAAATTAATGGCGGTATCGGTCTCTCTTATCAGTTGTGATTTCTTCGGATAAACACACACAATAACATTTACATTTAAAGACATATTTTTGATTGCATAACACCCTAATGTCTGGCAGTTTAGAGATAATAAACACTCGGGGTATTCTGAGGCATATGGTGTAGGGGACCAAGAGGGTAATCGTTTATCCTTGGACATTTGTTTGACAAGTCACGTCTATTTACTTGTTTGTGGGCGCTCATCAGAACCGCCATTTAATGGATGTTTATGGTGTTTCTTACACATCTCGAAACACACCTATACAATGTGATCCCGCTATACCCCACTTTTAAATAGTAAAATTGGAATTAAAGGGGATATATATTATTCTTCTTATTTCTGCACAAAATATAGATTGTGGGTATTCGTCAGAACAGCCTCGCCGAATCGGTTCTAACGAGTACAACAACCTATGTTTTGTGCAGAAATATTAAAATAACGGAAAATGTTCAGTTTTGGTGGTTAAAAAAAACAACAAATTTGTATAGGCGTATATTCGCAATGAAGTACCAACAATCTCTGTTTGGAACAAAGGAAAATAAATAAATATATAAGTTAATAACTAAAATTTTGGAAACGGTAAAGGCTGAAATATACACATTTCTTAAAGTTCATAAAGTTTAGCACCAAATGGCAAACAGTGCAGACCCAGTTCAGACGCAGAAAACATTGGCGTCTGATCAGGGCCTACATTGTTTCCAAAAGCTTCAGACATTTTCATAATATTTTTTAAGACAACACCACCTCTAACTCTTAAATTTTGAAATTGTCTTGTGCTATTTACAAGGAGGAAGATTCAATTTGGCGCCAATTGGCAAAAAGTACAAACCCAGATCAAACACAACAGAACTAGGCGTTTGATCAGGACCTACACTGTTTGCAAAAAGTTCAGGTATTTTTTTTTTCCAAATTATAAATTTTGAAGAAAATGGGAAAAAATGGTAACGGTAAAAAAGACCCAGGTCAGACGCAGCAGACGTAGGCGTCTGATCAGGGCCTAGATAATAAAACATTACAAAAAGTTCAGTCATTTCCCAAATAAATTTCGAAAAAAAAATCAAAAAAAAAAAATCCCTGATTCTCCTACATTTTGAAATGGACTAATGTTACGTATAAGGTGGAAAATTCCATATGGTAAAACAAATGGAATGTAGGACGATTCGGCCAGCGGACGATTTGGCCCGGACGATTTGGCCTAGGACAATTCGGCCTAGGACAATTTGGCCAGCCAAAAATATTGGGTAGGACAATTTGGCCAGATTAATATAATGACTAGTTTAAATTGAAAATTTAATGCTTTAGGTTTGATTTTAATATAAGTAATGTTTGAATATGTGGAAGGAACATTTTAAAGAAGATTTTAAACAATTAGATTTTTTTTGTTGTTTTTAAACTTTTATAACTGTTGGCATGAGATATTCTTTATGTGCAAATTAATAGAAATGGTTAACTTTAATCCTCCCCAAACACAAAAAATACAATGAAATAAAATAAATAAATTAAATAAATAAATTTAATGGTTTTGTTTAAATTGGCTGGAAAACAAGTTTAATTACATTTTCTTGTATTCATGGTTAATTGGGTAACTGATTTGCTGACTGGTCTTGGTTCATTGCTTTCTTAATAAGCTATTCCACACTTATTATGTTGGTTTTGTTTGTTTGTTTGTGTATGCATTGGAATACAAGATCAATTAGCATATTTTCTTGCTTGCATGGTTATTTGGCTGATTTATTTTTGACTGGTCTAATGAGTGCCCACAACCTATGTCTTGGAGCAGAAATAAGAAAAATAATGTATACCCTCATGAACCCTAATTTTCTCTATATAAAGTTCATTTTACAGAATTGTTCAAGTGATGCCTGCCTGGTTCAAGAATGTGCACCGCACTGGTTAATCACTTATGTCAACATCTGATTTTCACTCATCAAAGCCAAGAAATGACGGATACAATCACTGAAAAACGTGAAATATTTGATGAAAATATGTAGCCAAATGAAAAAAATGTTATTGAAATGATTGATAGAATAAGAATTGTTAAAACCGCTAGGAGAATTCAGTTTGGCCAAATTGTCCTACCCGGTATTTTTGGCTGGCCAAATTGTCCTAGGCCGAATTGTCCTAGGCCAAATCGTCCGGGCCAAATCGTCCGCTGGCCAAATCGTCCGCCCACCAAACAAATGTGTTAATGATACAAAATAAATGAAAATTACAACAATAAATAATTAAATAAATGAGCTGCTTCTGTTAGTGACTGAACATGAATTATTTCGGAAATTTTGAGGACAACACAACCTCACACACTTGAATTTTGAAATTGTCTTGTGCTACTTACAAGGTGGAAGATGCCATTTGGCGCCAATTAGCAAAATGTGCAGACCAAGATCATACGCAACAAAAATAGGCACCTGATCGGGACCTACATTGTTTCAAAAAGCTTCAGATATTTTCAAAATAAATTTTGAAGAAAATACAACCTCACACTCTTATATTTTGAAACGATCTTGTGCTTTTTACAAGGTGAAAGATCCTATTTGACGCCAAATGGAAAAGAGTGCAGATCCAGATCAGACCTAGCATAAGTAAGCGTCTGATCATGACCTACTTGGTTTGCCAAAATGTACATAATAAAGAAAACACAATCTCAGACTCTTTAATTTTGAAATGAATTTGTTATTTTATCAAGGTGGAAGATTCCATTTTTCGCCAAATGGCAAAAAGCATGCAGACTCAGATCAGACGCAGAAGACGTAGGCTTCTGATCAGGGCCTACATTTTATGCAAAAGGTTCAGGCATTTCCAAATAAATTTCGAAGAAAACGCAAATTTATTCTCCTCCGAGTTACATGTAATTAAACAAAATAAATGAAAATTACAAAAATAATTAATTAAAAAATGGGCCGCTTCTGTGAGTGTATGACATGTAGAATAAATGACGATAATAAGGTGTTGTTTTAAACAGCTATCTTTTTAGCCCCGAGTAGCACCTGGGTGTCATAAAACTTTTGGTCAATAAACATCCTGCATTTTGACAGTCAACTTCAATCACTATGCAGTACCTGTATTTTACCCTTTACCCCGAGGCAAATGTAAATGGATAATTGACTAGTCCGCCTTTCGGAAATAATCGGATTTATTATGTTCAAACTGAAAAAAAAAATCTGAATAAGGAAAATTTAAAGAAATAGAAAAAGGAAATAAAAAAGAACGATAACTGTGAAATAGTTGCGCAGTATTGATTGGTTGCTTTTGAAACGCGAAGCAGTCTGTGAATGTGCACTATCTGCGCTTTCGACACTCAGGTTTGATTGGCTGGTCAACAATCGCGATTTACACGCAATATCGCGTTATTCATAAAACGAATTGATTGGCTAAAATGCCATTCGCAAGTGAAACGCGTGAATCACGAGTGCGAATCTCGCGCGATACAAATGCGAAACAAATGCGTGTGCGCTGGAAAGCTTCACGCAAGCGGAACTGTAGCAGGAACGCCTCTTACGCGAGACTGCCGCTTTACGTCGCACATACGTGGCAGGTTCGAAACGTCGTACATACGTAGCAGAAACGCAGTGCAAACGAAAGGAACGCAGCAGCAGCGTAGCACAAACGCCTCTTACGCCGCACAAACGCCACTCAAGACTTACCACGTAATAGTGTGGCGTACGACACGTTGTCGCTGCGTAACAGCGACGTTCCTTTCGTATCTACGGCGTATCTGTTACGTTTTAATTTTAAATACGCCGTTTCCACGGCGTATCATAACGTAAGCATGGCGTAAGTACTACGTAGCTGTCGTATGTGCGACGTTATTGCTGCGTATGTACGACGTAGTAAAAATAGCTGTGGCGTTTCAAGTTTACCTGCGGCGTAATAGCGACATTTCTTCCTCTTGGGCATCCGAGAGGTTAGCACATTCCCTTGCCTTCCGTGCTTTTTTCGCGACCTCTTTCTTGCATTCACTTTTGTTACCCTCTTCGCCAGCAGGTTCTGAACATTGAGAAGCTGAGTCTGAGTTGCTACTGATTTGCTTCGAAGCCAAGGTTGAGCTTTCTGATGGGGACGGATTTCTGTCCCGCTCTGGTCCCTGATCAGTCTGAATATTAACCACAGGGCTGAGATTAGGCATCGAGCTTCTCTTTGCCCCGGTCTTGCAAGTTGCCTTTCCTCTCTTCCTTGTCATGTTGATACTTCGATGTCACTTGAATGAATGACAACAATACTATTACCACATACGTTTTAAAACGCCGCTGTTACGCAACAGCAACGGCGCAGGTCAGAATGAAACGCAGCTCCTACGTAACAGCAACGCGATATACGCAGCACTTACGTCACGCAAACGCCGCGATACGTGGGTCTTACGTAGAAACGTAGCTCATACTCCATGTACACAACAAGACATCTAATTTGCATAAAAAACGCAGCAGGTTGCGACGTTTGGCCACGTTTTGGGTTTTTGTCAGAAACGTGGTGAAACGTAGCAGAAACGTAAAGGTGTGACCGGGCTATAATTACCACCTTGAACCCCACTTTTATATAGTAAAACTGGGGTTTACAGGGGTAAATCTTATTTTTCTTATTTCTGCTCTAAAATATAGTTTGTGGGTACTCGTTAGAACCGCCTCGATGAGGCGGTTCTAACGTGTACCCACAATCTATATTTTGAGCAGAAATAAGACAAATATCAAAGTTTTTCATCTGAAAATGGTCTTTTTTTACAATGTATTTGTACAGGCGTGTTTTCGAAAAACGCTATTCTACCTAGTTACCTTTTGGCGATTGACGAAAGAAAATTATTTACGCACATGTGGGAAAAGCGGGGAATTCCGTTGGTTTTATCATGTGTCTTAAAGAAAAACAAAATCTGTATCGTAGCTTTCATTATTGGTAGGCCCCCGCCCATCGGGGATTGTAGATATAAATGGACTGCATGATACTTCCACGCAGAGCTGAAACCGACCCGCACACGAGTACTGGTATACCACTTAGAGAGCATCTAAGCCTGCCCAGGCAAAGCGGTGCGACTCGGCCCATCCATGCTTATAGACCCTATTGGTTTCATTGGGCGACAGGGCTTGAGATATCATTTCATCCCACAAATTGGAAGCAACGTCTCCAACATGGCCGTTACAGTGTTGACGGGGACGTTAAACCTCAAATCAAACAAACAAATCATTATTGGTATTCGCCGTATTAAAATCCGAGATTACGCTAACAACTCGGTGTAATACATAATACGGAAATAAGGTATACCCATGTAAATTAGACTTTTTGCAATATAAGGTGCGGTTTACAAGGATAAAATATGCCATTCCTCATCTTTGCCTTTAAAAGGTGTGTTTTGTTTTTGTTTGATTTAAGGTTTAACGTCCCCGTCAACACTGAATAGGTCATTTTGGAGACGTTGCTTCCAATTTTGTGGGACTTTTACCCGACACTGAGATAAAATAACTCCTCAAGCCCTCGCGCCCAATGAAACCAGTAGGGTTTTTAAGCATGGACCGGCTGACTCGCACCGCTTTGCCTGGGAAGGCTTAAATCCTCTAAGCTGTTTACCAGTACTCCTGTGCGGTACGGTTTTAGCTCTGCGTGGAAGCATCATG
The DNA here is from genome assembly GCA_963580285.1 of Lucinisca nassula. Taxonomy (NCBI): domain Eukaryota; kingdom Metazoa; phylum Mollusca; class Bivalvia; order Lucinida; family Lucinidae; genus Lucinisca; species Lucinisca nassula. The sequence goes on from OY757010.1 coordinate 80,202,010, forward strand.
CAGCCCATCTATTTCTTCAAGCCCCGATGGGCCGGGGCGTAAGGTGTGGTTTACACATCACGAGAACACGCCTATATAATTCTGACCCCCTTGTATATAGTAAAAGTGGAGTTTGATGGGTTAACATTTTATCTCTTATTTCTGCTCTAAAATATGGATTGTGGGTACTCGTTAGAGCAGCCTCGATGAGGCGGTTCTAACGTGTACCCACAATCTATATTGTGAGCAGAAATCAGAAAACTATCCCAATTTATCGTCTCAAAATGTTCATTTTTCCGGCTATAAAATTTAAAATGTATTCATCACGAAAACACGCCTTTACAATTTTGACCTCTTCGAACCCCACTTTTATATAGTAAAACTGGGGTTGGTAGGGCTAAACCTTATTTTTCTTAGTTCTGATCTAAGATATAGATTGTGGGTACTCGTTAGAACCGCCTCATCGAGGCGGTTCTAACTAGTGCCCACAATCTATATGTTGAGCAGAAATAAGAAAAATATCACAATTTTTCATCATAAATTTTTTTTTTTGCGAAAATGGTGGCAATGTATTTGTATAGGCGTGTTTGCGTAATGTATATAGGCGTGTTCTCTAAATTAAGAGTGTACACTATTTCCCTTATCTTTGCTAAAATGCTAAAACAAAGATTGTGGATACGCGACAGAACCGGCCCAGGAAGGCGGTTCTAACGAGCCCGCACTCTTTTTGGAGAACATCTTGTCAAAAACTCCGTGAAATTAAACCCTAACACGCCCCACCTTATTTAGGGAAACTGTAATTCACAGAGGTACACATTATTTTGTTTATTTCTGCTCCAAGACATAGTTTGTGTGTGCTCGCTAGAGCCACCTATTTCAAGACATAGGTTGTGAGTACTCGTTAGAAATGTCTCAATGAGGCAGTTCTAACGAGCACACACAACCTATGTAAGAAAAAATATCAGATAGTACCATTCTGGAGAAATGAAAGAATACCACTTAATGAGAAAAAAGTAGCATAAAGGTTCTCGACGTCATAATGTTACATTTGATCGTAATGTGGAAGACATGTGTCGATTGCAGGGATACTAATTGTATTTCCTCCTCTTTCCCAACTGTTGACAAATATCAGTTTGACGCCCTAGTGACGTAATATACGCAACTCAACCACCTCTGCAAACCTGAGATATCTCCAGTGTAAGGGACCTAATCCATGCCATTCTCTTCAATATATCGTCATTAGATTTTTTGCCCTTGATACGAGCGTGGTGCCGTTGTTTGGGGTACATTTACATGTAAGTTTCACAAACAACCTTTTCTGAGAAATTAGCCAATTTTGGTAGATCTGACAGATACGCGTCTGACTGGTGACCAGGAGTTTGTGGGTTTGATACAGGCCAGGTCGGCAACATTTTTTTCCAGGAGATTGATCAAGAACTCATTTTACGAAGGACAGCTGTCGGTTTCTGACGATATATGTGCATTATACCACATATGGCCCCCATCAAGCGATTTTGGTACTTATCGCCTATGCGAGCAGCGAAGGTTCAGGCGAGCCTGCGCATCCGCGCAGTCTCGCCAGAACCTTCGCTGCTTGCTCATACAAGCAGTGAATCAAGAGGAACCTTCAGACAGAAAGCCATATCCCTGGCCCCTCTGAATGGCTGGGCATGCGCAGTTAAAATTTGTCATGGCGGAATGCTCGAAGACACAAATTCGCTTGGCGGGGCTCATGTAATCCTGCCTATGAAGAGTGCTTAGGTAAACTAATCGGCCCGATATGACCTCAGTGTTGACTGAGCTGTTAAAACAAACATACAAACAAAAAAATTGCACCGACATTGACAGATACAATTATGTCTACATGCTTATATATGGTATTTTGCTCTTTTCATAACCTTTGATACTTTTCTTCAAAGTTGATATTTGAGATTGTGGAATACTCCTGTCAAAACCATCTCCAGAATTGGTTATTCCGTTAATCAAACCTAATGGATACCCCTGTAGACTGCAATTTTAATGTGTTTAGTTACATTTCATTGCACTTCTAGAACTTTTTGTTTTTTGATATGCCTGTTCATATATGCGATCTAGGACATTGAATAGACATACAATTTCTTAATTATTTATATCATTAAAACGATATTAAAAGACAATAAAATACATGCAGTCTATAGCAACGCATCTTTTATTAATGAGATGAAGACTGAGGCTGCGTATGAGAATGCGATTTTTTCGTGTTACATCATTTGCATGATTTTTCTTTGTCTTACTCAGCGTTAGTCTTTAAATTTACAGACTAAAAAGTCTTTAAATTTAAAGACAGTCTTTAAATTTAAAGATAGTCTTTAAATAAAACAACTTTCTCTACCTGATTAACATCGACCGGGTTTCTCAAGACTTTCGGATGAGTCTTTGAACCGAGGTCCCGACTCCGTATGACCCTAGCTGTTGGTGAGACGCAAAACTCAAACAATCACTCACTCATTAAGAGCGAACGAATAAGTGAATAAGCTGTATTAGATGATAGATGCACTGTAGCACGACATTCTCGATGAAACCACATACATGTATTGATCAGGTGGAGGAAAGTTGTTTTATTTAAAGACTGTCTTTAAATTTAAAGACTTTTTAGTCTGTAAATTTAAAGACTAACACTGAGTAACACAAAGAAAAATCATGAAAATGATGTAACACGAAAACATCGGATTCTCATACGCAGCCTCAGTCTTCATCTCATTAATAAAAGATGTGTGCTATAGACTGCATGTATTTTATTGTCTTTTAATATCGTTTTAATGATATAACTAATTAAGAAATAAAACAACACAGTTCCTTCCCTTAGACCACAAATGCCGTGAAAGTTTGCAGTAAGGGAGGAAATATCTGTCAAAGGTCGAACATAAGATGAGTTTCGTACTGACGTCATTTCGTTTTCGGACATTTTACTGTTGTAGTCCGTCTGAAACTTTCATCAATTTTAGTTGTCAGAAAAACTGTCTGTCGAAGCGAGTGGTCGGTATATTGACAAAATGATAAAATCGTTATACATATTCATTCCTGAGATCATTTTACCAATGAATCTTATTACAAAACCTGTTTTTCTGAGAACTCTTCAATTATGGTGGAAGGAATTTAATTAAATAGAGACAACTATATAATTTGCAGTTACACATAATTAAATATTGCATAGATAACGGCCAAATTACTATAAACAGCAAAGTGCGAATTTTCCGTTTTACACCATTTTCATTATTTTATGTGTTTCAGTCTTTAAATTTACAGACTAAAAAGTATTTAAATTTAAAGACAATCTTTAAATTTAAAGACAGTCTTTAAATAAAACAACTTTCCTCTACCTGTTAGATAGTGAGAACTTATGACGTCATCAAAAACGAGTTCTGTTGTTTACCTCTCATAAAGAAAAATTAGCCTTTTATATATAGCCAGAATCGCAAATTCAGAATAAAATTAGACATCCGAGAGAGTTTTAATTTTTAGCTTAACCGTAGTTGTATATGTACTGGACTATTCGAGTCCCTTTTCCGGGAATTTCAGTATGTTGCGTAAAAAATTCTTTGACAGCGGGGTTAAAACGATATTTATATATATATTTGTATCACTGTGTACATGTAATTTGAGGAGAAAATATCTGAAACAACAACGGGCCAATGATCAGGAATCGCTACAATTACCTCATACCTCCCACTCAAGACACCAAATGAAAAGAAACAACAACATAAAACAATTTCATCATAGTTAATACGTCACAAGCGTAATGCCAAAAGGACAGTTTCTTTCCCATTAAATGTCAAGCCGCTATTCAAAATAAAATGATACAATCACATTTATAGAAGGCATTGTTCAATAGTCTTCCACACTGCCCGAATCAAGTGCTCAAAATGTAAAGATTTTATTTTCACTCACTTTTCGTATACTACATGCATCACTGAGTGAACAGATACGTTAGATTCCAGAAAACACGCATATTCAAATATATTGAAAACTTTACTACCCCCCCCCCCCCCCCTCCCCTTCCCCCCCCCCCCCCCCCCCCCCAACATCCAAAAAAAAAAAAAAAAATCAAAACAAAAAACAGATAAATAAAACTGATATTCTTCGGATTTCTGCTGAAAACATAGATTGTGGAATCTCGTTAGAACCGCCTCGCCGAGGCGGTTCTAACGGGTACAGCGAGGCGGTTCAAACGGGTACACACGAGTAGTATTCGGGTCACTTTGGCGTCAAGACAATAGATTACGTAATAAACAAAGGACGAGAACAATAGATTACGTAATAAACAAAGGACGTGAGAGATGATAACAATGTATGATGTAATAAACAAAGGAGGTGAGAGATGATAGCCGGCAAAGGAGAAGATGACGAAATTACCCTAAATATCGGGGTGTGAGTTCGAGTAAATTACGCCGTAATTATCCTAAAGTTTGAGGCCTCGGGCGACGCGCGAAATAAGTTCCTGCGGAATGGCGAGGTTCGCTGTTCCTGGTCAGGTCGGGGCGATCGGAGTCTACACCTTTCGCTCGAGCGCTTCCATCCCGATATTTAGGGAGATACTTACCTTGGGGAACGATATTATTGACAATCGCCTTTAAACGGACAATGGAAGAGCGCTGGAAGAGAGCGTTTTGATCATCAGTTATCTGTTCAATTTCTAAAGGCGTGAGAAACGTTGAATGGACTGCGCCCCGGGTAAAAAAGTAAAAGTAGTACGCAAAAGGGGAAACAACAACAAAATGATAAACGGATGATGATAAGCGTTGTTATCCTAAAATGTTAGTGAAAGGAAAAAATCGATGATGCGACGTTGGTGCAACGTTGTATACCACGGCGTCTTATACGCATGTGTGTGTGTGTGTGTGTACGCGCGTGTCCGTTTTATGTCCAACCAACGACTAAGGGCATAGCGGAGACGGGGAGAAATATAAAGCTTGTCCGGAGCGTACCTCTGATAGTTTTAAAGGTAATTTAGTGAAACTCGATACACCGATGTGGGGCTATGAGAGAAATCGCGGAATGCAATAAACATAACCCTGCTAACACTATTTACGGAGTTACTGCCCTTCTTAATAGGACCCGCACAGTATTTTGGGTGCCCTATAGAAATCACCGAGTCAGTCAGTTTGTCGCATCTAAACCAAAATATTGAACCGGTCATTACATTAAAAGTATTTACCCCACGCTCGCGAAACTTCGCATACATACCATCACAAGACCCTACTTTCTGACAAACGGTCATAACTGTATTGATTTTGGGTGCGCGTTTGTCAGGCCAGAACCAAACGACTTAATCTCGGTAAAAGTATTTGCCCTGCTCTCACACACATACATACCATCACAAGACATATATTCTGACGACAAAGGGTCGTATTTACTTATTTTGTCTGAATGATCTCCCCTGTCTCAAAATAAAATATCTCCTGTTGTTTCATAACCATTGGTAATAAGGCTTTCATATTTCGCATGCGTAATCCTTATGACATTCTGCATTGAAAATCGCTTACTATTTACAGGCCCTTGCAGGGAAGGGGTCTTACAAATCCCTTATTTTTGCAGTCTTTGTTGAAAATCACTAACTGGGAAATTCTTTAGACTTTTGGTTTAAGAGTTACAACAGGCGGCTGCTATATTTAGTTTATTTACATCTGACACTTAGTTCATTGATTAACCACTTGTTTGCGGGAATCCCGAAAGGAGTACCTTGGCAAACAGTGCTGGCCCAGATCAGACGTCGCAGAATGCGGGGTCTGATCAGGGCCTACATTATACACATCCGCACACGCTCACACCTACAAACGCGCACAAACTGCTTCAAACCCTAATATAATATGAAAAGTTTTTAACAAAATCCGACTTTCACTCTCCCATCAGACAATGAACTCTTTAAAGTAAAATCTGTGTTAACAATGACTACGACGCATACCGATTGGTTGCTATTAAAAACCGACCTATACAGCGAACAAATGACAGCCTCGTTTTGAAATCGCCGAAGAAAACATAAAGGTTGTAGTAAATAACTTCATTCTCAAACGAATCCGCAAAGAGCAAACACCAAGCGTTGCGTTCCAGGTAGGATGGGAAGGTTTCTGACATTATATCGGGCTTGCGGCGGAGAGGAGTACATCGAAAAGGACACGCGCGTAATTAATGGAATCAACTGGAATTTCAACGAAAGGGGTCTATGTAATTGGATCGAGGACAACTATAAATTTCACTATGGCCAGGAACCCCGACTCACTTTTTACCGGGTAACTTCTCACCATGACGGGGAAGGCAACACGATCTACACCAGAAAGCAGATCTACGATACGGTAAAGCACTACTGATAACGGCTAAAGCAAAAACTAAGGAGTGGTCAGTGTTATTTCTTCCCACCCGCAAGAACTCCGCCACCGGATAGCGGCGACAGCCCCATCAGATATAAGCTGAGTACGGGAGAGCTGTATTCGATACCTACGTCCGGAGAGAAAAGTCCCATGTATTTGAAAGATGTTGAGTTTTACGTAAAGTGGTTCAAAGACTTACTGGCTTTTGTAACAGAATATCTAAGAGATGAGACCCTGAGCTTAGCTGTTTCCGATTAGTCATAACGTGAGAAAAAAGAATGCGATTTCCCAATCGAACATTTTGGACCAGTTGTATTCTCGAACGAGTTAAGAGGAGAGACACCGGGTATTGGTGGTGGTGGCTGTGGTGGTATCTTTGGTGGTGGTGGTTGTGGCTATGGTGGTGGTGGTGGTGGTGGTTGGTGGTGGTGGCTGTGGTGGTGGTGTCTGTTGTGGTGGTGGTGGTTGGTGGTGGTGGCTGTGGTGGTGGTGGTGGTGTCTGTTGTGGTGGTACCTGTGGTGGTGGTTGTAGTGTCTGTGGTTGTGGCTGTGATGGTGGATGGTGGTGGTGGCTGTGGTGGTGGTGACTGTAGTGGTGTCTGCGGTGGTGGTGGTGGTGGTGGTGGTGGTGGTGGTGACTGTAGTGGTGTCTGTGGTAGTGGTGGTGGGAGTGGTGGTGATGGTGGCTGTGGTGGTGATGGTGGCTGTAGTTGCGTCTGTGTTGGTGGTCAACGATGTGAAAAGTCTGTAAGAAAAACCAAACTGCAAACTCTTGAAACGAAAATGAATCGATGCTCGGACTGTAACCGCGGGTTCTCGAGACGTGATGCTTTGTTAAGACACCAACGCAATACGCACGGTAGTTGGATAGTCCCAGACATGACAAACGGCATTACCTTCCAACACCCGTTTTCTATGGTGGTGACTGGCCCTAGCGGAAGCGGTAAAACGGAATGGACTAGAAAATTACTCCTGTCCGACCTCATATACCCTCCACCCGAGCGTATCGTATGGTGTTTTGGTCAATGGCAAAGATTGTACGACGACTTGCAACGCACTCTTCCCCAGATAGAGTTTGTACACAGTATACCGGACAACCTGACTAGCTCCGAGTATGTGGATACCCGCAAAAGGAACGTCCTGGTTTTTGACGACTTGATGACCGAGGCTAAATGCGATCAAAGAATTGCGGACCTCTTTACTAAGGGAAGTCATCACAGAAACTTATCCGTCGTATATCTCACGCAGAATCTATTTCCGCAAGGAAAAGCCTGTAGAGACATCGCTTTGAACACGCAATACCTCGTCCTTTTCAATAATCCCATCGACAGACAACAAGTGGCGACGTTGGCGAGAAGAATTTATCCAGCATCCCATTCCACGTTTATGAAACGATTCGAACAGGCTACGAGTCAGCCTTACGGGTACCTGATAGTCGACCTAAAATCGAGCACGCCTGAACAAGAGCGTTTACGCAGTGACATATTTCCGGTAGAAAGAAAGCGGAAATTAGAGGTATCCGAAGAGTCCGATATAAATGACGAAGACAGTGACGATGACAGGGAATCGATAAGCGACGTAAACGACACGCATTACCCCTATATGAGACCTCCGGGTAAACGCGTCAAAGATGATCTGGCAGAAGACCGCCTGTGTCTAGAAATATGGGAGAGAAGGTTTAAGGAACCTCTAAGGCAATCGAATGCAGAGCGCTTTAAAGACAAGGTTAATAGCTACATCGAAGATGGGACTGCTCCCGAGGACGCTTATCATCGCGCAGCAAACGAGGACTTGCCCTCCCTCAGGAAAAGACTAAGACACGATTACGCGAGGTTTCTGATGGATTATCACCGGCTGCAAAAGGATCCTACTCAACGGCAGATTCTACAGTCGGCTAAAACGTTAAGAATACAGCATGACATGACTGTCGACGAATCCATCCAGCAAGCCGTGAAACTGAGGAAGGATTTATTCGCCAGCGTTTTGCCCGACCATGTCTTGACAGAAACCGATGAAAACCAGGAATCCGATGCCGAATGAAATATACGTAAGAAGGTAAAGCATCGCTACATTTAGAGAAAAAAGATGGGTTCTATAGAAGTGTTTGACGCGAAACTGAATAGATGGGTGCCTTATGTCCCGGAATACGACGCGTGGTACCAACATTTCAAAGACTTGAGCGAGGGCTACGTTCAATCCGATCACGAGGGACGGTATATCGTCGGTAGCGGTAGAAGAAACCGTCTTCTAAAGGAAATGGAATATCAGCGACAAAAAGAAATTAAAATGCTAGAACAGCAAAAACCCGTGGTGAAATTGGTCACTCCCGTGGCTCAAGCGGTTGAAATGGCAAAGTCAGAACTAGCACGATTACGAAAGGAGCATAAGGGCGAGGCCTCTGATCGTAAGAAACCGAGAGCAAAAAACGGGCAGTTGGTAGACTGGACAACCTTTAAATATTAAGCGACGATGAACAGCGATCAACTGACTCGTATACTTTCCGGATACCCCGTAACTGTCTGCGCAGCGGACCAAATTAAAAAACGAAGAGGAAGATTCGTCATTTCCAACACATCCACGAGTTATCAAAGAGGGGAACACTGGGTAACATTTTATTTTCCCAAACACGGACCGTACGAATTTTTCGATTCAGTAGGAAACGATCCTAGAAGTTACGGCGTTGGGTTTGAAGAGGTACTCAATAAACCCTACTTAATGAACGATAAACAGCTTCAACAATCTAGTTCTAACGTATGCGGACTATACTGCGCGTACTACGTGATGGCTAGATCTCGAGGAAAAACCATGCGAGACATTATCAAAGAATTCAACCCACGCCAGAAGAAGTTCAACGACCGCCTGATTGTGTCTAAAATGAAAAGAATGCTTAGAAAAAGACGGAAAGACTTTACATGAACATTTATACATGTATATATAATTTGCCACTACGTTGCGTGTAAATAAATATGTAAAACTATACGTTTGTTTTGTAATCATTTCTATCCTAATATGTTCTATAAAAGGGTTATCCTTTGGAAGCACGAAATACGCCACAGAAATGGAAAATATGAAGTGTACATGTTTTCTGGGCCAGACTAGCTAGTTTCGGCCAATTAGGCCTCATCAGTGACCCTCAGATATTTTCAAAATTCCACAACTGGATCGATGATCCCGAAGGACAAGAAAATATAAACTACACTACGATGTAGGGCAGGGAGACTTTTTACGGCCGCATCACGTTCTACCCTAATATGTTCTATAAAAGGGTTATCCTTTGGAAGCACGAAATACACCACAGAAATGGAACATATGAAGTGTGCGGCCGTAAACACTCTCAAAATACAGTGAAGGCAATGATCAGTGATCGATACAAGTAGCCAGGTCACCTCCCGTATTGTCAATTATATTTTTCAGGACCTAGATAACTCGCTAGTGGCTCGGGGTTAAAATACGAAGAAGACAAGTACTGTTCCGAGTCTGACACGTTTTATTGTAAAGGATAAATACGTATACGCATTCCTACGAGTTTACAATGCAATACAATTTACGATATAACGCTGTATGAATGTTCGTGCCGCTGTCTTTCAAATATTTCTCTCCGCCGTTCTGAAGCTTCTCTGGCTTCTCTTCGCAACTGGCGGCATCTTAACCACCAACACAACTCGTTAAATATTGTTAATGCCATACGCATTAATCCAAACATTGCTCACATAGGTTCGTCTCCGTTAACTCGCCAGTTTTTACAGCGTTTTGGATCCAATGTACTCGCTAAATTATCGGATGCTTTCCCGAAACCGCTTAAGGTCGCACTTGACCCGAGCATGAACCCTGTCTGTATTTTAGGCGGTGCCCCGACCAGCTTGATGTATGTACAGTTCGGTGACCATTTGTAGTGTTCTTGGATGGCGTCGTCATCTCGTTCCCAAGAGCTGAGTTTTACGTAACAACTGAAGCACAGACATAAATCCGATTTCCCCGTGTAATAAAGTCCCGCCCGTGCTAGTTGGTATTCATCCGGTTGCATCTGTTTAGGATAAGTATCGAATGTTTTGAGTCTATTTTCGAAGAATTCCATGTCGAGTTGATCGGCTTTACTGTCCATGACGTTCATGATGAGGATGACGATACATCGTTCACGCGTCGTTTATATACGCAATACCTTCTTTCTGATTGGTTTTTATTTTAGAACTTAAATATCTTTGATTATAGATTCTATTGGAAAGGTCAACTATCAACACTACCTATAATAATTACGCGTATTCTTTCTACTTTCTCCAACCAGTCTTCTACCTTTGAGATCAGCTTGAATATTCTGAGAAATCAGAAATAAATTATTGGTTTAGACTCATATTCTAGACAGGTTTTTAATTATTTGGACCCCATTTTGATTTATATCAGTCTTTGAATCGACTGCCTATTCGAAATTCGCAAAATTGCAGTATGTTTCCTCTGGCTTTCTTTGCCGGATCATTACAGGGTCACCGATGAGGCTTTATTAGCCGAAACTACGTAGTATGACCCATCTTCTTTCTTATGAATGTTTTCATTGCTCTTAAAGGAACTCATTTTTGATTTTTATTCTACAGTCACACGGTGTACTTTTCTCAAATGACAAACGATATACAACACATTCTTTCTATGGCATATAGGACATTCGTATACGTATCTGTGAGGCATATTTTATCACAAATCGTTAAAATCGTCGGGGGTTACATTCAAAACGATGTAATGCACCCACGCCTCGATGAGGCGATTCTAACATATATCTATAACATTTGTAGAGAAAGATAAAAGGTGAGGAGGTCTTTAAAATGTACCCGTCATACTCCAAATCGGGATTCTTTATAACGGTGCCATAGAAGGGAACAAATACTGTCGTTATAGCGAGGGCCCTCTGTATGGGATATTTAGCTCCCCGCCCCTCTAGGGCTCGAATAAATAGATCGGGCTGCACCTGTCTTTCACCCACACGAGTACTGGTAAACCGCTTAGAGGGTCTAGGCCAAACATCCCACTTATTAAGCTGACCATGACACCGCACCAGCGTTTGACAGTAGTTATATCCTAAATGTTGGGATGGAAGAGTGCTGCTGCCGTTAACTGGCACACGCCGCGCGTACAACGTTAAAACGACGTCGTTTCGTTTAACACGCGCAACAATTTGCATGAACGACTGACCGACTGCCCCTGACCAAACGGTGCTAATCCTGATCGAGCGCATAAATCGCTCCGCCTCAGTTATGCCCTCAGTCGTTTGTGGGGCATAAAAATGACTTCTCAAGCCCTGTCGCCCAATGAAGCCAATAGGGTTTATTAGCGCGTACTGACAGACTCGCACCGCTTTGCTTGGACAGGCTTAGATCCTCTAAGCGGTTTACAAGTACTAGTGTGCGGGCCGGAGTCAACTCTGCGTGGAAGCGACGTGCAGCCCATATATTTCTTCGAGCCCCTATGGGCGGGGGGCCGTTGTGATGGTAAGTATGTGTGTGTGAAGTTTCGTGGCAGCAGGACAAATCCTTTCGAAGTTATGACCGAGTTTAAGTCGTTTGGTTTTGGCCTGACAAACGCGCACCCAAAATCAATACAGTTATAACCGTTTGTTTGAAAGTAGGGTCTTGTGATGGTATGTATGCGAAGTTTCGCGAGCGTAGGGTAAATACTTTTAAAGTAATGACCGGTTAAATATTTTGGTTTAGATGCGACAAACTGAATGACTCGGTGATTTCTATAGGGCACCCAAAATACTGTGCGGGGTCTTATTAAGAAGGGCAGTTACTCCGTAAATAGTGTTAACAGGGTTATGTTTATTGCATTCCACGATTTCTCTCATAACCCCCCATCGGTGTATCGAGTTTCACTAAATTACCTTCAAAAAACTATCAGAGGTACGCTCCGGACAAGCTTTATATTTCACCCCGTCTCCGCTATGCCCTTAGTCGTTGGTTGGACATAAAACGGACACGCGCGTACACACACACACACACACATGCGTATAAGACGCCGTGGTATACAACGTTGCACCAACGTCGCGTCATCGATTTTTTCCTTTCACTAACATTTTAGGATAACAACACTAATCATCATCCGTTTATCATTTTGTTGTTGTTTCCCCTTTTGCGTACTACTTTTACTTTTTTCCCGGGGCGCAGTCCATTCAACGTTTGAATAGATAACTGATGATCAAAACGCTCTCTTCCAGCGCTCTTCCATTGTCCGTTTAAAGGCGATTGTCAATAATATCGTTCCCCACCGGGTAGTATCTCCCTAAATATCGGGATGGAAGCGCTCGAGCGAAAGGTGTAGACTCCGATCGCCCCGACCTGACCAGGAACAGCAAACCTCGCCATTCCGCAGGAACTTCTTTCGCGCGTCGCCCGAGGCCTCAAACTTTAGGATAATTACGGCGTAATTTACTCGAACTCACACCCCGATATTAAGGGTAATTTCGTCATCTTCTCATTTGCCGGCTATCATCTCTCACCTCCTTTGTTTATTACATCATACATTGTTATCATCTCTCACGTCCTTTGTTTATTACGTCATACATTGTTCTCGTCCTTTGTTTATTACGTAATCTATTGTCTTGGCGCAAAAGTGACCCGTATACTACTCACACGGTCTATGTTTTTGAGCAGAAATAAGAAAAATATATACCCCATGTAAACCCCATTCTTATTGTATAAAAGTGTGGTTTAAGGATGTCAAAATTATATAGGCCTGTTTTCGTGATTAGATACCCATTAGGATAATTCAACAGTTTGACATGGTGTATTCTTCTTATCCCCAGTACTGACATTTTTTATAGTGCATTTTTATTGTATCCCCAAACATTGATTGCAGGTTCTCGAAAGAACAACAGAAGAGAGGCGGTTCTAACGTGTTCCCGCAAGCAATATTTTGGAGCAGAATTAAGAATGAAATGTCTTTAAGAAATGAATTTTATTTTTCTGCTGTTCATGAAACTTTAAGTATGAAAGCAGCGGGTCTCGTGCACAGTTTATGAACCCCACTGGGTGACAAAATGCTTATAGGACAAACTTTTAAACGTGAAAAACATTTATGTGCTTTTTTTCTACAAAGAGCGGAACAACGTTGACGTCAACAACGCCCGTAGAGAACCATGGTTTTGGCTGACGTCACTTGACGTCACTGAAAATCATGGGACTCGATGCGTTCATGAAAGTATGAACTACATTGTCTTCTATAGGTTTACATTATACTTTACACTGGAAATGTAAATATTCCCATATAAACCCCAGTTTTATCTTTATAAAGTTTGGTTTACGTTTTTTTTTTATTATTATACATTAGCGTTTTTCGAACTGAGCCTTTCGTTCCTTCGTTTCTATTTATTCTGTCAATAGCAGGAAACATGTTTCTCAACTGTCGGAGCAATCTAACGGATGTTCCTTAATCAGCCAGTGGGTCAGCATTACACCTTTACCCTGCAAATAAAATATTCATATTGAAAGTCATTACGAAAACCCGCCTATACAATACATTGTCAATTTTATCGCCGGAAAAGGAATGTTGCGATATTTTTCTTATTTCTGCTCAAAATATAGATTGTGGGTACACGTTAGAACCGCCTCATCAAGGCGGTCTGACGAGTACCAATAACCTATATTTTAGAGCAGAAATAAGAAAAAATAAGGTTTACCCCGGTAAACCCCAGTTTTATTATATGAAACTGGGGTTCATGGGGGTCAGAATAATTAAAAAGGCGTGTTTTCGTGATGGGTACAGAAAAGGAGTTGGACATTAACCAAGAATGTTAAACCTAACAAGAAGATAGCAAGGTAATCTCCGGACAATAACAGAGGGCTTTTGATCACGTCATCCGACTGTACAACTATGTTGACCCTGCAAAACCCTTGCAACATACTAGAGTGGGTTTCTTGTACAACCTTGTGATTAAAGGCCCCCGCCCATCAGGGCTTGCGGAATAAGATTGGCTGCATGATGCTTCCACGCAGAGCTAACTGACCGCACACGAGTACTGGTAAACCGCTTAGAGGATCTAAGCATGCCCAGGCAAAGCGGTGCGAGTCGGACCGTCCATGCCTATAAATACTATTGGTTTCATTGGACGATAGGGCTTGAGAAGTCATTTCATCTCAACCCACAAACTTTGAAGCAACCTATCCAAAATGACCTACACAGTGTTGACGGGGACGTTAAACTCAATCAAACAAACAAACAAAACAAAACCTTCTGATTAAGTCATGTTTCATCATAATTTTTCCGGATTGTATGCAAAACGGCTGTGAATTTGGTTGTTGGAAACGGAGAATAAATAACATTAAGTTTGTCGTGTGGAGACGTATTACCGCCGCCACCCTGATCTAGCTACGAAATTAAAACCATGAGGTGGCACCCTCTGGTGTATCTTGTTTGACTGCCATTATGGAATACGTATTTAAACCTTCAGAAAGAAGGTCCTTCCTCGCGCCTTTGACATTTTATTGCCATCATAAATCTAATCAAATTTCCACTGGCAGTCCTTTTTACGAGAGCCATTTGGGAAGTATAATAATAGTAGCCGTTTTGTGTAATAGTTGGGAAGGTTTCGTGCATTCTTCAAACATGCATGAAAAATCTTACCTTTAATCACTTGACCGAATTACAATTTGTACGATTTTTATGCATGCAGTGCGCTAGAGCGGTCATTGAAGATGGCCATGTCTTTGACACTGGGTGGAAATATAGCCGAAAATAGCAATGTTAAATTAGACGAACAGAGAGTGTACTGCAAAGTACGCGCATTGATAGGCATGTCGCAGGCCGATTTAGGTAGAGTTTATGGTGAAAATGCACTATCGTATCCAACAGATTGAAGATGGTGTGACTTTGAAGTGGTGGACAAACTACAGTCAAAGGTGAGCCGCGACCCGGTCGACCTCTTTCAGCAGTGTCAGAAAAAGAAAGCCAGATTGCGAAAGCGGCAATCGAAGAAGATGCGTGGTACCCTGTGGAAGAGATTATAAGAATCCCATATGGGTTTGAGGGGTGGATGAAAAAATCCGTCCCGAGGGACACTGTCCGGCATCACGAGGCTTGCCGTGTGATGCCGGACAGTAATCCCGAGGGACGGATTTTTCTATCCACCCCTCACACCCATATTGGATTCTTTTTCTTGCATACTTTCCATTTCTTAGCGTGCAGTCACTTCGGTTACCAACGTCCGCCATATTGTGTTGACACTGCAGGAATTTTAGTGAAGTCACGTAACGTGGTGTGACTTCAACCTTAACGACGGCACATACGAGGTCGTATTCAACCAGTGCATTTATCAAACACGCGATTATAATCGATTTTGGGTCGGAACACCAGGGTCAGAACATAAATTTCTATCCCAGGGTAAAATCACGGATTTCCTTGTCTTGTGTGCAAGAAAGGGGACTTATATGGCATCAAATCGTCGGCCGTAGTTTATATATTGAAATAAGTGCTTATGCTTAAGCAGGTAGTGGATCCCCATCTTTTAGACACCTGAACAAAAGGGCAAAAAGGTAGAAAAAGCTTCAGAACTTCTATCAAAATATAAGGTTGCAGATCCCAGGAGACTCAGAGAAATAGTAAATGGAGCTGAAACGTCGCTGTATTTTTTTTCAATCCGATTGCAAAGAAAACAATAAAGATTGGGTAGGTGAAAATGCCGAAACTCCCCAAATCGCGCGGAGAAATGAGACTTCAATATGTGTCATGTACGCTCCTTTGTTCGACCATGAGGGAATTGTGACCCGAGTATCAGTACCTGAGAAAAAGAGTGTTACAGGATTATTTTATAAAGAAAAAAATCTTTCTGCTTTGGTTGATCCCTATGTTGGAAAGCGCCAGCGTGCAGGGGTGCGCTGTCTTCTTATTCTTCACGATAACGCTTCTGGACTTATATTAGCCGTGGTGATCATATATTTGGATGAGTTGAACATTAAATCATTACCACATCCTCCGTACAAACCAGACCTTTCCCTCTATGATGTGTGTCTGGGACATGATACTTCAGTGAGGCAGCACTATAAAAGTGAGCATTGAGCTCCCTGTCGCAACCAGACACCGTCGTGATATGACTGAAAAATTGTTGAAAGCGACGTTAAACCCGAATTCACACACACACACACACACACACACACACACACACACACACACACACACACACACACACACACACACACACACACACACACACACACACACACATTCCCTCTATGATGTCTGGCTCAACCCATATGTTAAAACATGTCTGCGAGGACCTCGTTTTGAAAGCCGCCATGCCTTGGGTAGTACGTTTTTTTTTCAGTGTATAAACAGTATACCCTTAAAGGACTTCAACAATGCATTTTCTAAGTGGATAAAACGACTGACAAAGAGCGTACATGTGAAGGGAACCGGCCCCGATAGCTCAGTTGGTAGAGTGTCCGTTCCGGGGAACGGGAGGTCACGGGTTCGATCCCGAGCCGCGACATACCAAAGTCGTTAAAAATGGTACTAGCTGCTCCTCGCTTGGCACTCAGATTTACGGGGTAGAGCTAGGACTGGTCGACCCAGTGTCAGGATAATGTGACTGGGTGTGGTATCATGTAACGTGTCTGGGACATGATACTTCAGTGAGGCAGCACTATAAAAGTGAGCATTGAGCTCCCTGTCGCAACCAGACACCGTCGTGATATGACTGAAAAAATGATGAAAGCGACGTTAAACCCGAATTCACACACACACACACACATGTGAAGGGAAAACACTTTGAGGGATTCAAGCCTTACATTTACAAGCCGCACCCACTATTTAATACTTTCAAACGCCTCTCGTATGCAGGAATTAATTCATTTTACCAGAGACTTAACTGTACCAAAAATATAATTCTTCATTCTGATTTATTCTATAACAAGGAAGCAAGGATACACTACAGTAAACCATTGGTCTTAATGGGAGCTGTACTTGCTTTGGGTTGAGCTTTCATTACTGAAAAGAATATTCTGCTGCTTCTGGTTGGATTTGGTGCTTAAAGCCATTATTTTTTCTGAAAGGCATTATCGTTTATTAGAAGAAATATTAGTAGGTATTTGTTATTGTCAAACAGCTAATTTAAAAAGAAAAAAAAATGTGCTGACTGGCCGACGGAAATGCCTAGATTTATTCGCTGCGGTATGTTTTGTTTGCTTCTGGTCCAAATGGTGGGAGGGTGGGGGATTACTGTAAAGCCATGTAATCAGTTGTCCTTGGTCCGTACTGAAAGACGACTCTCAACGGAAGTAAGGGCGAGGATTGTGGCCTTGTATAATCGATTTAAGCTCCCGGTGAACTTGTTCCACGGTGCTTCTGTCGCGGTTTATTTTGTTATGGTTTGTCTTTGAGTGTGTGCATCGCTTATATCTTTTTGTTTTTGATAGCCAATTTGCCAATTTGTGGGAAAGTAACTGTCCTTTTGCTTTTCCGATACTTATGTTTCCATTAGGGTCCAGTTATTTAATGTTTGTGTTTATTTCCCTTTGGTGTCTCTGATGGGTGGTATGGGTTTATTGTACCGACTCCTGATGATTGCCTTCACTTCTATTCTACTATTAATATATTGTCACTATGGTCACTTGATCTGCATCTATTTGGATGTTTCCAGATCTTACACAAAACACTCGATGCTCATTTGTGTGTAATAAGGGTTTTAAACATAAAACACGACTCATGTATGTTAGAGATCGAAATCAATCTTGCGCATCACATGAACAAGTCAGTGAAATGAAAAGCCCCTGAGCCCCACTGTATATAGAGAAAACTGGGGTTTACTTGTCTTATTTCTGCTCCAAGACATAAGTTGTTGGTACTCGTTAGAACCGCTGAGAACCCACAACCTATGTTTGCAGTTTAAAGAAGTTCATCAGAAAAGTAGCCATTTTGGGATATGAAAAATGCACTTTGTCGCACGGCTGTTTTATCGTGATGAATGATTACTTTGTTTCCAAATGCAATCTAATTCCTTGCTTCCAAAGGATAACACTTTCTAGAACATATTTTACGTCACTACAGCTAATGTCTGGGAATGTGTGGCGGTTGAAAAAAAGTCTCCCTGCCCTGCTTCATAGTGTAGTTTATATTTTCTTGTCCTTTGGGATCATTGATTCCATTGTGGAATTTTGAAAATACTTGAGGGACACTGATGAGGCCTAAATGGCCGAAACTAGATAGTCTGGCCCAGAAAACATGTACACTCCATATTTTCAAGTTCTGTGGTGTAACCCTTGCTTCCAAAGGATAACCCTTTCTAGAACATATTTTATATCTTTATCAAAAGACAAGGTGGAAAGACAGATAACTTTATATATCAAACGATAAGGTGGAATGACAGATTCCTTTATATATCAAAAGATAAGGTGGAATGACATATTCCTTTATATATCAAAGAAAAAGGGTGGAAAGACTGAATGAACAACTTTTGTGGTTTCTATCGACCGGTTATGGTCATGCAAATGCATTTTTATAGTTATACGTGCATATGCTTCTGTATTCATTTTCGGAGGGAGAATACTTGATATAAAAATACATTCTTGAAGATAACTCGCTATGCATTTGGTAACAAGTGTTATTCAGACTAAACTGACACATGGCATTGACGGAACATAGGAGCAACGGCTATTTCAAAGTAGACGTCTTACACACAATGCCATACAGTCAAATGCATGCTGCCAAAAGTAGATTTAATCTTGCAATCTTATAAGCATTTATAATACATATTAGATATACTAAGTGTGTCATCTAGATATAATCTCTTTTTGTGTGCCATGCAAAAACATAAACATTGCAAAGGGCCTTCTCAAGCTGTCGACAGGAGTGATAGAGTGTCAGGAAGGTACATCAAAACACATATGAAGTAAACATATAACCGATTGCAAAGTAAATATAATATAATACGATTTCAGTAAAAGTTCTGTTGATTTCCAAACAAGGAACAAAGCAGTGTTTTGGTGATATTGGATAGCACGCACAGCTCTCAATTTAACATCAAATTTTGTGTGAATGAATGATTACTTTGTTTCCATATGCAACCTTCATGCCTTTATCAAAAGAAAAGTTGGAAAGAGATTCTTTTATATATCAAAAAGGTGAAAATGTGGATTCTGAGTCACCACCTGTGTGGGAAAGAGATACTGACTCGGTTTACCTGTTGTAAGTTTTATTTACTACCGTCACTCCATATTTCGGCTTCTTTCCCTCGTGATATTGTGGGAAGAATTTCGGATCTGATTGTGTCAGTTCCGGATCGTTTCTCTTTTTATTCTTTGTGATCTCGACGAGTCAGTAAAGATCTAGCCCTCGGTAAACTTGTTTAAATTTCCTGTCACTCCTCTATGTTTAAAGATAGAAATAGTATGTGACCAACTGGACAAATTTAGAGAATGCTTACCTTAACATGTATAGGGCCACGTTCCTCAATTTCAAAGTTCCCATATAATTCAAGAAGCTTTCTCGTTGGTTCACTGATGTGTATCTTCATCGCTGAAAAGTAACAAGTCGGTACATCTAATGGATTCTGCCCCATCTTAAGAATCTCATAAAACAGAGATTTCTGCTTACAGTGTTTATTTATCATTTGTTTTCTTGTAATAGCGTATTAACGGCATTAAAATGTCTTTCTTTCTTTCTATTTCATTCTACTTATACTACGATCGGTCACATCTGACCATTACTCGCAGGTGTACATTACATACACACCAGGTGTGCAGGGTTAAAAGCCTACACAGTAATCATGTAATTACGGTAGGGGTCTTTAACCTGCACAGGGCATGACTCTCCCTGCACAGGGGGCCTCCAATTAACGTCCCGATCCGAAGGACGGTGCACTTTATGACATTTATCCTTGCAAATGATGCCAATGGAGCGTGTTCGAACACCGAAATTTTATCGCCGCTGCCGGGGATCGAACCCGGGCCCTCTAGCATCAGAGGCAAGTGCACTAACCACTGAGCTATCACGCTCCATTCTATTCAATGTCAGTTGTGTAGGCCAAACTTAGATGTCGTTTTCAGTTTGATCTCTAAGTACGAGATGGTAATTTAAAAGCACAATCAATGACTTATAACTATGCTCTGTCCTAAAGCACTTCCAAACAATGTTGACGGTAAAAAATGAGATTTCTCGTGAAAATAAGATGCAAAGTTGTCAACAAAACAAAAGTGAAGATAATGATCAGGAATGCAATCACCTTACACTTTCCGTTTAAGACTCCAAAGGGAAATGATTTGTTTGCTTGATTTGAAGTTTAACGTCCCCGTCAGCACTGTAAAGGTCATTTTGGAGACGTTGCTTCCAATTTTTATGGGACTTTTACCCGAAATTGAGATGAAATGACAGCTCAAGCCCTGTCGCCCAATGAAACAAATAAGGTTTATAAGCATGGACGGTCCGATTCGCACCACTTTGCCTGGGCGGCCGTTTCAACAAAATAAAAGTGAAGGTAATGATCAGGAATGCAATCACCTTACACTTTCCGTTTAAGACTCCAAAGGGAAATGATTTGTTTGCTTGATTTGAAGTTTAACACCCCCGTCATCACTGCAAAGGTCATTTGGAGACGTTGCTTCCAATTTTGTGGGACTTTTACCCGACATTGAGATGAAATGACAGCTCAATATTTGAAGTTTAACGTCCCCGTCAGCACTGTAAAGGTAATTTTGGAGACGTTGCTTCCAGTTTTGTGGGACTTTTACCCGACATTGAGATGAAATGACAGCTCAAGCCCTGTCACCCAATGAAACAAATAAGGTTTATTATTATAAGCATGGCCGGTCCGACTCGCACCGCTTTTCCTGGGCGGCCGTAAAAAGTCTCCCTGTCCTACATCATAGTGAAGTGTATATTTTCTTGTCCTTTGGGATCATTGATTCCATTGCGGAATTATGAAAATATTCGAGGGTCACTGATGAGACCTAATTCGCCGAAACTAGCTAGTCTGGCCAAGAAAACAAATGCACACTCCATATTTTTTAGTTCTGCGGTGTATTCCTTGCTTCCAAAGGATAACCCTTTTATAGAACATATTTAACGTCACTACAGCTGGTGTCTGGGAATGTGTGGCGGCCGTAAAAAGTCTCCCTGCCCTACATCATAGTGTAGTTTATATTTTCTTGTCCTTTGGGATCATTGATTCCATTGTGGAATTTTGAAAATATTTGAGGGTCACTGATGAGGCCTAATTGGCCGAAACTAGCTAGTCTGGCCCAGAAAAAATGCACACTCCATATTTTTTAGTTCTGCGGTGTATTCCTTGCTTCCAAAGGTAACCCTTTTATAGAACATATTTAGATCCTCTAAGCAGTTTACCAGTGCTCGTGTGCGGTCGGATTCAGCTCTGCGTGGAAGCAGCACGCAGCCCATTTATTTCTTCAAGCCCCAATATGCGGGGGCAACCAAAAGGGAAATGAACAAATACATAAAGCAACGTACCGTAATTATAACATTACAGATAGAAAGAAAAATTGGTCAAAAGACTTTCCAAAATAATAAAAAATACCAATACATGCACTGAAAGAAAAACTATGACACTGATAAACCACAACAGCAGCACCGCCATGAAACGGTCAGTATAAGTGTTTTTAAGATTATTGAGCGCGCGATAACAGCAAATTTGACAAATGCAATGTGTTGTCCTCTTGGTGCTATTGTATTATTTAACCTGTCACTGCTGAATAAATTAATTATGCCAAACCCATTTCTGACTATCAGCATACTAAAATACTCTCTCCATTTTTTATGCAAAAACCAAACTGAAGGATTAAAGATATCAAAACCTAAATCTTTAAGAAGTGAGGTTGAAAACATGCGACCAGGACCGGAACTCGAACCGGCGACCCCTTCATTACAAAGCGTGTGCTCTACCGACTGAGCTATCCAGGCGCTGTTTTCTTCAAATTTTATCAACTTAGTGAAAAAACAGCACTTTGGATGAAGTACGGGAAACCCCTTTACAGGCTTCGCAACTGCACTTAACCCTTGTCCTGCTGAATATTCATATATGCCACACCCACTACCGATTATCAACCAATCAGATTACTTGATGCAAATTATTGCAACAAACATAAACTGAATGACAAACAATGGAGATCCTGATCAGATGGCTTCTTCAGAAGCCATCTGATCTGGATCTGCATTGTTTGAAATATAAGACATGCCCAGGCTGTTGCAAATAAATACATAAATCTTTAAAAAGTGAAATTGACAAAATGCGACCAGAACCGGACTCGAACCGGCGACCCGTTACTTACAAGGCATGTGCTCTACTGACTGAGATATCTGGGCGCTGATAGCATAGCTTCAACTTCGAAGTTTTATAAACTCAGTGAATAAACAGCACTGTTGATGAAATCCAGCTAACATGGTTTCGTCAGTTCAGAAGCCACCCAGTAGCCATCTTATCTGGATCTTCTTTGTTTGCAAAAGTACTGTTTGATACATTTCCCTAAATTTAGATGCAACAATCCCTTCGTTTTTAGATCTTTTAAAGACCATATGAGCTAGAGGCTGGAGTGTATGTAGTATACACCGTATGTGTCCCCTCCTGGGGTTAAGGCGATACCGGAAGAAAGAAAGAAAAAAGCTCTAGAATGCTCCCCTGTACAGCGATAAAGTTCATGTTTTCATTTTGAGTTCCTTTGGGACTGTAGGAAACAAAGTCCTTCTTTCCATTCATATTTTATGTTATAAAAATAAAATTTGAGTTAAACACGGATGGTATCAAGGAAGCATGAATTGAGGCGTCAGTAGTTATCGCTCGTAAACAAACTAAAAAGGACCGAGCATGTTGGTTACAGAATTTTTAAGCTATACTTTATACGTTATCATAAAACCTTAACTCTTATCTTGCTGTTCACGACAACCCCTATCTTTGGAAACAGTGTAGATCCAGATCAGATGGCTTCTGAAGAAGCCATCTGATCAGGATCTACACTGTTTGACATGAAGTTTATGGATTTGTAAGAATAAATTGCATGAAGTAATCTGATTGGTTCAAAGTCAGAAATGGGTGTGGCTAAACTGAATATTCAGCAAGATAAGGGTTAACATATGTTGAGATTGAAATCGCAATCTACCTCAGTTTTGTTGATAGTGGTTAATAATTGTCTTCCGGTAATAGATTAGTGAACAATAAATAACTTACGTAAACCATTCGACTCCATGCAAGAAGCTGTATTGACGGTATAGCCATTCATCAACGATGCAGTATATTCCACGTTATCTTTACAGGAGATGACCAATATAAGCCAAAGTGCTTTCTGTCAAATCCTGTTCTCATTTTGTTTGTATTGTTCAATGTATGGTATTGTCATTCAATAAATACTGTTTAAACCAATAATTGTCTTCCGGTAATAGATTAGTGAACAACAAATAACTTACGTAAACCATTCGACTCCATGCAAGACGCTGTATTGACGGTATCACCAAATAAACAGTATCTTGGCATCTTTATTCCAACAACTCCTGCGACTACTGGGCCTGAAACCGCAGTTTAACCCTTATATTGCTGTTCACGACAACCCCTATCTTTGCAAACAGTGAAGATCCAGATCAGATGGCTTCTGAAGAAGCCATCTGATCAGGATCTACACTGTTTGGCATTCAGTTTATGAATTTGTAGCAATACATTACATCAAGTAATTTGATTGGTTGATAGACAGAAATGGGTGTGGCTTAAATGAATATTCAGCAAGATAAGGGTTAAGTGCAATGTCATTACCTGTATTGAAGCTGATAGATATAAAGATTACCGGCTTTGTTCGCTATTCTTAACAATGGAGGTAGGTCTCAACATTTTCAATATGTGTTTCCAGTATAATTGTAAGACGTCTGATCAGGGATCGAATCAAAGCACTGGAAGCACTGGCAGGACTATTCGCTGGGTTTAGAATTCGTTCCACTGGCCGTTCCAAGGCGGTACTTCTGTCGCGGTTATTTTTTATGGTTTGTCTTTGAGTGTGTGCATCGCTTATATTATTTTGCTTTGGATAGCCAGTTGGCCATTTTGTGGGAAAGTAACTGTCCTCTTGGCTTTCCGCTATTGATGTTTCCATCAGGGTCTAGTTATTTCATTTTCTTGTTTCTGTACCTTCGGTGTCACTGCTGGGAGCTGTGGGTTAATTGTATAGATTGCTGATCATTGCCTTCACTTCTTTTCTGACAGACCCAGAGACGAAGATTGTGGGCACGTGAAATCGATTTAAGCCCCCCCCCCCCCCCCCCCCCACACACACACACACACACAACCCAAACGTTTTACTGACTGTTCCAAGGCGGTTTTCTGTGGTTCTTTATTATTGTTATAGTTTTTCTATGCATACGTGTATTGCTTATATCTTTTTATTTTGGATAGCCGTTTGGCCATTCTGTAGGCCTTTTTTTTTTTTGCTTTCCGCTTGTGATGGTTTCGTTAGGGTTGTTATTTTATATTCATGTTATTTCCTGTTTGTGACTTTGATGGGAAATGTGGGGCATCTGTATCGACTCCTGCTTTCACTTCTATTTTGAATATTGTAATTAGAGGACTGTTCCTGCAACCCTAAACATTTAATTGCTTCAAGAATCTAGTGAAGACCCTGAATCGGTCCACACTGCTCGCCCATTACGTAAACACGCCTATACAAATACATTTGAAACTTTACCGCCGAAAAAAACGAACACTTTAAGATAAAAAATTGTTATATTTTTCTAATTTCTGCTCAAAATATTGTGTGTACTCGTTACAACGGCCTCATCGAGGCGGTTCTAACGAGTACCCACAAACTATATTTTAGAGCAGAAATAAGAAAATAAGGTTTACCCTTGTAAACCACAGTTTTACTATATAAAAGTTGGGTTCAAGGGGGCCAAAATTATATAGGCGTGTTTTCGTGATGAGACCGGATTTAACAGACACGCTTTTTACACAGCGCTCCGACATTATGGCGACAAAAATAGCTGGACATTATCTGGATATCATAAAAGCGCTATCTTGATTGGTCTGTTAGATGTCTTGGACATTGACAATATAACACAGATTAATTTGTGATTGTGGCGATTGACAAATGCTTGACCCAAAAGTGGTATTTCGTTTCAGTGTTGACCGCTATCGGTTAGTGAGTCCCAAAGACCCTATGGAATCTATGTTGATTTTTGGTCGTATGTAACGCAGTAGCAGTGCTATCGGTCTTCCCAGACGACCATTAACAAGAAAAGATACGACACAATGTGCCATATCAAGTGACTCGATTGTGATTGTAGTGTACCATTTCGAAAAAAACAACAAAAAAAAAACAGACAATGATATCTCTTTAATAAAGCCGTCCAGTTATAAACTTATGAACTAGAATTACATGAACACTGAATTTGCAGTATCAAATGCCGTTTTTTGTTCTTTTTTTTTGTTGAATTCCATAGATTGAATATCTAAATTGACGTGGAAACCTGTGTTGAATTTAACAATGTGTATTTCAACGAGTTGAATATCATCATGATTGATCAGTGAGCTAGACCTTAGCGAATCTTTATACTTAGCAGCCTCATTTCCAACATCAAGAACAACACATTATTATTATTATTATTATTATTATTATTATTATTATTATTATTTTTATCGTTTGTAATCATTATTATTGCTATTGTGAAATGTTCTTTCCTACAAACAATATTAGCTAGTGTTTATCCACTTTATTTTCATCACGTTAATAATAAGTATAATAATATGCGTTGAAGTAGTGATAGTACTACTGTGATAGAAGTAGTAGTACTACTACTACTACTACTACTACTACTACTACTACTACTAGTAGTAGTAGTAGTAGTAGTAGTAGTAGTAGTAGTAGTAGGAGTGGTGTGAGTAGTAGCAAGATATAATTATTATTGCCATCGCTTTGATTATTATTATTTTGTTATTATAGTAGTAGTACTTAGTTGTAGTAATGAGAGTAGTAGTAAGAGTATAATTATTATTGTCATCGTTTTTATTTTTAAGATTATTATTTTCGTTATTATAAGTGGTATCATCAGTAGTAGTGGTTTGTTTGTATGTATTGAGTTTTATGTTCCCGGCAACTTTTTTAAGGTCATTTTGGAGACGTTGCTTCCAACTTGTGAGACTTTAACCCGACATTGAGATGAAATGGAATTCAAGCACTGTCGCCAAAACAAACCAAAAGGGTTTATATATTGGGACGGTCCGACTCACATCACTTTGCCTGGGCAGGCTAAAACCTCTTAAGCGGTTTACCTGTACTCATGCGCGGTCAGCTTCAGCTATGCGGGGAAGCATCATGCAGCCCAGTTTACTTCTTCAAGCCTCGAGCGATGGAGCCCAATAATAGTAGTAGTAGTGGAAAAAGTTGTCACAGTATAATTATTATCATTATCGTTATATTATTAAAATTATTATCAGTATTAGAACTAGTAGCAGTAGTAGCAGCAGTAGGACTTATATTATTATTATTATTATTATTATTATTATTATTATTTATGTACATTCCAACAAACAATATTGGTTAGTTTTATCCAATTTTACTTTCATCACGACAATATGCTCATGTAATGCCCTTGTAAATCCAATTTTATGTCATGAAAAATAACCGCGTTTTACTTGCAATTGTATCGTTTCAGAACTGTCCTTTATACAGCATAATTATTTTCTCCGGTCATTCTCTCCCTTCTGCTGATTCAAGAAGGGCAGTTGTCAGTTTCTGGTGAAAGAATGTGCACTGTACTGGTTAACCGCTTAAGTATAAGCCTGCCCAGGAAAGTGTGGATAGGTAAACTGACCGGCTCAAAAATGACCTAAATAGTGTTGACTGGGCCGTTAAACTCCAAAACAAACAAACAAATACAGCATAATTATGGGTAAACAGCGAATCGTTTTCAGTCCTTTTCAATTAACTGTTATAAACTTCATTTGGAACAAATATGCGTAAGTAATAAATATTACAAGAAACATAATAAAACGATATCTTGTGGACAGCTATATATTTATCTTTGTGACTAAAGGCTTACATCTTTTAAGTTAGCATATTGTATTGCTTCTCTCCAAAGCAAAGGCACAGCACAATGTACATATTGGCAAGTTTGAAACACAACTTCCCATACAAAAACGCCAATGCTACTGAGTCCTTTATGTTTCTTCCACATCCTTATAATATCCGTCAAATGATCCTTCAATATTGTATCCAAAATAATCAAGACCATCCGTATTTTATCACAAAGTGTCTCTTGAAAAACTTTTGTTTGGTGGCAATAAAAATGTGACATACAAATCCTTTTATCTTAATGAACTGCAAGGCAAATACACATTTGTATTAGCAGATCAAGTAAGCAACTCGCGTTAAAATTAATGTGTAAAAGTATTGACGAACAATATTAGTGACCTTAAAGAGTTAAGTAATAAAAAATTCGGGTCACAAAAATATCTGCAACGTCTTTGACATTTTGCATTTTGTTTAAAGGTCATATACAAAGGTATACAAAGGTATAGAAATCCATTAAATTTAACAAGACAGTGATTAAAAAAATCGAGGGGCGAAAACCGCATGAAATTATCGTTATTAGTTTCCAAGATATTACACTTTGAAGTGTGAAATATTTCATGAAAACAGAGCAGCTTCAGACTGCCTCATTAATATTCATGAGGTATTTTATGATGTCATAGATGCACATAAATTTTTTTAAACTTTTTAGATATGAAATAACTTGTGTTTTATAGTCCTTAGGAACTCTATAATCACCTATTTGAATTATTTAAACTGATTTCAACTGATATGCTAAACCAGTTTTCTCATATTTTCAATTGCAAACCTTAAATTCAAATTTTAAATATTTTTTAAAATAATTTAAATTCAAGTTCCAGTTTTTGTAAGAGGATGATATAACATATATATCTTACTGATCTGTCCTAAAGGCATGTAAAAACACTTAACTTAGCTAATTGGAATACAATTTTGTATTAAATGGTAGTTTTAAACAATTTAAAAAAAAATACTTTAATTGTAAATTTAAGCTTGAATTTCGAAATCAAATTTCTCATTTCCATCCTAAATTATGAACAAGATACACAGTAATCAAAAGGCATGAGAAAACTGTATTAGGCTATTGCAAAATGAAAAATATGGCGGTTTAAAATTATTTTAAAAAAGTTTAAGCCACTATGACATCACAGAATAATGCATTGTGGGTTAAAATCAAAGTAAATTCAGGGGAGGCTACTCTTAGGAGAAAATAGGTATGTATCAAATATAAATGTGCATAACTTTGGAACGAATGGGAATTTTTTATGCGGTTTTCAATCAAATGACCCTCCTTGTGTCTGCTTTCACCCTGCTTCATATTAAGATTTTAAAAAATTTCTTTGTAATTGCTCTTTAAGGTCGCCGATACAGCCTATACGAAAGTGCAGGAAAATGAAAAAGAAGGTTGTTCATAAAAAAGCCATGAACGCAAAACAGAATCAGCTTATGTCAACAAAAGAAATGAAATGCCTAACGACATGAAAACACACACACACACAGTTATAT
Source organism: Lucinisca nassula (assembly GCA_963580285.1). Lineage (NCBI taxonomy): Eukaryota > Metazoa > Mollusca > Bivalvia > Lucinida > Lucinidae > Lucinisca > Lucinisca nassula. The sequence goes on from OY757010.1 coordinate 80,230,844, forward strand.
CACGCATTAAGAGAAAGATTAGAAGGATCCCGAAGGTCCAAGCTCAAGGCATTAAAAATTTCGCTCCATCCTTCTTTGAAAGATCAAAGATTGAGCCTTTATATCTAACATGGAGCCAAAACAGAGCACGAAGTCCGGTCTAATGTAATGAAGCAAAATCGAGAAACAAACACTTTTATACACTTAGATAACCAAACATGATTTCTTTTAAATAATGGAATCTTTCTCAAAAGATTTTGTACCTGCCAAAAATTATCTGCAGAAGGCAGGAAATTCATGTTACCCATGTTGCGTATATCAACCAAATCCGCGCAAAACTCGGCTTCCGGCAGCCTGTTTTGCAGAAATATATATATATATATATATATATATATATATATATATATATATATATATATATATATATATATATATATATATATATATATATATATATATATATATATATTTTTTTAAATGAACAAAGTAATTCTTAACGGCAGCGGTAAAATTAAAAAAAAAATCATATTGCATGTTTATGATAACCCTTTGAACAAGTGTTCCTGTGCAAATTCTTTTTGACTTATCAAATCAAAGCCATCAGCAAGCAAACTGGAAAAGGTGTGAAAAAGACCTGCAAGTGCAACAATCCTAGAACACAAGCTTTCAAGGGGAAACAAAACATCTTTTTTAAAGAAGACACGCCATATAACACAGTCCTTGTCACCTCACAATCAAATTTGGCAGCAATTGCAATATCCTTCGTTTTATCGTTAATGTAATGTAAAATTCTATCGCAATAACATAGTCACAAATATGTCCAAAATGGAGCTTCGTTGTCGTTAGAGATTTGGTCGTATTTACCGGAACCTCTGGAAAATGGTCAGGTATCTGTTCCAAAAAGGAATAAACAATATCATTAAAAGATCGCCCGGATTTCCACATGCTGAGTTGATATAGAGTATAAGGCAATGATCCGGAATCGGTCAGAAGCCGTCGTTTTGTAGTGGTTATGCTACTCGCGCCTTGTAAAACAGGGGTCACAGGATCGATCCTGGGCTTCTCCAGAATTTCGGATGAGTTTTTAAACCGAGGTCCCGTCTCCGTATAACCTTATCTGTGGGTGAGACGTTAAACTCAAACCCTCACTCACTCAGGAATCGGCACAATCACCTTTCACCTCCCATCCAAGGTCGCAAACGGAAAGAAGGACGCAAATAAAGCAACGGTATTGTAATTAACACAATACAGACAAAAAAACAAAAAGACCCTTTCTTTCCCCTAAAAATGTCAATCGCCTGTCAATAGGTAATAAAATATGTCATGCAAAGATACAAAAATAGTCTTAAACAACAACATAGCGCCATATTGAAACGGGTCGTAAAACGGTTTGCTAGTGGCTTGGGCAAAAGTTAATTCGGCTTTACGTGGCCCTTTGTTCTGTCGTCTTTAAAAAAAAAACGAGCGAAACCTCCAATGATGTCAGCTTTTGCATTTTTAAAATGGCAAAATTAAGTATTTCAATAACACACACAAAAAAAGAAACAAATCAGCAACGAGGTGGACTGTATAGGAAAACAAAGAATGTATATATATAATTTAGAACTTCAGTTTGTGTAAATGGTGTCCAATAAAAAAAGAGCGAGCTTCACAGCTTATGTTGCATTGATGCGTGAGGAGGCCTCCATGCGGACTGAACAAATTATTTGTCTAAAAAGCGACGGACGGAAGGGCAAGGATTGTGGCTGCGTAAAACCGATTTAAGCCCCCCACCCCCAGTGGAATTCGTTTCATTGACCGTTCCAAGGCTTTTCTTCTGTCGCGTTTTATTTTTGTTATGGTATGTCTTTGAGTGTGTGTATCGCTTTAGATAGCCAATTGGACATTTTGTGGGAAAGTGGCTGTCCTTTTGGCTTTCTGCTATTTGTGTATCCATTAGGGTCTAGTTATTTTTGTTTGTGTTTCTTTCCCTTTGGTGTCTCTGATGGGAGCTATGGGTTAATTGTATCGATTCCTGACCATCGCGTTCACTTCTATTTTACAAAACCCTTAACTAGTCTGACACTTGTAATTGTTTTATGCTTGGCGAAATGAATTATCTCCACTTTGCTTATCATCCCAAGGTCATAAGTATTGTCTTGAAACTCACATTTGTTCTTCACATTGTTTAATCACATACATCTTAATACATATTTGTTTGTAAATCAAGACGAGACAATGCGAACTGCAATGTTGGAAGTTCTTTTTTGTCAGCCGTATTGTACCCAGGCACAGGGTTGCTATATGTTCGAAAATCTACTCTTGATTAGTAGTAGCTCATGGAAAAGCACACTGTCCGTCGTTTTAATCTCATAACATTAACACATCCATTGAAATAATGACATTCTATTCACAGTAAGGTTTATATATGGACTTTCAAGATGTTAATACCAGACTTAATGTGGGTGCTTTGCTTGTTCAGGTGGAGTAATGAACTTGTATCGTTTCTGATGATTGTTCTGTCTTCTGTTCTGATAATTTCATACCAGATTTTTACATCGAATTTTAAAACAAAATCCAGCAACGTTTAATGAAACCATTGCATACCTGAATGTAGCCCTATTCTAGCCCTTAACGGTGTTCCGGGTTGATGTCTAATGATGAATGCATTTACTTGCTCCAGAATTCTTAGAGACATTCGGGCTATCTGCCGTACGTGTTCATTACCGTTTCTTACAGGCAGTCCTGATACAACCATATAGGCATCGCCAATTGTTTCAACCTGATTAGATATAAAACGATGTTACTATACCGTTCCATGCTGTGACATAATACACTCAACCAAATAATCAATCAAAGAACAGACGCGTCATGATTTAATGTTGAGTCCCGTTAGTAGTTTTAATGTTGACAATCGCAATGCCGTCGTTTCTGTGCAGGTTTTCGTAAGCAATAGTTTCTTTCGGTTGCTCAGGATAGTTGATGTTTTTACGCGTGTTCATTAATTAGACATTTAACTGCAATATGGCAGCTCTAATCGGCACCTAGCATTTATTTTGTTGCATAGACGAGAAAAACACAAATGTACATCTAGGCATTAACGGTAGACAACACTGTATTGCTTTGGTAAACGTACCGTGCGGTACCTGTCCTAAATATGGACGAGACAATTGCTTCATACATTTTAGGGTCAAATTATATTTCTAAATTGGAAGCTCTTGCAGCCACAGTATGAGAATGTGGATTCCCGATGTGTTCGTTACATATGTTACAAGAGAACGTTTCGTTGTGTATGTTTTATATGGGCCCCGTCAAGCGATTTTGGTACTTATCGCCTATGCGAGCAGCGAAGGTTCAGGCGAGCCTGCGCATCCACGCAGTCTCGCCAGAACCTTCGCTGCTCGCTCATAGAAGCAGTAAATCAAGAGGAACCTTCAGACAGAAAGCCATATCCCTGGCCCCTCTGAATGGCTGGGCATGCGCAGTTAAAATTTGTCATGACGGAATGCTCGAAGACACAAATTCGCTTGGCGCGGCTCATATGTGTCTTTATCAGCTCTTCCTCTGAATGCCATTGGTAGCATATGCTCGTGTTAGTTCAACTCTCAGGTCATCTACATTTATACCTTTTTGAAATGTGTTTTTTTTTTTGCCGCGGCAAAATGGGTTGATACAGATAAAACGTAGTCCTGGTAGTGAATATATACGGAAGGCATACACGAACCATAAAATAGAAAACAAATATCAAGAAATAATAGTATTATGTTACAAATATTAATTTGCCGTGAATGACCACAAATTATGGCAATCGTTTTAACACCAATGTCTGTTTTGATAGAACGTGACCTACCTTGTACACATCCAACTTTTCAATGATTCCGTCAAAACATGTATAGACATCATTCAAGAAATCAACAACCTAAAATGGGATGCCATTTTATTTTACTTCACTTATTATTCTAAGAGGTGTGCTATTAAGCAGAGCCTGATGTTTCATGTCCTGCGAATCGACCTTCGTGATCTACATGGTAGTTTTCTTTTCTTCTGCTTTGCCGTTCAAATTTTGATTCATTATTATTGTATAGTTTCGTGTATGACTCTTTATTTGGTATTAGCTCAACTGTAGCGAAGCTACAGGTCGGCATATGCCGGGGCCTGTTGTCCGTCGTCTGTCGTCTCTTATCTGTCGTTTACTTTTACATTTTCGACATCTCCTTCCAAACTGGAAGTCAGATTAAGCTGATACCTGGTGGTAAGTATCCTGGTGACATGGGAATCCAGATTTGCTAAAATGATTTCGTTCGGATTTCCATGATGACCGCCACCGAGGCCATCTTGAAGTTCTTCAAACGACATCTCCTCCCAAATCAAAGGTCGAATATAGCTACAACTTTATGGGAGGCAAAGGGGTGACATGGAAATTCAGCTTTGCTAAAATAGTTACGTTCCGATTTCCTAGATGGCCGCCATGGCGAACATCTTGAAATAATTCAAATGAAATCTCTTCCTGAACCGATGGTTGAAATGAGCTGAAACTTGATGAGGGACATCGAAGTGACATGGAGATGCGGATTTCCTAAAATTGTTTGGTTCCGATATCCAGGATGGCTGTCAAACTCCTCCCGAACGAAAGGTCTATTTGAGCTGAAATTTATGGAAGGCATCAGGATGACATTGATATTTAATTTGCTAAAATTGATTCGTTTCGATTTCCAAGATGCCCGCCATGGCTGCCCTCTTGAAATTCTTCAAAGGACACCTCCTCCCTAACCAGAGGTCTGTTCAAGCTGAAACTTGATGGAAGGCATCGGGGCGACATGGGGATTCAGATTTGCTAAAATCATTCAATTCCTATATTCTAGATGGCCGCAATTGTAGTCATGTTAAACTTCCTCAGACAGCATCTCCTCCAGAACCAGAGCTTGGATGAAAATAAAACATCGTGGAATGCATCGAGACGAAATGGCGATTCCGATTTGCCACAACTTTTATGTTCCGATATCAAAGATGGCCACTATGGCGGCCATCCTGAAATTCTTCAAATGACATCTCTTCCCAAACCAAGGGTTGGATTGAGCTGAAACTTGATAGGAGACATCTCCTCTTGAACCAAAGGTTGGATGGACCTGAAATTTGATTCGAGACATCGAGGCAACGAGGCAACATGGAGATTCAGAATTGCTGAAATTATTCTGTTCCGTTATCTAAAATGGCTTCAATGTTGGCCATCTTTAAAATCTTTAAACCACACCAAGTTGAAATGAGCCGAAACTTGATGGATGGCAATGGAGTGACATATATCCCAGATGTCTGCCGCGTTGGCCATCTTTTACTCTTCAAACAGCATCTGCTACAGAGTGGTCTGTTGCATCGAGTGGAAATTGGTGGTGACTAGGAGATTCAGAATTGTTAAAATTGTTGCATTTTGATATCCTATATGGCGGACATCTTGAAATGCTTCAAAGCATTTGTATAGTAATTGCCTGTAAGATTTACATGGAGGGGCAGCTCAGGTGTTGTCAGTATATATCAAACTCGCTGAGTCCACAAAAAGATTCGGCATTATGGCTTTTTTTGCAAGCGGTCATGTAGACCATAGCTTTGTTTATGTTGCAAATGCATTCACATGACTGGTTGACGATTTTGGTAACAGGACATGCCAAAGGCATGTGCAAATGATAGCTATGGCCTGCCAAACTATACACTTCCACTCTGCACCAACATCGCCTCTTTCTGAATCCTAAATCAGAATAAGCTTTCCAGAAACTTAATCAGAAGCACCAAGAAAACATTCAAAGCCAGAATTGCTAAAGACAATGTGATCTGATAGATACAAAGGCCACCAAGGCACAATGTAATTTATGATCAGCCTCATGCAGGCGAGCGATTCTAGCCCACTCGGGCCTCTAGCAGTTCTCTTTAGATGTGCCTTGGAGCTAGGTTTCTTCCATCCAGATCATTGGGATTGAGGGCGAGAGCTGCTGGAAAGCGATCTACGGACGGCAAGAGGGAGGTCGTTCCTTTCGAGCTCGTATAGGTTGGGTTAATACTCTTGAGAGGGCCGTAAAACTAATCAAAAACAAACAAAAAACAAAAATAATACATTTATCCTAAAATGTGACTGCTTTGAAAAGTTTGCCCCGAAAGAATAAAGGTCAGCCTTATAATAGGTAATAAAAGGCCTCTTTTCCTAAATAACCTTATTCAAGAAACAAATGTTGTGGATATATATACATGTATATATATTTGTCAGATTCAGAATGAAGGTTTGGTACATAGAATCGATTTAAACTCCCCAGTGATTCTCGCTACTGACCGTCCTAAGAGAGTGGTTCTGATGTAGTTTATTTTCAATGCAGCTTTGTTGGGGTTTTATGTTCTTGTGTATTTTTATTGTTATTATAAGAATCCTATATGGGTGTGAGGGGTGGATGGAAAAATCCGTCCCGAGGGTCACTGTCCGGCATCACGAGGCTTGCCGATTGATGCCAGACAGTGACCCCGAGGGACGGATTTTTCTATCCACCCCTCACACCCATATAGGATTCTTTTTCTTGCATATCTTCCATTTTTAGGGCGGCGTTTTAATGCTGCAGTCACTTCGGTTACCAACGTCCGCCATATTCTGATGACACTACAGGAATGTTTAGTGACGTCACGTAACGTGCATGACGTCAACCTTAACGACGGCGCATACGAGGTCGTATCCAACAAGTACATTTATCAAACACGCGGGAATATTCGATACTGGGTCGGAACACCATGGTCAGAACATAAATTTCTATCCCAGGGTAAAATAACGGATTTCCTTGTCTGGTGTGCAAGAATGAATTTTCATTACATATGACTGCTGCTTAGTTATCACCCCTTGTGAGGACTAGGGAGCTGGTTTGTGATTCGTCTATTTCCTGTTTTGGGTTCTTCATTTTTAGATATTATCTTTGATTGTGACTGGTTTTTGCAAATCTTGGTATTGTAACGTTTCGTATATAACCTGTATCGGACGAAAATGTTTTCAGACATTCACTTTGAGAATACTGTTCAGCTGGTGTAGAGTGTCGCGTGGTTGGGGTAGAATTTCTTTCAGGTCATCAGCAAATGCAACCTTTATAGCCGAAGGCCTATTTTAGTATGTAAGGAATACAGGTATGATAAAAGTAAAACATCTTAATTCTTAAGCAGGCACTTAAGTCCCTTTGAAGGCAATAATGATATTTTACCTCTAGTGGTGTACTTGCAGCAGATATAGTTGTGAAGCCAACAATATCAGAGAAATAGATCGTTACTTCCTCAAATGCTTCAGGAATTACTGAATTACCAACTTTCAACTGATCTGCAACAGTCCTAGAAAATATTACAGCTAAGATGTTATTCTAAGGAAGACGCATTTCAGCCTACGCATCCACACATACTTATCGTGGTTGTCACTGTGCTCTATGATATCCGATTACCTAGCGTTTCTTTCTGCAAACACGAAAGGCCATGTCTGAGTGGATACGTCTGCCGATATGAGTCTTCGGTAAACGTACATGTCTACGGTACATTTTCGCTCGCTGCACCTCAACTAATGATATTATAAGTATATTCAAATAATCAGTAACTACTTAATGCACATACATACCGTTATAGCCTTATGAAATCCATGATCTGACTCTTTGTCCAAGGGAGGCAAAACGGTGGTATTCAGAAGCAGCAGATAAAAGCTACAAATTACCCTTATGCCGAGAAATGAAGTTGGCTTCAAAGCAGTCGTTTAAATTGTAAACTATTCTAACTGGCAATGAGCTAGTAGCACAAAGTATCTGTAGAAACAGTATCTTTGTATGTGCATGCACCGTTTCATTGACGCATCAAATTAACGTTTTTCTTTTCATGTCATTTCGACTCAGCCAATCAACAAAAAATCAGGTGCATATTCAGCGGATCAAAACCTATCATGCGATTGTTTTCGCGAGATGATATACTCTAACCAATAAAGCAACGAAAAACACTGAAATCTGTGCGATGATAGCCTGCAATATACAGCAAGGAAAATCTTTACAAAAACAATAACAAAAACAAACAGAAATTCAGTAGTGTAGATATCAACTGGATAAACTAATCACCATCAATCACCATCTATAATATAAAGCCTTGGGACCTATGCTAATATTCACCGTAAATTGATATTACACCGAATTCCGAAAAAATAACAATGTTGACTGAAACCATTCTATAAACGTTTTAAATGCTTTAGGCAGTAAACATAACGTTGAGTGATCATATGCAATGAAAAAAAGCCTATCGGTTTTACACAAGGGGTCGCGTGTTCTATAGTCCGACAGTATTTCAGCTGATACGTGTAACTGAATTCCTGTCCCCACACGTTCTACCACTTGGCGACAGATGTCTTCGACAAAATACAATAAAACGTGAAATAGCGATTAGGCTAAACTCAGCATTTGTACATAAGCGTAACATGAGTTCTAAAAGTATGACGACAGCTTCCACAGGCTCAAATCTAAAAACGTTTATGGACGGTCAAACTATAATTTAATATCATTGGCTGCTAAAATGATTAACGATTATATTTCAACAAATATATGTATATTTTTTCGATCGATTTGTTGTCGTCGTTCGGCCGAGAGGGCAGAAGTAGTATTATCGTGCGTGTTCGTTGATTAGTACATGTCGAATATATGGTACTGGTGTTAAGTACGACCAGCTTACGTTGTTTGTCATGACCCTACTTATTTGGTTTCCTAGGTAAACCTCAGTTCAGGCTTTTTGATGGTAGACTCAGGGACCTTTGCAAGTTGCGGAAATTGTGCTTGCCAGCGGGTCCAGTCATGTAACTGACTTCTACACTCGTAATGAATTGTTAAACAGAAGTAGAGGCAATGATCAGGAATCGATACATTTAACCCACAGCTCCCATCAGAGACACCAAAGGGAAAGAAATACAAACATGAAGCAACAAACCCCAACGGAAACACCAACAGCGGAGAGCCAAAAGGACAGTTACTTTCCCACAAACTGGCCAAAAGGCTTTCCAAAATAAAACAATATAAGTGACACAAACACCCAAAGACAAACCATAAGAAATGTAAACCGCGACAGAAGAACCGCCTTGGAACGGTCAGCGGAAACGAATTCCGCGGGGGGTGGGAATGGTGGCTTAAATCGAGTTTACGTGGCCACAATCCTGTGGCCTATCGGAACCCGAACTTTATGGTGACTTAGTATATTCGTTCAAAAAATATATATACTGGTGACTTAGTATATATGTTCAGAAAAATATATAATTGCAATGTCTTCGATGATTTTAGTTTAAAAATATTTTATTCAGGAGATGTATACAGTGCAATTCTTTACAAGCTAATAAGGGTGAGAACACAGAAAAGGATCAGAACGAAAGCAGAGCGTAGATGCGTGCACATGAACTGTATATGGCGGAATACACCACGAAAACTTACAAATACAGTTGTGACTTCATAAACCCACTTTGTATATAGTAAAATGGATTTATAAGGGTGTACATTAATTAACTTACTACCGCCCAAAACACAGCCCATGGACATCCGTTGTAATCGCCTCAATGCGGTTCTAACGAGTACACACAATCCATGTTCCGAGCAAAAATATGAAAATTATTTCAAAGTTTTTATGTAGTTTTTTGTGTAATAATGTATTCGGTACATTTGGAAAGTCGTGTTTTCGTAATGTATAAATGACATATTGAAATAGCGTACAATTATTGTCATTGTGGTTGTTTGATTATTTGTGTTCACGGAGATGTTGCACTGGTGAGTTAGGAGGCCTTCAAGCGGACTGAACAAATTATTTGTCTAAATCGCGACGGAAGTACGGGGCGAGGATTGTGGCCACGTAAGGTCGATTTAAGCCCCCCCCCCCCCACCCCCCAGTGAAATTCGTATCCGCTGACCGTTCCAAGGCGGTTCTTCTATTGCGGTTTATTTTTGTAAGGGTTTGTCTTTGGGTGTTTGTGTCGCTTTTATTATTTTATTTTGGATAGCCTATTTGCCATTTTGTGGGAAAGTAACTGTCCTTTTGGCTTTCCACTATTGATTTTTTCATTAGGGTCTAGTTATTTCATGTTTGTGTTTCTTTCTACGATGCCGTCGCCAGGCTCCTATACATATAATATGTGTGTGTTTCTGCGCACGCGCGCGTGTGCTTGCATGCGTGCATTGTGTGTATGTGTCATGTTTCGACTTCTTTCCCTGGTGATACTGTGGGGAGGATTTTGGGATTTGATTGTATAAGTTTCTGATCTTTCCTTTTTCAATTTTTATTCCAAACGCATGACAGTTTGTTTTATAACTATGCTTACTTCGGTAGCACTTGATACAACAACTCTTCCGATCTCTTCTTCTCCTCCAAAAAGGCATTTGTTCTTTCTTCAACAAGACCTTCTAAATTGTTGGCATATTGTTCCATTCGATGAAGAAGCATATCCAACACATTTTGTGCATGAGGGTTACCCCTGAAAAATGTTAACGCATACAACACACTCCGATGAATTAAAGATTGTGGTAAGAATTTTCGTTACATTTGAAACACGTCTACTTCAAATGCACCGAAAGCCGATCGGTACATATTTTAAAGTTTTGATGGCGGTATTGTTGGCGTAAAATGTCCTTAATCTGTCTGTTGCACAGGAAAACTTGTAAACACTACCGATCTTTAAACACAGTATATTATGTTTATACCAGGGCCGCCGTGATGACAAATATGGGGCTAAACTCTGCCATGCACGCCCAGCTTCTGAATGGCACAGTTAAAGCTACCGACGATCCTATTCATCGAAGATATAACGTAATGCATTGCACAAGTGCTTCAATAGACCTGGTTCTCATGTGCGTCTTTCTTTGTTGTGGGTCTCTTGGACGGGAAGGGTTTACTGTTGTCTTGATTCGGGATCATTTCCTGCTCTTCGCCTTGTAAAAGAAACATAACGTTTGGAACCTGTTTTTAGGCATATCCGACTATTACGATAGCACACCCGTGTGACATAATGCATTCCCTCATACCTCCAAAGCGCTTATTTTTCTGCCGAACATTTATGATATTTATGGGAGTAATCTTCGTATAAGACTATCTCCTCTCAAATATCCAATCCTTCGAAAATATACTAATCCGTGGAAAAGAAGTGGAATGTATCCTAGTATTTCTAAGTGCAATGCCAAGAGGTGCAGATGTTGTTCGCATTTAAGCACTGCGTCTACCGTTACTTCATCTGTAAACGGTAGACGCTTCTCTGTGGTTAACATGTCTGATTTGACATGACAGTCTACAGATTTAATTTATCTAATTACTTGACGTGCTGCAAACTGTAATATGCAGTACGTCGGTCAAACTAACCGCATGTTTAAAACTAGATTGAACGAGCATTATCGTAGAATGAGTAAGCCTAAGAAAACTGACACTTTCTTGTACCGTCACTTTCGACGTACAAGTCATTCTGTAAATAACATTGTTATACAACCAGTGGAAAAACTTTATTACGATGCAAATTCTACATCTAGATTCAAAATAATCAAAAGACATGAAGCTGAACTGAAATGGATTAAATTTTTACAGACCCCTTTTCCACTGGGATTTAATGACAACATTTATCATGAGGGTAATATTTCCAGAATGCCGGACTTTGATATTTTCTCACTCCTGGAATGTCGAAAACGCAGAACTAGATCTCACGGCACCAGGAAAAATGGTAACTTTAAACGTAAATCACGTGCGTTTAAACGAAACAATACTAGACTGAAGTGACTGTCAATTATATTATTAAATCATGGACGCCACTATATGCTTTCATTATTAAGTTCATTACCCGTTTCTGTTTTACGTCTTCTGGACACCGAGGCGAATAAATTCTACGATAGTTCTCATCAGTTATATGATGCGGCTCTCTTAACTAGAGGCTATACTCAGCATACTCTCCGTCCTTACATTGATTCTGAAATTAATCATAAACGCCATTTCTTCAAAATATCCTTCATTAATAAGGGTATGGATTTTATAGATTTGCCCAGTATCTTCCGTGAGAGATCGGTGCTTTCTTACATTCCTGCTTATTTTCAAAATACTGAAACACCTATAATTTGCTATAAATATAACAAACCTGTTAGATCTATCATTTTTAATTTCAATAAACTTGTTTCACATCTTCATATTGATACTAATACTCCTGATTCATGTGATTGTAAAAACTCAAAGTATTGCCATCCTGCTGCTGGTCATGTAATTACTGGCAATTTGAAAATAATTCCTGATTCTAGGATAAGGAATATATTTTCCAAAGGACCGAAATATCGGTTTCCTTCTAAAATTGCTTTCAGTAAATGTAGAGATGAAATCGCTGCTTCCTTGAATGAATTCGGTAATCGATGGTGTAAGCGAGTGTATGTTGAGCATAAAGCCCTTAAGGACTGGAAACTTAGCATTTTAAAACTAGTGAATAAACGCATTTCTTTCTATTCTCAAAATACTAACTTATTACCTCCTAAGCCAAAGACGTCTTTACGTCATCATAAACTAGGTATTCAAGAATTTCATAAGAAGTTTGTTTTGGCCCCTGCAGACAAGGTCGCTAACAACGTCGTCGTTGTGTGACGGCTCCACTATGTTAACACGCTTAAGCAGGAGCTTGGTGGTACTAAGGCCTATGAACTTCAGCCTTTAGCTGAAGAGAGAGCTATAGTAGAAAAACATGTTTGTCTTTCAGCCACCAAGTTTGCTGTGTGTGTTAACGAAGGCCAAGACAAGCTCCCTACGCTATACTGGTTACCAAAATTTCATAAAAAACCTTACAAAGCACGGTTTATTGCAAATTCTAGCTCTTGCACTACCACTGAACTTTCTAAATTATTAACTTCCTGTCTTACTGCTATTAAAACGCATGTAATTAAATATTGTGATAAAGTCTTTGAAAGATCAAGACGAAATCTGTTTTGGTCTATAAAAAATTCGAATGAGGTTCGTAAAATTATTCTTCTATATAAAAAGATTGGGTGCAACATGGATATTATACGACAGACTGCATGCATGGTAGTTAACCCAATCTCGGTTGGCAACTTTGCTTCCCTCTTTAATTGCACGCCGGTGGGTCAGGCCTCAGATTCTATGACGGCTCCAACGTAAAGGCTTATTGAAAATATGAGAGATAATGTTGGTTGGTGCCTGATGCTCTGTCTCTGGTTGGGCTCATCGGAGTCTAACTGTTGGTTTTCTTTTGCTCCAGCATTTCAGTGGTTTCTTGCTGTCGAGTCCTCACCGTTGTCTCACCTCTGTGGTTCTTTGATTTTTGTGTTCACGGAGATGTTGCACTGATGAGTTAGGAGGCCTTCATGCGGACTGAACAAATTATTTGTCTAAATCGCGACGGAAGTAAGGGCGAGGATTGTGGCCACGTAAAATCGATTTAAGCCCCCCCCCCCCGCCAAGGAAATCTTCCACTGACCGTTCCAAGGCGGCTCTTCTGTGGCGGTTTATTTATGTTGTTGTTTGTTGGTTACTGTGTGTGTCACTTGTGTCTTTTGGTTTTGGATGGCCATATGGCCACTTTGTGGGAAAGTAACTGTCCTTATGGCCTTCCTTTGTTTAGGTTTCCATTATGGTCTGGTCGCTTAATGTTTGTATTTCTTTCCCTTTGGTGTCTTTTATGGGTGGAGTAAGTTAATTGTATCAATTCCTGATCTTTGTTTTACTCCTACTTTAAATAAATTGAAATCTAGACATTTTCGTGCTTCTAGTCTGTCTACCTACGATTTTTCCACTCTTTACACTACACTTCCTCATAATCTTATAAAAGAAAAGCTTAAGTATTTAATTGAATGGGTTTTTCACAGAGAAGATTCTCTCTATCTTGCATGTAATGTCAGAAATGCATTTTGCAATTCTAAAGAGCATAAGAATTATACACTTTGGTCATGCCAGAAAGTGTGTGATGCCCTCACCTTTCTACTTGACAATATTTATATTAGATTCGGTACTAAGTTATTTAGACAAATTGTGGGTATTCCGATGGGTACTAATTGCGCACCCCTTGTGGCTGATCTGTTCTTGTATTGTTATGAAAGAGACTTCATTTTGTCGCTTTCCATTGATAACCAATCTGAAATTATTGAAGCTTTTAGCTCTACTTCAAGATATTTAGATGATTTATTAAATATTATTAATACCTATTTTGATGGTTTGATCAGTCAGATTTACCCCCTAGAACTTCAGTTAAATAAAGCAAATTCTTCTGATACCGATGCCCCGTTTTTGGATTTACATCTATCTATTGTAGATGGATTTGTTTCGTGAAAAATTTATGATAAACGCGATGACTTTGATTTTGAGATTGTAAATTTTCCGTTTTTTGGATGGTGATGTTCCTCGTGCGCCATCCTATGGCGTATATATTTCGCAATTAATTCGATTTGCTAGAGTGTGTAGTCATGTAACTGACTTCAACACTCGTAATAAATTACTAACGGCTAAACTGCTTAATCAGGGTTATCGGTACCATAAACTACGCAAAGCCTTTTCAAAATTTTATAGACGCCATTCTGATTTAATTTCAAAATTCAATATTGGACTTAAATCTCTTCTGCAACAAGGTCTATCGGAACCCAAATTTTATGGTGACTTAGTATATAAAATCAGAAAAATATATAACCGCAATGACTTCAGCACCCAATTTCGTAAAATCATTCTTCGATATAAAAAGATTGGGTACAACATGGATATTATACGACAGACTGCATGCATGGTAGTTAACCCATTCACGGTTGGCAACTTTGCTTCCCTCTTTAATTGCACGCCGGTGGGTCAGGCCTCAGATTCTATGACGGCTCCAACGTAAAGGCTTATTGAGAATTAGAGAGATAATGTCGGTTGGTGCCTGATGCTCTGTCTCTGGTCGGGCTCATCGGAGTCTAACTGTTGGTTTTCTTTTGCTCCAGCATTTCAGTGGTTTCTTGCTGTCGAGTCCTCACCGTTGTCTCACCTCTGTGGTTCTTTGATTTTTGTGTTCACGGAGATGTTGCACTGATGAGTTATGAGGCCTTCATGCGGACTGAACAAATTATTTGTCTAAATCGCGACGGAAGTAAGGGCGAGGATTGTGGCCACGTAAAATCGATTTAAGCCCCCCAGTGGAAATCTTCCACTGACCGTTCCAAGGCGGCTCTTCTGTGGCGATTTATTTATGTTGTTGTTTGTTACTTACTGTGTGTATCACTTGTGTCTTTAAATTTTGGATGGCCATAGCCATTTTGTGGGAAAGTAACTGTCCTTATGGCCTTCCTTTGTTTAGGTTTCCATTATGGTCTGGTCGCTTAATGTTTGAATTTCTTTCCCTTTGGTGTCTTTTATGGGTGGAGTAAGTTAATTGTATCAATTCCTGGTCTTTGTTTTACTTCTACTTTATTTAATTTTACTATTAACATAGGTTATGTCTTGGCGCAGAAATAAGAAAAATAATATACTCCCATAAACCCCAGTTTTTCTATATAAACAGGGGTTAAGAGGGCTGTTCATGACGGGGTCTTGTTAATGTAATGGGGAGTCAACAATCATATTAATCCATTTGATTTTGCCAGACACTGATATGATATCAGTGATAAAACGCATAGAATGTGTACAAATTTGGGAACATATAAGCACCGAATGACCCTCACAATTCTGCACATCATTACGAGGGTTTTCTCCTGTATGCAAAGGCTCCATTAATGTACGCTGAGTATTAAGCGCAACGTTAATGTTAACGTTATCACGACTAAGTTGCTGGGAAAAATGGAGAGTTGTCGCCATATAGTTACTGTTCAGGTTAAAGTGAACGACCACCATTTTTTTCTCCGGTCCATTTTACAATAACACCATTGAGGAATGATAAAATCATATTCCTCTCCTGAAATGTTGCTCTAATTAATTGTAATGGCTCATTAAAGTTGTTTATAGGGTGTCAGACATTTTTACAGCCTATATCTCCTGCAGTGACCTCAAGGAAACTGTAGAAGCCTCCGTGGTGTAGTGGCTATGCTACTCGCCTTGTAAACCAGGGGTCGCAGGATCGATCCCGGGCTTCTCCAGACTTTCGGACGAGTCTTTAAACCGATGTTCCGTCTCCGTATGACCTTAGCTGTTGGTGAGACGTAAAACTCAAACACTCACTCAAGGAAACTGTTCAGTTCATGTTCTGACGGCTAACTTTAGCAGCTGAGGATTTTGGAGGAGAAAGTGAACTTTAAAATTATACAAATACCTTCTTGTTAGGCCAAATATTGGACAAATAATGTTTTGCTATCCCTGACCCTTAGAAAAATAGAGAGTCATGTAAAAAGAAATGGATTCATAATCTTGGAACAGAGAATCTTAACATCAAGACATTTGTTATTGCAAAGCATAACATTTGTGCCAAACATTTTGAAGATAGCCGTTTTCAAGTGGACTTGAAAGTCTGTTGATTACTTGTTTTTTTCTTCATTAACCATCAGTATCATTTAACCAATCATTACGTTTACACGTCCTGACAATTTTAGGTAATATTTCATGGTATTTCACATAGTATTTTGTGATATTTTTCTTTACCCTTTTTGTACCAAATGGAGTCTTCCTCCTTATATATATACCAGGAGACCATTTCAAAATTTAGGGCTGTCAGGTCGTGTTCTCCTAAAAATTTATTAGAAAATGGCTGAACATTTTGCAAACAGTGTAAGCCCTGATCAGATGCCGTGTTCTGTGGCGTCTGATCTGGGCCTGCACTATTTGCCAGGGTACCTCTTTTGGATTTTATTGTACTAAATGGGCTAATTTAGATTGAAGCATAGATTGTAGGTATTCATTGAGGCGATTCCTTTGAGTTCCCATAAAATATGTTTTCTTTTTTGGATAAAGACCTGGATTTTATGCAAACAGTGTACAGGATACAAGGTCTGGAATACAAAGTGATAAACTGTAGATCAGACAAGGATTACAGAAAACAATTGTTTTGTAGGAAATGTAAGGTAGAACAGGTTTTGTTTGTTTGAATTCGTGTTTAACATTCCCATCACCACTCTTTAGGGCATTTTGGAGATGCTGCTTCAAATTTTGTGGGACTTTTACCCGACATTGAGATGAATGCCACCCAATGAAACCAATGGCACCAAACTCAGGAAACCCGTCTTCAAAGTCTTTATTTTCATCCAAAGACATAATGAAGCCTGTTTGTTAGATCCTGAACTGACAACCTTTTTAAGGATTTTTGAGAATGCAACCTGATTAGAGAGCCTAATTACTACTCCTTTAATAGCTGCATAGAGAGACATAGAGCTTCAAAGGTCTCCATGAGTTCTGGATTTTAGCAAGCATGTTGAACCCTGGGAAACATTTGGATTACCTTGGGGAAAATATGGTGGCTGCCAGAAGGCTTCAATGAAACCATTAAATATTGATTTAATTACCTTAGCAGATTTCAATTGGTAATAATAGTCAGAGATTATTCATTACAGTAACGTTTTCTTGCAAATGAAGTAACTATATTTTAAAGGTGGTCATTCACTTTAAATTGTTGTACGGGGACTTCATGCAAGAAGAATCGTGGAACTCATTCAAATTCACGTCAATCCATAATCGGGGAAAACACAGCAACAAAGTAAATAGAATATGAGATTTCACGTACCGTCCGAGCTCATGTAGGGTTTTTCTTATTTCTTTAAATGTCGGCCGATCTTCGGGTTTCTCTGACCAACATTCGATCGCAAGTTTAGCTATACTAGGGTGAGAGTTGTTGTCCTCAAATGACGGGCGCTTTGGTTCCGGTCGAATTGATATAACCTGTCTCATAGTGTCTGGAGAATTACGAAAACATATGTCTATAAATTGTTACTATCCTTCAAGTACGCCATGTATCATATGAAGTCACCACTGAGAATGTAATAAATAGGGAATCTAACATGAGCGCTCATGTATTATTGAATTTATTAAACGAGTTGAGGAAAAGGGATAAAATGCGAGGCTTTACCGAGCATTTTATCCCTTTTCCTCAACGAGTTTAATGAATTCAATAATACATAAGCACGAATGCAAGATTTTATTTATCATATGACATTTAAAACGAATTTTATTCACGATTTTCGTACAAAATGTCAGTATTCCACCATAAGTTAACGCGACGTCGTTATGGACGTCGCAAGGGAAACGTTACGGGACGTATCTAACTAATTTGCATATTTAATCCACTATTGGATTATCGAATTTATTACATGGCGTTATTACACTCTCAGACGCGACGTTATATGATAAATATACATCTTGAAACCGTCGCTGTTATATAGTGGATAACGTCATGAAATGAAATCATTTGACCACATGTGTAATGACCCATTGCTACTGGCGCGTAACGTCACGACGCCGTCGACGACAACGCTTTGTTTGATTTTGAACTGCTTCGGTGATAAAACACGATTTAAATTAAAAAGAGAAACGACCAGGTACTGATGCAATCAGACCCCAAATGCTTCCCACAATATCACTAGGAAATAAGTCGAAACACGGAGCGACGCCAGTAAATAAAACGGACAACAGGGCAACCGGCCAACAGCTCTTTCCCAAACAGGTGACGACTGAGAATATCCGACCTAACTAAGAAGGAGCAATATGCATGATGTGGGAAAGAATCAGAATCCCCAACAAGACAAACATTAAATTGGAAGGTCAAACGAAACTAAAAATGAACAATCAAAAATGGGGAAGAATCATAATCATCAACGTAACAACAAATTTATATGATTAGGGAAAGAATCAGAACCACCAACACAAAACATGAAGGCACCACAGCAAAAGCGCCGACTTGGAAAGATCTGTAAAAATTACCGGTGCGGAATCATCATGGAAAAAAAAGTTTCTTGCGATGACGGCTTCCGCTTTGAAATTGATTTTAAGTGCATATAAGAAACAGAAAATTTGATTTATTTTTGCAGTTTAAGCTCCTTCACAGATAATATCAAATACCTTCCATTAGTTACTTTCAAATTGACCAACAATTTTGTGTGTGGTAAATAATATTAGAATCTAGATTTAAGGTCGGGCCCATACAATCGACTTAAACGCTCCGGTGGTGTGCTGTTTTTTTATTTTTCGCTTAAAAAAGAATAACCTAAGCATAAGATTACTATCTGTCAACATACCAAAACTAAAACCCAAAACTGAGTATTTGCCATATTAACATAACTACAATGATGTCATTTGTTGGAGATCGCGGACAAGCTGATTATGCCGCATTGAACACAAAACAAGTGCCCGAAGAGGACTTTCTGACGTTAGAGCCTATGTCACCTACAAATGAATATGTTGTGAGTGGTTAATTTAGATCTTGCGTGTGTCCACGACATGATGATCCCTGAAAGCAGTATTATAAACATTTCTGAAAAAAAAAGGAAATGGGTAGGATAATTTAGTTTTTCTATCAGAGACCCTTTAGGATCCGTTTAATATTAACTGTGCAATGTGCCATACGAAATCATAAAAAATAGAAATGTATACCTGCTAACGATATATACCCCCGCTCCGTAACGTAAGGCTCTCTGCGTGTACACATTTCATATAAAATTATTGCAAAGCTATATACATCTCCTTTCTGGGTATATGATCGCAGGGGCAATACTCTTAGCTGCTCAGGAGCTATCCACGGAGCACATCGAAATTGATCTGTTGAAAAGAATAATCAAACACAAATTGAAATCTTACCATCACAGTTACAAGTTGTGGTATTAATATTTTTGTAAAAAAGGCGGTGCAAAATAGTTTATTTTACGCTTCTTTATTTTCATTCAATCATAGATCGCTTACTTGAGAGCAACTAGTATGTTTTCCTTTTAGACTATCACACACTGGATGGGAGGCATGACTAGATAAGACCCACAGTTGTCAGCTTTGATAGTTTGACATTTTTTCAGTTATTGTTTTTTTCTACTCTTCTTTTTTATTAGCATGACGTTAAGAAATTAAAAGAAATTTTAAAAATTCTTAGTTTGAAGTAGGGTGAAAGCAGACACAAAGAGGGTGATTTTATTGAATACCGCTTGAAAAAAAAATCTTATTCGTTCAAATGTATGCTCATTTATATTTGATGCATACCGATGTTCCTCTAAGAGTAACCACCCTAGAATTTTCTTTTTTTAAAACCCACAATGCAATTTTCTTTGATGTCAAAATGGCTTTAAACTTTTTAAAAATAAATTTAAACTACCATTTTTTCCATTTTGCAGTTGCAAATGCAGTTTTCTCATTTCCATAATTAAGGGATAGAAATGAGAAATCTGATTTCGAAATTTAAACTTAAATTTACATTTAAAGTATTTTTAAATGTTTAAAACTGTCATTTAATTCAAAATTTCATTTAGACTAGTTAATGTAAGTGTTTTAACATGCCTTTTTATCAGATCAGTAAGTTCTTTACATTATTTCGTCCACTTATAAATACAGAAACTGGAATTTAAAGCATTTTGAAAAATATTTTTAAGTTTGAATTTAAGGATTGCAATTGAAAAGAGGAGAAAACTGGCTCAGCATATCAGTTGAGACTAGTTTCAATAATACAGTTCCTGGGGACTACAATACACTAGATATTTCATATTTACAAAAGTTGAAAAATTAAAGTGCATCTATGACATCATCGAATACTTCCTGAATATTAATGAGGCAGTTTGAAGTTGCTCTGTTCCATGAAATATTTCCACACTTCAAACTGTAATACATTTTTAAACTAATAAAGATAAGCTGATGCGGCTTTCGCCCTTCCATTACTTGAATCAATATATTTTTACAATAAATCGATTTCTATACCTTTGTATATGACCTTTAAAGAGAAATTGTATCGCCCTAGTACAAATATTGGTAGATACATCTTTTGAAGTGAAGGGTTTGCTTTTGGTGTTAACATTTCTTACTTTGAGGAAGTTCGTGAAGTGAACCATTTGTTTCCAGGTCAGCATCATAAATTGACGGTAGTCCAAACCCTGTGATCTTGAGAACAAATCGACTGTCTATTACACAAGCTGAGCTGGTCAGGCGTCCGTGGACTTGGATGGGACTTCTATGTATATAGTGCATACCCTAACAAATAAAGCGAAACTTTATGACAGTACATGTGTATGTTCGTTTTAGAGTACAGGTATTTTATAAAGGAATTAGAAAAAAACATACTAAAAATTCCGTTGCATTTGAATATATAAAAACATTAGTGTTGCCGTTGTTTACCACAAAGTAATGGAAACACTCATGTACATATGAAGTACAAAGAAACACTACACAGAAAAACAAGTTCATCCTTCATAGCCATCTTAGGCCATCAGCGGAAAAGAAAGACTTTTTAACCCTTATCCCACCACCCTAGCAATCTACCCTGCTTGTCATGCAGTTTGTGAATTAAAATACTACCTTATATTGGTGTATAATTTGAAATGGGAGTGACTAAATTAATGTATCCAGCAGTATAAGGTTTTTATTTTATTTCTACTTATAACGAAGGCCCATGAAAAAAAAACAAAAAACATGCACCAATAACACGAAAGCCAATTCTAATGCACTTGTGTATGTAACGCGACGTCTGATTGGATAAGGCCCAAAGTTGGCAATGAAACCAGGCGTCATCATTACATTTTGGAACGTCATAGTTTACTGGTTGGTAATTGTTTTTACGCAGCTCTCAGGGCGTGCCATTTTGGACACATTATAAAATTTTTAACAAAGAATATATAAAAAAATGGATGGGGATTACAAATCTAAACATTGTCATTTGTGGAGGTAAATCGTCAGTTTTACAACCGCAAATTCCGTTTTACGCCACCGCCGATGCATCAAACAAAATTTCCGATCACAAAACCGCCGAATTTCGTCCATAAATGACATGTTTGAATACAATAATCGTCTAAATAGCATTATTACAGGAAACTGTAATGATACGAGGGCAAGTCAATAAGGAATCAGCCTTTCCCATTTCAAATTGACCGAGATACCCACGACTTTCATGCCTTGTTTCAATACATGTTTTAAATATGAGGGCAAAATTGCACCCTTATCGTGTCATTCACTCATTAGATATTGAACGTCGAACATGGCTAATGATGCGAAATGAAGCTTTTCGTCAAAAATTGAGTACTGTGATGTAATTCGGTACTTGTATTTGAAAGGATAAATAGGTCTGGAAGTACATTGCGAGTTGACTAATTTCGCGACGGAAGTAAGGGCGAGGATTGTGACCACGTAAAATCGATTTAAGCCCCCGGTGGAATTCGTTTCCGCTGACCGTTCCAAGGCGGTTCTTCTATCGCGGTTTATTTTTGTTATGGTTTGTCTTTGGGTGTTTGTGTCGCACATATTATTTTATTTTGGATAGCCTATTGGCCATTTTGTGGGAAAGTAACTGTCCTTTTGGCTTTCCGCTATTGATGTTTCCATTAAGGTCTGTTGTTTCATGTTCGTGTTTCTTTCCCTTTGGTGTCTCTGATGGGAGCTGTGGGTTGATTGTATCGATCCCGATCACTGCCCCCCCCCCTATTTATGGGTCTTCTGCACCATCGAATGCACAAGTTAAATACTTGGTTGGGAATTCAAGTAGTACATGATGAAATTTGTAACAAAGTACGAAATCGGGTTTACTGTGATAGGCGAATTAAGGTGGAAGATATAGCGAATGAATAAAAAATTTCACAAGGTAGCGTTTCAACAGTTTACAAGATCGCTGGGATATGCGCAAGCTAACAGCCAGCTGGGCCCCAAAATCCCTTAGCGAAGAGCAGTATACAGCCCATTGTTGAACCGGTTTAGGTCAAAGAAGATGATTTTCGTTCACGTCTGGTCCTTGGTCCATTATTATGAGCCTGAGAATTTTTTTTGCCTGAGAATAAAGTTCAAATGTCGCCAGTGGGTAAAGCCGGGGTCTCCTAGGCCAAAGAAGTTCAAAATGCAACACCCTGCTGGCAAGGTGAAGGCAACAGTTTTATTGACGCACAATGCGTTATTATGTTTGACATTCCAGCAAATAAAAGAACAATAACAGGTGCGTATTATGCATATTTGCTCGACCAACAGAGAACTGCGATCCCTCAGAAATGCCAGGTAAAGTCTCCAAACGGTTTCTGCTTCAACAGGACAATGCGAGTGCCCACACTTGCAAAATAACAAAGGATGCTGTTGAGCGAAAAGGGTACAAGCTAATAACGAGGTCCGCCTATTCTCAAGATTTAAATAGGTTGCACTGATGTGTTAGGAGGTATTCATGCGGACTGAACAAATTATTTTCTAAATCGCGACGGAACTAAGGGCGAGGATTGCGGCCGCGTAAAATCGATTTCAGCCCCCCACCCCCCACCCCCCAGCCTAAGTGGAATTCATTTCACTGACTGTTCCAAGGCGGTTCTTCTGTTGCGATTTATTTTTGATATGGTTTGTCTTTGAGTGTGTGTATCGCTTGTATATTTTGTTTTGGATAACTTATTGGACATTTTTTGCGAAATGTGTCCTTTTGGCTTTCCGCTGTTGATGTTTATTCTTGATGAGGTCTGGTTGTTTCGTGTTTGTGCTTCTTTCCGTTTGGTGTCTCTAATGGGAGCTGTGGGTCAATTGTATCGATTTCTGATCATTGCCTTAACTTCTGTTTAGCTGCTATTGATTATTTCCTATTCACAAACTTAAAAAATGATATCAGAGGACGTCATTACCGGTCCAACGAAGAAGTCATGGCGGCAGTTGAAGTGGGTCGGAGACAAGAACCATGGCTTCTTCAGTTCTGGGCTGATGGCACTGGAGCAGCGACGATTCAAGTGCACCATGCCATTAGGCAATTACATCGAAAACGAAGAGACCGATATCACCAAGAAATATTTTTTTTTATTGACTCGCCTTTGAATAACAAATCTATTTATTCTTGATAATACGGATAAGTTAATCCTTGTGGAGAGTGCATTGTATGTGACCGTATAATATGTTATAGAAAAGGGTTATCCTTTGGAATTAAGAAATGCACCACAGAACAGAAAAGTATGTAGTGTATAAGTTTTCTGGGCCAGACTAGCTACATGTAGTTTTGGTCAATTAGGCTTCGGTCAATGAGGCCTAATTGGCCGAAACTAGCTAGTCTGGCCCAGAAAACATGTACACTCAATATTTTTCACTTCTGTGGTGTATTCCTTGCTTCCAAAGGATAACCCTTTTATAGAACATATTTAACTTCACTACAGCTGGTGTGTGGGAATGTGTGGCGGCGGTAAAACGTCTCCCTGCCCTACATCATAGTGTAGATTATATTTTCTTGTCCTTTGGAATCATCGATTCCATTATGGAATTTTGAAAATATCTGAGGGTCACTGATGAGGCCTAATTGGCCGAAACTAGCTAGTCTGGTCCAGAAAACATGTACACTCCATGTTTTTCACTTCATTGGTGTATTCCTTGCTTCCAAAGGATAACCCTTTTATAGAATATATTCATCAGTGACTCTCAAATATTTCCAAACTTCCACAATGGAATCAATGATCCCAAAGGACAAGAAAATATAAACTATACTTTGATGACGGGCAGGGAGACCGTTTACGGCCACCATACATTCCCTTAACATTAGCTATAAAGCTAAGCCAACCTGGAGTGTTATCTTCGTCTATGCAGGTGCATGTAAATACAAAATGTACGAAAGGACTATATGGGCCCCGTCAAGCGATTTTGGTACTTATCGCCTATGCGAGCAGCGAAAGTTCAGGCGAGCCTGCGCATGCGCGCAGTCTCGCCGGAACCTTCGCTGCTCGCTCATACGAGTAGTGAATCAGGAGGAACCTTCAGACAAAAAGCCATATCACTGGCCCCTCTGAATGGCTGGGCATGCGCAGTTAAAATTTGTCATGACGGAATGCTCGAAGATACAAATTCGCTTGGCGGGGCTCATATGTATGTCATTCAACGCATTGTTTCAAAACAGCGTTTAATATTTCTGACGCGTTTGTCTTCGAAATTGCCTTTGGAGAGGTTAATCAGCTGTTTAACGGTCGCAAATTACGTTGCACGACACTGCGTTACGAGAAACGTAATAAGCGACCGTAACCCCGCTGAATTACGTTCCCAAGTGACAATAACGAATACAGTTATCCTTATTCGCTTGTTTCATTAGCATAGCGTATAAAATAGAAGTGGAGGCAATGAGCAGGAATCGATACAATCAACCCACAGCTCCCATCAGAGACACCAAAGGGAAAGAAACACAAACATGAAACAACAGACTCTAATGGAAACATCAATATCAGAAAGCCAAAAAGACAGTTACTTTCCCACAAAATGGCCAATAGGCTATCCAAAATAAAATAATAAAAGCGACACAAACACCCAAAGACAAACCACAACAAAAATAAACCGCGACAGAAGAACCGCCTTGTAACGGTCAGCGGAAACGAATTCCACTGGGGGCTTAAATCGATTTTAAGTGGCCACAATCCTCGCCCTTACTTCCGTCGCGATTTAGACAAATAATTTGTTCAGTCCGCATGAAGGCCTCCTAAGTTGCTCAAAGCTGTAAACATTGTGGGCTTCGTAAAACCAAATACCAACAAACGAAAAGCGACGTTTAGTGACGACGCAGGGTTTCCGAATGTAGTGTCACATTTGATTACGTTATTCAATCAGACGTCGCAACCGATATGTAAGTGCATGAGAGTTATATCGTAATTGACTTTCTAGTGTTAGTTTACACGACGTTTTCTGTTTGAGAGTGCCTTCAGCTCTTGAAATATTTCCCTTCTATCCTTGGCGTGAGATGGTCGTCTTCTGCGATTTAAGCCTTTCTTTTGATTTTGTTTTGTACGCAACTAATACGATAACACACCCGTGTGTCACAGAGCTTTGAGAAAATTTTCTTATCTATACTCCAAATGTATGTTGTGTGTGCTTGTTCGAACCGCCTAAATAAGGCGGTTCTATTGTATACCAATAACCTATGTCTATGAGCTCAAATAAGAAAAATAATGTATACTCCTGTAAACCCCAATTTTCTCTTTTAAAATTGGGTTTAGGAGGGTGTTCATTCGGTGCGCTAGACCAGAGACAAAGCATTTCGTAATGGACAAAGTGAACCTTTATTCCAGAGCCGGCATAGAGTATGAGGCCCGAAGAGATGGCATTCAAAGAGATAGCTTTTTTCTCTGATTGTAGCTTTTTCTCGAGAAATGCTTTCTGTCTTTTTTGGTAAATGTCTCCTTTATACGGTATTGGGTGTATTACGGCATTTCGAAAGTTAACAAAATATTTGCTAACGTAACTTAATTTGCCTTGATACAGCCTAAGTTACCGTACACTGGCAGCAACTGCATGATACAACGTATTAACAGAATATTCTCTTACTCAGAAATTATAAGCCACGAACCTGAATACAAATTCAATTACAGTAGACTCTCGTTAGCTCAAACTCTGATATCTCAACCAATGGCTTAAGTCAAACCAATTTTGTGCACTGCTTTATTGGTTTTGCTATATGTTCCTTAGAATCCAACCCCTTTTTTCTCAAACTACTGTTATCTCAAACCAAATATTCCAGTCCTTTGGAGCTGTAGATAACGAGAGTCAACTTTATTCTTTTTTTTTTCACATACAGATTGCCTTCCGAAAAAAATGCGGCGAAAACGTATGAACTCAGGAAATGAACACATTGTTAATAGCAAATACATAAAGTATGCTGTTAACGCATTTTAAAGACACAACCAGTGCAAGGTAAACAGCAAAATCAGAACCGCTACATGATTGCATTGATGTAGGTGAATATTTTCCAGAATCTGTGTATTAATGTACATGGTCTTTCGAGTGTTATTTGTAATCCCAGCTTGGGTCAATATTTCAGCGATATCTTTGCAATTCAGTTTCATGATACAGCTATAAAACTCAGTTCTGTTTGTTTTTGTTTTTGTCTCAAAAAATACATTTTATCAGAATGCGTATGAGTGCATTCCAATTTTTGCTCTTGATATCATTCCGTAATGCATTATCAGATGCCTTGTCGCTTAACAGTAAATTTTATTGCATGTTAGTTAAGGGGAAATTATTCCAATTGTCTATCAGTATATGCATTTCAAGCAATTTGATTGGTTGAAAGAAAGGTTTTAATACTTCGAAAAATTCCATGAGCAAGAATCTCAGAACTATGTCACACAGCCACAGCCAATATTATAACGTGACGTTAAAAGTACGCATAGAACCCGCGCGTTGCGTCATTGTATAGAAGTAGCGTCAACAACGTCCGATGAAACTATTGTAAACGTAGCGATAAGAAGAAAAAAATACAGACTTGACGGTTTTTTTCGCTTGAGTTTCTTTCAAAGAATGCAGCTTCTAAATGAATAATCCTCCCGCAGAGGCCGCGGGTATGTTCATTCTTTCGAAATAATTCCTAACATTTAACATTTCGATGACAAAGTTGGAATAATATGGATAGAAATATCATTTAATTGAATTATGCAGTTTTTGTGTGATTCACCGGAGTTTACTCATCGATGAAATCCACAAAAATGAAATTCAGTCTTAGAATTCAGAATTATAGAGATAATGCTGGTTGGTGCCTGATGCTCTGTCTCTGGTCGGGCACATCGGAGTCTAACTGTTTGTTTTCTTTTGCTCCAGCATTTCAGTGGTTTCTTGCTGTCGAGTCCTCACCGTTGTTTCACCTCAGTGGTTCTTTGATTTTTGTGTTCACGGAGATGTTGCACTGTTGAGTTAGGAGGCCTTCATGCGGACTGAACAAATTATTTGTCTAAATCGCGACGGAAGTAAGGGCGAGGATTGTGGCCACGTAAAATCGATTTAAGCCCCCCAGTGGAAATCTTCCAATGACCGTTCCAAGGCGGCTCTTCTGTGGCGATTTATTTATGTTGTTGTTTGTTACTTACTGTGTGTATCACTTGTGTCTTTTAATTTTGGATGGCCATATGGCCATTTTGTGGGAAAGTAACTGTCCTTATGGCCTTCCTTTGTTTAGGTTTCCATTATGGTCTGGTCGCTTAATGTATTTCTTTCCCTTTGGTGTCTTTTATGGGTGGAGTAAGTTAATTGTATCAATTCCTGATCTTTGTTTTACTTCTACTTTATAATACCTAGTAAGCCTATGTCATCAGGATTGTCTCTTCCTCGGAATTAATCGCACAGTTTTAATAAAACAATATTCATAGCATAAGATAAGTAAAGTAGAAGTAAAACAAAGATAAGGAATCGATACAATTAACTTACTCCACCCATCAAAGACACCAAAGGGAAAGAAACACAAACATGAAGCGACCAGACTTTAATGAAAACCTAAACAAGGAAGGTCATAAGGACAGTTACTTTCCCGAAAAATGGCCAAATGGCCATCCAAAATAAAAAGACACAAGTGATACACACAGTAAGTAACAAATAACAACATAAATAAACCGCCACAGAAGAACCGCCTTGGAACGGTCAGTGAGAAGAATTCCACTGGGGGGCTTAAGTCGATTTTAAATGGCCATAATCCTCGCCCTTACCTCTGTCACGGTATACACTAGTTTGTTTAGTCCGCATAAAGGCTTCCTAACTCATCGCTGTAACATCTCCGAGACATTACAAATAAATAAACTACAGAGATTAAACAAGTTTGAGGACTCGACAGCATACAACAACAGAATTGCTGGAGCAAAAGAAAACCACCAGTTAGACTCCGAGGGGCCCGACCAAAGACGGAGCATCAGGCGCCAACCAACATAAAGAATTCTAAAATGAAATAATATAAAATTCCATTTATGTTTTTACGCTGGAACCGTCATATAATCTCAAGCCCGACCCACCGGTGTTCAGTCAAAGAGGGAAGCAAAGTTGCCAACCGTGATTGGGTTAACCGCCACGCATGCAGTCTGTTTTATAACATTTATGCTGTACCCAATCTTTATATATTGACGAACGATTTTAAGAAAATGGGTACTAAAGTCATTGCAGGCATGTATTTTTCTAAATTTATATACTAAGTCACCATAGAATTCGGGTTCCAATAGACCATGTTGCAGAAGTGTTTTGAAGTCCAACATTAAATTTTGAAACCAAATCAGAATGACGTCTATAAAACTTAGAAAAGGCTTTACGTAGTTTATGATACCGATACCCCTGATTAAGAAGTTTAGCGGATATTAATTTATTACGAGTGTTGAAGTCGGATACATGACTACACACTCTAGCGAATCGAATTAACTGCTAAATATAAACCCCGTACGATGTCGCACGAGGAACATCATTTACGATCTTTCTTAAGCTAATTTACGATCTTTCTTAAACTGAGACTCCAATTTTCATTTGTAATGCATTCCCATTTCCATGGTATGCTTGTGTTCTGCATGTCTGACTATCACATCTGTACAGCTGGCACTTTTCATTTTTGCATTTTTCCCTTATTTCTGTTCCAAACGTGGACGGATGGTGCTCGTTAGAACCGCCTCGAGAGGCATTTGATTTACTATCTACAATTTATGTTTCGAGCAAAATTAAATTATGTATTATACCGCTGTAAACCTTAATGTATTCTAACAAAGTGGGCTTACTGGATTATTCATTTTATGTATATGTTAGGTGATGTATATTTTCAAAGGCACCATATATAGCTATTATGTATTTATGACAATTACCTGAACGATATCGTTAATCAGCGAGGTCCGGAAATCAGCGTCCAACTGTATTGACTCATTCTGAAGAATCACCTGCAAAATAATAAATAGTCATGCAAAGTGACAGTTTTCAGTTTTTTGAAAAAAAAAAAAAAAAAATAAATATCAGTTGGTTGTACATGTTGCCTTTTTGACATATGTTACCTTTGGTTATATCCCATGGAGGACAACATTTATCTTATTAGTAGTATGGCCATTTTCACAAGCCATTACGTTAACGTACCCGTGCGCCATAGTGCATTTTTCACATCTCAAAAAATGGCTACATTTTTTTAATGAAAATCCATGATATTTTTCTTTTTTATACTGCAAACATAGGTTGTGGGTCATTGAGGTGGTTCTAACGAGTTCCTTTAACCTATGTCTTGGAGCAGAACTAAGAAAAAAAACAATTTATACCCCAGCACACCCCTGTTTTCTCTATATATAGTGGGATTTGGTGGGGTGTTCATTTCACGGACTTGTTCACGTGATGGTTGGCGAGACTAATGTCAAAAAGAAAACGAAAAAATAATAACTTACGATTGACAAGTCTTGACAATATCTAGTAGGTGAATTGGTTACATCTTGATCTCGTCGATACTTATCGGTAAACCAAAAAGTATTAAACTATCACGATCAGTTTCTTTGTTTCACCTTTCCCCCAACGTGGTTATATAAAAAGAAACCGTGCATAGCGTAAAAATCCTAAACAATCGGACATCTTGAGGATTTGCTGAAATCCTCTAAAAGTTTAACAAATTTAGTCAAATTTAGTTAAAAAGTTACAGACGGAAGTGTGATCTGGGTCTGCACTGTTTACTTAAGCCTATCTGTCCCAATAAAAGTATCATTACGATAATTATGAAAATCGTTCACCCATATATGACGATAGAATCTTCTACCTAGTAAGTTTGGAGTAGTCGACTTCCAATTAGAGGTGTGTCAAGTTTGTTTTTGTTTATGGCAAGTTTTACCAAAAATGAATGTTTTTTAAGTAAACGGTGTAGAGCCAAATCCTTTCGTCGGCAGCGTCTGATTGGATTCTGCACTGTTTGTCAATGTCCCAGAAAAAAGGCCGCTAGGTATATATGGGTTAACAAAAGGTGAACGAAAACCAGCATACCCGGAGAAAAAAAACACCTGAACTTCCGTTGCAGAACGTGCATTCTCACATGTGGACCGGGCGGGGCGCGATCCACAGCTGTCAGAGACCTAATAATTAAGAGTCAGTACTCTTACCCATTAGGCCCCGTAGGCTCTTTCTCAAAATGTAAATCGTAAATACATATTTCTTACTACAGTCTGAGCGTTTTTACGATCATAACATTTTCACAAGTTTGCCTCAGTGAGGTTTATCATAAATATCTATAAAAGAAATCTAGACTGTTCAATTGCATCGGTAAGGACGTGCTAATATTAAGGTGTATGCAAAAACGTACTAGACTATTCCAAGCGCTTTAAAGTTTACCTTAAGTTTGTGTGTTTTTGTGTGTGCGCGTTTTTCACAAAAATGACTATGAACAGACGGACACGCCTCGGAAAGATTATAATTTGTTAAAGTTTGTCAATAACTGTATGCATATCAATTGCCTTCACTTCTATTTTGTATAATATTCTAAGTGCTTTTAAAGTTAAAGAGTTTTTATACAAAATGATTACGGATGGACGGGCATGCCTTAGTCAGGCTAATCATAACGAATTCCGGAATGTTAAAAATTTATT
The DNA here is from genome assembly GCA_963580285.1 of Lucinisca nassula. NCBI lineage: Eukaryota > Metazoa > Mollusca > Bivalvia > Lucinida > Lucinidae > Lucinisca > Lucinisca nassula. The sequence continues at coordinate 80,262,175 of OY757010.1, forward strand.
GGTTATGACTTGTTATACCAACAGAATCAAAATATACTAAGTGGTATTAAAGAGATGTTTGCAAAACATTTACAGACATGGTGCAAAAAGGTCAGGCCTCGTAAGTCCTTTTTTCCGATGATTTTCGTGCGGGCTATGTACGATTGAATACGTCTCGGCCAGGCTTGTTATAACGAAAATCGGCTTTTAACACGTTCTGTGGTTTGCTCTTGTCAATTATGTATCCGTAAATTAAATATTCAAAGCAGTTTAATGCTTTAAACGATTTTTGTAATGTTTTTGGACGAACCCACGCACGGATGTGGTGATTATAGGAAACTCTTTTTTGATGGCTTAACTGCGGGTCGTGCAATCGCTGTCCTGTAGCATGGTACGTAAACTTCAATCAAACAACGCAATACTTGCTGTCCAGAATCAAAGAATCTACGGCATCGACATCGTGTTTCAGAGCTGTTACGTGTAATAGCTTTCCGAAGGCAACGTTATTAGTTTCATAACAATATGTTCTATAAAAGGGTTATCCTTTGGAAGCAAAGAATACACCACAGAACTTAAAAATATGAAGTGTGCAGTTTTCTGTGCCAGACTACCTAGTTTCGGTCAAAAATGCCTCATCAGTGATCCACAAATATATTCAAGATTCCACAATGGAATCAACGATCCCAAAGGACAAGCAAATATAAACTACACTATGATGAACAAAGCTGTTTATGTATTAGGAGAAATTTAGCTACGCTTATTTAAAACAATTAAACAAACTATTTCCTGATACATACTACTTTCATTGATATGGCAGCCATATTGAAAATCTGTTAGTTTAATCCCTTCCCAAATCATAAGTCGAATCGAATTGGATCATGGCGTATAGCGGCAAGGCGATTATAAATCCAGATATGTTTGCTTACATCCGCGCGTAGGTTTAGTTACAAACTATTGAGTCGAAAATGGAATGCAGGTTGCCTCGAAAGCATGTGTACTCCAGGCAATCTAGTTTTGACATTTGTCAATCAACCGAGAAGCAGATGGGTTCATTACTTTGATTGTAACCATTAATGAAATACAGTAAAGGAAGGAAAAACTATTCACAACCCGCGTCAATGTTTCCTATGATTTGTACCAAATGACAATCGGCATGGTATTGTTGGAGTTACTTATCATTCTGTTGAGTGATCTCCGGCCCACTTTTGACTCTACAATTTGCTTTTGGAAAACAGAAATGAAGGTTATGATCAGGGACCTATATAATTAACCCACAACTCCCATCAGAGACACCAAAGGGAAAAAAACACAAATAAGAAATAACTAGACCCTAATGGAAACATAAATAGCAGAAAGCAAAAATGACAGTTACTTTCCAACAAAGTGGCCAATTGGCTATGGAAAACAAAAAATATAAGCGAAACATACACTCAAAGACAAACCATAACAAAAATAGCACATACAATTAATTGTTTCTCTTATTCTCAGTATGCCTTTACCCTGGAACCGTCATAGAATCTGTGACCTGACCAGACGGCGGGTAATTAAAGGGAAGCAAAGTTGTCAACCGCCATGTGGTTTACTACCATGCATGCAGTCTGTCGTATAACATTTATGTTGAACCCAATATTTTTTTATTGAACAACGATGTTACGAAATTGGGTGCTGAAGTGATAGCAAGTACAATTTTTTCAGATTTTGTATACCATATCACCATAAAGTTCAGATTCCGATAGACATTGTTGCAGAAGTGATTAATTTCCAACATTGAATTATGAAATTAAGTCGGAATGACATCTATTAAATTTTGAAAAGGCTTTGCGTAGTTTATGATACCAATAACCCTGATTAAGAAGTTTGGCAGTTAACAATTTATTTCGAGTGCTGAGGTCAGTTACATGACTAGACACTCTGGCATATCGAATTAATTGCGAAATGTAAACGCCATACGATGTCGCACGAGAAACATCACAATCCAAGAAAGGAAAATTTACCATCTCAAAATCAAAATCATAGCGTTTATGATAAATTTTGCAGAAAAAAAAACATATACAATAGATAGATGTAAATCCAAACTCAGGGCCTCGGTATCAGAAGAATTTGCTTTATTTAACTGAAGTTCTGAGGGGGGGGGGGTAAATTTGACTGATCAAACCATCGAAATAGGTATTGTCAATATTTAATAAATCATCAAAAATATCTAAAAGTCAGGCCGAAGACTTCAATGATTTCCGATTGGTTTTCAACGGAAAGTGACATCATTAAGTCTCTTTCATAATAAACCAGAACAGGTCAGCCACAAGGGGTACGCAATCCGTACCCATCCGAATACCCACAGTTTGACTAAATTACTTAGTATCAAATCTTATGTAAATATTGTCTAGTAAAAAGGAGGGAGCTTCACACACTTTCTGACATGACCATGAAGTATAATTTTTATTTTCCTCAGACGTGGCAAAAGCATTTCTTATATTGCATGCAAGATAGAGGGAATCTTCCCGATTGAATGTACATTCAATTAAATCATTTGGTTTTTCTTTTATAAGATTATGAGTAAGGGTAGTGTAAAGGGTGTGAAAGTCATAAGTAGACAGACGTGAAGCACAAAAACTTCTGGATTTCAATTTTGTGTAAAACTTCATTAGAATTTTTAAAGACCAAAACAGATTTCTCCCTGATCTGTCTAAGATTGTGTTGCAATATTTACGCACATGTTTTATGATGGCAGGAAAACATGAAGTTAATATTATATTTGGAAAAATTCAGTTGTGGTACAAAAGCTTGAATTTACAATAAACCGTGCTTTTTATGGTCTTTTATGAAGTTTTAAGTAACCAATATAACCTTGTTTTAAGTTGTAAAATCAGCTGAACGAACCTATAACCCGCCATACAATTTGTGATATTTTATCTCTTTATAAAACGATAGAAAAGTTCTGAAAGGTTAGATCCCTTCGAAGCAAAGGATATACAAAATAAACGAAAACATCAGACTCGGTTTTAACGATTCTGTTCATGATCCGTACTGAAATGTGCAACACGGGCCACGCGATTTCGTGTAACAGCAGCAGTCAAACAGTCATAATATGTTCCAAAATCACATAAAGCAATATTACCAGCTGACTCTTTATCCAACAAGAGGGCCCAGAGGGCCCTGGTTCGCTCACCTGTGTGTCACTGTCTCGAGTACATTCTATTTTTAGCTCTTGTGGCCATCTTGTTCATCAGCAGAGTGATTTTAGCTTATTTGGTAGGGAGTAACCTAGGCAACATTCCTGGGAACTTTGAATCAAATTGGCCTTAGGGTTTAGGGGGAGTTCCAGTTTGAATCAAATTTACAATATTTTTCTATTTTTACCTCCGGTGGCAATTTTGTTCATCCGAGTGGGATCGTTTTAGCCTTTTTGGTAGAGGATCATCTAAGCAACATTTTCGCAAAGAACCAACATACTAAATATGAAGGCTATATCTCAAATGCTTTACAAGTTATGACAAAGTAGGTCAAAGGTCAAGGTAATGGGTCAAAAGTTTTGAATGGTTGATAAAATCTTTTCACAAGGAATATGCATCCCAAATATGAAGGCTCTATTTCATAGGGTTCAAAAGGTATGATAAAGTGATGATGATGATGATGATTTCGTGTTTAACGACGCGTCAACCCTCTTGGTGGGTCATAAGCGTCAGTCGGTTAATGGTTAAACGGCATGAATAATTATGACGATATTAAAAGTAAGAAGTCAGAATGATAATGTATAAAAATCCGAAACAGTTAAATCTTATGAAAAAGACCAATTTCTTTTAAGAATAAAATAATGTTATCAACAGGTACATCTCGAAACAGTTGTTGCAAAGTGTCAGCTTTGAAATATAAAATACGTGAGGGTGAAAAGTCAACACAGTCAATTAAGATATGTTTCACAGTGAATGGCTGATCACAACCTACACAAGAAGGTTGATCATCACCATTAAAAATATAAGAATGAGTAACTCTAGTATGGCCGATGCGCAGTCGTGTTAATACTACGTCCTCTTTTCTGGAAAACTGTGGAGGAGAGCATTTTGTACTAACGACAGGTTTAATGGCATGGAGTTTGTTATTTATCGCACGGTCCCATTCGCCTTGCCATTCCGACAAGATGTATCGGTTGATAAATGGTTTAAAATTATTAAAAGGAATTTTAAAAACAGATGGATCAAGATTGAGCGATTCCTTTGCTTTCTTGTCAGCATATTCATTGCCGACAATGCCAATATGGCTCGGAAGCCAACAAAACAAGATTTGGTGTGTTTTAGAAATTTCATGATGTTTTTCGATCAATTTTTGAATTTGAGGATTTTTAGATGATGAATGGTCTAAAGCCTTAAGCACATAAAGTGAATCAGAAAATATAAATGCTTTTTGAATTGTTGAAGAACTGATAAAATCTAAAGCTAGGTCTATTGCTTTGGCTTCAGCTGTAAAAATAGATGAACCATCTGGAAGGCGCATGGTTTTGTGCGTATCTTTAGAAACATACGCACAACCAACTTTATCTCCTTCTTTGGAACCATCAGTATTGACTTGCTGGTAATCATTGTAACGTGACTGCAGTACCTGAAAGTTTTGTTTGAGAAGTATTGGATTTGATTCGGATTTTTTTCCATCATGTAAGTCGAACAGAATAGAAGGTTGTTTAATACACCAAGATGGAACTTCGGCGGTTTCATGTTTTTGAATATTTTTAAGGTCGATACCTGAATTTTCCAGCAGTGGTAAAATACGTAATCCAAAAGGTTTGATTGCTGTGGGTTTTGTTTCATACTTATCTACAAATTGAGGTGGAAATGAAATTTTGGATGCCGGGTTAGATGGATTTGCAGCAAGTCTGATAGCATACTGAAGAGAAAGTTTCTCTCTGCGCGAGGTTAAAGATGGTTCACCTGCTTCTACATAAAGGCTTAATACGGGAGAGGTACGGAAGGCTCCCATGGCCAGACGAAGGCCTTGGTGATGGATAGTATCCAAGGATTTTAAATAGGACTTTCTGGCAGAACCATAAATAACAGACCCATAATCTAATTTAGATCTTATTAAAGACCGGTAAAGATGTAATAAAGTATACCGATCTGCTCCCCAACTTGTATGAGCTAAAACTTTCAAAAGATGCAAAGCTTTTAAGCATTTCGCTTTAAGATATTTAATATGTGGAATAAAAGATAACTTTTGATCAAATATGACCCCAAGAAATTTGGCTTCTTCAACAACAGGAACTTGTGATCCGTATAAAAACAGGGAAGGATGTTCGTGTTTCTTCCGTAGTTTACAAAAATGAACACACTGCGTTTTCGACTTGGAGAACTTGAAACCATTTTTATCAGTCCATTCTTCTATTCTTTTTAAATTTTGTTGTAACTTTCTTTCAATTGTTTTCATATTTTTTGAACGGTAACATATACAAAAATCATCAACATACAATGAACAATCAGTTTTGTCGTCCAAACATTGTACAATATTGTTTATTTTGATGTTAAATAGCGTAGTTGAAAGAATACTACCCTGTGGGACACCCTGTTCTTGATCATAGAAATCTGACAGGGTAGACCCCACACGCACCTGAAACATGCGCTCCCCTAAAAAGCTTTCAATAAAACTGGGAAGTTTTCCTCTTAAGCCAATGTTATGTAGATCTTTCAATATTCCATAACGCCATGTTGTATCATATGCTTTCTCCAAGTCGAAAAAGACAGCCACTACGTGTTCTTTGTTAATAAAAGCATCTCGTATAAATGTTTCTAGTCTTATTAAATTGTCATTGGTACTACGTTCCGAACGAAAACCCGATTGATATTCTGAAATGAGGTTGTTGGACTCTAAGTACCAGACTAATCTCTTGTTTATCATTCTCTCCAATGTTTTACACAAACAACTTGTCAAAGCTATCGGACGATAATTTGTAGGTTCTGCATGATCTTTCCCTGGTTTTGGAATTGGTACAACTGTAGCTACACGCCAGCTCTCAGGACAGACCCCCGTTTCCCAAATATTATTAAAGATATCTAAAAGTGTTGTAAGAGAACTTTTTGGCAGATGCTTTTAAGCATCTGATAATGAATTTCATCGGGGCCGGTTGCCGTATCATGTGATTTTTCAATGGCTTCAACGAGTTCGGATAAGTTAAAAGGTGTGTTGTATTCTTCGTGATTAAGGGATTTGAAGTTAAGATTTCTTTTCTCTTGGTCCTTTTTGAAATTTCTAAAAGTGTCAGAATAATTACGCGATGATGAATTTCTCAAGAATGTGTGACCAAGAGTATCTGAAATATCTTTTTTAGTTGAAGCTTTTGTGTCAAAACCAGTATTTAAATGTGTAAAACTAGAGGACTTTGTTTTTCCTGAAATTTTTCGTACCATATCCCAAACCTTTTTAATGGGGATTTTGTAGTTCAATTTGGAGACATATTCTCTCCATGACTTTCGTTTGGAAGCTCGGATTGTTCGCCGAGCTTTAGCTCTAAAAACTTTAACGTCGTTTAGCTTTTCTGAAGTGGGACTTTTGCAGAACTTATTTAGAGCCTGTTTGCGCTTTTGAATAGCTTCTTTACAGTCATTATTAAACCAAGGCTTGCTTTTCTTGGTATTTGTGGAGGTCTTTGGAATGCATTGTTCTGATATATTAATGAGTTTATCTGTGAAATCAGAAACAATGTCAGATGATTCATTTAAGTGACCAACTGATAACTCTTCTTCACATAAATTACGGAATAATTCCCAGTCGGCTTTATTCATTTTCCATTTCTGGCTACAGTCCTCATCTTGTTCGTTTACGCTCTCAATTATAACAGGGAAGTGATCACTTCCGCACTGATCATCATGGACAGACCAGTCATAGTCCAAGAAGAGAGATGGGTGACACAAAGAGAGATCTAAAGAAGACAAATGACCTGTCGCTTGGTGAAGGTAAGTATAAGATTTATCATTCATCAAGCAAAGATCGCTCTTTGCAATGAAATCTTCAACAAGTGCTCCTCTGTTATTGATATCTTTACAGCCCCATAGAATATTGTGACCATTGAAGTCGCAAACTAAAAGATATGGGGATGGAAGCTGACTCAGCAATGAGTCAAGATGTTCGGGCTTTAAAGAAAATGAGGGTGGAATATATAAAGAGCATATTGTAGTTTCTTTATCAAGAGAAACCGATACTGCTACAGCTTGTAGGTCTGTTTTTAATTTGATCTCTCTTTGTGGTAAACATGATTTAACAAGAATTGAACTGCCACCAGATGGTTTGTTACCATCAGAATAGATATAGTTGTATGTATTGAAACCCCTGACATGAAGGTTGTCATCAGTTTTTAAAAAAGTTTCTTGCAAACAAAAAACCGACGGGTTTAATAACGAAATAAGTAATAAGAGTTCATTATAATTTGATTTAAGACCTCGACAATTCCATTGTATTATTTTGTGTTTTAAATCCATTATTTGAAGAGATTAAGACTAGAAACTATATTGGAGCTGCAATTGGTGATATAGATCTGCTACCACCAGCTCGTGGTGTTGCTGACCTCGATCTGTTATTGCCACTTGGTGATGATGGAGTTTCAGCGAACTCCATATCACTGTCACTCAAAGATCCGAATCTGTTCTGGAATCTTATATTGTCTCTTTCCATTTTACGTTGTCTGTCTGTTTTTGAGACAATTGTTTTTTTCGGATCTTCCGATCCTTTATTAGTTCGACCCGAGTCGAGTTTCTCTTTTGCATGTGGCGCTGGCTTCGGTACGGTCGCTGTCGACCGATCCGAAGCAACCTGGATTGCGCCATTTGATAATTTGGTTGAACTTTGTGGTGCTGGAGTGGATTTACTCCATGCACCAGATTTTTTCAGTTCAGCTATGCATGATTCAACAGTCTGCGTTGCGGAGGTAGAAACTTGTACACCAGCACCCTTTGTGATGCTGGCGTAACTGGTCGTTGGTGTTGTGTATCGCTCGTCAACAATTTTCCGTGCTTCTGGGAATGTTAACCCCCTTTGGTATTTGACAGTAAGTATTTCTTTTTCTTTTTTCCATGCCGGACAATCTCGAGAGAAAACAGCATGCTTGCCACCACAATTGACGCATTTGGCCTCATTCTTACAGTTTTGATGGTTATCGACATGCTTTTCTTCACCACAATTTGGACAGAGTTGCTTCTTCTGACATCTGCTTTCGTGGTGGCCAAAAACCTGACACGAGTAACATCTGAGAGGGTTTGGTATATACACCTCTACGTTAACTGAAAGGTAAGCTACTTTGATTTTCTTGGGCAGAACGGTATGATAAAGTAGGTCACAGGTCAAATCTTTATAAGTGGGAAGCCCTTGTCAGAAGGAACCTACATGCCAAATATGAAGACTCTATCTCAAACGGTTCAAAAGTTCTGACAAATTTTAAATAACCTACTGATCTACTTTTTGATTTGAGATGACCCATATTCGAACTTAATTGAGATATTGTCCAGATGATCATTCTGAGCAAGTTTTATGATGCTTTGACTAAAACTGTGGCCTCTTAGAGTGTTCAAAACGTTTTTCTATGATTTGACCTGCTGACCTACTTTTTGACCTGACATAATCCATAATCAAACTTAGCACATATATTGTCAAGATGATCATTCTGAGCAAGTTTGATGATGATTGGACCAAAACTTGGGTCTCTAGTGTGTTCACAAGCTTTTTCAACAATCTGACCTACTGACCTACATATTGACCAGACATGATCCATATTCGAAATTAATCGAGATATTGTCAAATGATCATTTTGAGCAAGTTTGATGATGATCGGACCAAAACTGTAGCCGCCAGTGTGTTCAAAGGGTTTTTCTATGATTTGACCTACTGACCTACTTTTTGACCCAACGTGACCCATATTTGAACTTGACTGAGATATTGTCAAGATGATCATTATGGGCAAGTTTATTGATGATCGGACCAAAACTGTGGCCTCTAGTGTGTTCACAAGCTTTTTCTATGATTTGACCTACTGACCTACTTTTTGACCCGATATGACCCGTATTCAAACTTGACCCGGATATTGTCAAGATGATCATTCTGGGCAAGTTTGATGATGATCGGACCTAAACTGTGGCCTCTAGTGTGTTCAGGTTTTTCTATGATTTGACCTACTGACCTACTTTTTGACCAGACATGACCCATATTCGAACCTGATCGAGATATTGTCAAGACTATCATTCTGAGCAAGTTTGATGATAATCGGACCAAAACTGTGGCCTCTAATGTATTCCCAAGGCTTTTCTATGATTTGACCTACTGACCTACTTTTTGACCCGGCATGACTCATATTCGAATGTGACCAAGATATTATCAAGATGATCATTCTGCGCAAGTTTGATGATGACTGGACATAAATTGTGGCCTCTAGTGTGTTCAGAAGGTTTTTCTATGATTTGACCTACTGACCTACTTTTTGACCCGACAACACCCATATTCGAACTTGACTGAGATATTGTCAAGATGATTATCTGGGCAAGTCTGATGATGAGCGGACCAAAACTGTGGCCTCTATTGTCTTCCCAAGGTTTTTTCTGATTTGACCTACTGACCTACTTTTTGACCCGACATGACCCATATTCGAACTTGACCAAGATTTTGTGGTGGTACAAATTATGTGCAAGTTTAGTTAAAATCAAATCATAAATGAAACAACTATCATGCAGACAAGACCACAATAGGCAAGTTTTGCCCTTTCAGAGGCCATAACTCCGTAACACATGATTGGATATGGCTGGTTCAAGAAAAGCTCCCAGATCTCATGGTGGTACAAGTTGTGTGCATGTCTGGTTAAAATCAAATCATAAATGAAGATGCTTTTGTGCAAACAAGACCAAAATAGGCAATTTTTGCCCTTTCAATGGCCGTAACTCTGTAACACATGACGGGGTATGGCTGGTTAAAGAAAGGAACCCAGATCTCATGGTGGTACAAGTTGTGTGCAAGTCTGGTTAAAATCAAATCATAAATGAAGCTTAGAGTGTTCAAAACGTTTTTCTATGATTTGACCTGCTGACCAACTTTTTGACCTGACATAATCCATAATCAAACTTAGCACAGATATTGTCAAGATGATCATTCTGAGCAAGTTTGATGATGATTGGACCAAAACTTGGGTCTCTAGTGTGTTCACAAGCTTTTTCAACAATCTGAACTACTGTTCTACATATTGACCAGACATGATCCATATTCGAAATTAATCGAGATATTGTAAAATGATCATTTTGAGCAAGTTTGATGATGATCGGACCAAAACTGTAGCCGCCAGTGTGTTCAGTTGGTTTTTCTATGATTTGACCTACTGACCTACTTTTTGACCCAACGTGACCCATATTTGAACTTGACTGAGATATTGTCAAGATGATCATTCTGGGCAAGTTTGTTGATGATCGGACCAAAACTGTGGCCTGTAGTGTTTTCACAAGCTTTTTCTATGATTTGACATACTGACCTACTTTTTGACCCGACATAAACCGTATTCAAACTTGACCCGGATATTGTTGAGATGATTATTCTGGGCAAGTTTGATGATGATCGGACTTAAACTGTGGCCTCTAGTGTGTTCAGAAGGTTTTTCTATGATTTGACCTACTGACCTACTTTTTGACCCGACATGACCCATATTCGACTCTGATCGAGATATTGTCAAGACTATCATTCTGAGTAAGTTTGATGATGATCGGACCAAAACTGTGGCCTCTAGTGTATTCACAAGGCTTTTTAAGATTTGACCTACTGACCTACTTTTTGACCCGGCATGACTCATATTCGAATGTGACCAGTATATTATCAAGATGAACATTCTGCGCAAGTTTGATGATGACTTGACATAAATTGTGGCCTCTAGTGTGTTCAGAAGGTTTTTCTATGATTTGACCTACTGACCTACTTTTTGACCCGACAACACCCATATTCGAACTTGACTGAGATATTGTCAAGATGATCATTCTGGGCAAGTCTGATGATGATCGGACCAAAACTGTGGCCTCTAGTGTGTTCAGAAGGTTTTTTACTGATTTGACCTACTGACCTACTTTTTGACCCGACATGACCCATATTCGAACTTGACCAAGATTGTGTGGTGGTACAAATTATGTGCAAGTTTAGTTAAAATCAAATCATAAATGAAACAACTATCAGGCAGACAAGACCAAAATAGGCAATTTTTGCCCTTTCAGGGGCCATAACTCCGTAACACATGATTGGATATGGCTGGTTCAAGAAAAGAACCCAGATCTCATGGTGGTACAAGTTGTGTGCATGTCTGGTTAAAATCAAATCATAAATGAAGATGCTTTTGTGCAAACAAGACCAAAATAGGCAATTTTGACCTTTCAGGGGCCGTAACTCTGTAACACATGATGGGATATGGCTGGTTAAAGAAAGGAACCCAGATCTCATGGTGGTACAAGTTGTGTGCAAGTCTGGTTAAAATCAAATCATAAATGAAGATGCTATCGTGCGGACAAGAAATTGTTTACGCACGAACGCACGCACGGACGGACGCACGGACGCACTGACGACGGACGACGGACAAAATGTGATCACAAAAGCTCACCTAGTCACTACGTGACAGGTGAGCTAAAATATGAAACCAATGTTAAAAAGGAAATTAAAGTCCTCTGCTAAGCCATTATGGCAGGAAAAGTTTATAACAACACACAAAACACAAGTGTGTATCTAAAACTTATAGATTTCCTAGACATACCGGCAAATAAAATAACTAGGTCTAGCCCACAAAGATGCATGATATATAATTCACAAATAATAATAATAATAATAATAATAATAATAATAATAAAAACCACTCACGTGAAATAAAAAAAAAACTATTTGGAGGTCATATATCACTTTACCAGAAACACCTTCGTCGTAATTCTTAAACTACTCAATATACCACAGGTTTTCATTTGCGAACACTGAAAAAAAACAAATCAAATATACGTACCTGAAGATTTCCTCGCGAACAAAACTCCGTTATTACACGTACTTTTCCTTGCTCTGGACACACTCCAATAAGTCGTGTCAAGTTTGGACAATTCACCTGTCTCATCTGCAAAGATGTAACAAGAATCACACCAATAAGGAATGTATGTGCCTCAACAAAACATACCATTATTTCGTTGCAATGGACGAAGACGAGCAGAAGAGTGGAAAAGACGCGCAGTAGAACCAAACCAACTGCAAATAGAGGGAATCAAATATGCGTATGAGGGAAGGATAGAAACTTTTGTCCCGATGATCCATGTCCGTGATGACTTTCCGAATGCTACCGGAGTGTGACCCCATTCTTAAATATCTTTTATACCTGAGTGTGCGCCCTATCGTGATGGAATTTCTATGACGTTTAGTGACTTTAAATTTACATGTACGTTCGGTAAACATCAACCTTAACGACGGCATACGTTACGTCCTATACAACTGATGCATTTTAAACAACTGGCAATCCTCGATGGATTTGCTATCTTTGGGTATAATAACTTGGCTTATTTCGACGTATTTCCAACTGGGTGTTACTTAAATGGGAAAATATTTTCTTCCGGAAGAAGCGTTCTCTCAGATATGAACCACCTGGTCGACATGCAACGACTCAGATCAACCTGCGCATCCACACAGTATAGCAGAAGTCTCCATATACGTCACTTTTGATAGTCAGAGAAATATCGTATTCTTTGCGATCAGCGAATACTCTGTTCAGACTAATCTGAGTCTGCACAGGTGCACAAGACTTAACATAGGTTTTGACGTGCGCTTTCTTATATAACATAATCACTTTACCCATGTCCTTGAACATCAAACTCCGATACCATGATAGCCAACTATTGTTTCTGAAACAGTCTGCCTGACAAATGAGTGATACTTTTCGATAAGTATAACCTTACATTGAAAAGTTTTTGAATTCTTTAAAATGGATATATTGTCCTTCAGTTGTCAGCGAATCTACAATCTGCCATTCTTCAAAGATTGTGTTAGCTACGGAGAGTATTGTTTCCGCTTATCTACTAGTTTGCTCCACATGTTGACTATGTGAGCTCGCCGTGATGGTTCTGTTGTCGCTAAATAGCAGTTTTAAGGATTATCCACAGTCGTTCTGGGTAAACATAATATAAATAATAAAACCAACAACAAAACAACTGAATGCGAATTTTCTTGTTATCAGAAGGACCACATTTATATGAATACATTGTATTTTGTAACAATAGATTCATAAGCATTCGATTATCGAGACAGGAAACGATATAGGAACATGCAGGCGCGTGGTAATAAACACACTTTACAACACTAAAAAATCAGTACATCATTCTCGCATACCATAGACGTATGATCAATGTTTAACCATATATTCTTTATACAAGTGCACAGCAGTTAGAAATAAAAAGAGCAACGACCATCAAACTATACATGTCGGTAGATTTAGACGTTTTTCTTAAACAGAAAATACCTCTTTCAGCTCTATAAGGAGTTTCCGATCTATCACCAGAGTCTTAAGTCTCATATTTTCAATGTGGACCTTCGTAGCCTACAAGTACATGTAATAGATATATACTTGAATTAAAAAAGTGCTGGTATTTCTAACGTTGATGGTTCCTAAACGACAATGATCAGGAATTGATACAATTAACCCACACCTCCCATCAGAGACACCAAATGAAATGAAACACAAACATGAAATAACCAGACTCTAACGGAAAGATCAATAGTGGTAAGCCAAAAGGACAGTCCCACAAAATGGCCCATTGGATATCCAAAACAAAAATATATGAGCGATACACACATTCAAAGGCGAACTAAAACAAAATAGAACCACCCTGGAACGGTAAGTGAAAGTTTTTCCACAAGGGTGGGGCTTAAATCGATTTTACGCTCCTGCAATTCGCGCCCTCGTGGTTTATGCAGTGTTGAAAACCCCGTTAGTACTTAATGTCTCTGATGTCTTAGTGTCACTGATGGGAGGTGTTGGGTAATTGTATCGATTCCTGATCATTGTCTTCACTTCAATTTTTAGGATAAAAAGGTTATCCCCGTTTTCTATCTGTCATTTGCTCTTTGCTTCCAAACGCAATTATTAAAACTGTAAAACACGATTACACAATTATTCGCACTGAAAAACTTGCCTAGTTATCTTTTTTCGGTAAACATGTACGAACGTTTTAAAACATTAAACTCAGGACCGAGAAATGCAACAAAAATCATCGCGTTCCTGAGACATTACGACAAGAAACGCCTATACAAATAAATTGTGACCTTTATCGCCGAAAAAATGAAAGTTTAAAAAAAAAATGTAATATTTTTCTTATTTCTTCTCAAAATATAGATTGCGGATACTCTTTAGCTAACGAGTAGCCACAATATATATTTCAGAACAGAAATAAGAAAAATAAGGTTAACCCCTGTATACCCCAGTTTTACTAAATTAAAGGGCTCGAGTAGCCACAATATATATAGTTTAGAACAGAAATAAGAAAAATAAGGTTAACCCCTGTATACCCCAGTTTTACTAAATCAAGGTGCTCGAAATTATATGGGCGTGATTTCGTGATGTCAAACAGACGAGCAAGACATATTGTAATGCCTTTGCATAGTTACCTCCTATTGAATGACGCTAAAAGTCTGCGACAGTATATTCTGTGAAAGACTGTCGACACCATACGTCATAACATAACGTCGCTTTTTATTAACAGACATTTGGTTTAAGCAACACACAGTGCCTGACGCATTGAAAAAAGTGCAAGATTTTAACAAAACAAATGACGACAAAATGTATTAAAAATTGTCATTTGGTGACTTAAATCGTCGGATGTATGGTTGCAAATTACACTTTACGGTCCCACTGATGCGTCACCAAAACGAATGTCTGAGCGTCAAACAGCCAGTTTGCCTCCCGAAATGACAATTGTCAATACAACTAGCCCCTAATTAAATAAACGTAAATACTTTCTCAGTGGTTACTTACTTTATAAATACCAACGGATGGTAAAGCTTCAGTATCTGTTTCACTTTTAACAGTTGATGAGGAATCAACATCTCCCTAAAATGATCGAAATGAAAATTAACAGTTCATGCACACCGTATCATCTTCTAAATGATACGCAAAACTTCGAATTCAGATGACTTACTATGGCTTATTCGAACTCGTTCTTGAGTCCCATAGTTTTTTGTTCGTAAATTCAAATATCAAAAGACTTATGATACTAGAGGGAGTGTTTTATTTTCTTAGTGTATCTTGGAACTAATGTTGTATGTATCGAATAGCATCGCCTCGATGGCTGTTTATAAGAGAAACATTTGCTGCAATGGATCTTGATTTTACTTTGCAAGCAGAATAGACAAAATACTATTGTCAGCTTTCACTGCCCTCAAAGTCCATACTTCCGCTTAAAGGCATGCGTAGAGGAAACCCTTAATCACTAATAACAACGTACTTCTGTTTCTCTTGTTGAATGTTTTCTGTCCGTTAAGCACTTTTAGAACAGCTCATTAAAACTACCGAAGTTAACGATCTTCTGATATTCAGGAAAATGTTATCTCTTCCATACCTGCAATCGACATTGTATGTAGTAAACAATGCCTCTTGCGAGGGTACACAATACTGTCCCCATGCTTACTCAAAAAATAAAATGTGGATGACCACAAACTAAATGGTTGCAGAAATTGTATAACGAAACGTTACAAAGCCGTTTATCGCATGAAAATGATAAGTGGTCAGTAGACGTTTTAGGGACGTTTTAGGTAGAAAATTATTATCATTAATGGCGATTTTTCTCCGCCTGTCGGTCAAACACTATAGTGACCTTTATTTTTTACGTGTGCGTGAAAATGGGCGGTACACTTACTTTACTATTAGACGACAATCCCTCTGATTTCTTTTGGATTGCAATTTCTTCCAATTTTATACGCCACCATAGACTTTGTATTGCAGCCTCGGCTCTCATTCGTCTGAAATAACACTTTATTAGCCACTGAGATTCTGAATTTGTCCTGAGAGACACTTGCT
This sequence comes from Lucinisca nassula, assembly GCA_963580285.1. Taxonomy (NCBI): domain Eukaryota; kingdom Metazoa; phylum Mollusca; class Bivalvia; order Lucinida; family Lucinidae; genus Lucinisca; species Lucinisca nassula. The sequence continues at coordinate 80,278,178 of OY757010.1, forward strand.
GGTTGAAAGATGAAGGGTGCTATTTGTTTCACTTGACATTTTCCGTTCCCTGTTTAATGAGCGATGGAAAAATTCTCCGGTTCATCATATACTTTTGTTTCCGTTAGCGTTCAGCCGCAAGTTGTTCAAAATTAACAATGTCATTAGTTTACATTTTGATCGTTAAATACGCAAATATACTAATATTTTTGCAGAAAAAAAAAACGTGAGCAAAAGCCGCTCACATTTTTAAACTAAAAATACCAGAGATATTGTACTTACTACAAAGTTAACAATTTGATCACTACCGATCCTTTGAACAACAGAACCCAGATGATTCAAAACGAAAACACGCCTATACAAATACATTGGGTACTTAACCGCCGAAAAACTGAAAATTTTAAGATAAAAATTATGATATTGTTCCTATTTCTGCTCAAAATATAGATTGTGGGTTTTCGTTAGAATCGCCTCATTTAAGTTTACACCTGTAAACTCCAGTTTTACTATAAACGTGCGGTTCAAGGGGGGTCAAAATTATATAGGCGTGTTATCATGATGTTGAGTCAAGAAGATTCTGTGAAGAACAAGGTTTAAATCTGACCAGTAAACGAGCCAGCTCATAAGAAAGGGGTACCATTCGTACAGGTGACCAGCTTTGCTCAGGCAAGATTGCTCTCACACAGGTAAAGGACATTTTGAAGTAGTTCCCTGCCAAAAGGCATGTGTTTACCGATATTATTATGCTCTGTACGTGCATTTGACAAATATAAACCAGAAAACGCAAAGGACTTTTTTCTCTTGTTTCGTCTCAAGTATTTGCTAGAAGTATCTGCGTTTGCTTACCAATGATGGACGGTAATATTCATTGATAGTTTGATGTTTTGTTTATTTCCAGGTGAGTTAATTTTCTTTGGCTTTTAATTAATGTTTTTTTTTCTCAGAATATGTGCATGAAGAAACAATGGCATTTAAAGAAAAACAATAGAAAAAAAAGTATTTTCTTTCCGTCCTTGGTATCCCAAGTCTTAAGGCCCCAGTGGAATTCGTTTCACTGATCGTTCCATTGCGGTTCTTCTGTCTTGGTTTATTTTTGTTATGGCTTGTCTTTGAGTGTGTTATCGCTTGTGTATAGCCAATTGGCCATTTTGTGGGAAAGTAACTGTCCTTTTTGGCTTTCCGCTATTGATGTTTCCTTTAGGGTTTTGTTGTTTCACGTTTGTGATTCGTTCCCTTTTGATGTCTCTGATGGGAGCTGTGGGTTAATTGTATCGATTCCTGATCATTGCCTTCACTTCTATTTTTGTAATCACACCATTTCAGCCGGTGCGCGAGAAATCGACTAATAAAATAACCCTTTGGAAGCAAGAACTTCAACAACGAACCGTCGAGTGAACTTTTGTCTTGGCCAAACTGGCGTGCTTTGGCCAACCAAGAACTTAAAAGAAGACCATTGCCTGAAGCGATGGCGCAGCCCACTCATTCGAAAGGGTTCGCAGTTTGCAGAATTTTCCAAATCGTTTGGACTATCCTAGGGTCAAAACATCAGCGACACTGGTCGGAGATGCTTCGTAAGTACGCTGAACCATTTCTCCACTGTGCTCAATTGTCTTTTTATAATTTTATCTTGCACACCTACCTCAAATATAGTAATCCAGCAACTATGATCACAACCGTTACAACAGTAAAGGAAATTGTAATCGTCCCATATAGCGGAAATGCTGAAAGAAAAATCAAGCTGAGACATTTTCAAGATCTTTTACATTGCTTAGGCTTAGGGCATCGGCTTCGCATAGAGACATCATAATGATCATAGTAACAGGTTTATGGCGAAGATTGTCGCCGCGTTAAATCGATTTAAGCTCCCCCCACCCCATTGGAATTCGTTTCACTGACCGTTCCAAGGTGGTTCTTCTGTCGGGGTTTATTTTTGTTATGGTTTATCTTTGAGTGGGTGTATCACTTATATTATTTTTTTTTGGATACCCAATTGGCCATTTTGTGGGAAAGTAACCGTCCTTTTGGCTTTCCGTTATTGATGTTTCCATTACGGTCTGGTTGTTTCATGTTTTTGTTTCTTTCCCTTTGGTGTCTCTAATGGGAGCTTTGGGTTAACTGTATCGATTCCTGATCATTCCCGTCACTTCCATCTATCTATAAGCAGCCCCAAACACTATTTGTTACTAGAGCATGCAAAGTACCGGGATTAAAATATGAGACATATATGTGCTATGTACTGTTGAAACTCTTGGTATTCAATAGAGCCAAAATTGTTTAAAACAATTCTTAAATTTTGTTTTGTTTTATTTACATCATACACGTTTTACAATTATATACATATATCATTCTCTTCCATAGACACATTATTGTAGTTTAAAGTTAGATTTCATACATAGGACCCTATTTATGTGTTAACGCCTCAACACGCTGTTTATGAAGTTCATACATCTTCAAGGGGGGCAGCTGTTTCAATATGCATTTCCTCTTCGTCAAATATTATCTACGTTTAAAAGACAAACTTGTGATCCTGAGGAACAAACTGCCTCTTTTAACAGTAGACCCGTTTTGATGGGTAATTATGTTCTAGAAAGGGTTATCCTTTGGAAGCAAGGAATATACCATTGAACTGGAGAATATGGTTTGTAAATCATTCCTGGCCCAGACTAGCAACTTTCGGCCATTTAGCCCTCATCAGTGGCGCTCAAATATTGTCAAAATTCCAACATGGAATCAATGATCCCCAAGGACAAGAAAATATAAACTAGACTATGATGTAGGGCAGGGAGATTTTTTACGGCCGTAACACATTCCCAGACACCAGCTCTAGTGACGTCAAATATGTTCTAGAAAGGGTTATCCTTTTCGGAAGCAAGGAATTACAACAGAACTGGAAAATATGGAGTGAACATGTTTTCTGGGCCAGACTAGCTAGTTTCGGTTTTCTGATAACTAGTAGAAGTCACCCGAATTGCTAACCTGCACAAAAGGTAGAAACTATGTCGGATGTCTCTATTCTCCTTAATTATTGGTAATAAACATACAAGTGAAAACAATAATCAGGAGTCGAAACAATTACCTCGCACCTCCCATGCAAGGCACCAAAGATATACACACCAATATGTCCCATACTTTATTTCTAAGGTCCATAAAAATCAATGCAGTTTTAACATGCCTGCGCACGACCAAATCAACAGTAAGATCTTTGAGACCAGCAAAAAGGAAGTGAAGGCAATGACCAGGAATCGATACAATTAACCCACAACTCCCAGCAGTGACACAAAAGGGAAAGAAACACAAACATGAAATAACTAGACCCACATGGAAACATCAATAGCGGAAAGCCAAAAGGACAATTACATTCCCACAAATGGTTAACTGGCTGTCCAAAACAAAATATTAATAGAAGTAAAGGCAATGGAAATTAGAAGTGATGGCAATGATCAGGAATCGATATAATTAATCCACAGCTCCCATCAGAAACACCAAAGGGAAGGAAACACTAATATGAAATAACTAGACCCGAATGGAAACATCAATAGCGGAAAGCCAAACGAACAGTTACTTTCCCACAAAATGGCCAATTGGCCATTCAAAACAAAACAAAATACAAGCAACACACACACCAAAAGACAAACCGTAATAAACAGAAGTACCGCATTTTAACGGTCAGTGAAACGAATCCACTTGGGGGCTTAAATCGATTTTACGCGGCCGCAATCCTCGCCCTTATTTCCCCCGCGGTTTAGACAAATAATTTGTTCAGACCACATGAAAGCCTCCTAACTAATCAGTGCAACATCTCCGAGAACACGAGAACACAAAAATCAAACAACCACTGAGGTGAAACAATGGTGAGGACTCGACAGCAAGAAACCACTGAAACGCTTGAGCAAAAGAAAACCGACAGTTAGACTCAGTCAAACGGACAACAGACAAACCAGAGCCTAAATTCTTCCCAAAATATCACTAGGGAAAGAAGTCGAAACAATGGGGAAACGACAGCAGACAAAACGGACAACAGGCAAAACTACATATGCACATATGAGACAAACAAAGACAAGGGTCTGCAAAACACCCACCCAGTCTGGTAAGAGGGTTTAGTTTCTTCTCTTTAGATGGCCCAACAGGGTATGTGATGACCCTGTGCCGGAGCGCAGGGTGCACCTTCGTGTGCCACAAAGGCTTTCTACTTAACAATATTTTCGCTCCCGCTGATCGGGGCTTGGAGAAATAGATTTGGCTGCACGGTGCATCAGCGCAGAGCTGAATCGTACCAAATACGATTACTGGTAAACCGCTAGAAGGACTAAGCCTGACCAGGCAAAGCGGTGCGCCAGATCTTCAAATGTATATTAGCCATCTGGTTTCATTGGGCGGCAGGGCTTGAGATGTCACTTCACCTCAATGTCGGGTAAAATTCCTACACAATTTGAAGCAACGTTTCCAAAATTACCTAAACGGTGTTAACAGGAACGTTAAACCTCCATTCAAACAAGCACACATAACTTGGCAATATTTATATAAAATTTGCTACTAAGTTATTTAGACAAGTTGTGGGAATTCTGATGGGTACGAATTGCGCAACCCTGGTGGCTGATTTGTTATAAGTTTGTTTTGAAAGAGACTTCTGGTTGTCCCTTCCGTTGAAAATTAAAAAGAGAAACGACCAGGAACTGATACAACCAGATCCCAAATTCTTCCCACTATATCACTCGGGAAAACCGTCAGACATGGAGTGACGGCAGCAAAGAACACGTACAACAGGCAAACCGAGTCAGCAGCTTTTTCCCAAACAGGTGGTGACTGAGAATATCTAAAAATAACTAAAAAGGAGCAATATACATAATGGACCATAATTAATAATGGACATAATGGATCAGTCAAATTTGCAGCCACAGAACTTCAGTTAAATAAAGCAAATTCTTCTGATACCGAGGCCCTGTGTTTGGATTTACATCCATCTATTGTAACTGGGTTTATTTCCTGCAAATTTATGATAAAAGCGATGATGTTGATTTTGATATTGTAAATTTTCCTTTTTTGGACTGTGATGTTTCTCATGCGGCATCGCAATTAATTCGTTTGCTAGAGTATCTAGTCATGTGACTTACTTCAACACTCGAAACAAAATGTTAACTGCTAAACTTCTCAATCAGGGTTTTTTGGTATCATAAACTACGAAAACCGTTGCCTTAGTTTTATATACGTCATACCGATTTAGTTTCAAAATTCACTGTTAGACTTAAATCTCTTCTGCAACAAAACCTATCGGAACTCGAATTTTATGCCGGCTCTCTGATGGGATTTGTGAATTAATTGTATCGATTCCTGATCATTGCCGTTACTTCTATTTAGTATAAAAATTCAGACAAATATATGCTTGCAATGATATCAGAATCAAGTTTCGTAAAATTATTCTTCGATATAAAAAAGATTGGGTACAACATAAATGTTATACGACAGACTGCATGCATGGTAGGTAACCAAATCACGGTTGATAGCTTTGCTTCCCACTTTGATTGCATGTCAGGGAGACAGACCTCAGATTCTATGACGGCTCCAGCGTAAAGACGTTACGTTTTTTAGTAATGGCGGTTGATATCTGATACTTTGTCTCTGGTCTGGCCAACCGGAGACTAACAGCTGGTTGTCTTTGCTTCAGCATTTCAGTTATTTCGTGTTGTCGAGACCTCATCGTTTTTTCATCCCTGTAGTCGTTTGATTTATGTTCTCGGAGATGTAGCACTTGAGCGTTAGAAAGCGAGGATTGCGGTTCAAAGGCGGTTCTTCTGTCGCGGTTTATTTTTGTTATGGTTTGTTTTTGAGTGTGTGTATCGCTTATACCTTTTGTTTTGGATACACGATTTGCCATTTTTAGGAGAAAGTGACTCTCCGTTGTGCTTTTCGCTATTGGTGTTTCCATTAGGGTCTAGTTATTTCATGTTTTTCTTTTTTTCCCTTTGGTGTCTTTGATGGGAGCTGTGTGTTAATTGTATCGATTCCTGATCATTTCATCCACTTCTATTTTTTGTGCTGACAAAATATTTGTCTAAATCACGGCAGAACCAACGGCGAGGATTGTGGTCATGTAAAATCAATTTTAATTTACCCCCCACCATCCACCCTCCCCATTGAAATAATTTTTACCGTCCATTCCAAGACGGTTCTTCTGCCGTAGTTTAATGCTGTTAAAGTTCGTCTTTGCATGTTTTTATTGCTGATACCTTTAAATATTGGGTAGCCGTTTAGTCATTTTGTGAGAAGCATCCGTGGTGTAGTGGCTACGCTACTCGCCTTGTAGACCAGGGATAGCGGGATCGATCACGGGCTGATGAGTTGCGGATGAGTCTTTAAACCGACGTCACCTCTCCGTATGACCCTAGCAGTTGGTGGGACGTAAAACTCAAACACTCACTCACTCACTTGGCCATTTTGTGGGAAAGTTACTGTGTTTTTTTAGCTTGTGTTGTTTTCATTAGATTTAAGTTATTCATGATCGTCTTTATTTCTCTTTGGTGTCTATGATGGAAGCTGTGGGGTAATTGTATCGATTTCTAATCATGCTTTAAACTTTTTTTTATCGAGCAATAGGTTCAAACCTACTGTACGTCACGCAGAGTTCACCAACAAATCCACATTTTGGTTTGTTTGGGGTTGGACCAGCATCGTTAGCCCAGTGAATAGGAACATCAGGGAGCAGGTTGAATGACCTAGTATAGCCCAGGTATTCAGCAACAGCCTGAAAAAAGACACACGCTGTAGACGCATATTTATAGAAAAAAATACTTGTTCCCGCGGGAAACCAAAGTGCATTTTTTTCATAGTGAAAAATGATTGAAACAATGTCTCACACTGTCTTACTGTTCAAAAAATATGTTGATTGAGTGCTATCACATTATTCTTTTACTATCTCCACGCTTTTAAAAGAGCGCAAGGGGATATTGTGAACGCATCCGTCCGTCTGTTAGTATGTCCGTCCGTCACACTATCTCCTCCTTAACCTCTGGAAGGAATGCAACCAAATTTGGTACGTAGCTTCCTTACATGCTGAGAGCGTGCGGCAGCAGTATTAAGTTTGGGTGCGCCCGGGCCATGTCCCAGCCCGTCCATTTTAAAAAAAAGCCTTTTATCTGAGAAACTGTTAAGATCCGGACCCCCTAAACCATATATATTCTTGTTCCTTATGATAAGACACTCTCAGTGACACCAACCTGGAGGACCCGCGGGTGCGCCAGGGCCATGCCCCACCACTCCATTTCATTAAGGGCATTATATCTCAGAAACCGTTCAGATTCCTACCCATAAACCATACATATTCTTGTACCTTATGATAAAAGTAGAGACGCCGACTAGGACGACCCCTGGGTTGCGCTGGGGCAATGCCCCAACCGTCCACTTCATAAAAGGACATATATTTCAGAATTCATCCAGACCATATACATTCTTGTTCCTTTTGATAAGATGCATTCAATGAAACCAGCCATTGAGTCACACGGGTTTGCTGGGGCCATGCCCCACCCCTCTACTTCATAAAAGGCCTAATATCGGAGAAACTGTTCAGATCCCCACCCTTAAACCACATATATTCTTATTCTTCATGATAAGACGCATTCTGTGACACGAACCTTGGCATCCCCCGGGTACGCAGAGGCAATGTCCGACTCCCTCTACTTCATAAAAGGCCTAATATCGGAGAAACTTTCAAGATCCCCAACCCTAATCCATATATATTCATTATCCCCATGCCTTTAAATAGTTTTCGAGGATATTGTGAATCCCTCCATCCATCTGTCTGTCTGTCCATTCATCCATCGATCACGTTATTCTCTACCGAACCACTGGCCGGAATGCAAACAAATTTGGTACATGGCTTCCTTACATGATTAGGGCCTGCGAGAATAGCATTATATTTGGCTCTGCCAGAAGCGTGGGGATTTGCGATTGAGTGCCATCGTCTGCGCGCTCTAGTTATATTTTCAAAACGTTTTACTTCGTTTTGTCTCCCTTATGACCAATGCCTGTCTCTTTATATTTGTTATTTTTGTTCTTTTTACGTCGGAATTCTCCTTGCAAAGATATTCCTCCTTTACCCTTTTCGTCTTGGGAATTAGAAGTTAGATGGCGGGTACTTTGTGTACGCAAATGTACTTACAAATTTATACTGATCGATTTGAAACTATGCAGGCAGTTTTTGTCATGGTCTGTTGATTTGCATGCGATTTTGGAATGATCGTCAATTTAATTCTTGTCAGTTGTTTTACATTTAGCTCTTTTCGGTTTAAATACTAATAAAAAGGATTATAGTTTGTACCAAATGGTTAGAGCTGGTGTCTTGCAATTTTATATATAGCACCAGGATAAAAAAGGTGACCCATATTTCTTTTGCTCTAACATTTCGGTTATTTTATTGACAATGGCATTCTCCTTGCTCAAATCAAACAAAACAAATCTCCTTGCATAGTAATTCTTCCTTTTATCCTTTTTGATTTAGGCGTTAGCAAAACATGTCCGTGTGAAATAATAACGTTCAACATGGTGTCAGAAGTTACACATTTTGGATAAAATTGATAACATCTTTGTTATTTCTGCTTTCAACATAGATTGTGTGTGCTGGTTAGAACCGCCTCAATGAGGCGGTTCTAACGAGTAGGTTAGAACCGCCTCAATGAGGCGGTTCTAACGAGTACCCACAATCTATGTTTTTCGCCAAAAATAAGGCAGATAATATATTCCCGTGAACTTCACTTTTCTCTATATAAAGCGGGGTTTTGCGGGGTCTTCGTTTCACGGACTTGTTATTGTGATTGGCATTTGACGACAAGATGGTGGATGCACAACTCCACATACTAATTGGTACAAACCAATTGGAGACTTCGAAATTCGCAAAATTGCAGTATGTTTCCTCTGGCTTTCTTTGCCGGATCATTACAGGGTCACTGATGAGGCTTTATTAGCCGAAACTACGTAGTATGGCCCATCTTCTTTCTTATGAATGTTTTCATTGCTCTTAAAGGAACTCATTTTTGATTTTTATTCGCAGCTCTTTTGTTTTGGGCTTTAGATGTGATAGTTGTATTATCATTAATTTAATTTTGGTTTAAACAATATTTAACAGTACATGTACAATTTACAATGACACGATTTGAAAACAAGCGAAACGCTTATACTCATCATCTCCTGTTTAATTTAATTTTTGTCGCTTCTTTCGACTTTAATTTTGACTCAACTGTTTTTGGTGCTTAAGTATTACTATATAGTCGATGTGTGTTTAAGCGAAAGCATATAGTTGGAGGCATACTGCTTTACAAACACATTTTCTACTTTTGACTTTTGGGATGTAATTTTTCCTTCCTTGAATTGTGTGCCTAGTATGGTGTTAATATATCACAGCTAATTCGATTCGCTAGTATATTCAGTCATCTCTCTGACTTCAGCACTCATGAATTTATTAACTGATAGATATCGTAATCGGGGTTATCGGTGCGATAATCTTTGAAAAACATTTTCTTATATATATAGACGTCTCTTCGACTTAGATTCAAAATTCTATAGCACTATATGTCTAGGGTTTCCAACTATATGGTTGGGCCCATCGGAGTCTAACTGTTGGTTTTCTTTTGCTCCAGCATTTCAGTGGTTTCTTGCTGTGGAGTCCTCACCGTTGTCTCACCTCTGTGGTTCTTTGATTTTTTGTGTTCACGGAGATGTTGCACTGATGAGTTAGGAGGCCTTCATGCGGACTGAACAAATTATTTGTCTAAATCGCGACGGAAGTAAGGGCGAGGATTGTGGCCACGTAAAATCGATTTAAGCCCCCCAGTGGAAATGTTTCCACTGACCGTTCCAAGGCGGTTCTTCTGTGGCGATTTATTTATGTTGTTTGTTACTTACTGTGTGTATCACATGAGTCTTTTAATTTTGGATGGCCATATGGCCATTTTGTGGGAAAGTAACTGTCCTTATGGCCTTCCTTTGTTTAGGTTTCCATTATGGTCTGGTCGCTTAATGTTTGTATTTCTTTCCCTTTGGTGTCTTTGATGGGTGGAGTAAGTTAATTGTATCGATTCCTGATCTTTATTTTACTTCTACTTTGACAAAAACAACAGCGTACGGTACCTGATATTAACATCGACTTTTCTTAAGCAAGTAATTGTGTTGATATTTCGTATGGCTTGTTGGCCTTATGGCTGTGACACTTGTAGGTATGGTAGGCTCCTTGTGCAGTTCCATCATTTTTAAGGAGAACAAGCGAGCTATATTTTGCTTTTATGTTATTTGGTAATCTGTTACATCTGAGCATTAGTATAATTGCTGTTTTTTAATGTTTTGTTTGTATTGAAGTTAAACGGCCCAGTCAACACTATATAGGTCATTTTGAGCCGGTCAATTTACCTATCCACAAGTTTTCTGGGCAGGCATATGTTGTTTTGTTTTCTATTTTATACGTAAGTGGTTAACCATTGCAGTGCACTTTCTTTCGTCAGAAACTGACAACTGCCCTTCTTGAGTTATTCTTCTTGAAAAGTAGAAGTAAAACAAAGATCAGGAATTGATACAATTAACTTACTCCATCCATAAAAGACACCAAAGGGAAAGAAATACTTCACGTTTGGTCTACGTAATTATAATGAACGTACCCTAAAATTTCCAGTAACTGGATCCATGTCCAGCAAGGAGAAGTCCGTGTCCCTATCTCCATTCTCGTTTACAAACGTCAAGCCTCCCATACCTGTAACATCAAAGCAGTTGTTTATATGGAGGATCTTAAATGGGTGTTCATGTATTAATGAATTTATTAAACGAGTTAAAAGGTATAAAATGCGAGGATTTGTCAAGCATTTCATACCTTTTCCTCAACGGGTTTCATTATTGGTCTAAATCGAAGTAAGGGCGAGGATAGCGGATTTTTTAAAATTCCCCCCACAGTGAAATGCTTTTCACTGACCGTGCCAAGGCGGTCCTTCTGTCGCGGTTTCTTTTTGTCATGTTTTGTCTTTGAGTTGTGTATCGCTTATGTCTTTTTGTTTTTGATAGCCAATTGGCCATTTTGTGGGACAGTAACTGTCCTTTTAGCTTTCCGCTATTGATGTTTCCATTAGTGTTTAGTTATTTCATGTTTGTGTTTTTTTCCCTTCGGTGTCTCTGATGGGAGCTGTGGGTTAATTGTATCGATTGCTGATCATTGTCACCACTTGTATTTTTTATAATAAATTAATAATGCACGAGCACGAATGCAAGTTTCTATTTTTCAATAGGCATTTCAAACGCATTCTATTCACGATTGATTTACAAAACTTTCAATATTCGCCCAATAGTAAGGACGCCATACACGTAAACGTTACGGGGCGCATTTGCATATTTAATCTACTATTGAATTATCGAATCTATTACATGGCGTTATATCACTCTCAGAAAGGCCTCTGTGTCACTAAATTTGGTATAGTTACGCCTTAATCTCAGACGCGACGTCAACTGATAAAAATATGTAATATAAAAAAGGTTAGCCTTTGGAAGCACGGAATACACCATGGAACAGAAATGAATGAAGTGTAGAGGTTCCTCTCAGCCAAACCAGCCAGCTGTTGCCAACCAATATAGAAGTGCAGGCAATGATCAGGAATCGATACAATTAACCTACAGCTCCCATCAGAGACACCAAATGGAAAGAAACACAAACATGAAACAACTGGACCCTAAAGGAAACATTTTCAAATCTCCGTATTGGAATCAATAACCCCAAAGGTCAGAAAAACATACAAACTACACTATGATGGAGAACAGAGAATCTTTTTACGGCCGCCACACATTCGCTTAACACCAGCTGTAGTGACGTATAATATGTTCTATAAAAGGGTTATCCTTATGAAGCAAATGATACACCTAGAACTGATAGGAATGGAGTGTACAGGTTCCGCTGGGCCATACCAGCCAGCCTTGGCCAACCAGGCCTCATCAGTGACCAACAGACATTTGCTAATCTTCACAATGGAATCAATAATCCCAAAGGTCAAGAAAACAGAAACTACACTGTGATGCAAGGCAGAGAGACTTTTTTATAGCGCCACACATTCCCTTAACACTAACTGTACTGACGGTAAATATGTTCTATAATGGCGGTTAGTGTTGCATTTGGAAACAAAGAAAAAAAATCAAGAAGTCAACACTTTTTTGTTAAAGCCGTATAGGGTATAAGATTAAAATAGAAGTGAAGCAATGCTACCTGGATCAAATCGAAATCATGTTTAATCTATGACGTCGCGTCTGAGAGTGTAATAACGCCATGTAATATTTTCGATAATCAACTAGTGGATTAAATATGCAAATTAGCTAGATACGTCCCGAAACGTTATATGTGCGACGTCCTTAACGACGTCGCGTTTACTAATGGCGGAATATTGATATTTTTTGTAAACAATCGAGAATAAAATGCGTTTTAAATGTCATATGATAAACAGAATCTTGCACTCGTGCTCATGTATTATTGAATTTATTAAACTCGTCGAGGAAAAGGGATAAAATGCTCGGTAAAGCCTCGCATTTTATCCCTTTTCCTTAAATATTATAATTAATTCAATAGTACATGAACACTCATGTACGATCCTCTATGTGGTGACGTTATATTTTGACAAAGTGCCATCCGACCAGCAATAATGTTCGTTGATTCGAATTATATTCTGTATCGTGTTCAAAGCTTTAGGATGAGAAAATATTGGTACCTCATATATGCCGTACGTAAATAAGTAATTATGTAATAATTCAAATCACCAAAATTTTCAGCTTGACGATTAAAGTTATGTTTTTTTAGCAGTGATCATTTCTTTGGACTTTTTTGGACTGAAATTAATTGGGTGTTATTATTATTACTAGTCACAGGTTCAACTGACAAGCACAAATCGAATGGTGTTTGTCTGATTGTGTGGGCGCGTAAGTGCGTTAATGCTTGCGCGTGTATTCATGCATGTGTGTGAAAGAGTTTTACATTCAACCAACAGCTAAGGTTATACGGAGAGATGCCCTCTCACGTCTGAGTCTGACGAGCAGGTACTATATGATATCGAATCTTTACAGACCAAAATGTCTTGCAAACCGCAGCAGCTTTCCATATTTCATTATCATTATGGTAATTTCTTTCTTTGTCTGTCTGTTTGTCCGTCCACATTTTGCATGGTTCTTCTTAATTAATGTCTATGTAACGCATCAGCTTCAAATTTAAACACAATTTCACAACACCAATACACACTTTCATGGCAATTTATTTATGTTACTCTAGTTACATTTTTGTAAGAGTTATGGTCCTTTGTACAATTGAAACTTTCAACATTTTCATATTTTCATATTTTGCTTACCTTCATAATTGTATAAACATTTTAGATATTCCAATGAAACTTGCTGCACTTATTGACATTGAATATACGTGCATGTGTAGCAAATGGGCTGTCTGTCCATCTCTCCATCCGTCTGTCCACATTTTGCATGTTTTCAAGTCGTAATAACTTGCAAAACATTAAACGCATCAACTTCAAATTTTAAACACGAGGTCACAACAACAGGATGCTTTAAGCTTTATGAGTGTTACCATATATGGGTACGGGGGCCATTTTGGTCATGTGACCTGGACCTAAAACGGTTCCCCCAATAAATGCGCCTTATCGTAAGGAGCAAAAATATATCTTATACTTTAGTACTGTATTCTGAATCGTTTGCAGGATAAAATGCATTCGCACTTTTCCAATACAAAAGCATATGTGTCAAAGTTTGACCTAGGCACAACGAAGGTCAAGGTCAACCCAGGGTCACCATTTTAGCAATTTATGATGGGCCTACGTCCCAGATGCTATTTATCAACTTCCGCGGAAATCTGCCCAGTGGTTCTGGAGAAGACTATATTTGAAGGGTTTTTACCATATATGGCTTGGCGGCCATTTTGGTCATGTAACCTGGACCCCATGAGCAAATTTTGATTTCCCCCATCCCATAGAGGCTCCATATGAAATTTGACTTCAATCGGCCCAACGGTTTCCGAGGAGAAGCAGTTCGAAAATTTTCACATTTTTCGCCTCGGCGAGGCTATACTAAATGGAATGTAATATTTCGCAAGTTCATTGGTTAGATCTCATTGATATCTATCAGTATGCCAAAAATTGTTTAAATATTCCAACTAAATCATATGTGTCAAAGTTTGACCAAGGCACAAAGAAGGTCAAGGTCAACCCAGGGTCACCATTTTAGCAATTTATGATGGGCCTACGTCCCAGATGCTATTTATCAACTTTCGTGGAAATCTGCCCAGTGGTTCTGGAGAAGACTATATTTGAAGGGTTTTTACCGTATATGGCTTGGCGGCCATTTTGGTCATGTGACCTGGACCCAGTGAGCAAATTTTGGTTTCCCCATCCCATAGAGGCTGCATATGAAATTTGACTTCAATCGGCCCAACGGTTTCCGAGGAGAAGCAGTTAGAAAATTTTCACATTTTTTGCCTCGGCGAGGCTATACTAAATGGATTGTAATATTTCGCAAGTTCATTGGTTAGATCTCATTGATATCTATCAGTATGCCAAAAATTGTTTAAATATTCAAAGCGGTTAAGTCACTATCACCAATTTTCACAAACGGATTACGGACGAACAGACAGACAGACCATATATGGATTTGCGGCCATTTTGGTAATGTGACCTGGACCCCATGAGCAAATGTTGGTTTCCCCCAATCCCATAGAGGCTACATATACATGTATAAGATAATATATCATATGTATGCGTTTCTGAATTAGGTATTAGTGATCATTACGCTATCTTTTGTAATAGGAATGTAAGTTCAAGTAGCAAAAAGAACTCTCATAACTATATAACTTACAGATCATTCAAACATTTTAACGAAAATGAGTTTTTAACAGATTTATTGTCAATTAATTGGGATAACTTGCGATATTTTCATGAAGTTGATGACATTCTTGATAATTGGTATTCACTTTTCATAAATACTGTAAACAAGCACGCACCACTGAAAACTCAAAGGGTAAAGTATAAAACTCAACAAGACTGGATAACTTCCGAAATATTGGATGCAATGAAAGAAAGAGATAATCATAAAAAGCATGGGGATATGGAAGAATATAAAACTCTACGAAACAGAATATCGACCTTAATTAAAATAGCTAAAAAATCCACATATGAACAAAAAATCGAATCAGGGAAAGATGATCCGAAATCAATTTGGAAAATTTTTAAAGAATTTGGAGCCTCCAGTAAACATAGCAATAATAGAAGTAATGGTATTTTGGGAGTGCGAATCGATGACAGTCTCAGATGACAAAGAATTAGTGGAGCATTTCAACAAATATTTCATTAATATTGCTTCAGATCTTAAAGAGCCATTGCTGCCAAATGATTTAAGGACACTCAGGGAGTATATTGATTATAAGGTTCCGCAAAACGCATTTTTTAGTTTACCCGATATAGATGAAAATTTTGTATATAGATTTTTATCTTCGCTTGATATATCTAAAGCAACAGGCTTAGATGGAATTGGACCCAAACTATTAAAACTTTCTTCGGGTGTTATTTCGAAAAGCATTACTTTTATAGCCCAAAAATGTTTACACACTAACAGTTTTCCCACTTTATGGAAACAAACAAAAGTAACCCCGCTCCACAAAGGTGGCCCAAAAGATGAACTGAACAATTACCGTCCCATATCTATCTTGCCAACATTATCAAAACTTCTAGAAAAATTTATACAGAAGAATCTTATGTCATATTTAAACAATTTTAACCTTATACATCAAACACAAAGTGGTTTTCGATCTGGACATTCTACCGAAAGTGCATTAATACTCATGACAGAAAACTGGCTCAAGGCTATAAACCAAGGCAAAATTGTAGGTTCTATCATGGTAGATTTCAGAAAAGCTTTCGACCTAGTGGATCATGACTTACTTTTAGAGAAACTTAAATGCTATAAATGTAGCAATAATTTTGTTTCATTAATGCAATCTTATCTGAGTGATAGAACACAGGTAGTTTCTGTAAATAATAAAAATATCAGAACGTGATTACGTCAAATGCGGAGTTCCACAAGGATCCATATTGGGCCCGTTACTATTTCTTATTTTTATAAATGATCTGCCATTGCATCTTTCCAATCAAATTTGCTCTACAGACCTTTATGCTGACGATACTACTATTTATGACGCACATGCTGATATTAATGAACTCAGGCTAAACTTGCAAAACTGTCTTATAACATTACGTGACTGGTGTCAACAAAATGGAATGTTACTTAACACTGCAAAAACAAAAGTAATGCTTATCACAACACGCCAGAAACGTTTACATATTGATGAAAGCGTATTTAAACTAACTTTTGATAATATTGAGTTACAGATAACTAACGGTGATAAAATACTTGGCGTATATATTGATGGAAATTTACAATGGAGTACCCATTACAAGGCTGTTTGCAAGAAAGTGTCGTCCTATATCTGGTTGTTGTCAAAAAATAAGTCATTTCTTAAGTTCAGAACATAGGCTTCTTTATTATAAAGCATATATTCAGCCTCACTTTAATTACTGCAATGTCATATGGGGTAATTCTTCAAACTATAATATTTCTAATATAACAAAATTACAGAAACGCGCTTTCAAATTTATCTAAGGATATGAATATGTAGATTATGAATCTGCTAAATCACGCTTAAAAGTTATGTCAATCGAGCAAAATATATTCTTGAACAAGGCAAAAATGATGTTTAAAGTTGTTAACCATTTAGCTCCGAACTATTTGTGTGAGCTTTTCCAGAAAAGAGAATTAAACCCTTTAAATATGACGCTCAGATCTAGCTCAAGTCAAGTCTTCATTGTTCCAAAACTAAATTTAGCCAAATTCAAGGAAAGCATTTCGTATTCAGGGCCTATTATTTGGAATAGTATTCCATATGAGATAACAAATAGTGATACCCTGGTCTCATTCTCAGATAGATTAATTTCCTGGATGACTAACACCTAGATATTGAAACGTATGCCTTCATCGCCGTATTTCATAAACGTATAAATTTCATTCCATTTTTTTTTTCTCACACGTCTCCATACATTATGTAATTGTAAAGAAATCTCATCACATTTGTAAATATTCATTTATAGTTTGTCGATGTTATGTATTATGTTTTAACTAGAGGGCCTCGTGGAAGATTGGTAATTGTACCAAACGAGCCACCCTCTTTAAATAAAGAAATTACTTACTTACTTACTTACTTACTTACTTACTTACTTACTTCTATGAAATTTGACTTCAATCGACCCAACGGTTTCCGAGGAGAAGCAGTTCGAAAATTTTCACATTTTTCGCCTCGGCGAGGCTATACTATATGGAATGTAATATTTCGCAAGTTCGTTGGTTAGGCCTCATTGATATCCATCAGTGTGCCAAAAATTGTTTAAATATTCCGAGCGGTTAAGTCACTATCACCAATTTTCACAAACGGTTTACGGACGGACAGACTGACAGAATGACCGAATGACACAGTGATTTTAGGGCACTCTTAGAAATCAACCGACTTCAGTCGGTCGCTTTTTCTGCGGGTCGTGCAATGCCCATCCGTCCGACCACATTTTTCATGTTTTTGAATTTGAGATGATGTAACAAACAGATGGGGAAGCTCCTCGCCATCTTACGTAATATTGCACTCAAGATTAGTTTTTTAAATTAATTATATAGGTTTTCATGTTGTTTGTTTGCAGTTGTGCAGTTTAGCAGCTTTATTCGAATAGCAATATTACACATAATAGCAATATACCAGAAAACGTGGAATTCCAAGCCCATTTGTTGAATAACGTAGCGTTTCTATAATCTTCTCCCGCTTCCAGGGATGCTCTAAGGGCATGAGCGTACAGCATAAACGATTCGTAGATACTAAGTTGCATAATGCCCATCTGAAAAATAATTCATGCAGTCTCTAATAATTGCAGTTATATTGATTTCTGCTGCACGACTATGACATACTTTTTCAGGGTGAGGTCGATCAGTACTGCTGACTAGTTCATACGTATCAAACTGACACATATGACGTTCACATGCATAACGACAATAATTTGTTTGAAAAGTTTTGAGCTTATGCATGGCCTGACTTGAAATTTTGTCTGTATGTTTTCGCGGTGCTCTGAGTCGCGTTTTTGAATTGCTGTAGCAGGCATGGTTTTCTTGCTGATCCTCACTTGCACATCTTTGTACAAAGACATATATATAGGACTTTAAATGAGTGGTTACCTTAATAGTGACCTTAATAGTGTTGACGGGGACGTTAAATAAAAATTAAAAATAAGTTCCTTTCAGAGCAATGAAAACATTCATAAGAAAGAAGATGGGTCATACTACGTAGTTTCGGCTAATACAGCCTCATCAGTGACCCTGTAATGTTCCGGCAAAGAAAGCCAGAGGAAACGTACTGCAATTTGCGAATTTCGAATAGGCAGTCGATACAAAGACTGATATAAATCAAAATGGGGTCCAAATAATTAAAAACCTGTCTAGAATATGAGTCTAAACCAATAATTTATTTCTGATTTCTCAGAATATTCACGCTGATCTCAAAGGACCAAAAGTAAAATATAAACTGCACTATGGTTGATGTACGCGGAGACGTTTTACCGCCGCCACACGGCACAACACTAGCTGCAGTGAAGGCAAATAAAAATCAAAAATAAGTTCCTTTAAGAGCAATGAAAACATTCATAAGAAAGAAGATGGGTCATACTACGTAGTTTCGGCTAATAAAGCCTCATCAGTGACCCTGTAATGTTCCGGCAAACAAAGCCAGAGGAAACGTACTGCAATTTGCGAATTTCGAATAGGCAGTCGATACAAAGACTGAAACCCCAATTCAAACAAACAAACACTTCTTTAAATATTAAAAGAATCTACAGAATGACTACGAGTGTTATTGTCTGTTTAGCGACTTTAAGTTGGGTTTTATTGCCGAATAATGCCAAAAGAATTTCAATAGAAAACATAAGATTGACGCTCAAGTAACTATTTTCTTTATTATATCTGTGCCATTTCATTTAAACTACACGACGCTAATCACTCTATGAAAGCGACGTTATAGTTATGATTAACGGTTTCTATGGCGCCAGTTTCATGGCAACGTATTTTGCCCAAACCCCATGTTACATTCTGCGGGCGATTACGTCTTTTATATTCAAACCTTCTATCGAGTACCCACAATCTATATTTTGAGCAAAAATAAGAAAAATATGACAATTTTTCATCTGAAAATTTTCATTTTTTTCGGCGATAAATGTGTCAATGTATTTGTATAGGCGTGTTTTCGCAATGCTTTCCCACAAAATCGCCAAACGGCTATCCAAAATAAAACGAAATTTGGCAATACATACATGCAAAGACAAACTATAACAATAATATACCCCAGCAGAAGAACTGCCTTGGAAAGGTCTATTAAAAAAGGTGTGGGCTTAGGAGACCTTCATGGGGACTGAACAAATTATTTGTCTAAATCGCGACGGAAGTAAGGGCGAGGATAGTGGCCGGTAAGATCGATTAAGGTCCCCTAGTGGAATTGTTTTCATTGACTTCCGTCGCGATTTAGACACATTATTTGTTCAGTCCACAGGATGGCCCCCTAACTCATCAGTGTAACATCTCCGTGAACACAAAAATCAAATCACCACAGAGATGAAACAACGGTGAGGACTCGACAGCCAGAAAACACTGAAATTCTGGTATGGTTGAAATCACTTTCTTATGGTTCATAATACGTATTGCTTATAAAGGAAATAGCATATTCATAATAATAATTATGTAATGTTTTGAGACTGGAAAGATATATTATCACACAATCAGGGGCGACTTACCTCTGCTCCTTCCGGCCATGCATAATTATACAACACTAATGCTTGATTTATCGTCGTTTTTTCTAACTCCAGGAACTCTTGGCTATCAGGTCGTCGAGGACGGACAATCATCACAGATTCATACGCTATCCTTGCTTCCTGGATATAATAAAATGATACGTTAACTAAAGTACATTTTTATAATACAGATATCTATTTCAGGAATATGTTTTGCTCTAGCTAAAAGGGTCTACTTACAGAGGGAAGGCATCACTGTTCCTAATTCATTTCTGCGAGAGAACAAGTAATTTTCGAGGGTATCAGTTTTCAGAAAAGCAAACAGGAAGCGACAAAAGTGTCTTCCATGCAAAACATGGCTGCAAATAAGTTAAATATAAATTCCCATTGACTAAAACAACTGCATGTGCAAGAACCCAAAAACCGTTCGACTACAAACTTGTGTTGAACTAATGGAAATAATTGTTAAATCGATTTGATATGTTCTATAAATGGGCAATCCTTTGGAAGCAAGGTCTACAGACCAGAACTGAAAACTGTAGAGTGTTCCAGTTTTTTTTCTGGGCCAGGCTAGCTTGTTTTAGCCAATTAGGCAATATCAGTGATCAAAATTCCGGATTAGAAAATAAATCCACACTATGCTGAAGGACAGTGAGACATTTTTACGGCCGCCACCTAACCGCCTCCAACCCCTAAATCAATATTTAACTGGCCTAACCAAGTTTATGACCCGTGGCAAGTGCACGCTTTTCACATAATAAACACCAATGCCTTATAATGGTTAGACAAAAGATTTCGGTCAGTCTAGAATTTTTTTCTTGCACACCAGACAAGCAAATCCGAGATTTTACCCTGGGATAGAAATTTATGTTCTGACCCTGGTGTTCCGACCCAAAATCGAGTACAATCGCGTGTATGACAAATGCACTGGTTGAATACGACCTTGTCTGCGCCGCGTTAAGGATGACGTCACAGCACGTTACGTGACGTCACTAAACATTCCTGTACTGTCATCACAATATGGCGGACGTCGGTACTCGAAGTGACTGCGGCATGAAAAATCTGCTCTAAGAAATGAAAGGTATGCAAGAAAAAAAACCTATATGGGTGTGAGGGGCGGATAGAAAAATCCGTCCCCCGGGATCACTGTCCGGCATCACTCGACAAGCCTCGTGATGTCGGACAGTGACCCTTGGGACGGATTTTTCCATCCACCCCTCACACCCATATAAGATTCGTATAGTACGATGATGATGATGATAATTTCGTGTTTAACGACGCGTCAACCCTCTTTGTGGGTCATAAGCGTCAAGCGGTTAATGATTAAACGGCATGAAGAATTATGAGGATATTAAAAGTAGAAAGGTAAGTATAATATTTATAAAAATCTGAAACAGTTAAATCTTATGAAAAAGTCCAATATCTTTTTAGAATAAAATAATATTATCAACAGGTACATCTTGAAACAATTGTTGCAAAGTGTCAGCTTTGAAGTATAAGTCACGGGACTGTGAAAAGTCTACACATTCAATTATCAAGATATGTTTAACAGTGACTGGCTGATCACATCCTACACAAGAATGCTGATCATCACCATTCAAAATATAAGAATGAGTAATTCTAGTATGGCCAATGCGCAGTCGTGTTAAGACTACATCCTCTTTCCTGGAAAACTGTTGAGGAGAGCATTTTGTTCCAACGACAGGTTTAATGGCATGGAGTTTGTTATTTATTGTACGGTCCCATTAGCCTTGCCATTCCGACAAGATGTATCTGTTGATAAATGGTTTAAAATTATAAAAAGGAATTTTAAAAACAGAAGGATCAAGATTGAGCGATTCCTTTGCTTATTTGTCAGCCCACTCATTGGCGACAATGCCAAAATGGCTCGGAAGCCAACAAAACAAGTTTTGGTGTGGTTTAGAAATTTCATGATGTTTTTCGATCAATTTTTGTATTTGGGGATTTTTAGATGATGAATGGTCTAAAGCCTTAAGCACAGAAATTGAATCAGAAAATATAATTGCTTTTTGAATTGTTGAAGAACTGATAAAATCTAAAGCAAGGTCTATTGCTTTGGCTTCAGCTGTAAAAATAGATGAACCATCTGGAAGGCGCAATGTTTGTAGTGTATCTTGAGAAACATACGCACAACCAACTTTTTCTCCTTCTTTGGAACCATCAGTATAGACTTGCTGGTAATCATCATAACGTGACTGCAGTACCTGAAAGTTTTGTTTGAGTAGCATTGGATTTGATTCGGTTTTTTTACCATCATGTAAGTCACACAGAATAGAAGGGTTTTTAATACACCAAGATGGAACTTCGACCGTTTCATTTTTTTTTTTAATATTTTGAAGGTCGATACTTGAATTTTCTAGCAGTGGTAAAATACGTAATCCGAATGGTTTGATTGCTGTGGTATTAGTTTCATACTTATCTACAAATTGAGGTGGAAATGAAATTTTGGATGCCGGGTTAGATGGATTAGCAGCAAGTCTAATAGCATACTGAAGAGGAAGTTTCTCTCTGCGCGAAGTTAAAGATGGTTCACATGCTTCTACATAAAGGCTTAATACGGGAGAAGTACGGAAGGCTCCCATAGCCAGACGAAGGCCTTGGATCCAAGGATTTTTAATAGGACTTTCTGGCAGAATCATAAACAACATACCCATAATCTAATTTTGATCTTATTAAAGACCGGTAAAGATGTAATAAAGTATACCGATCTGCTCCCCAACTTGTATGAGCTAAAACTTTCAAAAGATTCGGAGCTTTTAAGCATTTCGCTTTAAGATATTTAACATGGGGAATAAAAGGTAACTTTTAATCAAATATGACCCCAAGAAATTTGGTTTCTTCAACAACAGGAATTTGTGATCCGTATAAAAACAGGGAAGGATGTTCGTGTTTCTTCCGTAGTTTACAGAAATGAACACACTGCGTTTTCGACTTGGAGAACTTGAAACCATTTTTATCAGTCCATTCTTCTATTCGTTTTAAATTTTGTTGTAACTTTCGTTCAATTGTTTTCATATTTTTGAACGGTAACATATACAAAAATCATCAACATACAATGAACAATCAGTTTTGTCGTCCAAACAGTCTACAATATTGTTTATTTTGATGTTAAATAGCGTAGTTGAAAGAATACTACCCTGTGGGACACCCTGTTCTTGATCATAGAGATCTGACACGGTAGACCCCACACGCACCTGAAACATGCGATCCCCTAAAAAGCTTTCAATAAAACTGGGAAGTTTTCCTCTTAAGCCAATGTTATGGAGATCTTTCAATATTCCATAACGCCATGTTGTATCATATGCTTTCTCCAAGTCGAAAAAGACAGCTACAACGTGTTCTTTGTTAATAAAAGCATCTCGTATAAATGTTTCTAGTCTTATCAAATTGTCGTTGGTACTACGTTCCGAACGAAAACCCGACTGATATTCTGAAATGAGGCTGTTGGACTCTAAGTACCAGACTAATATTTTGTTTATCATTCTCTCCAATGTTTTACACAAACAACTTGTCAAAGCTATCGGACGATAATTTGTAGGTTCTGCATCATCTTTCCCTGGTTTCGGAATTGGTACAACTGTAGCTAAACGCCAGCTCTCAGGACAGACCCGCGTTTCCCAAATATTATTAAAGATATCTAAAAGTGTTGAAAGATAACTTTTTGGCCGATGCTTAAGCATCTGATAATGAATTTCATTGGGGCCGGTTGTCGTATCATGTGATTTTTCAACGGCTTCAACGTGTTCGGATAAGTTAAAAGGTTTGTTGTATTCTTCTTGATTAAGGGATTTAAAGTTTAGATTTCTTTTCTCTTGGTCCTTTTTGAAATTTCTAAAAGTGTCAGAATAATTACGCGATGATGAATTTCTCAAGAATGTGCTCCCAAGAGTATCTGAAATATCTTTTTTGGTTGAAGCTATTGCGTCAAATTCAGTATTTAAATGTGTAAAACTAGAAGACTTTGTTTTTCCTGAAATTTTTCGTACCATATCCCAAACCTTTTTAATGGGAGTTTTGTAGTTCAGTTTGGAGACATATTCTCTCCATGACTTTCGTTTGGAAGCTCGGATTGTTCGCCGAGCTTTAGCTCTAAAAAAACTTTAACGCCGTTTAGCTTTTCTGAAGTAGGACTTTTACAGAACTTATTTAGAGCCTGTTTACGCTTTTTAATAGCTTCTTTACAGTCATTATTAAACCAAGGCTTGTTTTCTTAGTATTTGTGGAGGTCTTTTGAATGCATTGTTCTGATATATTAATAAGTGTATCTGTGAAATCAGAAACAATGTCGGATGATTCATTAAAGTGATCAACTGATAACTCTTCTTCACATAAATTATGGAATAATTCCCAGTCGGCTTTATTCATTTTCCATTTCTGGTTACAGTCCTCATCTGGTTCGTTTACGCTCTCAATTACAACAGGGAAGTGATCACTTCCGCACTGATCATCATGAACAGACCAGTCATAGTCCAAGAAGAGAGATGGGTGACACAAAGAGAGATCTAAAGAAGATAAATGACCTGTCGCAGGGTGAAGGTAAGTATGAGATTTATCATTAATCAAGCAAAGATCGCTCTTCGCAATAAAATCTTCAACAAGTGCTCCTCTGTTATTGATATCTTTACAGCCCCATAGAATATTGTGACCATTGAAGTCGCCAACTAAAAGATATGGCGATTGAAGTTGACTCAGCAATGAGTCAAGATGTTCGGGCTTTAAAGAAAATGAGGGTGGGATATATAGAGAGCCAATTGTAGTTTCTTTATCCAGAGAAACCGATACTGCTACAGCTTGTAGGTCTGTTTTTAATTTGATCTCTTTTTGTGGTAAACATGATTTAACAAAACTTGAACTGCCACCAGATGGCTTGTTACAATCAGAATAGATATAGTTGTATGTATTGAAACCCCTGACATCAATGTTGTCATCAGTTTTTAAATAAGTTTCTTGTAAACAAAAAACCGATGAGTTTAATAACGAAATAAGTAATAAGAGTTCATTATAATTTGATTTAAGACGTCGACAATTCCATTGTATTATTTTGTGTTTTAAATCCATTTTATGAAGAGATTAAGACTAGAAACTATTTTGGAGCTGCAATTGGTGATATAGATCTGCTACCACCACCTCGTGGTGTTGCTGACCTCGATCTGTTATTGCCACTTGGTGGTGATGGAGTTTCATTGAACTCCATATCACTGTCACTCAAAGATCCGAATCGGTTCTGAAATTTTATATTGTCTCTTTCCATTTTACGTTGTCTGTCTGTTTGTCTTTGAGACAATTGATGTTTTTTGATCGGATCTTCCGATCCCTTATTAGTTCGACCTGAGTCGGGTTTCTCTTTTACATTCGGCGCTGGCTTCGGTACGGTCGCTGTCGACCGATCCGGAGCAACCTGGATTGCGCCATTTGATAACTTGGTTGAACTTTGTGGTGCTGGAGTGAGTTTACTCCATGCACCAGATTTTTTCAGTTCAGCTATGTATGATTCTGCAGTCTGTGTTGCGGGACTGGTACATTTTACACCAGCACCCTTTGTGATGCTGGCGAAACTGGTGGTTGGTGTTATGTATCGCTCTTCGACAATTTTCCGCGCTTCTGGGAATGTTATCCCCTTTTGGTATTTGACGGTGAGTATTTCTTTTTCTTTTTGCCACGCCGGACAGTCTCGGGAGAAAACAGCATGTTTGCCATCACAATTTACGCATTTGGGTTCATTTTTGCAGTTGAGGTGATTATCAACATGCTTTTCTTCACCACAATTAGGACAGAGTTTTTTTCTCTGACATCTGCTTTCGTGATGGCCAAAAGCCTGACAAGAGTAACATCTAAGAGGGTTTGGGATGTATACCTCTACGTTAATGGAAAGATATGCTACTTTGATTTTCTTTGGTAGAATTGGTGTATTAAAAGTCAACACATAAGTTGATGTTGGTTTTAGTACATCACTTCTACGGACTTTAATGTTACGAACACCAACAACTCCCTGATCTTTCAAGTTATCGACTATCTCTTCATCTGAACAAGGACACAGTTCTGGGCTGCGAATCACTCCCTTAGATGAATGTTATGTATCGAGACTTTAACTTTAAGATCAAAGAGTTTGTTGTTGTTAGGCAGGCATACCACGTGCTGTTTTCTCTCGACTTCCAAGAGAAGATCACCCGATTTGAGTTGTTTTATACTCTTAGGGTGTCCGGCAATGGAAAGAATACTTTTCTCGATGACAAAGGGGGAAAGGCTAGATACAGTTCGTGTATCGTCAAGCGACGTGACGTCCAGGAAACGCGGAACATTGTCAAAATTTGGTTCAGCAGACTGCTAGCTAGATTGTTGACTTGACTGCTGACTGGATTGTTGACTGTGTTCATCCGATTCGGATGAATCCTCTTGTTTTTTTACGTTTAGGTGCGTTGTTGTAAGGTGATTTGCGGTTATGTTTTTGCCATTAGCCGTAAGAAGAAAAATCCTAGTTTCGTCCCAAGTGCTCTCCGCCCTCCGTGGAGCCCTACAAGGGAACACCATAATGGAGTGGTTATCCGAATCGCAGGTGTTTGAGATACACGTGAGATATACTCGTATAAACAAAATGCCTACACGATTGATCCGTTTAGCCACCGCCTTCTAGAGATAAAAAGACAGAAAAGTGTAAGGTAAATGGGCATATGGTTGGTATCAGGAAAGATACAAAAAGAGGTAAAGAAAAAGCAAAGCGGCATCTCTAGGGCTCGGCGTGACCAGCCGATTGACCGTGCCGGACCGCACGGCCCCCCGTCTACACCGAAAAGCCAGGCCAAAGAGGCGTGTTGGGCACCTGAAGCACCGCCACCTCAGGTAACCCTCAACCCCCAGGATCCCTTCTTCCGGCTTACAGGACGCCACCCACGGCTAACAGGTGGTACTTCCTTTAGCTCTTCCCAGTTGGCACAGAGACCACAGCGGCAATGTCCCCAGTGGGAATTGAGCCCCCTATTGAGCCGGCCAGGCAGTAAAGTAGAAGTAAAACAAAGATCAGGAATTGATACAATTAACTTACTCCATCCATAAAAGACACCAAAGGGAACGAAATACAAACATTAAGCGACCAGACCATAATGGAAACCTAAACAAAGGAAGGCCATATGGACAGTTACTTTCCCACTAAATGGCCATATGGCCATCCAAAATTAAAAGACACAAGTGATACACACAGTAAGTAACAAACAACAACATAAATAAATCGCCACAGAAGAGCCGCCTTGGAACGGTCAGTGGAAGATTTCCACTGGGGGGCTTAAATCGATTTTACGTGGCCACAATCCTCGCCTTTACTTCCGTCGCGATTTAGACTAATAATTTGTTCAGTCCGCATGAAGGCCTCCTAACTCATCAGTGCAACATCTCCGTGAACACAGAAATCAAAGAACCACAGAGGTGAGACAACGGTGAGGACTCGACAGCAAGAAACCACTGAAATGCTGGAGCAAAAGAAAACCAACAGTTAGACTCCGATGAGCCCGACTAGAGACAGAGCATCAGGCACCAACCAACATTATCTCTTTAATTTTCAATAAGCCTTTACGTTGGAGCCGTCATAGAATCTGAGGCCTGACCCACCGGCGTGCAATTAAAGAGGGAAGCAAAGTTGCCAACCGTGATTGGGTTAACTACCATGCATGCAGTCTGTCGTATAATATCCATGTTGTACCCAATCTTTTTATATCGAAGAATGATTTTACGAAATTGGGTGCTGAAGTCATTGCGGTTATATATTTTTCTGAATTTATATACTAAGTCACCATAAAATTCGGGTTCCGATAGACCTTGTTGCAGAAGAGATTTAAGTCCAATATTGAATTTTGAAATTAAATCAGAATGGCGTCTATAAAATTTTGAAAAGGCTTTGCGTAGTTTATGGTACCGATAACCCTGATTAAGGAGTTTAGCCGTTAATAATTTATTACGAGTGTTGAAGTCAGTTACATGACTACACACTCTAGCAAATCGAATTAATTGCGAAATATAAACGCCATAGGACGGCGCACGAGGAACATCACCATCCAAAAAAGGAAAATTTACAATCTCAAAATCAAAGTCATCGCGTTTATCATAAATTTTGCACGAAACAAATCCATCTACAATAGATAGATGTAAATCCAAAAACGGGGCCTCGGTATCAGAAGAATTTGCTTTATTTAACTGAAGTTCTAGGGGGTAAATCTGACTGATCAAACCATCAAAATAGGTATTATCAATATTTAATAAATCATCTACATATCTAGAAGTAGAGCTAAAAGCTTCAATAATTTCAGATTGGTTATCAATGGAAAGCGACAAAATGAAGTCTCTTTCATAACAATACAAGAACAGATCAGCCACAAGAGGTGCGCAATTAGTACCCATCGGAATACCCACAATTTGTCTAAATAACTTAGTACCGAATCTAATATAAATATTGTCAAGTAGAAAGGTGAGGGCATCACACACTTTCTGACATGACCAAAGTGTATAATTCTTATGCTCTTTAGAAGTGAAAAATGCATTTCTGACATTACATGCAAGATAGAGAGAATCTTCTCTGTGAAAAGCCCATTCAATTAAATCATTAAGCTTTTCTTTTATAAGATTATGAGGAAGTGTAGTGTAAAGAGTGGAAAAATCGTAGGTAGACAGACTAGAAGCACGAAACTGTCTAGATTTCAATTTATTTAAAACCTCATTCGAATTTTTTATAGACCAAAACAGATTTCTTCCTGATCTTTCAAAGACTTTATCACAATATTTAATTACATGCGTTTTAATAGCAGTAAGACAGGAAGTTAATAATTTAGAAAGTTCAGTGGTAGTGCAAGAACTAGAATTTGCAATAAACCGTGCTTTGTAAGGTTTTTTATGAAGTTTTGGTAACCAGTATAGCGTAGGAAGCTTGTCTTGGCCTTCGTTAACACACACAGCAAACTTGGTGGCTGAAAGACAAACATGTTTATCTGCTATAGCTCTCTCTTCAGCCAAAGGCTGAAGTTCATAGGCCTTAGTACCACCAAGCTCCTGCTTAAGCGTGTTAACATAGTGGAGCCGTCACACAACGACGACGTTGTTAGCGGCCTTGTCTGCAGGGGCCAAAACAAACTTCTTATGAATTTCTTGAATACCTAGTTTAAGATGACGTAAAGACGTCTTGGGCTTAGGAGGTAATAAGTAAGTATTTTGAGAATAGAAAGAAATGCGTTTATTCACTAGTCTTAAAATGCTAAGTTTCCAGTCCTTTAGGGCTTTACACTCAACATACTCTCGCTTACACCATCGATTACCGAATTCATTCAAGGAAGCAGCGATTTCATCTCTACATTTACTGAAATCAATTTTAGAAGGAAACCGATACTTCGGTCCTTTAGAAATTATATTCCTTATCCTAGAATCAGGAATAATTTTCAAATTGCCAGTAATTACATGACCAGCAGCAGGATAGCAATACTTTGAGTTTTTACAATCACATGAATCAGGAGTATTAGTATCAATATCAAGATCTGAAACAAGTTTATTGAAATTAAAAATGATAGATCTAACAGGTTTGTTATATTTATAGCAAATTATAGGTGTTTCAGTATTTTGAAAATAAGCAGGAATGGAAGAAAGCACCGATCTCTCACGGAAGATACTGGGCAAATCTATAAAATCCATACCCTTATTAATGAAGGATATTTTGTACAACGATGAACGAACATCGGTTTAATAATGACCTTCAACAGGTATCTAAAGGATGTCAATTGATGGAACAGTGAAAAGCAATTGCATAAGCAATCCCTGAGGATTGGAAAAATAAGAGCATTAAATACATGTACGGGGAGACCTTTTACAGCCGCCACACGGCACAAACAAAACAGCCCTGATATGCAAAGTAGAAGTAAAACAAAGATCAGGAATTGATACAATTAACTTACTCCATCCATAAAAGACACCAAAGGGAAAGAAATACAAACATTAAGCGACCAGACCATAATGGAAACCTAAACAAAGGAAGGCCATATGGAGTAAGTCTAATACCTGGGGGTTCGTATAGTGCATGCGAGGTAAAAAATAACAAGGCAGGAGTCAGTGCCACCTAACTTTCTTCTCAAACTGAGTACGGAGCAGTGATGAGATACCTGTATTTTAGAAAAAGAAGACGAACCACGAAATTTATGAGGAATTGTGGAAAGTTTACGGAAAGATTGTTCCTTCATATTTAACTGTTAAAAATTGGTCGGCTAATTTTAAATGTGGGCGGGTAACATTGGAAGACGAGCACCGTGAACGCTACCTACTGATGACCTCACTAGTGTACGTCTGAGGGAACTAAGAAAGCAGGACAGACGAAAGAAAGTTTCAGAAATGGCTAGAAGAGTGGATGTTTCTGAGGGTAGCGTTAAAACATTTGTACAAGAACGTCTGCGCATGAGGAAGCTTTGGGTGCCAAAATGCCTTTCTAAAGAACGAGCTGTCCGATAGGCCATGTCTGAGTCACTTTTGGAAAGATATCATGCCGATCCAGGAGTCTTTCTTGAAAGAATTGTTACTATGATCACTATGATCCTGAGACTAAACAACAGAGTAAACAATGGATTGGTCACTGTTCACCGCGTCTAAAGAAATTCAAGACTCGGCCTTCAGCTGACAAGGTCATGACTACTGTTTATGTTTTTGGCGGGGTGGCGAATAGCAAGGGGGTTACTGTTGGTGGACTATGTGCCTCATGGCCGGACTATTAATCGGAACTTTCATGCAAATATTTGGACCATTACCTGCAACTATATTACAGAAAAGGCGTGGAAAGACTACAAAAGGTGTGCTGTTGCAACATGACAATGCTAGATTCCATACTTGCAAAGTTTCTGTGGACGCTTTGAAGCGGAACGGTTTCAACAATTAACTAACTCCACCCATCAAATACAACAAAGGGAAAGAAACACAAACATAAAGCGACCAGACCATAATGGAAACCTAAACAAAGGAAGGCCATAAGGACAGTCACTTTCCCACAAAATGGCCAAATGGCCATCCTAAATAAAAAGACACAAGTGATACACACAGTAAGTAACAAACAGCAACATAAATAAACCGCCACAGAAGAACCGCCTTGGAACGGTCAGTGGAAAGAATTCCACTTGGGGAGGGGGGGGGGCTTAAATCGATTTTACATGGCCATAATCCTCGCCCTTACCTCTGTCGCGGTATGCACTATTTTTGTTTAGTCCGCATGAAGGCTTCCTAACTCATCACTGTAACATCTTCTAGAACATACAAATAAAAAAAACTACAGAGATGAAACAAGGTTGAGGACTCGACAGCATACAACTACAGAATTGCTGGAGCAAAAGAAAACCAACAGTTAGACTCCGAAAGGCCTGACCAAAGACGGAGCATCAGGCGCCAACCAACATAAAGAATACTAAAATAAAATAAAATTCCATTTATGCTTTTACGCTGTATGCACTAATTTTGTTTAGTCCGCATGAAGGCTTCCTAACTAATCAGTGTAACGTCTTAGAGAACATACAAATAAAAAAACTACAGAGATGAAACAAGGTTGAGGACTCGACAGCATACAACTACAGAATTGCTGGAGCAAATGAAAACCAACAGTTAGACTCCGAGAGGCCTGACCTAAGACGGGGCATCAGGCGCTAACCAACATAAAGAATACTAAAATAAAATAAAATTCCATTTATGCTTTTACGCTGGAACCGTCATATAATCTTAAGTTCGACCCACCGTTGTGCAATCAAAGAGGGAAGCAAAGTTGCCAAAAGTGATTGGGTTAACCACCATGCATGCAGTCTGTTATCCATTCCACCATATACTTCTCACCTGGCACTCAGTCATTACCTTTTGTTTCCGAACATGAAGAAAGAATAGCGTGGACGTCACTTCCGGTCAGATGAAATGCTTAGGGTGGACTGACTCTAAAGACCCTGAATTCTACATAAATTGACGTTTAGCCTTGGAACAAAGATGTAGGAAATACTTATTGCTGCGGGGTGACTGTGTTGTAAAATAAATAGTCAAGCGTAAATCTTAAGAGCAATTCTCTGTATGCACCAAAATTCTTCGGCACACACTGTCAGGGATTTAAATTAAACTACTACCAAATGAAAGAACATACCAAGATAGTAAAAAATTGCATTGCGGTTTCTCGATATTCCCAACCGTTTCCATGGAAACGGCAAATGTATTGTCCATAAAAAGCAAAATCGACGGAAATCCAGCCCTTAGAAAAAAATCGAAAATTTAACAATCTTAAAATGTTTAGAATGATACATTTTTCATTGTCTTGGTTTAATCAAAGACCAAATAAGTATTCCTAAGGGGCAAATTTCTAATCTGATGTTTTCGTTCGTTCTTTTTGCCATTTCTTTGTAAATTTTTTCATCAAATTTGCTCAAAAATACCCCTTATAGAAACGGATATTTCGTGAGCGGCACCACACTCTGAGTGACTTGGCATGTCTATTCCTAAAGAATATTGCCTAAAATACAAATTTATCGAAAAAACAGATTGGGGTTAATAGTTTTATATAAAAAAAAATGGGCATTAAACGCTCCGATTTTTACAAAAATATTCTGTTCTATTCAGCGTTAATTCTAAATGCCGGTACTGCACCGAAAAATATGGGACGTAGAAACCAGAAAAAAACAACAAAAACACATTTATTTTCTTTGGAATAAAATTTATTTTAGAACGAACAAAATCTATATCGAGTTATCGAAAAAAAAGGTCAAGATTGACCTTCTCTATTTCCAGTTGTTCCGGCAAAGACCCGGTGTCCCGTCGTTTATATCGACGAATGGAGGTTATGCACCGAAAAAAATACAATAACATGGTCAAAGCCCTTGAGGTATTTAATTGTCTTTGAAACTAGTTTCAAACTGTAAAAACAATTCATTGCAATTTACATTTTCCCGTAATAAGTTCATTAAAGTATAGAGAGTGTATTTATTATTGAGTTTGCTCCCTTGAATTGATTGAACAAGTTTCAGCTCTTTGGATTAAAATGTAAATACGGGGCACAGCCTGCTTCTGTTGACAATTTGATCTTTAATAATGCAAACTGTATCGGGCATGAATTAGCCACATTAACCACACTTTTCACATGCATTATTAGTAAGATAGTCTCCATGTACTGTATATCGAACCTATTTGGCACATACATGTACTACAATCAAGAGAGCAACTTTGTTTACATTAAAAGTGGATCTCAACACTGTCTGACGTAAGATTTGCTATTGATGACGTCATTTGTTTGTGTGTGAGGAGCGCCCATTCCATTCCGGAGGACACGGGTTCGATTCCTGCCAGAGTTGGCAACATACTTTCGTGGAGAATAATCATGAACTATGTTCTCCCGTCTCACTGACTCAAGAAGGGCAGTTGTCAGTTTCTGGCAATAAGAAAAAAAACGTGCACTGGATGGGTTGGGGGAGGGGGGGGGGCTACTGGTTAACTGCTTACGGATATGCTTGCTCAGGCATAGTGTGGATGGGTAAACTGACCGGCTCAAAAATTACATAAATAGTATTGACTCGGCCATTCAACCACCATTACAAACAGACAAACCATATCTCGAACTATGTACCGTCACGGGCCTCCGTGGCCTAATGGATAAGAGCGCTGACTCTTAGTCATTAGGTCTCTCACCGCCGTGGGTTCGAGCCTCGCTCGGGTCACGTGTGAGACGCCAAGTTCTGCAACGGAAGGTCAGGTGGTTTTTCTCCGGGTACTCCGGTTTTCGCCCACCTATGATTAACGATCGGCTCGATATGAGTGAAATTATCTTGAAAGGGCCGTAAAACCCAAAACCAAAAACCAAAACTATGTACCGTCAGGTACACATTACTGATTCGCACCCAGTTCTGGATCTGGCCCTGCCTTTGGCTTGAACAAATGCATTAGTACCAAGAGCTGAAACGACTGCACATGAGAAATGGTAAACCGCATAGAGACTTTAAGTCTAACCAGGAAAAGTGATGTGAGTCAGACCGCCAATCCAAATAAAAATTGGTTTTATTGGGCAGCTGGGAGTATTTCGTTATTAATACAGTATTTTGGAAGCACCGTGCAGTCATGCAGACATGAATGTAAACGACCGCACATGAGAAGCCAAGGCCTAGTGGTAATTCGCTTAGAATTCAAAGCCAGCCAAGTAAAAATAGTGAGAGTTGGACCATCCATGCATATAAACCTATTATTGGTTTCAATTGGCAGCAGGGCTTGAGGTGTCGATTTTTCTCAATGTAAAAGTCCACCATAATAGGAAGCAACATCTCCAAAATGACATGTACGGTGTTGATTGGTCCTTAAACCTCAAATCAAATAAAACATAAAAATGGTAGGTGCATTTATTTCATAGCGTTTGTTTCCTAGTTCACGCAGATCAGAAGTCACTGATTTCACCAAGTCTTGCACCAACGCAAAATTTCTAGCGACATGGCGGTGTAGATGCCCATCGACGTTCCTATATCCCCAATCCAACCAGGTACTGCGCCAACGCCCCAATAAATCATATGGACATGCAACTGGTGAATGTTCCTGTCAAACTGCAATGATATACAGGCTGTTCTGATTTTTCGATTGTGGCCAGTGCCCTATCGTCGGAAATTGCATGCACTGCCTGAGGCTTCTTTGTTGTAAACGTTCTTCTCAAAATTAGAGAGAAAGAGAGGCAGAGAGAGAGAGAGAGATAGCTTTCATATACTGTAATGAAGGTTTTCCAATCCCATTAGATATGTTTTGGATAAATGTGTATCCTATTTGTATATTTTGTAGATAAGTAGAAAGAGGACTTTAAGTTTGATGTTTGTTTTACGGCCATTGTGTTACACATATGGGGCTGATTTTTAATTTCAGGTGAAATAAAACCGGAGTACCTGCGCAAAATCGCCTGACCTTCTTTTGTAGAACTTGGCATCCTATATGTGACCCGGGCCATGCTCGAACCACAGCGGTGATAGACTTAATTTTATACACTATTTACATTTCCAGTGTAAAATCTAATGTAAATCTATAGAAAACAATATAGTTCATACTTCCATGAACACACCGAGTCACATTATTTTCAGTGACGTCAGTCTCAACCATGGTTTTCTAAGATTTGTATTTGTATTTGTTAGAAAACAGCGTGTAAACGTTTTTTTTTTTTTTTTGTTTTGTTTTTTGGCTATAAAAGTTTGCCCTATAAGCATGTAACTGTAAGAAATGAACTTCTGCTGTTCATGAAATTATGAACGACAACGGGTCGCTAGTAAAGTTTGCATGAACCCCTTCAGGGTTCATTAACGTTTGCATGCGACCGAACCACTGCAGCCATACTTTCATAACCGGCAGAAAAAGTATTCGTTTCTTCAATGTTTATGATGCAGGGCTTTTAACAATTGGTCGTAGGATTCCATGAAGAAGGGAGATGAAAACCTTCACAATGAAAATTTGAATGCCAGGCTTCTTACTGTAGTCGGTTGCCAGTCATAGAGGTTGTTTTTGTAACTTTTGTCAATTGATTGTGAGCTGGAGTGTTCAATCCCTGCACTAGAGATGTTAACAGATTTCCATTGCCTGCAGATTTCTGGTTGCCATGGCAACGAAAACGAGAATATAAGAAAAAAATTAAACTCTTCTCCAAAAGCACATGTCCTAGGGTTCACAGGATTTTGCATAGACTAATAAAGGATACAAAAAATATTTTCTGAAACCCCAAGGCCCAGGTCTTTTATATTTAGTTGACGCTTCATCTGGTGGACCTCTAAAAAGATTGTACAAATTATGACCCTGGGGCCAAAAATGGCCCCGCCCCAGGGCCCACTTTTTCCAAGGACTTTTATAGGGAAAACCTATAAAATCTTCTCAAAACGTCGAGGCCCAGGTCTTTAGTATGATGCTTCATCTAGTGGACCTCGATCAAGATTGTTCAAATAATAGCCCAAGGGCTTAAATGGCTTCGCCGATGGCCCACTTGTTACAGCAGGTGAGCGAACCAGGGCCCTCATGTTTATTTATGTAGTTCTATAAAATTTTACTGAATGCCACTGAAAGGGAGCTGATATATTTTTTAATTGTTACCAAGCATCTTAACGCTATTTGATATTTCTAGTTCCGCAACTGGGTACTGTGATCTGCAACTGGTGTCTAAATGTGGTCTCATATTCTATAATTCAGAATGTCCGCTGAATAAGATTAAGAAAACTAATTGTGTGCATTTTGTAAAGATATATTTTTTCTTTAAAATGTTACGAAACGTTTAAAGAAGCAAGCAGCCTTATTGTCTACAACACTCAATGATGCGTGACTGGTACGTAACTGGATACTGGTATAAAAACAGAGAGACCAACATCACATGTATTCAATTCATGTTCAAAACAAAAGAACTCTTTTAAGGTACTCTACACTCCCAGTCTTCGTGAAAAGCATAGGACTGTCTGACAAAACAGGCATTTTTGTGTTTTGTTCTGCTAAAATGACAAATGTCCTGTGAAATTAAACACTTTAAAGATCGAGAAAACAGCAATATTCATGGTTCATAGCATGCACTGGTGAATTCTAGGATAAACTGCAAAGTCATGCGGGGGTATAGCTCACTCATTCTACAGTCAGGTACCCAGTGCTGGATAGTACCCAGTTCCGCATCAACAATACTTTGATAAGTTGCTAACACAGTTTGAAATGTGGGCCTCCGTGGCCTAGTGGATAAGAGCGCGGATTCTTGGTCATTACATCTATCACCGCCGTAGGTTCGAGCCTGACTATGGGCACGTGTGAGACGCCAAGTTCTGCAACGGGCGGTCAGGCGGTTTTTCGCAGGATACTACGGTTTTCGCCTACCAGAATAATGATTGCTTTGATATGAGTAAATATCTTGAAAGGGACGTAAAGCCCAAACAGAAAGACCAACATCACATGTATTCAATTAATTTCATTTTCAAAACAATAAGGAAACTGTTATATGAACTCTTTTAAGTTACTCTACACTCCCATTCTTCGCGAAAAGCATAAGACTCTCTGACAAAACAGGTACTTTTGTGTTTTGCACCGCAGATTAACAATTGTCTCGATATGAGTGAAATAATCTTGAAAGGGTCGTAAAACCAAACAAAAAAAAAAAAACAGTTTGAAAGCCACTGAGCATAATACTTACTATCACTGTATAGCATATTCAGCCATACTGAGTCTCATGCTACTTGAATGATCTTGTGATCGTCATATCTCCAATACCCTTTGGGGCAAATTTATGGTACTCAGTACAATTGTTCGTAAAGTAAAGCAGGTGTGTCATGCACAAGAACCATTACCCCGGCTGCATTTGTTTTCTTATTATCTCCCCTGACAATATAACTAATGAAGGCCATAAACTGCAATACCCTTTGAGATATGGAGAATTTTACACAAAATTTACTATGTTGTCATGTGCAAGAATCACAACTCAGAATACCAATACCTTGTGCGCTAGAAATTATGGAATTTCATCATCCTGAGAAATGGTCCTTAGTATCATTGGGTAATGATAGTCCCAATAAACATTACATAAATACAATTCTGCAGATGTTGCAGCAGTACACTGTGGAGGTAACTAGTGTATTTTTATATTTTTATTCTGATGCACTTTCTTTTGTGAACAACCTTCTGAAACCCATATTGGCTTTTGGGAGAAAAATTAGCAAGCTCTTCTGATGATTTTTTTTCAATGTCAAGGCGAGGGGCGGGGCATATGTGTACTATGACAACATTTCATATTTAGTCTGAACCTAAAATGTCTTCAAGATGGGCGTTTTGTTGCCTTTAGTTAAATAATACTGTAAAGCTTCTGAATTGAAATGTGTTCACATTTTTATGTTCATATATCAGTATTGTTACTTTGGTGGTATTGTCATGCGATTTCATTGGAAAATGAAGAGTTACTGCCCTTTAAATCTTTTGGTGCAGATATATTTGGAAGTTTTTCTGATTTATTTTGTACATCAGTCACTTGTACTCCAGTTCAAGCAGTTATACATGACATGATTCCAAAATCAAAAATAAATTTTCATTTTCTTTTCCCCTACCCCCTATTTTTTTGTTATTTTCGCCATGAAATCGATTAAAAAGCCAATAATTGTTTGAAAACTGTTTTCTTGTTGAACGCCTTACATTGTTTCCTTTTTATTCTTAGCTAATCAACAACTTTTTATCTAGTATTAGTGTTATATATGAGATTCCAGCACATTTTGTTTTCACAGGTTAGTTATTTACTTTTTGTTTTTCCTTAAAGTATACAAGTTTCATTCGATATTTTATCCTACAAGGTACAGTTGCCCCAATCCAAATTTTACATGATTTGAATCTTCTAAAATAACCGTTTCAAAAACATTGCAATATCATATTTCAGCATCGGTGCAGCTTTAATTATATCTTTACAAATATGCGCAAAATCGTTAATTTTGATTTTTTTTTTAAATTATCGTAATTAGCCAAAGTTTAAAGTGTTTGTATTATGGCATACTTTGTACTATTCAGAAACTGATTTCTGCATTCTGCAAACTAAACTTAGAAAATTTTGACTATTACTTTGTTTCTCTTTTCTTTTCATTTGAGTTATTATATTTTCATCATAAAAATATGATAATTTCAGTAAAAATAACACAGTGTTTTGCCGGATTTTTTCAAAAATTGATTTTGCTCGTTGCCATGGCAACGGAGGCTCAGATCAGAATTTAATTGTGCATTTTATTTTTCATACATGGCAATACATAGTATATCAAAGAATCGGTTAATTCTGAGACTATGTGTGCCGGACCCCTATTTAAAAATTTTGGTGCTTACAGAGAATTGCTCTTAATAGGTAAGGCCTGATACTTATTGAATGACCCTTGTAGTTTACTGTTGCAATTGTATCTCTCTGAATGTTTGTCCATGTAATATTTTGGATAGACTTTTGGCCATTTATTTGTAAAAAAAAAAAAAAAAACCTTGTCATGTCGACTTTCTAATTGATATGCTTTAGTTTTCATTACATCACAAAACACACCTATATAAATTTGATCTCACTTCACCCCACTTTTATATAGTAAAACTGGGGTTTACTGGGGTAAACATTATTTTTCTTATTCCTGCTCTAAAACAAAGTTTGTAGGAATTCGTTAGAACCGCCTCACGAGGCGGTCCTAGCGTGTACTGACAATCTATATTTTGAGCAGAAATAAGAAAAATATCACAACTATTCGTCTTAAAATTTGCATTTTAGCGGTACAATTTACAGAATAGAACTGAAGGCAATGATCAGGAATCGATACAATTAACCCACGGCTCCCATCAGAGACACCGACGGGTAAGAAGCACAGACATGAAAAAACTAGACCCTAATGAAAACATCAATAGCGGAAAGCCAAAAGGACAGTCACTTTCCCACAAAATGGCCAATTAGATATCCAAAACAGAATAATATAAGCGATACACACGATCAAAGACAAGCCATAACAAAAATAAACCACGCCAGAAGAACCGCATTGGAACGGTCAGTGACACAAATTCCCATTGGGGGCTTAAATCAATTTTTCGTGGCCACAATCCTAGCCAATACTTCCGTCGCGATTTAGACAAATAATGTGTTCAGTCTGCATCAAGGCCTCTTAACTCATCAATTCAACATATCCGAGAACTCAAAAATCAAACAACTACAGAGATTAAACAACGGTGAGGACTCGACAGCAAAAACCATTGGAATGCTGGAGCAAAAGAAACCAACAGTAAGACTCCGATGGGTCCGACTAGAGACAGAGAATCAGGCACCAACCAACATTAATTAAACTTAGATACTTCCTAACAGTAGGAGAGTTGCTAAGGCCGTCGTCAAGATTTTAATTTTTTGTAAGCTTCCGCAAAAGGGAATATTTTTTATAGCAGAAATAATCACAAGATCAGAAGGCACTTCCGGCCATTTAAAAAGACGAATATGGGTTAATGAAATGACAAAATGATCACTCAAAACCATCAATGGCAAAATTAATATCACCCTGAAACAATTCGATTCTCAGTTATAGAAGCAAATGGAATGGAATGTTTGCCGAGCAGCGTTAGTGCGGTAACCCATTTTCGAAAATATTTTTCTTGTGCAACAGTACCCTCACCATTTTTTGGAATAAAAAAATGGTATGAAAAAATATCGGCTCAAAAATCCTTATTATTTCGGTAATATGTTAGTCCACCTTTTGGCTGTGTATCTACACTAAAGTAAACTTGGTATGGGAGATCTTGACCTTTGAAGTTCAATCGATTTTTGTTCAAGCGTCAACGCTCGCGCTTGCGCATTGAGCCTTTTCTAACACATGGTAAACACGGAAATGAATAAACTTTGTTAGATAAATCAAGGCAAACAGTGCAGGCCCAGATATGACTCCCCCAGCAGAAGCAGCCGTATCAGGAACCTCACTGCCTGTGCATAAAAGATCCAGAATTCGCAAACACTGATCACTTCTTTCAGTGCAGCCATACATGAATGCAACTTCATGACCCCAAGTTTAAGGTTCAGTTATCTGGATACACAGTTCACCATTCAGTAGTAAATAGTAAAACGGCGCCCCATATAAATAAGGTAGTATTTTATGACGTCACGCAAACTGCAAGTAAACGTCATAATTGATTCATTGTTTTAGTTGTTGTTGACAATATCTGAGTGGCCTTGAAAGATTTGTTTTGGTAGACTTTTTGAGGCTATTTATTGACAATAATGGATTAATAAATTAAACATCTTGTGTATAAATGAGTTCAGAAATGCTGTGGAAACAGGATGAACGCCAAGCGAGAAAACAAGTCAGTAGCTGGATAAATAATTTTGGGTTAGTTTGTGTATCCCGTCATTGTCATGTGCTTACAGCCATGTTGGATGGTTTTTGTTCCTGTTCAACGACCGGAAGTAGTTTAGTTTTTTTGGAATAAAAAATGGTAAGAAAATTTTTTTCATGAAATTTAAGTCACTTGCAGATTATTCAATTTCCGATTATGTGATTATGGTGAAAAATTTCCAGTTTATCGCTAAATATATTAATTTCCGTCTTTTCTGAACCCACTGAAACGACCCATTTTTTCACAAGTTTACCGCGTTCTTATACACACTTTTTGTCTAAAATCGTGAATGTTTTGTATTTCATCGGAAAGAAATGCGCACAAAGTTTTAAATTCATACTTTTCAAACAAAGATTTTATCAGACAGGCTTG
The DNA here is from genome assembly GCA_963580285.1 of Lucinisca nassula. Lineage (NCBI taxonomy): Eukaryota > Metazoa > Mollusca > Bivalvia > Lucinida > Lucinidae > Lucinisca > Lucinisca nassula. The sequence goes on from OY757010.1 coordinate 80,319,238, forward strand.
GTCAACAGTAAAATTTAGATTCGACAGGCATTTTCACCTTTGAATTATAGTCCCATCGAATTTTTGCTCGAGAAAAATGTTTTTAAATCTACCTACGCCGGCCTCTGAGATTCGCTACTGTAATTCTCTGTAAGCCTTTACGCTTGATCCGTCATAGAATCTGAGGCCTGACCTACCGGCGTGCAATTAAAGAGTGAAGCAAAGTTGTCGTCCGTGTTGGGTTAACTACCATGCATGCAGTCTGTCGTATAACATTCATGTTGTACCCTATCTTTTCATATCGAAGAACGATTTTACAATAATTGGGTGCTGAAGTCATTGCATTTGTATATTTTTCTGAATTTATATACTAAGTCACCATAAAATTAGGGTTCGGATAGACCTTGTTGCAGAATCAATTTAAGTCCAACATTGAATTTTGAAATTAAATCTGAATAGCGTAATATAAAATTTTGAAAAGGCTTTGCGTAGTTTATGATACCGATAACCCTGATTAAGATAGTTAGCAGTTAACAATTTATTACGAGATTTGAAAACACTTACATGACTTCACACTCTGGCAAATCGAATTATTTGCGAAATATAAACGCCATAGGATGTCGCACGAGGAACATCACCATCCAAGAAAGGAAAATTTACTAATCTCAAAATCAAAATCATTGCGTTTATCATAAATTTTGCAAGAAACAAACCCATCTACAAAAGATATATGTTAAACTTAGGTATGAGAAGAATTGCGTTATTTAACTGAAGTTCGGGGGGGGGGGGGGGGGAGGGGTAAATTTGACTGATCAAACCATCAAAATTAGACCTTCAGGTGCCAACAGACCCCTTTGCACCATAAGTGGGAGTTTTGGAGGGTATAATTATCTGAAAGCCTTTTCAAAACCTTAAAGATTGAGATATTTTAGCACTCTGGATGTTAGGGCGTAAGCTTGTGGTGGCCTGAAGAATACGTTACTATAAGGCTCTTGACGATATTACAGGAATTAGCTTCCAATTAGCCAAAAGCTAGTTTAAAGGCGCATTGCCTGATATATAGCCCTTTATAAGATTTCATGATGACATAAGTAGTCCAGAGAAGGATCTGTGCAGCGAACATTATTGCGGATACAACAAAGGTAACGTATATTACATGTATAAGCGTTTGTAAATAGACAGCTATGTGATACAAATATGAGAGTCTCAGCTGCAATGCAATCATTTCAAATCTATTCATTTTTTCTGTGTAATATTTGTGATTTAGGTGACCATTTGCTCACAACATATTTGTAGCTGATTTAGCAGTAAGTGTGTCTTGTCTTGTTGAATCACTATTCCAATAATGTATTGTACACCACTTTTGTTTGGCAAAAAGAGATAAGAAATGTATCCGAAATAAATCTTCACAGAACTTGAAATAAGTACACGTATATATGGAATGTGTTAGCTTATTTACCAGCAAAGCTGAATAGAAACTATTTCTCAAGATTAATCCCTTGTTGAATCAGTGCATCCATGATAGTTAACCCAATCACGGTTGACAACTTTGCTTCCCTCTTTAATTGCACGCCGGTGGGTCAGGCCTCAGATTCTATGACGGTTCCAGCGTAAAAGCTTATGTTGGTTGGTACCTGATGGTCTGTCTCTGGTCGGGCCCATCGGAGTCTAACTGTTGGTTTTCTTTCGCTCCAGCATTTCAGTGGTTTCTTGCTGTCGAGTCCTCACCGTTGTTTCATCTCTCTGGTTGCTTGATTTTTGTGTTCACGGAGATGTTGCACTGATGAGTTAGGAGGCCTTCATGCAGACTGAACATATTATTTGTCCAAAACGCGACGGAAATATGGGCGAGGGTTGTGACCACATAAAATAAATGGTTTGTCTTTGGGTGTTTGTGTCTCTTATATTATTTTGGATAGCCTACTGGCCATTTTGTGCGAACGTACCTGTCCTTTTGGCTTTCCGCTATTGATGTTTCCATTAGGGTCTGTTGTTTCATGTTCGTGTTTTTTCCCTTTGGTGTCTCTGATGGGAGCTGTGGGTTAAATGTATCGATTCCTGATCACTGCCTCCACTTCTATTTTGTATGTAGTTTTGGTAACGTAGCTTACATGAAGTTGTGTATATAAAATCCAGTACGGTATCGCTTCATACTATTGTATATCAATATGTATAATTAGGAGCTTATTCATTCAAACATCATTACAAAGTTGATTTGTATCTTTTGGCTGTTGTATATGGTGAGTTACCAATATCAAACAATTACCTGGTAGCATGCACTGTTCATCGTCAAGCAATACGTGAATGAGATGAGTTTCAACTAAGCATGAAAACTGCTCATGATGTACATGTAACTGCAGAACAGAGTTTTCTTCAAGCCAGTCCTTGGGCTGGCCATATATAACCCAAACCTTCGGGGTATTTTTACTCTAATTATCACAAACTACATAGTATAAGCTTCACAAGAACACATGTTAGGTATTTTACAATGGTAGCGTTATCCTGCAACAGATAGGTGGCATACGTTACCCTTAAAACGTTTAAATAATGCCAAAATGATCAAATTATTTATACAAATTTATCATGTGGCTTACATTTTTTTACAGATTGGTCAATGCAAGGATTTACCATAAAATGAATAAAAATTAATTATCAGGAACTTATCTTAATGTAACGTATGTCTCTGTATGCTGCACGGACTACCTTTGAGACTACATATAACACAAACAGACTATACATGTACATCATTTGGAAGTGAAAATTGTTCTCTATAAGACAATATCCTCCTTGCATACATATTTATTAAGTGCAAACCAGCAATTAGCAATTTTGTAAGACAGGTGCAGGGCATTTAACTTTTATACATGGTTATATGTCCATATGTAATTTTTGTAACCAACGGCTAACGTTGCTTTACAATAGCGATATCAAATAGCCTCCTACACTTCAAGAATAGAAGAAGAGTAGGACATGGCTATAGAAAGGTAGGATAGCTGAACCTAGGGTACGATAGGACAGGATAATTATTTTTAGCCTGTGTGTACATACGTAACGTTCGTAACCAAAGTCTACAATTTACTACCCATATCTACCCTAGTATGAGCAGTAATAGGTTACAGTATATGATTCGTAGTAGTGTCAGTACTTTAACTGTTAGAGTATGGTATCACTAGATGGATAGTAGGGTATGACTGATTGGATAAAGTGAGTACTGTACAGTGTGGATTGAACAGAAATGTTGAGGGAGATGATAGGATAAATGTGAACATGGTAACCCTACTAAATACATTTTTCTATCCTAACTTTCCTCATCATATCATACAATGACTTAATGTACATACTATATGTCATGTTGGAACAGATAGGATGTGGTAATCTGGGTAGGATATAAAAATGGTAGGACATGTTTAAAGTTGGACAGAGTATCCTGCATATATTCTCAGCCACGATACCGTACCAGACAGGTACCTTTTCCACAATCGAACCTTTGGTAGGTGGGAGAATGGGTGGCGTAGGACATGGTTAGGTAAGGGTAGGATATGACATGAGTATGGATACTGTTTGGCATGAGGAATCTAGGGTAGAATGATAAGGGTAGGGGAGGGGAAGGGGCCAGGATGGAAAAACATAGGTAAGCGTAAAACATTGGTTGCGGACGTTACATGTGCACACATGAACATAAAAACATGCTAACCTACACTCACGCCCTGCCCTAGGTACGGTATGGAATATACCCAGAGTTGGGAAAGGTATTTAATATACCCTGTCCAAGGTAAGTTATGGAATGATATTGTAGGCTAAGTAATATGCATATATTTAATGTCTGTAACCAAAGTGTCAGCCAGTCCTTGCTGACCCTACACAGGTGGTATTATGTTATGTATTGAGTTGATTTACAATTTATACCAAAGTCTGCCAATACCCTTATCCAAATCATTTTGGTTGTATGATAAGGCATGCTTAGGTTATGGTATGTTACATTATGAGAATGGATGAGTGCTTGGATAGGAAAGCTAGGTAAGGGTAGGTAGCAGAGGGTAGGCAAAGGACAATAGTTTTAGACTTTCGTTGTGGGTCTTACATATGCATTCACATGTGCATGGGTACAAAAACTCTATACGGTCATCATGATAAAAAGAAAACAAGTTTCATATTCCTAGTGTATTTCGGAACATATTGTGGATTACTTCAGCTCTTTACGTCGACTAAATATAGATTATAGACTTATTACCTCCTAAGCCTAAGACGTCTTTACGCCATCTTAAACTAGGTATTCAAGAATTTCATAAGAAGTTTGTTTTGGCCCCTGCAGACAAGGACGCTTACAACGTCGTCGTTGTGTGACGGCTCCACTATGTTAACACGCTTAAGCAGGAGCTTGGTGGTACTTAGGCCTTTGAACTTCAGCCTTTAGCTGAAGAGAGAGCTATAGTAGATGAACATATTTGTCATTCAGCCACCAAGTTTGCTGTGTGTGTTACAGAAGGCCAAGACAAGCTTCATACGCTATACTGGTTACCAAAACTTCATAAAAGACCTTACAAAGCACGGTTTATTGCAAATTCTAGCTCTTGCACTACCACTGAACTTTCTAAATTATTAACTTCCTGTCTTACTGCGATTAAATACTGTGATAAAGTCTTTGAAAAATCAGGAAGAAATCTGTTTTGGTCTATTAAAAATTCGAATGAGGTTTTAAATAAATTGAAATCCAGACGTTTTCGTGCATCTAGTCTGTCTACTTACGATTTTTCCACTCTTTACACTTCACTTCCTCATAATCTTATAAAAGAAAAGCTTAATGATATAAATAGAAAAATAAGAACAATAATATATACCCCCTTAAACCCCAGTTTTACTGTTTAAAAGTGGGGTTCAAGGGGTCAAATTTACATAGGCGTGTTTTCGTGATGGTCAGTTCTTATCTTAATCATCAATTTCTTTTGTTCTTTTATTTGCATGGTACAGTTATAAATTACGTATTGGTAACGTATTCTACAGACTGGCATATAATAAAGCCCCAACGACCAGAGTGCTAATATTTTGCATTTGGTACCATAGTATACGAGGGTGGATAAAAATACGTATTAAACAATTAAATGTTAAAAGGATCATATAGGTTTACATTGATGTATTTTTTACTTGTGTTTAACAAAATTCAAGTTTTAATAGTCCTGGGTAGGTTACCCCGGCGCAACCCATTTCTTGACTGCACTGCGTAGTGTTAATATCTCTCTTGACTCCCTAAGTTAGCGCCAAACTTTACTAAACGTCGTCTGCTTATGTGTTGACGTCATATTGAACGTCGTTGCAAATTTGAGCGCCATCCGTTGGGTACTTTAGAATGTACAACCAGTAAACTTAAGGCGTACATGGAAATCGTAAGGTCAAAATGGCGGCACCGGCGCATGAGAGACCCGTGCAATAATAAGGTTTTGTGTGGACCTAGGAAAAACACCAACAGATACGATGAAAATGTTGAAGGATGCTAATCGATCTTCAAATGTAAGCAGATCTCTTGTTTTTAAGTGGCATAAAAGATTTTCGGAGGGTAGGGCGTCTCTAAAAGACGACACCGGGAGAGGACGGAAACGAATCTTGAACGCTGGGACAGTAGCGGCAGCGAAGAGCCTTATCGAGGAGGGCCGTAGATCGACTGTTAGTGACCTTTCAACAAAAGTAGGCGTTAGTTATGGCAGCGTCCAATCGATTTTGAGAAACCAGCTGAAGATGTCAAAGGTTCATGCGCGCTGGGTGCCTTGATTACTAAAAAAATGCAGAAAAGGAACGACGTGTTCAAGATTCTCTGTCTTTCCTACGGCAGTATGAGAGGCACGGATACGCTTTCCTCGACAGAATTATAACTACAGACGAGACGTGGCTCTGGTTTTACGACCCAGAGACGAAGCAGCAGTCCTCTGTGTGGAAGAGAAATTCATCCCCACCCCCAAAGAAGGCCTGGGTCAGCCGGTCCGGAGGGAAGTACATGTTTATCATGTTTATGGACAGACGGGATATGCTGCTGTGCCATTCCGTGCCTAAGGACCAGACGGTCAATGCCAACTACTATTCAAAGGTAAAAAACATTTTCCTTACTATTTTTTATTAACAAATGAACTATAATTAAAACATTTAACATTTCTAACAAATGTTCTTCTTTTCAGGGCCGGCAGGTTTGTTTTCAAATGAATAAATCTGGGTATTCGATTTCATGTTTTTCAGGTTCTCAGACGTGACCTGATACACCCACTGCAAAAGAAGAGGCCCGGCATTCCGATCGACAGATATATTCTTCACCAGGATAATGCCCCGGCACACAGGACGGACACCACCCGGCTTGAACTCGACCTGATGGGATTAAAGACTATCGACCACAGCCCTTATTTCCCGGACCTGGCTCCCATGGACTTTGCCGTATTCCCGGAAATTAAAGCACAGCTCAAGGGACGAAGATTTACGTCGCTGGAGGAGCTTACATACTCAACACATAGCATCATTCGTCAGTTCGACTCAGCGTGGTATCAGAAGGTGTTTAGCAAGTGGGTGAAGCGACACAGGAAGTGTGTTTAGTGTAGAGGCGAGTACTTTGAAAAGCGCTGACTTGCAACGTAAGTTGTCAACGTTGAAAAGTCATCTTGACGTCGTCACCGTGCGCCGGTACCACTACACTAACCATTCAAGAATGGTTGCTATGGAAGACCCACTGGACCTATCGTACCCAAAGTTAACAGACATATAGAAAAATGCCGATATCTAATTACTATGTATATTTGATCTCATTATCTGTAAAAACAAAATTACTGTGACGAAAGTTCACGTAGTTTTTATCCACCCTCGTATGTACTTTCAAACTATGCATGTCTGCAAAAGTCCCACACTTGGTTCAGGGTCACCATACCCTAGCTTATGGCCTAAATAGGTATTGTAAATATTTAATAAATCATTCAAATATCTAGAAGTCGGGCTAAATAGTTAAGCCCCCAAGTGGAATTTGTTTCACTGACCTTTCCAACGCGGTTCTTCTGTCGTGATTTATTTTTGTTATGGCTTGTCTTTGAGTGTGTGTATCGCTTATATTATTTTGATTTAGATAGCCAATTGGCGTAACTGTCCCTTTTGCTTTTCGCTAGTGATGTTTCCTTTAGTGTCTAGTTGTTTCATGTACGTGTTTCTTACCCTTGGTGTCTCTGATAGGGTCTGTGGGGGTAAATTTATCGATTCCTGATCATTGCCTTCACTTCTATTTTACAGTTCCTGAGAAATCTTTGACGAAACATTTACTTGAGAAAGAAGAATGAAAAAAAATATAAAATAAACAAATAAGCCGAGAAAGTCCAATGTCTCTTACACAGTATATAAGTCATCATTATTGCATTGCATAACAAGTTTGAGGCTCCTAGCTTTTACAGTTCCTGAGAAATTCTTGATAAAAAATTCAACATCGGCCTATATGGAGAGAAAGAAGAAAGAAGCCCATTGTCTCTTACACAATACAAGTTATCATCATTGCATAGTATACCAAGGTTGAGGCGTCTAGCTTTTGTTGTTCCTGATAAATCATTGACCAAAAATTAACATTGGCCTTTATGGAGAGAAAAAAGAATAAAAGAACAGATGAACAAATACGCGGAAAATGACCGTTGTCTCTTACACAATAAAAATCATGGTTGCTAAGAATGCCGAGTTTGAGGCTTCTAGCTTCTACGGTTCTTGAAAATATTTGACGAAACATTTAATATGGAGCTATATGGAGAGAAAGAAGAATGTAAGAACAGATGAACAAATATGCCGAGTAAGCCCATTGTCTCTTACACAATACAAGTCATAATCATTGCACAGTTTACCAAGTTTGAGAATTCTAGCGTTTGTGGTTCTTGAGAAATCTTTGACCAAAAATTTAACATTGGCCTATATGGAGAGAAAGAAGACTGTAAGAATCGATGAACAAATACGCCGAGAAAGCCCATTGAATCTTACACAATACCAGTTATCAGCATTGCATAGTATACCAAATTTGAGACTTCTAGCGTTTGTGGTTCTTGAGAAATCTTTGACGAAACATTTAACATTGGCCTATATGGTGAGAAAGAATAATGTAAGAATCGATGAACAAATAAGCCGAGAAAGCCCATTGTATCTTATACAATACAAGTTATCATCATTGCATAGTATACCAAGTTTGAGACTTCTAGCTTTTGTACTTCCTGAGAAAGCGTTGACGAAACATTTAACATTGGCCTATATGAAGAGAAAGAAGAAAGAAAGAACATATGAACAAATTAGCGGATAATGTCCATTACCTCTTCCAGGATTCAAGTCATCATGATTACTTAGTGGGCCAAGTTGACCAAGTTTGAGGTTTCTAGCTTCCATGGCTTTTGAGAAATCTTTGACGGAAAAAAAGCGGACAGAAGGACGCACGGACGGACGAACGGAAGGACAGGTGTAAACCACTTTACCCATCCATCCACCCTTTTCAAAGTGGGGGTATAATGATATTTGTCACAATGTGGAAAGATTTACTTTTACATTGTGAAAAAAAATAAAATAAACAAAGAGGGCCAAATGGCCCTGTATCGCTCACTACTGTACCAGAAAACCATTAGTGATGTTTAGAAAAAAAACAAATAAAAAAGAAACTGTGAAGAAAAGCGAGACATGTTTGTATACCTGATTAATATAAATAACTTCTAGATCCAGCGTTGTCAATAAAGTTGTACAAAGTATATGGGAGCTAAGTGACCCTGGGGCATGGGCAATTCGTACTCCAGGGGCATGGTTGGCAGGATTTATGTAGAAGACCACTTGACATTACTACATACTAAATATCTTAGCTCTGGGGCTTATGGTTTCGGAGAAGAGGAGTTTATAAGTCTATAATATAAGTCTATAGGAGTTAATGAGCCTGGCGTGGCCAATTTGACACAAATGACATGGTTGTCAGGATTTATGTTGGCGACCATTTTATGTTGCTATATATTCAATATCTAAGGTATGTACTTCATGGTTTCAGAGAAGAAGATTTTTGAAGCGTTTTTTTCCATTATACGTTTATCGGAGTTAAGGGGCCACAGGATTTTGCAAATTTGGACCCCAGGGGAATGATTGGCAGAATTCATGTTTGCGACACTCTAAGGTGCTATTGCTAAATACCTAAGCTCTTGGAAGTATGGTTTCAGAGAAGAATATTTTTTATTTTTTTTTTGTTTCCATTTACTTTCAAGCCTATGGTAGCTAATGGGTCCATGAGCATGGACAATTTTGACCCAAGGGGCATGGTTGACAGGATGTACTTAGATGACCATTTCATGTTGCTACATTATAAATATCTAAGATTTTTTAAAGTTTTTCTTTTTCATTATAAGTCTATGGGAGCTTATGGGCACATGGGCGTAGCTAATTTTGACCCGGGGGCATAATTGACAGGATTTATGTATGTGACCACTTGACTTTGCTTTATTCTATATATTTAAGCCTGGGCCCTGTGGTTTCCGAGGAGATTTTTGAAGGTTTTCCAGTATAAGTCTATGGGAGTTCAAGAGCCCTGGGGTGTGGCCAATTTAGATCCGAGGGGCATAATTGGCAGTATTTATGTAGGTTGCCATTTGACGTTGCTACATACTAAATATCTAAGGTTTGGGTCTAATGGTTTTAGAGAAGAAGATTTTTAAAGTTTTTTTCCGATATAAGTCTATTAGAGCTGATGAGCTCGGGCGTGGCCAATTTCGACCCCAGGGGAAGGGTTAGCCTGATAAATGTAGGCGTCTATTTTATTTTGCTAAATACTAAATACCTAAGCTCTGTGTTTCATAGTTTCAGAGAAGAAGATTTTTGAAGCTTTTTTCCATTATGAGTCTATGGGAACTATGGGGCACCGGGAGGTGGCCAATTTGGACCCCAGGGGCACGATTGGCAGGATTTATGTAGGTGACTACTTGACGTTGCTCGGTCCCCGCTGAAGAAATATAGGGCTGCATGATGCTTCCACGCAGAACTGAAACCGACCCGCACACGAGTACTGGTAAACCGCGTAGAGGATCTAAGCCTGCCCAGGCAAAGCGTTGCGAGTCGGCCCGTCCATGCTTATAAACCCTATTGGTTTCATTGGGCGACAGGGCTTGAGATGTCATTTCATCTCAATGTCGGGTAAAAGTCCCACAAAATTGAAAGCAACGTCTCCAAAATGACCTTTACAGTGTCGACAGGGGCGTTAAACCTCAAATCAAACAAACAAAACTTGACGTTGCTACAAGCTAAATATCTAAGCTATGGGCCCTGTGGTTTGAGAGGAGAAGATTTTTTTTTTAAATTTTCCCATTGTAAGACTGTAGTAGCTACATTTTGCCATGGCGACCAGAATTCCAATCCGATCAGCCCAAAAACTTAATGCAGCCTTTCACCCTACCTTATGATCCTTTTCTTGAAATAAGAGCAAGATTGGCCAGGGGGCATTAGATACATACTTATTTGAAATTGTTTACGGACGCATGCACCCACGGACGCACGACGGACAAAATGTGATCCAAATAGCTCAACTTGTCACTACGTGACAGGTGAGCTTAAAAATCGACAAAAAATACATGTCCATGTTATTTTTCTGACTCAGTCAGTAGCTACCTGATCTTCTTTTTTGACAAAGACACATACAAAATAAAAAAAAATATATAAATTAAAAAAAAAATCATCCTTCTTTAGAAAAAATATTTCTCACGTGTTGAAAGCATCAGCATTTTCACGGGTACTTTTCACTCGTGAAAACTGTGATGTTTCAAAACACTCGAATTATTTTGGTATTCACCTCAAAAACGTAAATATCCTCGGCCCGAACTCAGGATATAAAATTTCGGGTGCCACCTCTTTTAAAAAAATTATGGATGGGGGAATCAAAAGGTACCGACATACAACCCAAACGCGCCTATACGAAAACACGCCTATACAAATACATTGTATATTTTACCGCCCAAAAATGAAAATTTTCAGATGAAAAATAGTGATATTTTTCTTAAACCTGCTTAAAATATTGATTGTGGATACACGTTACAACCGCCTCGTCGAGGCGGTTCTAACGAGTACCCACAATCTATATTTTATAGCAAAAATAAGAAAAATTCGGTTTACCCCTGTAAACCCCAGTTTTACTACATAAAAGTGGGGTTCAAGGGGGTCAGAATTATATAGGCGTGTTTTCGTGATGACGGTGAACGACAATGCATTGTGAGTAGCATACCTTATCGAGTTCGTCTCCAGTTTTCCAATGATGATAACCAATATAACTTGTGCTGGCGTCAGAAACAAAGTAGATGATGGTATATTCACCAGGGTCCATTCCCATTTGTCGTGATAATATTGCTAACTGCCTCAGAATACTACCATGGCAACTGACCAGGAAAACTGAAATCATTTAAAAGCAACCAATGTTTTGACTGCGTCCAAAGTAAGTAGAATGTTGATTTGCCGCAACTACGTACTGTGGTCCACCGTCTCTCTGGAACGTAACAAACCCATTCAAGATTTTTTATTTTCCTACATTGTACCTGGTGTTGTAGTTGGGTTTAGGCGGGGTGTGCATTTCACGGACTTGTTCACGTTTTTAATGTATATTTCTCCGTTTCAGCTGGTGGTTAGGATTTGAAAATTGGCTTTGAATGTTAATATTGTGTAAATGTTTCGACATTGCAATGTCTGTTGCTTTCTCCAAAATGAAAATGATCACGCGACTAAATGGTCTAACATTTCAAACTCAATTGGTAATGATTCCTAGGAAGACAAATAAACTGCCATAAATTCTTAAGTAATTAGTTTAGTTTATACTAATTTATTTTAGTTCGATTGCGATGAAAGCTCCAAGCTTATTGAATCGCTCTCGAACACTCATTCCGGGTGTTTTCACGCGCGCGAGAGAGAGGCAGTGGCTTTTACATCACTGCTACCCATTTACACCTGGGTGGAGTGGAGCAGTGTCATTACGTGTCTTGCCCAATTAATTAATTAAGTAATTGGAATGCCGCACACAGGAAAGGTCAGATAGGTAAAAGTTTGAAATTTTGCTTAACCGGATTTGTCTACGGAAAATTGCGAAAATAGTTCATTTTCTTATATGTGCACAGTAGAGTGACATAGGACAGAGCATGTCCTTTTAGTGAAGAGAGAAATGTTTTAAGTTGCACAAAAACACAAAACGTTTTGTCATTTCTTGTCATAAGATTCTGGTATTAATTCATTTTTGGCAATTTTGAGCAGTGTATTTTGTAAATGAGCTGGTAAACCTGTATGCGATATTTGGTAGCACTCATCGTTTGCACAAACATAGAAACCTCATATGGAATGCAGTCTCAGATTCATGTTCATGTTAACAAATGAAAGCACTGAGAGTAATGGTGGGTCGATTGTCTCTGAGTGTAGGTTGGAAAAATAGTCCTGAACTGAGAACTGAACTGTTCGTTGAACCCTTAAAATTCAGTATTTTAAGCTTATTCCTAAGAAGACAAATAAACTGCCATAAATTCTAAAATAAATTCTAATTTTAAACAATTTTTGTCTGTTAAAACGAAAAAAAAAACAACACAAAAAAACAATGACGTTCTTGTTGTTGCACTGGAAGCGTTTAAGTGTGTGTGTGTGAATTCGGGTTTAACGTCGCTTTCAACAATTTTTCAGTCATATCACGACGGTGTCTGGTTGTGACAGGGAGCTCAATGCTCACTTTTATAGTGCTGCCTCACTGAAGTATCATGTCCCAGACACATTACATGATACCACACCCAGTCACATTATCCTGACACTGGGTCGACCAGTCTTAGCTCTACCCCGTAAATCTGAGTGCCATGCGAGGAGCAGCTAGTACCATTGTCAACGACTTTGGTATGTCTCGGCCCGGGATAGAACCCTGACCTCCCGTTCCCCGGAGCGGACACTCTACCAACTGAGCTATCGGGGCCGGTTGGAAGCGTTTAAGTATTTAGGAATAAGTATTTTAAGCAAGCAGACCTGGTCTGACACCGCATTATGTGGCGTCTGATTAGGTATACACTGATTAGGTGCCACGTGCACGAGCACAGTCTAGAATTTACTTTTTACACTTAAGGAGGAGATTATCGATGCTATAGACAACCAGAACCCGGATTTATTAAGGGTCAGCGACAGTAACTAGCAGATTGGAATCTTCTGCTCTTAGTATTTTTGGGTCGATAAGCGAATACCTTGGACACGAGCACGGTCCAGATTTTCTTTGTGTCGATTGATGTCAATACCTCATACACGAGCCCAGTCCAGATTTTACCTTTTACACAGCGCTATGATGGCACAGGGAGAAGACTTTACACTGCTGTAAAAACCGGTACCTGGATTTTGTACATGGTCGGCGATAGTCACGCGAATAACGGGAATACTGTTTTATAACGTAGATTGTTGGTACTCGTAAAAACACTTCATTATAAGAAAAGTATTCAGTACGTTGTCTGAAAAAACAACAACAACAACAACAAAACAATGACGTTCTTCTTATTGCATCGTCCATGCTTATAAACCCTATTGGTTTCATTGGGCGACAAGGCTTGAGATGTCGTTTCATCTCAATGTCTAGTAAAAGTCCGACAGAATTAAAAGCAACGTTTCCGAAATAACCTATACAGTGTTGACGGGGGCCTTAAACCTTAACTCAAATCAAAATCAAACTGTCTTCTAGTTGCTCAGTCCCACCACTGCACCCCGGCTGCTGAATAACAGTGATTTAAGCACAGTGTTAAAACAAATTAGTTCATTCTACCTATAGATGCAGGCCCGCACACAGAGAGGAGACTCTTTTTTTTTTAATTTTCTCAAATTCTTGCACTATTTCACCCTCTGCAAAATACCCGAAATTCGCACCCCCCCCCCCCCCCTCATTTTCAGGTTCTGCGTTCGGGCCTGAATCTTCTTCTAAAATGTTACTGTATATATGGAGAACAGTGCCGAACCCAACAATCGAACCAAAATGTGTCCCTTCCATGGTAAAAATGTGACCAACCTCTTGATACTTTCATCGCTTCCTTGAGTGCTCTGACTAGTTCAGTTCGTAAGTCATTTGTATCAGTTGAAAATGGAATGGCACGGGAGTTTGTCTCAGATAAGACAAAACGTTTCTGGAAAACAAAAATAAGAAAAGCCGATACGTACGGAATCCGGGAATGGACATGATAGTTTCATTTTTTAAGGTGTCTGCACAAGATAACATCTTGTTCTTACAAAATAATATCTTGTGATTATCTTGTGTGAACAATATAATATCTTATCAAGGTGATATCTTGTTCGCACAACTTATTATCGTGTCTGCACAGCATAATATATTGTTTGCACAACAAATTATCTTGTCCGCATATCACAATATCTTGTGAAAACAACATAATATCTTGGGCGCACAGGATAATCTCTTGTTTGCACAACTTATAATCTTGTCCGCACAACTTAATATCTCACAACAAATTATCTTGTTTGCACAACATTTTATCTTGTTCCCACAAGATATCTTGTTCTCACAACATATTGTCTTGTTCACACAACATAATATCTTATACGCACAACATAATATCTTGTGCGTACAACATGTTATCTTGTGCGCGTACAACATGTTATCTTGTGCGCACAACATATTATCTTGTTGGCACAAAATATTATCTTGTTCGTACACATAGGGAACAATATACGTCATTTCCGACACATACTTACGGATTACCCGAACAGTTACCTGAACCTGTACCAATCCGACAGCGCTATATAGAGATATATAGGAAAAGGAAATTGAAATAAATAAAACATGAATTTTTGATCTAACGATAACTTTTTATAAGTTATTTTCCTGATCTACATTCATTGCACGTTAACAAGGTATGAAGTAGTTGAGGTCGTAGTACCAAAGCGTTTATCCAAAATCATTAATCCGTAGACAAATGGTAAATATTAATGTTCAGACCAAAAGACATGGACTCCAGAAGTGTGTATTCAGGCGTTCTAGGATAGTAAGCATTACTTGGTAAGCAAGCTTCGACCACCATGCCCATCGACCCGAAAGAAAGAAAAGGAGTAAATGCCGAGAAGGGTATGTCCGAGATTTTGGAAGTCTTCCTATGGCTTTTCATTGGCAAACACATCAGGAATATTTCTGGAAATGGCCACATTGTACGGATCAACAGGATCATGGTGCCACCCATAGAACTTCTTTAGTGTTGATACCAGTTTGGTTTTTTGATACCCCTGGCATAACAACCTGGTAGTGAGCACCTTCCCGCGTTCCATAAAGTCCTGATACATGGAACAGGCTCTAGCATAACGGATTAACTGTGAAACGTAAACTCCGTATGCTGGTGCAGAACATTAAACATATGAACATTTTAAAAATAACTCCATGTCTTAGTTCTTCCATTTATGTTTGAAATTAAGACCGTGTGTGCATTTTAATATGGGCCCCGTCAAGCGATTTTGGTACTTATCGCCTATGCGAGCAGCGAAGGTTCAGGCGAGCCTGCGCATCCAGAACCTTCGCTGCTCGCTCATACAAGCAGTGAATCAAGAGGAACCTTCAGACAGAAAGCCATATCCCTGGCCCCTCTGAATGGCTGGGAATGTGCAGTTAAAATTTGTCATGACGGAATGCTCGAACACAAATTCGCTTGGCGGGGCTCATATTATCTTTATGTTTTGTAAAAACTGATCAAAACCCTAATTTCAGCCTCACGTTTTAGACAATTGCTTATTCTAGCAAAGTTCTATAAGTTATCATCACAAAGAGATTTTTCTACAATTTTTACTGATATAAAACATTGTAGATTTGTTTGTTTGTTTTGGAGTTTAACGGCCCAGTCAAAACTATTTTAGGTCATTTTTGCGCAGGTCAGTTTACCTATCCACACTTTTCCTGGGCAGGGTTATACGTAAGCGGTTAACCAGTACAGTGCACATTCTTTCGCCAGAAACTGACAACTGCCCTTCTTGAATCAGCGGAAGGGAGAGAATGACCGTAGTAAAGATTTCATGATCAATCTCCACGAAAGAATGTTGCCGACCCCGGCGGGAATCAAACCATTGTAGAATAAGTGTTTTCCTTCATTCGTCCGTTTTGCTCTAAACTTCTTGAACTAAGCTTTCCCAGACTTATGAAATTACGCTTTCCAAGACAATCACAAACAGTACTGTTCCAACGTTCAAATTATACCTAGAGCGGCCCTAAGGGAAATAATTGTCTAATGGTTTTGTTTGTTTGTTTTGGAGTTTAACGGCCCAGTCAACACGAATTAGGTCATTTTTGGGCCGGTCAGTTTACCTATCCACACTTTCCTGGGCAGGCTTATACGTAAGCGGTTAACTTATACAGTACACATTCTTTCGTCAGAAACTGACAGATACCATTGTTGAATCAGCGGAAAGGAGAGAATGAACGTAGAAAACGGATTAATTTTCTAATGGAAAATTTTGATATCATTACGAAAACACGCCTATACAAATACAGTATAACCTTTATCGCCGAAAAAAATGAAAATTTTGTAATGAAAAAATGTGGTAATATTCTTATTTCTGCTCAAAATATTGATTATGGGTACTCGTTAGAACCGCCTCATTTCTAACGGGTACCCACAATCTATATTGTAGAGCAGAAATAAGAAAAACAAGTTTTACCACTGTAAACCCCAGTTTTACTATATTAAAGTGGGGTTCAAGGGGGTCAAAATTATGTAGGCGTGTTTTCGTGATGGATTCTTTTTTATACTTTCTTGAAAACCGCCTCTTATGGTGGCGATTCTAACGAGTACCAACAACCGCTGTTTTGGAGCAGAAATAAGAAAAAACAATGTATACCCATGTAACCCCCACTTTTACCTATTCCTGTGGCTTTCAGGCGTGTTTATTGCACGGACATGTTAACCTGATGATGGCCGTAGAAAACCACCTGTTAGTTAACGAGGAAGGATCCTAGGACTTAAAATATCGGATTCCACACTTCTTGAAACGATTACATAAGGAACAGTCGAAAAAGGCTGATGATGGGCTCAGCTACATGCATGAATGTTATTATATGCAATGTTATTATAAGGAAGGGTATACTGGTTTACATCCCTCCGTGATTCTGATCTTCAATTCTTCCGCTATTCCGTATTGAAAACACGGACATTATATAAAGTAGAAGTAAAACAAAGATCAGGAATTGATACAATTAACTTACTCCACCCATAAAAGACACCAAAGGGAAAGAAATACAAACATTAAGCGACCAGACCATAATGGAAACCTAAACAAAGGAAGGCCATAACGACAGTTACTTTCCCACAAAATGGCCATATGGCCATGCAAAACCAAAAGACACAAGTGATACACACAGTAAGTAACAAACAACAACATAAATAAATCGCCACAGAAGAGCCGCCTTGGAACGGTCAGTGGAAGATTTCCACTGGGGGGCTTAAATCGATTTTACGTGGCCACAATCCTCGCCCTTACTTCCGTCGTGATTTAGACAAATAATTTGTTCAGTCCGTATGAAGGCCTCCTAACTCATCAGTGCAACATCTCCGTGAACACAAAAATCAAAGAACCATTCTTGAATCAAAGCCTGAATCTTTAAATTTGGTATACATGTAAAAAATACGAATTTGGCATTGATTGTTTAACAGAATATACAGTTTCTGTCTGTAACATTTCCATTTACCTTTATAAAGCCCCTGATAAACATGGGTTAGATAAGTAAATGTTATTTGGACTATTCTGCAAAACTCTTCAAAACCTGTACATTGACAGTATATGGATGGCATAATTGTTGCAGTCAACTTTTTTTTTCTCCTGGCTTTATGGATTTTAAGGTTTGCTTAATATCAATTCTTTCATTCCATTTACTTCTCTCTGTAGAAGACCAACGATTTCTCAGAAACCATACAAGCTAGACACCTCAAACTTAATATACTATATATGTTACAACGATGACTAGTATCGTATAAGAGACATTGGGCTTTCTTAGCTTATTTGTTTATTTGTCATTTCATTCTTTTTTCTCTCCCCATATAGGCCAATGTTAATTGATTCGGCAAAGATCTCTCAGGAACTTTAAAAGGTGGAAGACAAAAATTTGGTTTGGAATGCAATCATAATGACTTGTATTGCACAAGAAACAATGAGCTTTAGCGGCTTATGTGTTCATTTGTTCTTTCAAAATGCTTTCTCGGAAGCTTTATGCTGATAAAACATCACGTGAACAGTTCTGTTCAATGAGCACCCTAACAAAAACACTTCACAAGTTCAATCCCCGTTTCACTAAAATGCACTAAAGCTTAAAATGTTCTATACAAGAGTTATTATATGCCAAGCTAGCTAGTTTCGGCTAATGAGGCTTAATCAGTGACCCTCGATTACACAATGGAACCAATGATTCAAAAGTTCTAGAAAATACAATCTACACTATGATGAAGAGTAGATCCACTTATGGTTATAGATTTTAACCCCCCCCCACACACACACACACATACACATCATTCATCGTCTTTGTATTATGTATTTTTATAGCTGTTTGACCATTTTGATGGAAAGTAACTGTCCTTTTGGCTTTCCGCTTTTGATGCTTTCATTATGGTGGAGTTGTTTTATCTTGATCGTTTCTTTTTTTGTGGGGGGGGGGGTGTCTTGGATTGGAGGTGTTAAGTAATCGTATCGATTCCTGATCACTGCACTCACTTTAATTGTTTCATTTGATCCTAACATGGGCACAATCTTCTTATATTCACAGAGACAGACAAAAGGCCGTGACGGAAATAATTGCGAGGATTGCGGCAGCGTAAAATCGATTTAAGCCGCCCAGTGAAACACTGTTATAGTTCGTCTTTCAATGTGTGTATCGCTTATATCTTTTTGTTTTGGACAGCCAATTGGTCATTTTGTGCGAAAGTAACTGTCCGTTTGGCATTCCACTGTTGGTGTTTCCATTTGGGAATTGTTATTTCATGTTTGTGTTTCTCTCCCTTTGGTAACTCTGATGGGAGGGGTGGGTTAATTGTATCGATTCCTGATCATTGCCTTCACTTCTATTTTACCGGTCTGCGTGTGGAATTTCGAATTATTCATCTGCTGATGAGTTAACCTTGAATACGTAATATTGCAATTATAATGATTATTCTATTATTTTTCCGTTCATTGATGTTACGTTTGCATGACAAATTTCGGTTTGTCGGCAGACAGTCATGATAACAAAGCATTGCAAAACAGGAAAGATCAAAAAGGGAAATGAACAGCGCAAGGCTTTTCATTAAGCTTGAAAGTTGTAAGGTATCTCTTCAGAAGAAATAATTAGGTCTGCTTTTCTTCATAAAGCCATGTCGCCATATCAAGTATTGGAATAAACGCGTTTCACATTGAATTGAAATTATGGTCTGGTCGCTTCATGTTCATGTTTCTTTCGCTTTGGTGTCTTTGATGGGTGGAGTAAGTTAATTGTATCGATTCCTGATCTTTGTTTTACTTCTACTTTGAAAGCTTGAACTGTTAAAAAGCACTCCTTTTGAAACAAATGCCACAACGCAGGATTGTAACCCGTAGAGTGTACAAGCTTTTTTGGGCCAGGCTAAATAGTTACGGCAAGTAATGCATCATCCGAGAAGCTCAAATAGTTTCAGGCTTCTGAAACTGGCCGAAACGGGCTAGTCTGGCCCAGAAAACATGTACACTCCA
This sequence comes from Lucinisca nassula, assembly GCA_963580285.1. NCBI lineage: Eukaryota > Metazoa > Mollusca > Bivalvia > Lucinida > Lucinidae > Lucinisca > Lucinisca nassula. The sequence goes on from OY757010.1 coordinate 80,338,897, forward strand.
TATTTTCCAGTTCTGTGGTGCATTTCTTGCTTCCAGAGGATAACCCTTTCTCGACAATATTTGACGTCGCTACAGCTGGTGTCTGGGAATCTGTGGCGGCAGTAAAAAGTCTCCCTGCCCTACATCATAGTGTAGTTTATATTTTCTTGTCCTTTGGGATCATTGATTTCATTGTGGAATTTTGAAAATATTTGAGTGTCACTGGTGAGGCCTAAATGGCCTAAACTGGCTAGTCTGGCGAAGAAAACATGTACCCTCCATATTTACGAGTTCTGTGGTGTATTTATTACTTCCAATTAAGGCGTAACTATACCAAATTTAGTGACACAGAGGCCTTTCTGATATTTAATCTTCATCAGTGTGTCTTAACCCCAAAGTTCTGAAACCGAAACGGATTATGGACAAGACCCGGCAAACACAATACATCCCCCTAAGAACACACACCGACCGACGTAACTCATGAGACAGCTCAACTGGAGGCATCAGGCAAGAGATAACCAAAGGATAACCCTTTCTAGACAATATTCAGCATCCCAAAGGACTAGTAAATATGACCCACACTATGATAAAGGGCAAGGAGTGTCCACATCGTATAAAGGAATTTATATTTCTCCCCATTGAGACGGTACAAACATTGCATTCAATTTACCAGAAATATTATTATAGTTATTTATTTTTCTACAAAACGTGTTTCGAAATAATAACAATGATAATAATGATAATTAAAAAAATGAAATTATAAAACACATTTCTGTCATGTTAACACGTCTCTGTAATTAATGCAACCCATGTTAACCCATATTTATATGGAGAAACGGGGCTTACAGGGGCATACATTGAAGACGAGCACTCACAATCTATGTTTGTAGTATAAATAAGACAAATATCATTATAGTTTTTCACCAGAAAACATATAAAGGTTCTTACATGAGTGTTCATGTTTCATTGAATTTATTAAACGAGTTGAGGACAATGGATAAAAAGCGAGGCTTTGCCGAGCATTTTATGCCTCATTCTCAACGAGTTTAATAAATTCAATAATACATTAGCACGATTGCAAGATTCTATTTATCATATGGCATTTAAAACGCATTTTATCCACGATTGTTTGACAAAAATGTCAAGTTTTCGCCAATAGCAATCGCGACGTCATACATGTAACATTACGGGAGTATCTAGTTAATTTGCATATTTAATCCACTAGTGGATTAAAGAAAATATTACATGGCGTTATTACACTCTCAGACGCAACGTCATTAGTTTGAAGATATGAAAGAATGCGATTTGTGACACGGGTGTATAATCCGTGTCGAAGTCTTCCCTTGTGTCTTTTGTTTTGTTTGTTTGATTTGATGTTTAACGCCCCCGTCAACACTATATAGGTCATTTTGGGGACGTTGCTTCCAATAGTGTGTGACTTTTACCCGGCATTGAGATGAAATGACAACTCAAGCCCTGTCGTCCAATGAAACCAAAAGGGTTTATTAGTATGGCCGATCCGACTCGTACCGCTTTGCCTGGGGAGGCTAATTTTACCAGTGCTCGTGTGCGGCCGGATTCAGCTCTGTGTGGAAGCATCGTGCAGCCCATTTATTTCTTCAAACTCCGATGGGCGGGGGCCGTTCCCTAGTGCCTGTCTGTTTGTGTGGCGTGATTACCGATGATGGCGAAACGTATTATAACCCTTTGTATGCTAGTGGACTCTTCCATTGCTATATGTTGGACAAGTCCATCTGTCATATAAGGGATATCAGGCATATTTTGTTAATTTTTATTCTAATTTTGACAGAATATTCTGTTAGTAAATAGTGCCAGCCCTCATCAGTGCCACGTCTGATCTGGGCCTGCACTAATTGCCAAAGTACTCCTTTAGGTGTTTCCCGCATACAAAGGGATAATTACCTGAAGGCTTTGTCCAGCTAAGCGTGTTAAGAACTTCGATCCGTCATAGATGTTAGCTACATCGGTCCAACCGAATGCCTATATATAGCAAGAAGACAATCACTTCAGAATATAATATTCATATACATCACGTGAACAAGTCCATGAAATGACCACCTCTTTAACACCACTTTATATAGAGAAAACTGGTGTTTACAGGGGTATACATTATATTTCTTATTTATGCACCAAGACATAGGTTGAAGGTACTCGTTTGAATGAGGCGGTTGAACCACCTCAATGAGGCGGTTCTAACAAGCATCCACACCCTATATTTGTAGTAATAATAAGAAAAAATATCAAGAATTTTCATCAGAATAGTAGACATTTTGGAGATGCGAAAAATTGCACTATCTCGCACGGGTGTGTTATCGTAATGCAATCATGTTCGCAACAACAATATTTGATAGAAAATTCCTTGCATAGCCCTCTAAAGCAACGAAACTGCAAATACAAACCTTTTCAATATTTATTTAAACAGAGTTTTAGAAAATTCAGCCAAGTTCTCACCTTCTCGGGCTACCCTGGTTTGAAAGCCCCGTTAGAATAACTGCGCACTGTACTGCGGTTGCGACCCAACCTCGAAAATAATTTCTTATGCCAAAATAATCTTTTCATACAAAATGTAAAGCGCAGAGAAATTTTTATTCGAGCGTCCATGTTGTTTCCTACGTCTCTGGTCGCGGTGTCGTCAGAACCTGTCAAGTTAAAATACGTGTGCGCGCCTTGGCACTCTGTCTGCTGTCGTTTTTTTTTTTTTTTTCTTAAATTTTCTAAATTATTGCAAACCCCTTGATTGTTTTGAATTGCGATATAAACTTTAGCATAAGCTCGCCCCAATAAATTGTCTCAGGGTCATCGATTATATTTTATTATTAAGGACACTAACCATGTCTTTACTATTTCTAGGACAAATTTTCAAAGTAGCGTTAGCTTAAAAAACTATTTTGTGGAAACCTCTAGCGGCCTAAAAAGTGCCGCTGGTGGAGCCTGTTGTCGATACGCGTGCTAGTATCAGTTTTCTCCATAGATCAATGCTTTAATGTTGTCGAAAAACAAAGAGCGGTTGTATCCATTGCACAAACACGCCTTTGAAAATGTATTGAAAAATAGACCACCATAGAAAAGGAAAATGTTTGAAGAATATGTTGATATTTTTCACATTTCTGCTCATAACATAGATTGTAGGTACTAGATAGAACCGCCTTAGAGTGGCGGTGTTAATGTATACCCACAATCTATGTGTTGGAGCAGAAATAAGAAAAAACTGTATACTCGTGTTGACCCAAGTTTTACTATATGAGAAGGAATCAAAACTATGTATTTGATGTCGAATTATTTCTAGTGTTAGGTTGTCCTAAAATAAAATCGGTATGTCTAAAAACAGGAATGATCTTTAATCTCTCGCATTATAGGTATGCTGGTGCTGTTTCATTCTGGTTTAATAAATGCGTTTTCAATCCACCCCGATACTCTAGCAAAGCTACTGGTGGTTGGAGAGGTGTGCGGTGTGAAATGGAAGAGGTGTGTTATAGCCTAGCGTATTGAATTCCAACCTATGCCTACATGCATCATTCTTGTGTTATACAGAAAGGGAAATACTATAGAATCAAAGCCTTTTTAACATATAATTTAGTTTTACTCAAATTATTGTTAGACGTTAATAAAAATTCGAATCTGCTTCTGTGTCTAAAGTATGTGTTAAAAATTTTGGCCGGATCCCGACATGACCAAATCCACAGACGTTTACCAAAAATCTCCCACATGTTGTATCAATAAACTTCAAGGGTAGTTTGTGGCATAATTACCGTTTAAAAGTTTAGTTGTTGTTGTCTGAAATACAATATTATTTATACACATTTCAATACTGTGTGTTATAAATAGTGCCCGAAAAATTCACTCGAACGAGCGTCGAACTATATTTATTTATTTTATGAAAATCAAAACAAAAACAAAACAAAAAATGGCTCAGTAGAAAAATGAAATTTTGGTAGACTATTTATAATGTATGCCTCACTAACATGATCCTAACGGACGCCAAAACAATATTTGGGGAAGCTTAAGACAAAACGCGTATCAGAAACCCGAAGAAAAGACTGCATGTGGATTTGAAGAAGCACAATCCGGAAAACCTTAAATACCCTTTTCACTTGTGCCGTTTAAAATGTAGTTCTCATGAGGAATTCTTCAGCTCTATCAGTGATTTGTTGAGACATACATCGCAGTCTGGGGGTCAGTTGTATGTCAGATAAAACTAAAGGCATTTTACTGAAACAGGGACCAAACAAATACGTCAAGTGACATTTTGTACTATGTGAACTGGAATTGTCGAGGGTGTACATTACAACGACCTGTTAAAGTGATGATAATTCATCCTACAGCTATTATTGGACAATATTATAAACACAAAATACAAAATAGAAGTGGAGCCAACGATCAGGATTCGATACAATTAACACACAGCTCGCACCAGAGACACCGAAGGGAAAGAAACACAAACATGAAACAACAGACCCTAATGGAAACATCAAAAGCGGAAAGCCAAGAGGACAGTTACTTTCCAACAAAATGGCCAATTGGCTATCCAAAATGAAATGATATAAGCGACACGAATACCCATAGACAAACCGTAATAAAAAAAAACCGTGACAGAAGAGACGCCTTGTAACGGTCAGCATAACGATTTCAACTGGGAGGGGGGGGGGGGGGGGCTTTGGCTACAATCCCCGCCCTTACTTCCGTCGCGACCCTTGAGTACTGCACTTCAGCACAGCGCCCTTTGTACTGTACAGTTCCATTTGGATAACTCAAAAGTCAAAAGGTTTTCCAGTTATTGTCTGGACAAAAGTCTAAACAAAATTACGAAGTCCAATAACTCCGCTTATGCTCCAAATAGATCCATGGCCCTTGTATACTGCACTTCTCCAATGTACCTGTTATATGTGTGTAAACTAGTGAGAAAAAATCACCCAGGAAAGGACCCAGTTTAAGAACGCAGAAAGTGACACGGAGGCACACACAAAAACAGACGAAACATGCACACACGGTACAAAGCAAAAAAAAAAAAAAAAAAAACAAGATGTGTTTGTGAAACACGAACATGTCCCCGGGCATGGTCATTTTTTATTCAAAGTTGCTCACAGTTCAAGATTTTTGTTTGTGTTGGAAGCCTTTGACACAAGAAACTTACATGCCAAATATGAAAGCTCTATCTTAAATGGTTCAAAAGTTATGAACAATAATATTTTTTCTTTAAAGTAGGTCAAGGTCACAGGTCAAACTAATTTGTATGAATGTAAAGCTATTGTCACAAAGAATCTACATGCCAAATATTGAGGCTCTATCTTAAACGGTTCAAAAGTTATGAACAATTTTATTTTTTTCTTTAAGTAGGCCAAACGTCAAGGTCATGGTCCAAACATTATGCATGTATGAAAAGCTCTAATCACAGGGAACTTACATGCCAAATATGAAAGCTCTATCCCGGTTGGAAAGTTATGACCAAAAATGTTTATTTTTTAAGAAGGTCAAAGGTAAAGGTCACAGGTCAAAATTTTGCATGAATGTAAAGCGTTTGCCACAAGGAACCTACATGCTAAATATGAAGGCTGTATCTCAAACGGTTCAAAAGTTATGACAAATGTTAAATTTTTCTTTTATGTAGGTCAAAGGTCAAGGTCACAGGTCAAAATTGTTTGTGTGAATGTAAAGCTCTTGTCACAAGGAACCTACATGCAAAATATGAAGGCTCTATCTCAAACCATTCAAAAGTTATGACCAAAATGTTATTTTTTATTTTAAGTAGGTCAAAGGTCAAGGTCAAGGTCACAGGTCAAATTTTTTGACATGAATGAAAAGCTTTTGTCACAAGAAACATACATGCTAAATATGAAGGCTGTATCTCAAACAGATCAAAAGTTATTACCAATGTTAACTTTTTCTTTTATGTTGGTCAAAGGTCAAGGTCAAGGTCATAGGTTGATATGAATGAAAAGCTTTTGTCACAAGGAAGCTACATGTAAAATCAGATACATGCATGCTAAATATGAAGGCTGTATCTCAAACAGTTCAAAAGTTATGACCAATGTTAACTTTTTCTTTTATGTAGGTCAAAGGTCAAGGTCACAGGTCAAAATTTTTTGTGTGAATGTAAAGCTCTTGTCACAAGGAAGCTACATGTAAAATATGAAGGCTCTATCTCAAACGGTTCAAAAGTTATGACCAAAATGTTATTTTTTTGTTTTAAGTAGGTCAAAGGTCAAGGTTGTCGCGAAGACATCGCGAATTGTTTATTTTTTTGTCATGTATCTGTGATATAATGTTCAGTTAGTCATCATTTCTATTCATGTTTGCAATTATTAAGCTTTTAATATTCAATAGCATAAGGTCTAAGTGATTTTAAGTACTTTTAAGTGACTTTGACGTCTAAAGACGTAACGTCATTAGGACGTGACGTCAGAGTTAAATGACGTTGGATACCAGAAAGAAGAAAAGATGGAAGAGATTTACAGTTATTAATAGTTTTGGACAATTTAAGCATAGAAACTGTTCGAAATTTAACAGACAGGAGAACATTCTGTTAATTTAAACCTTTCTCAATGATATATCCTCAAAATATTGGTTAACAGATTAATCTGACTACATAAAATTGTTCTTTAATGTGGCACCAAAATAAATGACAGAAAATTCCATTGTGTTTTATATGGTTTCGCCACAAAGGTCAAGGTCACAATTCAAAATTTAGTGCATGAATGTAAAGCTTTTGCCGCAAGGAACATACATGCAAAATATGAATGCTGTATCTCAAGTGGTTCAAAAGTTATGACCAATGTTATTTTTTTATTTTAAGTAGGTCAAAGGTCAAGGTCAAGGTCACAGGTCAAATTTTTTTGCATGAATGTAACGGTCTTGTCACAAGGAACCTTCAGGCCAAATATGAAAGCTCTATCTCAAACGGTTCAAAAGTTATGGCCAATGTTAAAGTTGTCCACGTACAAACCAACAAACCAACAAGCAAACAAACAAACAAACAGACAGGGCAAAAACAATATGTCCCCGCTATCGCTACCGGGGACATAAAAAACAACAACAAAAAACAAATAAGACACTGCAAAAGAACGACTGCCTAGGGACGGACAGTAGTAAAACTACTGAGGGGCTTCAACTCCTGAGTTTACGGAATTTCAACCCTCGCCCTCAGTTCCAGTACAGTATAAAACAAAATAACAATAACAAATTGACCCGCATGGAGGCTTTCTAGGTCTACAGTAAGTCATGATAAAATACATGGTAAAATGGTTATGTATAGATTAGTATTATCATGGATCGGGGTTGAGGACTCATATGTCATTTCAGTAAGTATCCTCATTTCAGAAAGTTCATGCGATCGAGTCCTCAACAAACTATTTATCTTAACCACGCTAGAACCAAAGGCAATGATTGTATCCACGTAAAATTGATTTAGGCTCTCACGAATAAGACGGTCCTTCTATCCTGGTTAATTATTGGTATAGTTCGTCTTTGCATGATCTTTTTTTGACATTGGATAGCCGTTTGGCATTTTTATTGGAAAGGAACTGTCCTTTTGGCTTTCCGCTTTTGATGTTTCCATTAGGGTATGTTGTTTCATCTTTGTGTATCTTTCCCTTTGGTGTCTCTGATGCGAGCTGATATTTTCATCAGATTTTAGTTCCTTCATATTCGTGTTTCTTTCCCTATGGTGCCGGATGGACGGCGTGGTGATCATTACTTTGACTTCTTTTTTACACTCTAATTTTGTGTGCCATAACATTAACATGTTAAAAGAGGATATTTTTTTGCGACGAATATCAAAACTATTTCATCGAGTGTGTTGAAAACATAAGAAATTTCGCAAGTGCAAAGCACGAGTGTAAATTCTGATGTTTCCAATAAACGAGATGGAATAGGTGTGGTATTTATCGTCAGAAGGACGTGTTTTTTAATTTTATACACGACTTTGGCTTAAAAAGTAGACTGGGCTTATACTGTGAAAATAACAAGGTCCTGTTATCTTTCACAGTTCTAACGATGTAAATATATAATTTTATCTGTTTGATAGAGGCATTGATTTCACTGCTATATAAGTATAAAATAAATTTTACCAAGTATATAAAACTTTGGCGTTTAAACTAGTTTGATGGTATATTCCTTTCTTACCCCAAACACCGCTAGGTAGAACTTTGCAAAAAGGTTCATGGTAAACGCCATTCGTGTCAATGTGGCAAACTCTGTCTTGTTTGATAGAGATTGTTCTGTGCCACCAAATGTGATGTGAGGCAGATTCCATGCTGCAGCTAATCTGGCGATAGGCTTGACGGCAGGTGAACAACCTGAAAGGCGGAATGAAGCGATGATAAAATAATTTGATACAAAGTATGATTATTGCAAACACTGATGTCAATCATGTCTGTACATGAGTAAACACCCAACCCTTGTTTATTAGTCAAATATTCAAGTAAACAGTTGAGACTCTCTATACTGTCGGATATTCGATATAATAACACAAGTAATTATAACAACGGTTTTAAAAGGAACGAATACTTAGTCATAATGTAATATGCCTTCTTGTCCTTTGGGATCATTTATTCGATTGTGGAATTTTATGAAAATAATTGAGGATCACTGATGAAGCCTAATTGGCCGAAACTAGCTGCCCCAAAAAAAAACTTGTACGCTCCAAACGTCTCAATTCTATTGTGTCTTCCTTGTTTCCAAGTAATACCCCCTTTTATTGATCATATTTAGCTCAGGATGAGACGGATAATTGAACATATTCAAGAATAATAATTATAAAAAAATATGCTTTGGATATTTGTTGGAATCGTTTAACAAATTTCCACATCCATTACAAAAACATGCCTTCACAAAACATTGTAAACGTAACCGCCGAAAAAAAAATAAAATTTTAATATGAAAAATTGTAATATTTTTCTCGTTTCTGTTCCAAATGTAGATTGTTGGCATTAGTTAGAACCGCCTCGATAATTATTTTAGAGCAGAAATAAGAAAAATCAGGTCTACCCCCTGCAAACCCCAGTTCTACCTTATAAAAGTGGAGTGCAAGGGGTATCAAATTATATAGGTGCGTTTTCGTGATGGTTCGTTTCTTTGATTAACTGAGGTAAATTCTCCTTAATTGTTTAGGATACTACAACTTATTGCGATTCTTTATAGCCGCGGCAGAATCTTTAAAACGTCTTAATATAAGAGAATAAATACTTTGTTTATAACGTGGGTGCACTACACTTGTTTACACACGCCGGTTCTTCTGTTTTCCTTTCTTGAATGCTGATAAACTAAATCATTGAGGCCTCTTCCCCCCCCCCCTAACCCCCCTTTTGTTTTTTCTTCGGAGCTTCAAAGGCTTCGTTTCTTCGCAGATTCTATGTTTTTATTATTTGTATTTGTGTGTTGTTGTACGTCTTGTTCTGTTCATGATAAGAACTGGATATGAGGGGGAGGGGTGGATAGAAAAAAACCGCCCTGAGGGTCACTGTTTGGCACGAGACTTGCCGAGTGATACCTTACAGATATTCCTTGTGACGGAATGTTCTTTCTACCTATCATACACATGTAAGTTTCTTTATTTTGAATACCTATCTGGGTGGATTTTCCTATAATAATGTAACTTCGATTGTCGAGGACCCCCATATTTTGAAGGACAATGTGCAGCACGTTTTGACGCCACAGTACGTGTAACGATGTCAAACTCAACGTCGGTACACGAGACGTCCTATTTATCTAGAACACATCAGACACGTAAAACAATTCTCGATTTTTATCCTATCACTGGGTAGGACACCATTGGTAGGTTAAGAATCTGTATTCCAGGGTGAAGTCAATGATTCCCTTGTCTGGTGTGCAAGACATGCATCACGTGAAGAAGTCCGTGAAATGGAGACACCCCTATACCCCACTGTATATAGAGAAAACGGGGGTTTACGGGGGTATACATTATGTTTCTTATTTATATTCCAAGACATATGTTGAGAGTACTCGTTAGAACCGCCTCAATGAGGCGGTTCTTACGAGCACCCACGACAAATGTTTACTGTATTTATAAGAAAAATATCAGGGATTTTCATTAGAAAAGTAGCCATTTTGGAGATGAGAAACGTGCACTATGTCGCACGGGTGTGTTATCGTAATGGTTCTTATATGTTATTTGTATTTGTGTGTTGTTGCACCTCTTGTTGTGCATTACGATATCACATCCGTGTGGTATAGTGAATTCTTTCAGATCTGTAAATAAGGATAAATTTCGGACGAAAATTTGTGATATTTATCTTATTTCTACTCAAATCATAGGCTGTGGTACTCGGCGTTTCTAACGAGTACCCACTACCTATGCCCTGGAGCAGAATTAATAAAAATAATGTAGAGCCTCATACCACACATTGTTCTCTATATAAAGCAGGCGGTTCTTCTGTGGTGGTTTATTTATGGTGTTGTTTGTTATTTTCTGTGTGTATCACTTGTGTCTTTTTATTTTGGATGGCCGTATGGCCATTTTGTGGGAAAGTAACTGTCCTTATGGCCTTCCTTTGTTTAGGTTTCCATTATGGTCTGGTCGCTTAATGTTTGTGTTTCTTTTCCTTTGGTGTCTTTGATGGGTGGAGTAAGTTAATTGTATCGATTCCTGATCTTTGTTTTACTGCTACTTTATCGGGTTGTTCATTTCACGGAGTTGTACCCGATTATTATGAAACATCACATGAGGAAAAGCAAAAGGACAGTTACTTTCAACCAAAATGGCCAAACGGCTATCAAAAGTAAAAATATAATAGCAAAACATACATGTAAAGACGAACTATAATGGAAATACTTGAGTGTGTGTGTGTGGGGGGGGGGGGGGGCTGGGAATAGTTTAATCTTTTTAACTTGGCCACACCCATCACCCTTGGGTCTGCCGTGGTTTAGACAAATTATTTGCAATATCTCTGACATTACGATAACTCGCCCGTACGACATAGTGCATTTTTCACATCTCCAAAATGGCTACTTTTCTGATCAAAATCCTTCATATTTTTCTTATAAACGAGTACCCACAACCTATGTCTTGGAGCAGAAATAAGAAAAATAATTAATACCCCCGCAAACCCCAGTTTTCTCTATATAAAGTGGGGGTTAGGGGAGGTCTTCATTTCACGGACTTGTTCACGTGATTGAACATAACAAATAAACGACTACAGAGATGAAACAACGAGGGCATGACAGTATGATATAACTGGAATACTGGAGAAAAGAAAAACTGATATAGTCTCCGGTAGGTCCGTTTCTGCCCCTTTTACTTGCATACTGATCCTAGACCCCTCAAAAACGTTCTTTTCTTAAGAGTTGACCACTACTGATCATCACGTGAACAAGTCCGTGAAATGAACACCCCCTTACACCCTACTTTGTATAGAGAAAATTGTGGTTTACGGGGGTAAACATTATTTTTCTTAATTTTACTCAAAGACATAGGTTGTCGGTACTCGTTAGAACCGCCTGAATAATGCGGTTCTAACGAGCACCCACAGCCTTTGTTGGCAGTATAAATAAGAAAAATATCATGGGTTTTCATCCGACAAGTAGTGAAAAAATGCACTATGTCGCACGGGTGTGTTAGCGTATTGTTAAGAAGAACGTATGTATAGAGTTGCGTCCACAAAACCAAGACGATTATCATTACCTGGTCCAATGATGGCATCGATTTTCTCCGAATAGTAAAGTTCGGAAATTAAGGCTCCGAACTTCATTGGTGTACATTCTCTAACGTCGCCTATTTTGATGACAAAATTAAGGTTGGCTCTGTGTTTAACCATAGCCTGTGCCTTTGATATTGCAATATTGATAAGTCCAATAGTTCTGTTAATCATAAAAGGCATTTCCGTGACGGAAGACCTCTCAGTAACGTAAGCAACAGTTACATTTTTACAGCAAGAAGGAGCAGCCTTTATCATAGAAGTAAAATACACTACAAGAACAGTTATGGTGACCGTCACCTTTAAGATAGTTATACAAACCATTCTTTATCAGTTATATGTAGTTTTTCTTTTTACATATGTTTGGTTTGGTCTGGTCGTTAATACACGGTCCGAAAACAAAATCAAATTCACAAGTTCATGAAAACTTAATCACAATAGCAAAGCCAATTTCTTTGAGAACTTTATATATTTCAAAAGTAAGCATAACTTATTTCTGTTTAACTCGTACATAATGGATACTTATTTGAACCACCTGTTTTAATATGTAGTCCTGAGCAGAAATAAGACAAGTTTCGTAGGTAGTGCATCTAAAATTCCAATAGTTAAACATAAAGACAACTGATTTTAGAATATTTGTTTCATCGAACCATGGTATGCACATAAATGATTAAAATAGCCTCCAAAGATATGAGTTATTTAAAACTAAATTTTACACAGCTGTACATCAATAGTTCGAGATATCACATGTCGAATGAATGCATGAGGTGTCGAACGATTCTCAGTTTTCGAAATGAAAACATTAGAAATTAACATTCCAGTACGACTTTATACACTGCTCAAAACAATTAAAGGAGTAAACTTTTAAGCCTGTACACTGCTCAAAACAATTAAAGGAGCACACTTTTAAGCCTGTATAACATCGCCGCTTGGCAATTTTCAAACTCAAGGAAAGACACTATTTTAAAGTGACATCCCTTAACAATGTTCATGCAAACGTCAAGAAGCATGGTTCACGTGCAAAGCAAGAATGTTAGTTACAGCATGGATACCCCTATAAAACTGCTGAAATTCGGTATGGGGAGATCTGTTCAAAATTTGAGTTTGGGTCAGAAGCATGTCAATCGTTCGGTTATGCGTTATGTTGGGCTTCATAGTGACTTCATATGGTGTTAGGCGGTTCTTGGAAGAAGATGAGGTCGCTCAAGCTATCGCTTTGCTTGATAGAGGGTACTCCCAAAGGATCGTTGGTGAACGCTTTGATGTATTGAGGAGTGTTGTTGTCAGAATATGGAGACGCTACCAGGAGACGGACTAGAAGGGCAAGGCCGACACCGCATGACGTCACAAAGGGAAATATAGTGCTACGAAATCGGCAGTTCACGACCAAAAGGCTACAAATCGATTTCCAGCATGCAATTGGTCAAAGGATATCCGATCAAACAATACGTAACAAGTTACATGAAGGTGATGTGCGGCCAGCGTTCGGCAAGAGGGCCTATTTACACCAGGCAACGTCGTGCACGGCGATATGAGTTTGCCCAAGAACATCGGAAGTGGCGATTGCAAGACTTGCGTACAGTTCTGTTCACGGATGAAAGCAGATTTCACCAGAGTGCATGTGATCGGTGTGATCGAGTCTGGAGACGACCCGGAGAACGATACGAGGACTGCAACATTGTGGAAACAGGCATATATAGAGGGGCTCAGTGATGGTATCGGGTGGAATTTCCTATAAAGGCCGAACGGACTTGTACGTGATAAACGGAGGTACATTGACTGCATTACGGTATCGAGATGAAATTCTAGATCCTATTTTGAGGCCTTTTGGTGGGACAATCGGTGACAATTTCATTCTGTTTTTAGGATAATGCGCGCCCCAATACTGCTAGAGTGTGCATGGCTTACCTTAATCGTGAGACTATTGAAGTAATGGACTGGCCGGCACGTTCTCCTGACTTAAACCCAATAGAACATGTGTGGGACATTCTTTACAGACGTATCTCACAGGGCGACCATCCACCATTGACTATTCAAGAACTCAAAAGCATCCTTAGACATGAGTGGAAAACACTAGCTTTACAAACTGTTCAAAATTTGGTTCGTAGCATGTCTCGGCAATGCCAGGAGTGTTGTGCTGCTCAAGGTGGTCATACACATTACTGACAGGAAAAAGTGACTGATTTGCGCATGTCTATGACATTTGAAACAATCTGGCGTAAAGATGGTTATTTCTAATACATTTATGCAAATTCTTCCTTTACAGGTTACAGGTTGTGAACTGGTTGCCAATGTTTGCCGATAAAGTTATTAATCTTTGCGAGTCGTTGTTCCATCATCATTATCGAACATCTTTATACTATGAGGAAATATGTGTTTGCTCCTTTAATTGTTTTGAGCAGTGTATATAAATTCATGAAATGCACCGGATTTATTTAATCATCAACATTTGCTGAATCATCAGCCTGTATAAAATTACAGGTAGAGATTCTACTTTCATTGAAGGCATGCACATATAAATTAATGCATCACATAATCAAAAATATGATATATACGTATTACAGAGACAATTGGGGCTCGTATTTTAGGTCTTTGATGAATAACCGGCCGTGAAAATCTCTACTGATGGTTGGCATCTCGATCTACTGCTTTAGGTGACAAGGTTGAAAGTTCTGACCTGTCCAACCAGTAGCTACATGTAATATGTGTAACCTGAGGGACATATGATATTGTAACGTGTTGTGGGTTCAGTTGAGGCTACGACTCAACTAGCTGTCTCAGGGAAATTAATATTAAAAGGACGAATAGTGCGCCAGATACTTTTGGCATTATACAGAACTTTCAAAGGGCTCCTTTGCCTGCTATCTGGAAACTTAAAACTTCAAGAAAACGATTGCTAGACCTTTTGAATCATCATAATCACATTGCGTAGCATAATGAAATCATGGACTCCCGCTAATATACACAGGTTGAGTCCATTGTTAGCTCACCTGGAACTTTGCTCCGGTTCAGCTTAATATGCTGTGGCCTGTTGTCCGTCCGTCCGTCGTCCGTCTGTCCGTTAACTTTTCACATTTTCGACATCTCCTCCAGAACCACAAGCTGGATTGAGCTAATAATAATTTAGGAGGCACTGGAGCAACATGGACACTCGATTTGCTAAAATCGTTCCGTTCCGATATCAAAGCTGGTCGCCTTGGTGGCAATTTTGAAGTTCTTCAAATGAAAGTGGGATCGAGCGAAAACTTGATGGAAGGCATCGGACGCGGTTGGAGGTGGGGGGCATGGAGATTCAGATTTGCTAAAGCCGTTCCGTTCCGATATCAGAGGTGATTGCCATATTGAAATTCTTCAAACATTATCTCCGTCCAAACCGTAAGGGAATTGTGCTGACACTTAGTATTGATGTCTCCGGATGACATAGAGATTCAGATGTGCTAAGGTCGTTCAGTTCCGATATCCAAGATCTGCGCCCGAACCAAAAGTCAGACTGAGCTAAAACTTGACGGGAGGCATCGGGGCTACATAGAGATTCAGTTTGCCTAAAATATTTCCGTTCCGATGACCAAGATGGCTGCCATCACGGTCATCTTTAAATTCTTCAAACGACTTGTCTTCCTGAACCAAAGGTCAGATCAAGCAAAAACTATATTTGGGTGGGACCGGTACGACAAGGAGATTCAGGTACATTTGCTGAAATTAATTCATTCCCATATCACAAATCATGAACTTCTTCAAACGATACTTCCTCTCCGATCCAAAGTTCGGATCGAGCTGAAACATAATTGGAGGCATCATTCAAATTTGCTAAAATCGTTCCGTTCAGATATCCAAGATGACCGCCATTTTGATTTTCTTCAAACAAGGTCTACTTCCGAACCAATGATCGGATTGAGATGGAAATTGAAGGAAAGTATCAGTGGGACATGGAGATTCAGTATTGCTTAAACAATTTCGTTCCGATATTTTAGATTTCCACCATGGCGGCGAAAGTGAAATTCTTTAAAGGCTATCTCCTCCCGAGATGATGATTCAGAGGCCCTTAAATTCATCCGATTCAGATATCCAAGATGGTTGCCAGGGTGGCGAACTTGCAATTATTGAAACAACATCTCCACTTGAAATGAAATTGGGATTGAGCTGAAACTTGATGGGAGTCATCGAGCGACATTAAGAATCAGATTTGCTAAATTTATTATGTTCGGTTCTCAAGTTGGTTGCCATGGTGGCCATCTTGAAAATCATCAAATCACATCAAGTCGAATTGAAAAAAAATTGATGAGAAGCATTGAGGCGACATGGAGATTCAGAAAAAATCTGCGGACCTTTGATGAGGCCTAAATGGCCGACTTTTTAAGAATCTTATATGGGTGTGAGGGGTGGATTGAAAAATCCGTCCCAAGGGACACTGTCCGGCATCACGAGGCTTGCCGAGTGATGCCGGACAGTGATCCCGAGGGACGGATTATTCTATCCACCCCTCACACCCATATAGGATTCTTTTTCTTGCATACCTTCCATTTCTCAGAAGTCTCCGTGGTGCAGTGGTTACGCTACTCGCCTTGTAAACCAGGGATCGCAGGATCGATCCCGGGCTTCTCCAGACTTTCGGATGAGTCTTTAAACCGAGGTCCCGTCTCCGTATGACCTTAGCTGTTGGTGGAACGTAAAACTAAAACTCACTCACTCACTCACTTTCCAATTTCTATTGCGAATTTATAATGCTGTTGTCACTTCGGTTACCGGCGTCCGCCATTTTGTGATGATACAACAGGAATGTTTAGTGACGTCACGCATGACGCCGCCGCGCATGAGGTTGTAATCAACCAGTGCATTTATCAAACATGCGATTATATTCGATTTGGGGTCGGAACACCAGGGTCAGAGCATAAATTTCTATCCCAGGGTAAAATCACGGATTTCCTTGTCTGGTGTGCAAGAATAGCTCGTCTGGCCCAGAACAATTTGTACACTCTACATTTTTAGTTCTGTTCTGAAGTACCTGCTTCCAGGGGATATCCCTTTTATAAAACATGTTTGTTAGAACCATTTGTGTTCTGATATCTCAAATGGCTTCCACGATGGCCATCTTGAAAATCTTCAGACCACATCTGCTACTGAATGGCCTTCACATTGAGTTGTATTTGGTTCTCTCTAGATCATTGGAGCAAGGAACTTTACCCCCAGATTGGTTGAAAGCCAACGTCTCAACAATTTTCAAGAAGGGAGACAAGCCAAGCCCATCAAACTACAGGACCATATCCATAACATGTATTTTGTGAAAGTTATTTGAACACATTGTTGCGTCCAATGTAGTGAGACATCTGGATGAAAACCAGATCCTTTGTGACCTCCAGCATAGTTTTCGATCAAAAAGATCCAGTGAGACTCAACTCACAAAGCTCATTGAAGAAATACAGATATACCTGCAAGATGGATAACAGACTGATGTTATACTGCGGGACTTTAGCAAATTTTTCAAAAAGGTAATCATGAAAAGCTTACCCACAAACTTCACAGTTACGGAATCCGAGGTACAACCTTATCCTGGATTAAAGCATTCCTTAATGGCCGGTCACAGACTGTGGTCCTGAACAGGGATTGTTCCGAGGAGGTACCAGTCATGTCAGGAGACCCTCAGTGATCAGTCCCCGGGCCAATTCTCTTATTGGTCTACATAACAAGGTTAAACAACAGGTAAGACGCTATGCTGACCATACAGCAGCTTACCTTGCCATCAAAAAGCAAGCTGAGCCTGAGCAGTTCAAAGATGATCTAAACATTCTCCAGGACTGGGAGCTTACATGGGACATAGAATTTAACCCTAGCAAATGTCAGGTCAAAAGTGTCACCAGATCAAGGTCACCTATCCCCACAATGTACACATTGCATGGCGTAATACTTGAGGTCGTGGCAAGTACCTTATATCTAGGTGCTGACATCAAATAACCTTTCCTGGAAATCCCAGGTCACCAGAGTTACCAATAATGCCAATAAATCACTTGGTTACTTAAGGCGTAATATTAAGGCTAAGACCCAGACCTCAGAGAAAAAGCATACGAGGCCATCGTCAGACCCAATCTGGAGTATGCTGCTCAAGTCTGGGATCCTGACACAAAGGAAGGCATTCAAAGCTAGAGCGTGTACAGAGACGAACGTATCCTCGGGGATTATTCTCCCTATTCCTGTGTTACTGACATGATAGGAAAACTCGGCCGGCGTGCACATGAGCAGCGGCGTGCTGATTCAAGTCTGGTCCTGTTTTTCAAGACAATGCATGGCTATGTAGCTGTACCTTTCCCTTCATATGTCACCACTCAACTGTGTTTCAAGTAGATATCACTCAATGGATTTCAGACATTTATTCGAACGAACGGACTACTACAAGTACTCATTTTACCCACTAGCGGTCGTTCAGTGGAACAATCTTCCCGCTTCTATTGGCACCCTGACAAATCTGGACTGCTTCAAACAGGCCACGTAAAACCCTTAATTACCAGACCATCTGTTTTTATCATCAGTTTCCTTTTCTGTATAATTCACTAACACTTTACACTTTTAATTCATTCTCACTATCTACTGTGTCTTATATTATTTTACTTTTACGCATGTTTCGGGGATAATCTGCCCGTGATACTGAGCTGAGGGTGCATGTCGTATAGATAGATAGATAGATAGATAGATAGATAGATAGATAGATAGATAGATAGATAGATAGATAGATAGATAGATAAGAAGCATACATTCTTGCATATATTCTTTATGTAGTTTAAACTTGAGCTCAGTATCTTTATATTTGCAAAGAAATAAGTATGTAAGTATGACAACCCAATCTAATTCTGATTGTAAAAAGTATTTGGCGCTGAGTGGAACTTTTCACAAAACATTTGGCGGCGAAAGGTTAATACATAATTGACGTAATGGGTCCCATACGCGCGGAACGTAGGCTAGTCAGTATCCGGAGCAAGAATAGACATGTGGAAAACGAACTGATCATTTGCAGCAGAATAATGATGATATATGTGTTTAGTGATAAGCGCTAACTGGTCTTATTCTATAATACAATATGATTTAAAAAAATAGCCCTTAACAAGTTGGACTTTGTGAAAGATATCTGTTTTGTGATGAACATTAATTTTTAACAGAAAATTAAATGCGAAAATATTCCATGGTATATATAATATTTCGGGTCTGATGCCACGTGTTTTTGTCTCGGCTTAGCCGAAGATACGAATTATTACGTATAACTTGAAAATGCCAATCTGTTTTGTGAAAGCTGAAATAATTACTCCAAATGACCTTTTGTTTTCGCTAACTTACCACGGATGGAAGGAATCACACAGTAAAAACAGGGCAAACTCCGGACTCCCTGTTCATCGACTGACCTTAGTTCCGAGTAGTGCACCCAAATATGGAATTCAAAGAATATATTTCACATACGAAGGCAAGTCAATAAGTAACCAGCCTATCCCATTCCAAATGACCGAGACAACAAAGATTTTTATGCCTTGTTTCAACACAGATTTTAGGCATGAGGGCAAAGTTGCACCCTTATCGCATCTTACACTCATAAGATATTGGACGTCAAACATGGCTAGCGATGCAAAAGCAAGCTTTTCGTCAAACGTTGTGTAAGACGCTCTAATTCGGTACTTGTAATTGAAAGAAAAGACAGGCCAGGAAATACATTGCGAGTTGACCAATTTGTATGGGTCTTCTGCACCATCGTATGCACAAGATAAATTCTGTGTCGGGGAATTCAAACGCGGTTAAAACGTCTTTAGAAGACGAAACCAGGTCTAGACATCCATCAGACGCCACCGATGAAGACATGTGTAACAAGTACGGGAACTGGTGTACTCTGATAGGTGAATTGAGGTGGAAGAAAAAGCAAATGCATTACACTTCACATGGTAGCGTTTCAACAATTTTACCTGATCGTTTGGGTATGCGCAAGCACTCAGTCCGTTGGGTCCATCAATCCGTTCGCGACGAGCAAATGGCAACCAGAGTAACAGTATGCATCGAATTGTTGAAGCGGTTTAGGTCAAAGTAATATTTTTTTCTATCACGTCAGGTGACTATAGATGAGACCTGTGTCCATTATTATGAGCCAGAGAATAAACCGCAGAGTCGTCAGTGGGTAGGGCCGGGGTCTCCGAGGCAAAACAAGTTTAAAACGCAACCCTGTGCTGGCAAGGTGATGACTGTATTTTTGGACGCACAAGGCGTTGTTATGTTGGACTTCTCAAAGTAGTCTTCGTATAAGACTATCTCCTCTCAAATCGCCCATCCTTCGAAGTAGTCTTCGTATAAGACTATCTCCTCTCAAATCGCACATCCTTCGAAAATAGTAGTCTTCGTATAAGACTATCTCCTCTCAAATCGCCCATCCTTCGAAAATACACTAATCCGTGGAAAAGAAGTGGAATGTATCCCAGTATTTCTAAGTGCAATGCCAAGAGGTGCAGATGTTGTTCGCATTTAAGCACTGCGTCTACCGTTACTTCATCTGTAAACGGTAGACGCTTCTCTGTAGTTAACATGTCTGATTTGACATGACAGTCTACAGATTTAATTTATCTAATTACTTGACGTGCTACAAACTGTAATATGCAGTACGTCGGTCAAACTAACCGCATGCTTAAAACTAGATTGAACGAGCATTATCGTAGAATGAGTAAGCCTAAGAAAACTGACACTTTCTTGTACCGTCACTTTCGACGTACAGGTCATTCTGTAAATAACATTGTTATACAACCAGTGGAAAAACTTTATTACGATGCAAATTCTACATCTAGATTCAAAATAATCAAAAGACATGAAGCTGAACTGAAATGGATTAAATTTTTACAGACCCCTTTTCCACTGGGATTTAATGACAACATTTATCATGAAAGTAATATTTCCAGAATGCTGGACTTTGATATTTTCTCACTCCTGGAATGTCGAAAACGCAGAACTAGATATCACGGCACCAGGAAAAATGGTAACTTTAAACGTAAAACACGTGCGTTTAAACGAAACAATACTAGACTGAAGTGACTGTCAATTATATTATTAAATCATGGACGCCACTCTATGCTTTCATTTTTAAGTTAATTACCCGTTTCTGTTTTACGTCTTCTGGACACCGAGGCGAATAAATTCTACGATAGTTCTCATCAGTTATATGATGCGGCTCTCTTAACTAGAGGCTATACTCAGCATACTCTGCGTCCTTACATTGATTCTGAAATTAATCATAAACGCCATTTCTTCAAAATATCCTTCATTAATAAGGGTATGGATTTTATAGATTTGCCCAGTATCTTCCGTGAGAGATCGGTGCTTTCTTCCATTCCTGCTTATTTTCAAAATACTGAAACACCTATAATTTGCTATAAATATAACAAACCTGTTAGATCTATCATTTTTAATTTCAATAAACTTGTTTCAGATCTTGATATTGATACTAATACTCCTGATTCATGTGATTGTAAAAACTCAAAGTATTGCTATCCTGCTGCTGGTCATGTAATTACTGGCAATTTGAAAATTATTCCTGATTCTAGGATAAGGAATATAATTTCTAAAGGACCGAAATATCGGTTTCCTTCTGAAATTGATTTCAGTAAATGTAGAGATGAAATCGCTGCTTCCTTGAATGAATTCGGTAATCGATGGTGTAAGCGAGAGTATGTTGAGCATAAAGCCCTTAAGGACTGGAAACTTAGCATTTTAAAACTAGTAAATAAACGCATTTCTTTCTATTCTCAAAATACTAACTTATTACCTCCTAAGCCCAAGACGTCTTTACGTCATCTTAAACTAGGTATTCAAGAATTTCATAAGAAGTTTGTTTTGGCCCCTGCAGACAAGGCCGCTAACAACGTCGTCGTTGTGTGACGGCTCCACTATGTTAACACGCTTAAGCAGGAGCTTGGTGGTACTATGGCCTATGAACTTCAGCCTTTAGCTGAAGAGAGAGCTATAGTAGATAAACATGTTTGTCTTTCAGCCACCAAGTTTGCTGTGTGTGTTAACGAAGGCCAAGACAAGCTTCCTACGCTATACTGGTTACCAAAACTTCATAAAAAACCTTACAAAGCACGGTTTATTGCAAATTCTAGCTCTTGCACTACCACTGAACTTTCTAAATTATTAACTTCCTGTCTTACTGCTATTTAAACGCATGTAATTAAATATTGTGATAAAGTCTTTGAAAGATCAGGAAGAAATCTGTTTTGGTCTATAAAAAATTCGAATGAGGTTTTAAATAAATTGAAATCTAGACATGTTCGTGCTTCTAGTCTGTCTACCTACGATTTTTCCACTCTTTACACTACACATCCTCATAATCTTATAAAAGAAAAGCTTAATGATTTAATTGAATGGACTTTTCACAGAGAAGATTCTCTCTATCTTGCATGTAATGTCAGAAATGCATTTTTCACTTCTAAAGAGCATAAGAATTATACACTTTGGTCATGTCAGAAAGTGTGTGATGCCCTCACCTTTCTACTTGACAATATTTATATTAGATTCGGTACCAAGTTATTTAGACAAATTGTGGGTATTCCGATGGGTACTAATTGCGCACCTCTTGTGGCTGATCTGTTCTTGTATTGTTATGAAAGAGACTTCATTTTGTCGCTTTCCATTGATAACCAATCTGAAATTATTGAAGCTTTTAGCTCTACTTCTAGATATTTAGATGATTTATTAAATATTGATAATACCTATTTTGATGGTTTGATCAGTCAGATTTACCCACTAGAACTTCAGTTAAATAAAGCAAATTCTTCTGATACCGAGGCCCCGTTTTTGGATTTACATCTGTCTATTGTAGATGGATTTGTTTCGTGCAAAATTTATGATAAACGCGATGACTTTGATTTTGAGATTGTAAATTTTCCTTTTTGGGATGGTGATGTTCCTCGTGCGCCATCCTATGGCGTTTATATTTCGCAATTAATTCGATTTGCTAGAGTGTGTAGTCATGTAACTGACTTCAACACTCGTAATAAATTATTAACGGCTAAACTCCTTATTCAGGGTTATCGGTACCATAAACTACGCAAAGCCTTTTCAAAATTTTTATAGACGCCATTCTGATTTAATTTCAAAATTCAATATTGGACTTAAATCTCTTCTGCAACAAGGTCTATCGGAACCCGAATTTTATGGTGACTTAGCATATAAATTCAGAAAAATATATAACCGCAATGACTTCAGCACCCAATTTCGTAAAATCATTCTTCGATATAAAAAGATTGGGTACAACATGGATATTATACGACAGACTGCATGCATGGTAGTTAACCCAATCACGGTTGGCAACTTTGCTTCCCTCTTTAATTGCACACCGGTGGGTCAGGCCTCAGATTCTATGACGGCTCCAACGTAAAGGCTTATTGAAAATTAGAGAGATAATGTCGGTTGGTGCCTGATGCTCTGTCTCTGGTCGGGCTCATCGGAGTCTAACTGTTGGTTTTCTTTTGCTCCAGCATTTCAGTGGTTTCTTGCTGTCGAGTCCTCACCGTTGTCTCGCCTCTGTGGTTCTTTGATTTTTGTGTTCACGGAGATGTTGCACTGATGAGTTAGGAGGCCTTCATGTGGACTGAACAAATTATTTGTCTAAATCGCGACGGAAGTAAGGGCGAGGATTGTGGCCATGTAAAATCGATTTAAGCCCCCCCCCCCCCCCCCCAGTGGAAATCTTCCACTGACCGTTCCAAGGCGGCTCTTCTGTGGCGATTTATTTATGTTGTTGTTTGTTACTTACTGTGTGTATCACTTGTGTCTTTTAATTTTGGATGGCCATATGGCCATTTTGTGGGAAAGTAACTGTCCTTATGGCCTTCCTTTGTTTAGGTTTCCATTATGGTCTGGTCGCTTAATGTTTGTATTTCTTTCCCTTTGGTGTCTTTTATGGGTGGAGTAAGTTAATTGTATCAATTCCTGATCTTTGTTTTACTTCTACTTTGCATATCAGGGCTGTTTTGTTTGTGCCGTGTGGCGGCTGTAAAAGGTCTCCCCGTACATGCATTTAATGCTCTTATTTTTCCAATCCTCAGGGATTGCTTATACAATTGCTTTTCACTGTTCCATCAATTGACATCCTTTAGATACCTGTTGAAGGTCATTATTAAACCGATGTACTTTCCTCGTTGTATAACAACTGCTTGTTTGACATCCCTGTAGTTTAAGTAGACTAGGATGTTTTGTGGGCTTTTGTTGTACCTTCCTTCTATTCGAAGGAATCTTCTTCAGTAATTTTATATGCTGTTTTATTTATTTATTTAATAACCGGTATGAACATCGCTTTAGTATGGCGGTATCACAACCTTACTTACCAAAATGAGTATTACAAATACATTTAAAATATCAATATCACCCCTTAGATTACACTCTGCTTCTTCTGTACGGATTCCCCATTCTATTAAGAACTTTAATACTATGTTGCCTTCGGTATTGGTTAGACCCTTAAATTTGTCTTCTGTAACTTCAGTTAATCTCAAAGGAGCAGGCAATACCAATGTTTTTGGGAGTAGTCTTCGTATAAGACTATCTCCTCTCAAATCGCCTATCCTTCGAAAATACACTAATCCGTGGAAAAGAAGTGGAATGTATCCCAGTATTTCTAAGTGCAATGCCAAGAGGTGCAGATGTTGTTCGCATTTAAGCACTGCGTCTACCGTTACTTCATCTGTAAACGGTAGACGCTTCTCTGTAGTTAACATGTCTGATTTGACATGACAGTCTACAGATTTAATTTATCTAATTACTTGACGTGCTACAAACTGTAATATGCAGTACGTCGGTCAAACTAACCGCATGCTTAAAACTAGATTGAACGAGCATTATCGTAGAATGAGTAAGCCTAAGAAAACTGACACTTTCTTGTACCGTCACTTTCGACGTACAGGTCATTCTGTAAATAACATTGTTATACAACCAGTGGAAAAACTTTATTACGATGCAAATTCTACATCTAGATTCAAAATAATCAAAAGACATGAAGCTGAACTGAAATGGATTAAATTTTTACAGACCCCTTTTCCACTGGGATTTAATGACAACATTTATCATGAAGGTAATATTTCCAGAATGCCGGACTTTGATATTTTCTCACTCCTGGAATGTCGAAAACGCAGAACTAGATCTCACGGCACCAGGAAAAATGGTAACTTTAAACGTAAAACACGTGCGTTTAAACGAAACAATACTAGACTGAAGTGACTGTCAATTATATTATTAAATCATGGACGCCACTCTATGCTTTCATTTTTAAGTTCATTACCCGTTTCTGTTTTACGTCTTCTGGACACCGAGGCGAATAAATTCTATGGATAGTTCTCATCAGTTATATGATGCGACTCTCTTAACTAGAGGCTATACTCAGCATACTCTCCGTCCTTACATTGATTCTGAAATTAATCATAAACGCCATTTCTTCAAAATATCCTTCATTAATAAGGGTATGCATTTTATAGATTTGCCCAGTATCTTCCGTGAGAGATCGGTGCTTTCTTCCATTCCTGCTTATTTTCAAAATACTGAAACACCTATAATTTGCTATAAATATAACAAAGTAGAAGTAAAACAAAGATCAGGAATTGATACAATTAACTTACTCCATCCATAAAAGACACCAAAGGGAAAGAAATACAAACATTAAGCGACCAGACCATAATGGAAACCTAAACCAAGGAAGGCCATATGGACAGTTACTTTCCCACAAAATGGCCATATGGCCATCCAAAATTAAAAGACACAAGTGATACACACAGTAAGTAACATACAACAACATAAATAAATCGCCACAGAAGAGCCGCCTTGGAACGGTCAGTGGAAGATTTCCACTGGGGGGCTTAAATCGATTTTACGTGGCCACAATCCTCGCCCTGTTAGATCTATCATTTTTAATTTCAATAAACTTGTTTCAGATCTTGATATTGATACTAATACTCCTGATTCATGTGATTGTAAAAACTCAAAGTATTGCTATCCTGCTGCTGGTCATGTAATTACTGGCAATTTGAAAATTATTCCTGATTCTAGGATAAGGAATATAATTTCTAAAGGACCGAAATATCGGTTTCCTTCTAAAATTGATTTCAGTAAATGTAGAGATGAAATCGCTGCTTCCTTGAATGAATTCGGTAATCGAAGGTGTAAGCGAGAGTATGTTGAGCATAAAGCCCTTAAGGACTGGAAACTTAGCATTTTAAAACTAGTAAATAAACGCATTTCTTTCTATTCTCAAAATACTAACTTATTACCTCCTAAGCCCAAGACGTCTTTACGTCATCTTAAACTAGGTATTCAAGAATTTCATAAGAAGTTTGTTTTGGCCCCTGCAGACAAGGCCGCTAACAACGTCGTCGTTGTGTGACGGCTCCACTATGTTAACACGCTTAAGCAGGAGCTTGGTGGTACTATGGCCTATGAACTTCAGCCTTTAGCTGAAGAGAGAGCTATAGTAGATAAACATGTTTGTCTTTCAGCCACCAAGTTTGCTGTGTGTGTTAACGAAGGCCAAGACAAGCTTCCTACGCTATACTGGTTACCAAAACTTCATAAAAAACCTTACAAAGCACGGTTTATTGCAAATTCTAGCTCTTGCACTACCACTGAACTTTCTAAATTATTAACTTCCTGTCTTCTGCTATTAAAACGCATGTAATTAAATATTGTGATAAAGTCTTTGAAAGATCAGGAAGAAATCTGTTTTGGTCTATAAAAAATTCGATTGAGGTTTTAAATAAATTGAAATCTAGACATTTTCGTGCTTCTAGTCTGTCTACCTACGATTTTTCCACTCTTTACACTACACTTCCTCATAATCTTATAAAAGAAAAGCTTAGTGATTTAATTGAATGGACTTTTCACAGAGAAGATTCTCTCTATCTTGCATGTAATGTCAGAAATGCATTTTTCACTTCTAAAGAGCATAAGAATTATACACTTTGGTCATGTCAGAAAGTGTGTGATGCCCTCACCTTTCTACTTGACAATATTTATATTAGATTTGGTACCAAGTTATTTAGACAAATTGTGGGTATTCCGATGGGTACTAATTGCGCACCTCTTGTGGCTGATCTGTTCTTGTATTGTTATGAAAGAGACTTCATTTTGTCGCTTTCCATTGATAACCAATCTGAAATTATTGAAGCTTTTAGCTCTACTTCTAGATATTTAGATGATTTATTAAATATTGATAATACCTATTTTGATGGTTTGATCAGTCAGATTTACCCCCTAGAACTTCAGTTAAATAAAGCAAATTCTTCTGATACCGAGGCCCCGTTTTTGGATTTACATCTGTCTATTGTAGATGGATTTGTTTCGTGCAAAATTTATGATAAACGCGATGACTTTGATTTTGAGATTGTAAATTTTCCTTTTTTGGATGGTGATGTTCCTCGTGCGCCATCCTATGGCGTTTATATTTCGCAATTAATTATAGCCCCGCTTTGAAAAAGTGGGGCTATATTCGATTTGCCATGTCCTTCTGTCATTCCGTAATTCCGTGATTCCGTTAATTTGTGTTGGCTCCATAACTTTGTATCTGCTTAACATATTTTCATGAAACTTCACACAAATGTTAAACACCATAAGACAATGTGCAGAGCGAAGGAATTATAACTGTGGATTGCCTACTTTTGGAGTTATTGCCCTTTGAACATTTTCCGTAATTCCGTAATTCGTAATTCCGTGATTCCGTTAATTTGTGTTGGCTCCATAACTTTGTATCTGCTTAACATATTTTCATGAAACTTCACGAAAATGTTAAACACCATAAGACAATGTGCAGAGCGAAGGAATTATAACTGTGGATTGCCTACTTTTGGAGTTTTTGCCCTTTGAACATTGAAAAATGGCAATTTTAATTGTGTCCGCTTCATAACTCGAAAACCGTTTGAGATATTTTTAGGAAACTTCACACAAATGTTAAGCACTATGAGACGATGTGCAGAGCGCAGGAACCATAACTCTGCATTGCTTATTTTTGGAGTTATTGCCCTTTGAACATTGAAAAATGGCAATTTTAACAGTGTCCGCTTCATAACTCGAAAACCGTTTGAGATAATTTCATGAAACTGCACACAAATGTTAAGCACTATGAGACAATGTGCAGAGCGCAAGAACCATAACTCTGGTTTTCGTATTTTCTGTGTGTCTGTCTGTGTGTCTGTCTGTGTCTGTTAACAATTTTCGTGTCCGCTCCATAACTTTAAAACCCATTCACATATTTTCATGAAACTTCACACAAACATTAAACACCATGAGATGGTGTGCAGAGTGCAGGAACCATAACTCTGGATTGCCTAATTTTTGAGTTATTTCCCTTTGAATATTGAAAAATATCAATTTTAGCCGTCTTTGCTCGATAACTCAAAAACCGTTTGAGATAATTTTATGAAACTTCACACAAATGTAAAGCACCATATTACGTGTGCAGAGCGCAGGAACCCAAACTCTGGATTGTCTACTTTTTCAGTTATAGGCTTTTGAATATTAAAAAATGGCAATTTTAACTATGTCCGCTCCATAACCGTTTCTGATATTTTCATTAAACTTCAAATAAATGAAAAGCACCTTGAGATGATGTGCAGAGTGCAGGAACCATAACTCTGGTTTGCCTACTTTAGGAGTTATTGCCCTTTGAACATTTAAAAAGGCAATTTTGACTGTGTCGGCTCCATAACTCACAAACCATTTGAGATATTTTCATGACACTTCACACAAGTGTAAAGCACCATGAGACAATGTGCAGAGCGCAGGAACCCTGACTCTGATTTGCCTACTTTAGGAGTTATTACCCTTTGAACATTGAAAAATGGAAGATGAAATTTAGTATAAACATGGACATTCTGGTAATGTATCATGCTCATTGAAATGAGGGACAAGGGCTCACAACTCTTAGAGTTTTTCCAGATAATGTAAAATTTTCAACAGTTATTTCTTGTTCATAACTGTTTTCTCTGCAGCTTAAATAACTTTCTTCTCTGACAGCGCTGAAGCGGGGCTATAGTCAGATCCTCTGACAGCTCTAGTTCGATTTGCTAGAGTGTGTAGTCATGTAACTGACTTCAACACTCGTAATTAATTATTAACGGCTAAACTCCTTAATCAGGGTTATCGGTACCATAAACTACGCAAAGCCTTTTCAAAATTTTATAGACGCCATTCTGATTTAATTTCAAAATTCAATATTGGACTTAAATCTCTTCTGCAACAAGGTCTATCGGAACCCGAATTTTATGGTGACTTAGCATATAAATTCAGAAAAATATATAACCGCAATGACTTCAGCACCCAATTTCCTAAAATCATTCTTCGATATAAAAAGATTGGGTACAACATGGATATTATACGACAGACTGCATGCATGGTAGTTAACCAAATCACGGTTGGCAACTTTGCTTCCCTCTTTAATTGCACGCCGGTGGGTCAGGCCTCAGATTCTATGACGGCTCCAACGTAAAGGCTTATTGAAAATTAGAGAGATAATGTCGGTTGGTGCCTGATGCTCTGTCTCTGGTCGGGCTCATCGGAGTCTAACTGTTGGTTTTCTTTTGCTCCAGCATTTCAGTGGTTTCTTGCTGTCGAGTCCTCACCGTTGTCTCACCTCTGTGGTTCTTTGATTTTTGTGTTCACGGAGATGTTGCACTGATGAGTTAGGAGGCCTTCATGCGGAGTGAACAAATTATTTGTCTAAATCGCGACGTAAGTGGGGGCGAGGATTGTGGCCACGTGGAATCGATTTGGGCCCCCAGTGGAAATCTTCCACTGACCGTTCCAAGGCGGCTCTTCTGTGGCGATTTATTTATGTTGTTGTTTGTTACTTACTGTGTGTATCACTTGTGTCTTTTGGTTTTGGATGGCCATATAGCCATTTTGTGGGAAAGTAACTGTCCTTATGGCCTTCTTTTGTTTAGGTTTCCATTATGGTCTGGTCGCTTGATGTTTGTGTTTCTTTCCCTTTGGTGTGTTTTATGGGTGGGTGGGTTGATTGTATCAATTCCTGATCTTTGTTTTACTTCTACTTTAAATATAACGATTGCATTGGAAAAGTAGGACCGGATACAGGGAAATATTTCCTTAGAGGAGATAAAGCTTTCTACAAGGCCAGAGGTGATTGTCATTTAAAATTCATTGCAAAATCGTGGCATTTCTTCGTATGGTATTATTTTCGCAATGTGATCAACACTTGGGGCATAGGTTACAGTTCGTTAGAAATGGAACCCTAAAGCTTTTCCAAAATATTCTTGCTGGTTGATGTATGTTTATAAATGGGAGACATTTGTTTTCTCGTTTAATTTATGCATTGCTTACTTGAACTGGCATAGCATAGAACTCCAAGCCCAACCTTGGCTTTCTTAATGATTTCTCGGTCAGTAAACAAAGCGCTATGCGTTTATCAGTGAAAGTGAGGACGCAATTTGCTTGTGAATTGTAATTTCATCCCATTACAATCAGTGTGCGCGACATCAAACGAAAGAAAGATAAAAAGCAACAAGAGGGCCATTATGGCCCAGGATCGCTTACCCGATCCGTATTGTACAAATTAAAATGGAAGGGTATATAAGATGGAGTGGATGTTTTGAGCAGTGTTGGTTGATAGTTTCCCCAGGAACATTTCTGTGGTATTATTCCAATATAATTCTAGCTATTTAGGAGTAGAAGTCATTTCAAGGGTTATCTGCTTTTGTTCTGGAAGCTATCATGTCCAGTTGAGTAAAAGAATTTTGAGCAACTTTGTCAGAGGGCCATCCATGGAACATTCTCTTTTTGGTGTCTTTCAAAAGTGTCCCTTGGAAAATACAGAATTGCCATTAATGTCACTAATTGTGAACATTCAAGGTTCTAATACATCAGACGGATATGAACCGACTCAGTCTAGCAACTTGCAATACCTCATATTGGCAAGAGGGGGTTGGGAGAGTTGGCAGGAGAAGCTAGACCTATGAGTCGATGGTTCTCTTTGAGAATACAGAGCTGACTTGTATGTCAATATCTGAACACCTTGGAGGGTCAGATCCTAGAACACCAGGCAGAGATGAGCACCGGCTCAGTTTAATTTACAATGCATTGTGGTGACATGGGATGGTGGCGCGGACTTGGCATCAGAAGCTAGACGTCTTAGTCGGTGGCTCCCTTTGACAATACAGTGCTGACTTAAATGAAGTTATCTGGGTATCTTGCGAACATTGACGGTCAGGTCCTAGTGCACCAGAGGGAGATGAACCGGGTTTAGTCTTACTTACAATGCTTCGTGGTGACAAAGAGTGGTTCCTAGTACTGATGTTCAAACCACTTTTACCCAGTACTAAGCCAGTCTGATGACATCCCATACACTCTGCAGACGTCTCATTTAAATTGTTACTACTCTATTAAAATACCCCCACCTGACCAATATATTGTCAAAATGATCATTCTGAGCAAGCTTGATGATGGTCGGACCAAACATGTGGCCTCGAGAGCGTTCACACGTTTTGTCTATATTTTGAACTGCTGACTTTCTTTTTAGCTCACCTGGGCCGAAGGCTCCAGGGGAGCTTTTAGTATAACTGGTCATCCGCCGTCCGTCGTCTGTCCGTCACCACCTTTACCAGTTATATCTCTGCAGCCTGCAGGCTGATCTCAATCATTTTTTATCTGTAGCATGCCTTGGGTGGGGCAACGAAGAATTTAGCTTTTTATAAAAATTGAAAGAAAACTTTGGCTGCTATGGCAATCCCAATTTCCCATAGACTTACAATGGGAAAATGCTTGTCATCACCGTAGCACCTTCAGTTTTGATCGGATCTTTCTGAAACTTATATGTTGGGTGGCTGAGGATAAAATCTCGGATGAGTTCGAAATCCGGCCAAGTCAGCCCATTAATCATAGAGTTTCGTCCCTTTGATTGTTGAAAATGCCGATTTTTGACCTTGTCATAACAATAGCCCCTTCAGTTTTGATCGGATCTTTATGAAACTTATATGTAAGGTGACTGGGATAAAACCTCGGAAGAGTTCGAAAACCGGCCAAGTCGGCCTATTTATCATAGAGTTACGTCCCTTTGATTGCTGAAAATGCAGATATTTGGCCTTGTCATCACCGTAGCCCCTTCAGTTTTATTCGGATCTTTCCTTAACTTATATGTAAGGTGACTGGGGATAAAAACTCGGAGGAGTTCGAAAACCGGCCAAGTCGGCCCATTTATCATAGAGTAACTTCCCTTTGATTGCTGAAAATGCCGATTTTTGACCTTGTCATCACCGTAGCCCCTTCAGTTTTGACTGTATCTTTCTGAAACTTATATGAAAGGAAGCTGGAGATAAAACCTCGGATGAGTTCGAAAAGCGGCTTAGTAGGTCCATTTATTATGGAGTTAGGTCCCTTTGATTGCTGAAAATGCCG
Organism: Lucinisca nassula; assembly: GCA_963580285.1. Classification (NCBI taxonomy): domain Eukaryota; kingdom Metazoa; phylum Mollusca; class Bivalvia; order Lucinida; family Lucinidae; genus Lucinisca; species Lucinisca nassula. Next base: position 80,370,942 of record OY757010.1, read on the forward strand.
CTTTTGGAACTTGTCATCACAAAAGCCCCTTCAGTTTTGATTGGATCTTTCTGAAACTTATATGTAAGGTGACTGGGGATAAAACCTCTGATGAGTTCGAAAACCGGCCAGGTCGGCTTACTTATCATATTGTTATGTCCCTTTGATTGCTGAAAATGCAGATATTTGACCTTGTCATCACCGTTGCCCCTTCAGTTTTGATCCGATTTTTCTGAAACTTATATGTAAGGTGGCTGAGGATAAAAACTTGGATGTGTTCGAAAACGTGCCAAGTCGGCCCTTTTATTGTAGAGTTACATCCCTTTGAATGCTGAAAATGCCGATTTTTGCCCTTGTCATCACCGTAGCCCCTTCAGTTTTGACTGTATCTTTCTGAAACTTATGTGAAAGGTGGCTGGGGATAAATCCTCAGAATGAGTTCAAAAACCGGCCAAGTCGCCAATTTATCATGGAGTTACATCCCCTTGATTGCTGAAAATGCCGCTTTGGGACCTTTTCATCACAATAGCCCCTTCAGTTTTGATCAGATCTTTCTGAAACTTATATGTAAGGTGACTGGGGATAAAACCTGTGATGAGTTCGAAAACCGGCCAAGTCGGCCAATGTATTATAGAGTTACGTCTCTTTTATTGCTGAAAATGCAGATATTTGACCTTGTAATCACCGTACCCCCTTCAGTTTTATTCGGATCATTCCGAAACTCATATAATATGGGGCTAGGATAAAAACTTGGATGTGTTCGAAAACCGGTCAAGTCGGCCGATTTAACATAGAGTAACGTCCCTTTGATTGCTGAAAATGCCGATTTTTGACGTTGTCATCACCGTAGCCCCTTCAGTTTTGACTGGATCTTTTTGAGACGTATATGTAAGGTGGCTTGGGATAAAACCTCGGATGAGTTCGAAAATCGGCATAGTCGGCCCATTTATCATAGAGGTGAGTCCCTTTGAGTGCTGAAAATGCAGATTTTGGACCTTTTCATCACTGTAGCCCCTTCAGTTTTGATCAGATCTTTCTGAAACTTACACGAAAGGTAGTTTGGGATAAACACTCAGACGAGTTTGAAAACCAGCCAAGTCGGCCAATTGATCATAGAGTTACTTCCCTTTGATTGCTGAAAATGCTGATTTTTGACCTTGTCAGCACCGTAGCCCCTTCAGTTTTGATCGGATCTTTCTGGAACTTATATGTAAGGTGGCTGAGGATAAAAACTCGAATGCGTTCGCAAGCCGGTGAAGTCGGCCCATTTATTATAAAGGTACGTCCCTTTAAATTGCTGACAATGCTACTTTTTGACCTTGTCATCACCGTAGCCCCTTCAGTTTTGAAAGGATCTTTCTGAAACTTATAAGTAAGGTAGCTTGGGATAAAAACTCAGATGAGTTCGAAACACAGCCAAGTCTGCCCATTTTCACAGTTTTCGTCTCTTTGATTGCTGAAAATACCGATTTTTGACTTTGTCAACACCGTAGCCCCTTCAGTTTTGATTTGATCTTTCTGAAATTTATATGTAAGGTGGCAGGGGATAAAAACTCAGAATGAGCTCGAAAACCGGCCAAGTGGGCCCATTTATCATAGAGTTACATCCCTTTGATTGCTTAAAATGCTGATTTTTACATTGTCATCACCGTTGCCCCTTCAGTTTTGATCCGATTTTTCTGAAACTAATATGTAAGGTGGCTGAGGATAAAAACTTGGATATGTTCGAAAACGTGCAAAGTCGGCAGTTTTATCGTAGAGTTACATCCCTTTGATTGCTGAAAATGCCGATTTGTGACCTTGTCATCACTGTAGGCCCTTTAGTTTAGATCGGATCTTTCTGAAACTTATATGTAAGGTGACTGGGGATAAAACCGCGGATAAGTTCGAATAAGGGCAAAGCCGGCCCATTTTTCATACAGTTACGTCCCTTTGATTACTGAAAATGCCGATTTTTGCCTTGTCATCACCATAGCCCCTTCAGTTTTGATCAGATCTTTCTAATCTATATGTAAGGTTGCTGGGGATAAAAGCTTGGACGAGTTTGAAAACTGGCAAAGTCGGCCCATTTATCATAGAGTTACTTCCCTTTGATTGCTGAAAATGCCGTTTTTTGATCTGGTCATCACTGTAGCCCCTTCAGTTTTGATCGGAACATTCTGAAACTTATGTGTAAGGTGGCTGGGAATAAAAACTTGGATGAGTTAAAAAAACAGGCTTAGTCGGCCCATTTATCATACAGTTACATCCTTTGTTTGCTGAAAAGGCTGATTTTCGGCCTTGTCATCTACTTAGCCCGTTCCGTTTTGATTGGAACTTCCTGAAACATAAGTACAAGTAAGTCCGGATTAAAAGCTTGGATGAGTTTGCAAACTCGTGATATGGGGCGATTACTGACAGAGTAATGTTGCCTCTTTTGCTGAAAATGCTTATTTTTGACCTTGATATGACCGTAGCCCCTTCAGGTTTGAACGGATCTTCTTGAAACTTACAAACAAGTAAGTAAGGGATAAATGCTTGGATGATTTAAAAAACTAATGAGGTTGGCTCATCTATTGTAGAGTTACGTCCCCTTTACTGCTGAAAATGCCTATTTTGGACGTCGTCATCATCATAACCCATTCAGTTTTCATCGGATCTTTTCGTAACTTACATGTTACAAAGTAAGGGATAAAAACTTGGCTGAGTTAAAATATTGATGAGTTCGGCCTATATTTCGGAGAGTTATGTCCCCCTTGATTATAGTTGATTATAGAAAATGCCTATTTTTGACCTTGTCATCACCATAGCCCCTTCAGGTTTGATCAGATCTTCCTGAAACTGACGTACAAAGAAGTTGGGGTAAAAGCTTGGATAAGTTTGAAAATAAGGAATGTAGGTCGATTACTCATGCAGTTATGTCCCCTACTTTGCTGAATATGCTTAGTTTGACCTTGTCATCACCATAGACCCAACAAGGATCTTCTTGAAACTTTCAAACAAGTAAATCAGGGATGAAAGCTCGGATGAGTTCGAAAACTGACGAGGTTGGCTTATTTAACGTAGAATTGTGTCCCTTTTACTGCTTAAAATACCTATTTTTGAACTTATCATCACCAATGCCCCCTTCAGTTTTCATCGGATCATCTTACATGTGAGTAAGTAACGGATAAAACTTCGGCTGAATTAAAAAATTGGTGAGGTCAGCCTGTATTTCAGGGAGTTATGTCCCCTCGATTACAGAAAATGCCTGCTGTTTTACCTTATCATCACTGTAGCTCCTTCAGTTTAATTGGATCTTCTTGAAACTTACATGTTAGTAAGTTAGGGGTAAAATGGATGAGTTCGTGAACTAATGAGGTCAACCTATTTATCATAGAGTTACACCCCTTGGATTGCAGAAAATGCCTCTTTTTGACCGTAACTCCTTCAGTTTTCATGGATCTTCTTGAAATCTATATGTTTGTAAGTTAGGGATAAAAGCTCAGACAAATTTGAAAACTAGCAATGCCAGTCAATTAATCATGGAGTTATGTCCCATGTTTGGCTGAAAATGCTTATTTTCGACCTTGTCATCACAGCTGACCCTGTTTTAATCGGATCTTCATGAAATTCATGAAATGGCATGAAATTGCCATTGTCAAGGTAATCATTCTGAGCACGTTTGGAGATGATTTGACCACGATGGGCCTCTAGAGAGTTCACAATGTTTTTCTATGATTTGACGTACTGACCTACTTTTGATCCGATATGACTCATGTTTGGAACTGACCGAGCTATTGTCAATCTGATCATTCTGAGCAAGCTTGATGATGATTGGATAAATACTATAGCCATTAAAGTGTTCACAAGGTATACATATGACTTGTCCTACTGACCTACTTTTTGACCCGACATAACCCATATTCGAACTAGACCTAGCTTTGTCAAGATGATCATTCTGAGCAGGTGTAATGATGTTTGGTCCACAACTGTGGCCTCTAGAGTCTTCACAAGGATTTTCTATGATTTGACCCACTGACCTACTTTCTGACCCGACATAATCCTTATCCATGCCAACAAGATGATCATTCTGAGCAAAACAGAAGTGAAGGCAATGATCAGAAATCGATACAAATAACCCGCAGCTCCCGTCAGAGACACCAAGGGAAAGAAACACAAACATGAAACAATTAAACCCTAATGGAAACATCACTAACGGAATGCCAAAAGCACAGTTACTTTCCCATAAAATGGCCAATCATCTATCCAAAGCAAAATAATATAAGCGATACACACACTCAAAGACAAGCCATAACAAAAATAAACCAAGACGGGAGAACCGCTTCAAGTTTCATGATGATCGTATTAAAACTGTGGCTATTAGAGTGTTCACAAGAATTTTATGGTGACTTAGCATATAAATTCAGAAAAAAAAATATATAACCGCAATGACTACAGCACCCAATTTCGTAAAATCATTCTTCGATATAAAAAGAATGGGTACAACATGGATGTTATACGACAGACTGCATGCATGGTAGTTAACCCAATCACGGTTGGCAACATTGCTTCCCTCTTTAATTGCATGACTGTGGGTCAGGCCTCGGATTCTATTACGGTTCCAACGTAAAGGCTTATTGAGAATTAGAGAGATCTAATTCAAGGTAATGTTGGTTGGTGCCTGATGCTCTGTCTCTGGGCGAGCCCATCGGAGTCTAACTGTTGGTTTTCTTTTGCTCCAGCATTTCAGTGGTTTCTTGCTGTCGAGTCCCTCACCTTTGTTTCACCTCTGTGGTTCTTTGATTATTTGTGTTCACGGAGATGTTGCACTGATGAGTTAGGAGGCCTTCATGCGGACTGAACAAATTATGTGTCTAAATCGCGACAGAAGTAAATGCGAGGATTGTGGCCAAAAATCGATTTAAGCCCCCAGTGAATGAGGATGATTCTGCCTGCACATGGGGCCTCCAGTAACGTCTCGATCCGCAGGACGGGACACTTTTTGGCATTCACCCCTGCAAATGATGCCAATCGAGCATGTTCGGATACAACAATTTTATTATCGCTAGAGTTCCGGTAATTACCGGGTATTAATACGCAAGGGGGTTGTTGCAGTGTAACCAGCGTCTGGGTGTCCTGGGGGTAATAAGATGGGAAATAGTCATGTATATGAAAAACCAGTCAATAGAAAACCAGTCACAATGACCTTTTATTAAATGCTTCCGTAGCAAAAGCTATTCTTAAGACAGTCAACGCCCGTGGGTGTAGAAATAATCCCCGACGGAAGAACCATATTGGAACGGTCAGTAAAAAGTATTAGACTGGGGGACTTAAATCGATTTTTCGGGGCCGGAATCCTAGTCCTTACATCCGTCGCGATTTAGACAACTAAATTGTTCAGACCGCATGCAGGCCTCCTATCTCATCATGGCAACATCTCAGAGAACACAAAAATGAACCAACCACAGAGATGAAACAACGGTGAGGACTCGACGGCAAGAAACCGGTAAATAAATAAGTAATTTCTTTATTTAAAGAGGGTGGCTTGTTTGGTACAATGCTGGAGCAGAAGAAAAGCAACAGATAGACTCCGATGTGCCCGACCAGAGACAGAACATCAGCCACCAACCAACATTACTTGAAATTTCTTTCTAATTCTCAGTAAAAAAGAAGTGAAGGCAATGATCAGGAATCGATACAATTAACCCACAGCTCCCATCAGAGACAACAAAGGGAAAGAAACACAAACATGGAACAACAATAACCTAAAATCGATTTAAGCCCCCAGTGGAAATCTTTCCACTGACCGTTCCAAGGCGGTTCTGCTGTGGCGGTTTATTTATGTTGTTGTTTGTTACTTACTGTGTGTATCACTTGTGTCTTTTTACTTTGGATGGCCATATGGCCATTTTGTGGGAAAGTAACTGTCCTTATGGCCTTCCTTTGTTTAGGTTTCCATTATGGTCTGGTCGCTTCATGTTTGTGTTTCTTTCCCTTTGGTGTCTTTGATGGGTGGAGTAAGTTAATTGTATCGATTCCTGATCTTTGTTTTACTTCTACTTTGCCTAAGATTTGACCTGCTGACCTACTTTCTGATCTTACATGATCCATATTGACCAAGATATTGTCATGATATTCATTCTGACTAAGATTGATGATAAAAAATACGTACGGGCGACACAAGACGACGCCGCACAGCTCAAGGCCATTAAGCTTACCATAACCTTCGGTCAGGTGAGCTAAACAGTTAAAACTGCACAAATTTGAAATTGCCAACATATAATTCTAGCTGTACCTGTTTTAAAGGACAAACGTTATATTAACGTTATACTGTTAATGTTTATAAAGTGTATAACTATTTAACTAGTTTACTGTCTGACATTCATTTGCACTACATTAACGCTTAAAAATGATTATGTCAAGGATATGGGCCGCGATAATATGGACTGCGCCTATCAAAACTATATTTATTGGACGTGCTCATCCAAGCTGTCTGAGTAGAATACTCCTTCTAAACATCGATTTCACTCTGAGACTCTTTATTACTACAGTAAAATTCCTATATTAAGACCACCTGTGGGTCTGTTCAAAAGTGGTCTGTAAGACCACTTTTGAACAGTTCCAAAGGTGGTCCCTGACCAGAGGACATTTTGTGCAGGAAAGTCGAAGAAAGAATAACTGCACCCTTCTAAATAAGCTTTTTAAAGCAGAATTAGTCTTAATTTTAGGTGGTCTTAATAGCGGAGTTTTATTTTATTTTTCTGCTTTTTTTTTTTTTTTTTTTAGTTTCAACGTACAGTGTGTAGAACAAGCTACGTGCCCTCATCTGTAATCAGTTTGATTGTATTTCAGTTTATACTAATTTGTATCTTATTTTATTAATTGATTATCCTATATTACACCCGGTCAACCAATATTAAAAAATCATATATCATGTTTTTTAATTGCGTCAATTAATAAAATTGTCATTAATCAAGTAATTTCGTATTGGCCCAGTTACAGGTCCTCGGTCAGCTGTATTGGCCTCGGCCTTCGGCCTCCGGCCAATACAGCAGACCTCGGACCTGTAACTGGGCCAATACGAAATTACTTGGTTAATAACATTATATGATTGATTGAGTTAGCTACCTTCAGGTGGACCAACTATTTTGTGTGTTGTAAATACTACTAGAACCCAGAGTCAAGCTTGGGCCGATAGAATCGGTTAATTGTTTGTTTTGATGTTTAACGGATCAGTCAACACTATCTAGATCATTTTAGCCGGTCAGTTTACCTATCCACACTTTTCCTGGACAGGATTTACGTACGCGGTTAACCAGTACAGTGCACATTCTTTCGCCTGACACTGACAACTACCTTTCTTGAATCAGCGGAAGGGAGAGAATGACCGTAGAAAATATGTCATGATCAATCTTCACGAAAGAATGTTGCCGACCCCGGCAGGTATCGAGCCCACGTCCTCTTGATAACCAGTCAGACGCGCATCCAACTGAGCTGCTGAGGCCGGCTAGATTTAAACCCAGTGTTCTCGCTACTGACCGTCCAAAGGCAGTGGTTCTAATGTTGTAAATCATAAATGTAGCCTTGTCGGATTATACGATCGGCTCTCCTTTATGTAAGGGCGATTTATACCTAAAGGCTTTACCAATATATAGGTGCGGTCGGTTTCAGCTCTGTGTGGACGACCCATGCGCTCCAATCTATGGCTCTAAACCCCGATGGACGGGGCCTTTATATCTTACTCTTTTATTGGTGACATCGGATGGTTGTAACTCTGTGGACGCGGTACTTCCTGAATAGGTTTTGGGTCACCCCCTAAGTTATTAACTACCGATCAACACGTGTCTATCACTAAGATGCCAGGTATATAATGGTTATTTATAGAATCATTTGGCTGTGAAGTCAGAGATTTGCAAAAGAGTGTTATCTACAGTATCTGGGCTGGAATCATGTGTTGGGATTAGAAAATAGTGAAGCCCAAGATCGGACAGTGCATCAGGTTATTTACTATCTACTTACATTTCAGGAATTTAACTGTTGAACGAAACAGTATGAGTACTCGTTCAGAGTTCAGATCAATTGTACCAGCCTACTCCATGGTGGAAATAACTAGTGCTTTGATTATTCTATTTCTGTTTTACGGTGTAGGATCGGAAATGAACAATGTTTGGGATTGTAATTATGTGACCCGTGACAGTTGGACACTTGTCGGATCAAAAGAGGTTGACACGATACGTAAAGGTTGTGTTTTTGTCTTTTAGGTAGTTGTCTCAAACTCTTGATATCTGGTTGCGTATTTGATAAATAAGGAACATGTCAGGCACGTAAGCTTGTCTTGTGTAACTATTTAAAGAGCACCGAGAATGGCTTAATCATTTTGCCGTGCAAAATTTGAATTGATTGTGCCTGCAAAGATCTGCCCGTAGCATCTCATTAAATATCTGTTCGTGTATATAGTTGATGTGTTTATCAACGATTTCCAAGATGCAACCCCCAAATGCGATAGGAATACCACAGTCTTTCCTTTTGTGCGAAAGCAATTTTGTATTGGCACTTGCAGAAGTATGTTTCAGATTTGAACAGTCATCTGATGCGATTTTGGATTGTCACCTGAAGAGATTTAAAAGTTGTTTCTAGGTAAATGGAGGAAGTTCGCTAGGTTGCAGAAAAATCTATTTTATACAGACCATTGCGTTGAACGTCATGATGGACGCGGAGAAGATCGTAAAAAAAATAAAAACTGTTATATTGCATTTCTTTTATGTCCTGTACAATACGCATGAGCATGTAAATCATGTATTTGGATGAGAATCGTAAGTCGTCTTGAACTTGTTTAATGGTTAACAAGAGGGCCAATATGGCCCTGACTAGCTCACCTGATTTCAAGCTGACGTTTTTCTACCTTTAGCTCTGGCGGCAGTTTTTCTCATCGAGCGTAACCGTTTTAGCTTTTTTGGTAGAGGGTCACCTTTATTTTGCAATCGGGATCAATGATCTGAGAGAATAAAGTACATGTTCTGTTCTGTTCTGTTCGGGAGAGCAATCATGCATGTACAGGTGATAAATTTTCTTTCTTTCTCAATATACTACCATACGCCCTCGCGAACATTCTAGGCAGGTGTAAAATATATAGACTCCAGATTTGCATAATGAAAGCATACACAGTAACCATGCAATTAAGGTAGGGGTCTTTTACCTGCAAATGGAGTTGATTCTGCCTGCACATGGGGCCTCCAGTAACGTCTCGATCCGCAGGACGGGCCCTTTTTGGCATCCACCCCTGCAAATGATGCCAATCGAGCATGTTCGGATACAACAATTTTATTACTGCCACCGGGAATCGAACCGGGGGTCTCTTCACTAACCACTGAGCTACCACGCTAGCGTTCCGTTAATTTCCGGGTATTAATACGCAAGGGGGTTGTTGCAGTGTAACCAGCGTCTGGGTGTCCTGGTGGTAATAAGATGGGAAATAGTCATGTATATGAAAAACCAGTCAATAGAAACAGTCACAATGACCTTTTATTAAATGCTTCCGTAGCAAAAGCTATCCTTAAGACAGTAAACGATCGTGTGTGTAGAAATAAACCCCGACAGAAGAACCACATTGGAACGGTCAGTAAAAAGTATTAGACTGGGGGACTTAAATCGATTTTTCGGGGCCGGAATCCTAGTCCTTACATCCGTCGCGATTTAGACAACTAAATTGTTCAGTCCGCATGAAGGCCTTCTATCTCATCATGGCAACATCTCAGAGAACACAAAAATGAAACAACCACAGAGATGAAACAACGGTGAGGACTCGACGGCAAGAAACCGGTAAGTAAATAAGTAATTTCTTTATTTAAAGAGGGTGGCTGGTTTGATACAATGCTGGAGCAGAAGAAAAGCAACAGATAGACTCCGATGTGCCCGACCAGAGACAGAACATCAGCCACCAACCAACATTACTTGAAATTTAATTCTAATTCTCAGTAAAAAAAGAAGTGAAGGCAATGATCAGGAATCGATTCAATTAACCCACAGCTCCCATCAGAGACAAAAAAGGGAAAGAAACACAAACACCAAACAACAATAACCTAATGGAAACACCAATAGCGGAAAGCCAAAAGGACAGTTACTCTCCCACAAAATGGCCAATTGGCTATCCAAAACAAAATAATATAAGCGATACAAACACTCAAAGACAAACCATAACAAAAAATAAACCGCGACAGAAGAACCGCCTTAGAACGGTCTGTGAAATGAATGCCACTGTGGGGGGGGGGGGTCTTAAATCGTTAGCCTTTCCGCTGGAACCGCCATAGAATCTGAGGCCTGAGCCACCGGCGTGCACATAAAGAGGGCAGCAACGTTGTCAACCATGACTGGGTTAACTGCCATGTATGCAGTCTGCCGTATAACATTTAAGTTTTACCCAATCTTTTATTATCGAAGAACGATTTTACGAAATTGGGTGCACAAGAACGATTTTACGAACTTGGGTGCTGAAGTCATTGCAAGTATATATGGGTCCCGTCAAGTGATTTTGGTACTTATCGCTTATGCGAGCAGCGAAGGTTCAGGCGAGCCTGCGCATCCGCGCAGTCTCGCCAGAACCTTCGCTGCTCGCTCATACAAGAAATGAATCAAGAGGAATCTTCAGACAGAAAGCCATATCCCTGGCACCTCTGAATGGCTGGGCATGCGCAGTTAAATTTGTCATGACGGAATGCTCGAAGACACAAATTCGCTTGGCGGGGCTCATATGGTGTATATTGCCACTTGCAAAAGGCACGAGAAAGGCACTCTACCGAATCGTTTTGTGGACTCGGCAAATTAGACATATATTGACAATACCTGAGCTGCCCCGCCCCAACCCGCCAATCTTATCTGTGATTACTATAAATGTGCTTTGAAGAATTTCAAGATGGCAGCCATCCTTAAGATAGTCAACGCCCCTAGTCTACGTCAACGGGCGTTGACTATCTTAAGGATAGTTTTTGCTACGATTAACATGACAAACAACAATTTTAGCAATTCTTTATCTCCACATCATCCTAATGCCTCCCAACGAATATCAGCTCAATGCGACTGAACATTTGGAAGCAGATGTGGGTTGAAGATTTTCAAGATAGCCACTGTTGCATCCATCTGGAATATCAGAACAGAATGATTCTGACAAGTCTGGAATATCAGATCAGAATGATTCTGACAAGTCTGAAACTTCATGTTGCCACAATGCCTCCCTATACATTGATACCAAACCTGTTAAAATCCGTCCACTTTAGCCATGTATATCGTTCGATAAACACTGTCTACTCTTGTATACTAATACAAAACATGGTTGGAAGAAGGTCAGAGTACGCCGTTGAAATACGGTCCTATGTTAAGAATCGTTGTATTCTTGGTATACGGTGCAAAGACATTTTTGATGAAATATGTTCGGTTTATGGGCATAATGAAATGTCTTTTCCGACAGTTTTTCGTTGGTGTAAGAAATTCAGCTGTGGGCTAGGCTCAACAAAAGATGCACCACATGATCGACGGCCGAAAAGAGCAACATCTGCCAAGATGGTTGCTAGAGTGAAAGAAATAGTTGCTACCGATGCACGATACACCACTAGGCAAATAGCTAGTATGATTAGCATCTCATTAGGAGCAGCTCATACAATTCTGAAACAGGATTTGAAAATGAGAAAGATCTGTGCTAGTTGGATTGCCCATCTGTTGACAGATGAGCAGAACAAGACACGCGTTCCGTGCGCCAAGAAGTTGCCTAAAAAGTTTCCAAATGACAATGCACGGTCTTTCGCTAATGTCGTCACAGGTGACGAGACATGGGTTCACTTTTTTGAGCCAAAACGAAAGATTCAGAACAAAATATGGGCAACAAAGTATTGCAAAAGACCATGCATTGCAAAGCGGACCGCCATATTCTTTTCAAATCAGGGCCCTGCTATTCAGGTTGCTGTGCCTAAAGGCAAATCTGTAAAATGCGCAGTTTTACAAGAATAAAGTTCTTCGAAAATTGAAGAAATATTACAAAGAACGAAGACCCGCAGCTGGTTTTGCCAATGTCAGATTGCTACATAACAATGCGTCATCGCACAAGGCGTTCATTGTGCAAGACCATCTGAAGCAGGAAAAGGTTGTTGAACTCCTTCACCCCCCGTATTCCCCTGACCTTGCCCCGTGTGACTTTTTTTTTGTTCCCGCGGCTGAAAAATACCTTTCTGGTCGAAAATTTGTACAGCGCAAACACCTCGGTTCTGCAATATTCCAGTGCCGTCATAGTATACCTCGAAACGACTACCAAAATGCATTCAATGATTGGATCAGAAGACTGAAAGTTTGTATATCTGTTAAAGGGGAATACTTTGAGGGGACACAATAAATTTTTCATCGAAATCTATCACGGAATCATTTTTATGTGCTTAGTTGCATTCATATTTGAACAATCCTCGTATTGATTGTGGTACTCTTTAGAACCGCCTTGATGAGGCGGTTCTAACATCTAACATGTACCCACAATCTATATTTTGAACAGAAATAAGAAAAATATCACAAGTTTTCATCTTAAATTTTTCATTTTTACGGCGGTAAAATTTACAGTGAATTTGTATAGGCGTGCTTTCCTAATGATTAAGTGTCAGCTTTATCCGATCTAAAGTTCCAAGGTGGCTGGCGGGAAGACCTTGTTTGAGGAATTTCAAGATAGCGGCCGTATTGGTTTCCAGTACTTTAGCAACATAGAAGTGAAGGCAATGGTCAGGAATCGATACAATTAACCCAAACCTCCCATCAGAGACACCAAAGTCACCGTGTCACTGGAATGCCTCCCGTCAAGTTTCAAATCAATTCGACTCTCATTTGAAGAGATGTCGTTTCAAGGATTTCTAGATGGCCCCCATGGCGGCCATTTTTGATATCTGAATTTCATGTCGCCCACCGTGGTCGCCATCTTTGAAATTGGACTGGAACGTTTTCAGCAAACCTGAATGTCCATGTCGCTCTGCTGCCTGCCATCAAATTTCAGCGCGATCCGACCTTATGTTAGGGAGGAGATATCGGTTGAATAATTTCAAGATGGTCGCAGTCGGCAAGCTTGGATATTGAAACTGAACAATTATAGCAAATCTCACTCTCACTCAGCTCGACTGGACCTTCGGTATCGAGCTGGGACCTTTGGTTTCGGTAGGAGGTGTCGTTTGCCATTTTGGATATTAGAAGGAAACAATTTTAGCAGATCTTAATCTCCATGTTGCACCAATGCCTACCATCAAGTTTCAGCACGATCAGCCCTTTGGTTCTAGAGGAGAAGTCGTTTAAAAAAATCAAGATGACCGCCATGGCGAAGCAAGAGAAATTTCGGGGTTCCCTTAAAGATTACTTTGACCTGATGTTGTTCATAATTCAATGAACGTTAAATAAATTACCAATATTACTTTTATATACATACTTTTCCGTCCAGTATTTGACAAACAATTCTGGTTATATGACAAATGTGAAGTAGAACCCACAGCTTACAGTTTTACAATATCCATCGGAACAGCGTCTTCGACGTCATAACGTCGCCATTACGAAAACACGCATATACAAGTACATTGTAACATTTTTCGCCCAAAAATGAAACGTTTAAGATGAAATTCCCAAACACCAGCTGTAGTGACGTTAAATGTGTTCTAGAAAGGGTTATTCTTTTGAAGCAAGGAATACACCACAGAAATGGAAAATGCCACAGGCGCTTGGCCCTTTGATTTGTCCGAAAAAACTTGTGGAATAGGTAAAATGTCAAAATATGAATAAATCCAGATTTTTTTTCATACTGGTATAGAAAGCTAGACAAGGTTCTCAAAAAACAGTGCCATTTTCTCGGTACACATAAAATGACAATTGGCACAGGCGCATTTTGTGACACAGGAGGGTAAATTTTGTATGAACTTCAACCTAAGACAAGCAGAATTTCATCAAAATAATGCAGAACTCCTGTATCAAATCCCATCGTGATCTAAGGGTCAAATTACCCCGGACTGACCTTAGTAGGACAACTAACTGTCGCACCCACTCAATGGTTTTTCACTGTTTCCCTGCGGAACTCCGATAGTGTCAGCACAAAAGCCAACATTCTTAGAAATACCAATGAAGATGCTCTCACCTTATACAAAAGTTTTCTCCAGATAACCGTTATTACAAGCAATTTTCACCTTTTTGTGTGCGAGCAGGCATTTCTCATTGCAGAATTGTTTTCAGTCGAAATTTGGGAACTCGACCAATCAGCGCGCGGATTACATCATCTTCAAGAGATATAATGAAAACAATATTGCAATGAGAAATGCATACTCGCGTACAAAAGAGGCGAAAATTGCTGGTATAATGGTTAACTGGCGAATACTTTTGCTTTTGTGAGAGCATATTCATTGACATTTATAGGTGTGTTGGCTTTTGTGCTGACATTATCGGATTTCAACATTAAATCGCAGGGAAACAGGGAAAAACCATGGAGTTGGTGTGACAGTTAATTGTCCTACTAAAGTCTATCCAGAGTAAATTGACGTGTAGATCACAATGGGGCTTGATCCAAGTGTTCTGTATTATTTTGTTAAAATTTGGTTGAACTTCATACAAAATATACCTATACTTTGGGATCATTTTTGAATTTTGAAAATATTTGAGGGTCACTGATGAGGCCTAATTGGCCGAAACTAGCTAGTCTGGCCCAGAAACATGTGCACTCCATCTTTTCCAGTTCTGTGGTGTATTCCTTGCTTCCAAAGGATATCCTTTTCTAGAACATATTTAACTTTCGCTTGTCGATGTTAATTAAACAGTTTTGTTTGTTTTATTTGATGTTTAACGTCCCCGTCAACACTGTAAAGGTCATTTTGGAGACTCTGCTTCCAATTTAGTGGGACTTTTACCCGACATAGAGATGAAATGATATCTCAAGCCCTGTCGCCCAATGAAAGCAATAGGGTTTATTAGCATGGATGGTCCGCCTCGCACCGCGGTTCCTGGACAGGCTTAGATCCTCTAAGCGCAGCTCATCGTGGAAGCATCATGCAACCCATATATTTCTTCAAGCCAATATGGGCGGGGGCTGCAATAATCAAACAGTACGACGAAACTTATGTAGAAATTGAGACAATGCGTATCGTGTATTTACGTCAAACATCAAGAAACTTTCATGAATGAAATCAAGCTACGGTACGTTAAATAAATTAACTATAAAGTACAATGGTTTCTATTATAAAGTGTAATGCACAAGACAAATCCAATACACATAACGTATTGTGTCATCAGTTTATATACAGTTTGTTATTCATTTAACAACTCCGAATTTCTGAGTTTCTTTTAGTAATCCACGCCAAATTCCTCTACAAGCCAATGTGTGACCATAGGACCTTTTCCCTGAAAAAGAGATTAGCACAATTAATCTGGAGCAAAATGTGAGTTTATAAGTATATTTACAAGATTTTAATTATTTCGATAAAACCAATAACATATTCTGCATATCACATTTAAATGCTCCATCCTATACAACGCATAGTCCATAGCTCTCCGCCCCCGCCCATCGGGGATTGAAAAAAAAAGATTGACTGCACGTTGCTTCCACGCAGAGCTGAAACCGACCGCACATGAGTACTGGTAAACCGCTTAGAGGATCTAAGTAGAAGTAAAACAAAGATCAGGAATCGATACAATTAACTTACTCCACCCACCAAAGACATTAAAGGGAAAGAAATACAAACATTAAGCGACCAGACCATAATGGAAACCTAAACAAAGGAAGGCCATAAGAACAGTTACTTTCCCACAAAATGGCCATATGGCCATCCAAAATTAAAAGACACAAGTGATACACACAGTAAGTAACAAACAACAACATAAATAAATCGTCACAGAAGAACCGCCTTGGAACGGTCAGTGGAAAGATTTCCACTGGGGGGCTTAAATCGATTTAACGTGGCCACAATCCTCGCCCTAACTTCCGTCGCGATTTAGACAAATAATTTGTTCAGTCCGCATAAAGGCATCCTAACTCATCAGTGCAACATCTCCGTGAACACAAAAAAATCAAAGAACCACAGAGGTGAGACAACGGTGAGGACTCGACAGCAAGAAACCACTGAAATGCTGGAGCAAAAGAAAAGCAACAGTTAGACTCCGATGGGCCCGACCAGAGACAGAGCACCAGGCACCAACCAACATTACCAAGAATTAGATCTCTCTAATCCTCAATAAGCCTTTACGTTGGAGCCGTCATAGAATCTGAGGCCTGACCCACCGGCGTGCAATTAAAGAGGGAAGCAAAGTTGCCAACCGTGATTGGGTTAACTACCATGCATGCAGTCTGTCGTATAACATCCATATTGTACCCAATCTTTTTATATCGAAGAATGATTTTACGAAATTGGGTGCTGAAGTCATTGCGGTTATATATTTTTCTGAATTTATATACTAAGTCACCATAAAATTCGGGTTCCGATAGACATTGTTGCAGAAGAGATTTAAGTCCAATATTGAATTTTGAAATTAAATCAGAATGGCGTCTATAAAATTTTGAAAATGCTTTGCGTAGTTTATGGTACCGATAACCCTGATTAAGGAGTTTAGCCGTTAATAATTTTTTACGAGTGTTGAAGTCAGTTACATGACTACACACTCTAGCAAATCGAATTAATTGCGAAATATAAACGCCATAGGATGGCGCACGAGGAACATCACCATCCAAAAAAGGAAAATTTACAATCTCAAAATCTAAGCCTGCCCAAGCAAAGTGGTGCGGGTCTGGCCGTCCATGCTTATAAACCCTATTGGTTTCATTTTGCGACAGGGCTTGAAATGCCATTTAATTTCAATGTCGGGTAAAAGTCCCACAGTATTGGAAGTAACGTCTTCAAACTGACATTTACAGTGTTGGTGGGGACGGTAAACCTCAAATCAATCAAAAGTCAATAACTCTATGTTCATGGAAGAGGTGGTAGCATCGGCTTCAGGTACCATGCTAACATATAACAAGCAATAAAAACAAAAACAAACAAAAATCATAAAACTATGTGAAACAGACAAAACGCTACACTAAAAGCGCAGCCTGTAAAACTCACAGATACAAGCAGGAGAGGCTTGTTTCATATTTACCATACTCTTTCGACATCACGAAAACACGCCTATATAATTTTGACCCCTTCGAACCCTACTTTTAAAATTGGGTTTAAAGGGGTCATTTTTGTTTCTTATTTCTGCTGTAAATATAGATTGTGGGTACTCGTTAGAACCGCCTCAATGAGACGATTCTAACGTGTACCCACAATCTATATTTTGAGCACAACTAAGAAAAATATCACAATTTTTCATTTTAAAATTTTCGTTTTTCGACGGTAAATTTACAATATATTTGTAAAGGCGTGTTTGGAGAAAACACTCGAAATTAATAAGAAATACTTCGTCCAGGTTCTTTCCGGTTAAACTGTTTAATGACGTACATACCAGAAGTGACGTTATGCATAGTAACGTCGATTACAAAACCGTAACAACGTCGGTGACGTACGTTACCACGAAAATAAATGTTACTTGTACGTAAAGACGTTGTTACGGTTTTGTAATCGACGTTACTATGCATAACGTCACTTCTGGTATATACGCCATTAAACAGTTTAACAGCGTCACAGTGGGTGCTTGAAGAACTAACGGTGGCTATTGCTGTCTTCTGTAGTAGCGTGTTTTCGTAATGGAGGTCGCAACTTTATTCACAGGACGTAAGGCTTTGGTACGCCAGATAGCTCAGACTCCACAGAACAATCGGAAATAAGAAATGATGCTTTCGAAAAAATACAATACAGACGTTGAAAGAGACTGAAACAGAAATGGCGGCAGAGAGATGTCGAGGCTCGATACCCAGAGATATCTCAATGACAGAGAGGCATTTTGAGACAAAACGAGGTATGCAAAGTAGACGGAATGGTATGGCTATGGTGCGCGACGTAGCTCTGACGCCTCTGAACAATCGAAACTAGAAATGTTGTTATCGGTGAAAAGGTACATTACAGACATTGAGAGAGACTAAGAGAGGGATGGCGACAGAAAGAGAGATGCTTTGACTCCATACCCATAGAGATCCATTTTGATAACATACCCGTGTGACATTGAGCATTTTTAAGTTTGTCCAAAATGACTACTTTTCTGCTTAAAATACGTGATGTTTTTCTTATTTATACTGCAAAAATAGGTTGTGGCTGCCCGTTAGAGCAGCCTTAATGAGGCGGTTCTGACGATTACCCACAGTCTATGTCTGTGAGCAGAAATAAGTTAAATAATGTATACCCCGTTCACCCCAATTTTCTCTGTAGAATGTGGGGTTTAGGGGGTGTTCGTTTCACGTGATGTCAATGAAAGTCATTTTTAGACACGACGTATGCAAAGTAGACAGAATGGTATGGATATAATTACCTTTCACCTTCCGTCCAAAACACCAACGGAACTGAAGGGCGTACATAAACACTGGCATTATAAATACAACATTCCAAACGGAAAGGACAGTTTGTTCAATACGAAATGGCGAAACCGCTGCCGAAAATAAAAATTATAACCAACAATTACACGCAAATAGATTTAATAGTGATAATATACCAAAACAGAAACACCGCTACGGAACGGCAGGCTAAACATAATGTACTAGGTGGCGGTTACTGGGTTCGGGTGCTTAAATCAATTTTATGTGACCACAGCCCATGCCCGTAGTTCTACCTAGATTAATAACGGAGTTTGTTCCTTCCGCGTAAAGGGGTTTCTATCTCATCCATTCATTATCTCCGATAAATAAAAACCAACAAATGCATGGAACAACTATAAGAGGTGGGAGGGGGGGGGGGCACATGAAATAACTTAAACAACAACAAAAAATGCAGCCGTTTGACTCTGATGGGTCCGACCAGAGCCATTGCATGAGGAACAGCACGACTTATTAAGAATTATGTAGATAGGAGCCATTTTAGAGTCTGTGGCTCGCCCTGCAGAACTGCTTACAATCTTTAACGTACAGTCGAATTTAAATGGCTCGAACACCTTTGGGACCTCGAAAATCTGTTCGAGACAGGGGTAGTTCGAGCCACTGAGGGAGTCTCTCAGGAGGCATAACGGGATACTTCTAGACATATTTTCTGTGTCCTATTATGAATATGTATGCTGTGTGCACTCATTAGAATCGCCTCATCGAGGCGATTCTAATGAGTACACACAGCATACATTTGCAAGATAAAAGACTAAAATCTCCTTAATTATCCCCACTATTTGTTATGCAGAGGATTTCGCTAGGGGCTCAAGAACGAGTTCGACCCAGCCATGGTAAACGAGCCATCGGTGTTCAAGCCATCGAAGTTCTACTGTATATCTAAATAGAATTTCAATTCCAAATATACAAATAAAAGCCCTGTCGGCACTGGTGGGTTGATTGTATTTGAGGGTAGGCTGGAGAAATTTTCATTTTTTGGTGGTAAATTTTCCAATATATTTGAATAGGTGTATTTTTGTAGTGATATGCACAGACATACAAAGATCATAATAAACAACAAAAATAATTCCGCATTGGAATGGTGGTGGGCATAAATCGGATAAAAACAACTTATTTAAATGTCTTTAGGCCGGAGCCATAATAATGTCTGAGGCTCGACCCACCGCGTTTACAACTTTGATTTGAATCATTGCAATAGGAGTTCTGCTATGAAGGTGCAATCAGTCCCATTGCACCTTCTTTGCGGAACTCCTATCTCAATGATTCAAATCAAAGTTGTAAACTCGCTGCTAAGAAGGTGCAATCAGTCCGATTGCACCTTCTTAGCAGAAATCCAATTTCAATGATTCAAATTAAAGTTGTAAGCGCGTTTATGTAGGTAAGCATTTCTCTTCTTTCGGTGTCGAAATATGACTGTGTTATGTGATCGTGGTTCTCCCAGAACAACCTTTTACGTTCTATTTAACAATGATCATAAAATATATAGCAGTCGCATATAAAATTGACTAGGCGGAGCACCTGCCTTTGGAATGATCCATTAACAAAAAGGTAAAGCAAGTCATCCGATTGTGTGTGAATTCAACTGTAACACAAACAAAGCTGTGGCGTATATGGTCATTTGGTCCGCTTGTAGAAAGCATGCGAAAGGCACTCTACCTAATCTTCTGCTGGAATCAGTGAATTTGATATATATTGTCAACACCTGGGGCCAGTTTCATCAAAGAATTTGCGACGTATTTTGTCTTAAAAAGATCGTACGAAGTTTCATCAAATGTTCGAGATCTGCGATGTTCGCACATTTTGTCGTATTTCTGAGATGAATATTTAGACCTCGCACATTGAAATTTTCGTCTTAAAGTAAGGAAACTTTACAAAGCACGATTTATTGCAAATTCTGGCTCTTGCACTACCACTGAACTTTCTAAATTATTAACTTCCTGTCTTACTGCTATTGAAACGCATGTGATTAAATATTGTGATAAAGTCTTTGAAAGATCAGGAAGAAATCTGTTTTGGTCTATAAAAAAATCGAATGAGGTTTTAAATAAATTGAAATCCAGACGTTGTCGTGCTTCAAAGTAGAAGTAAAACAGAGATCAGGAATTGATACAATTAACTTACTCCATCCATAAAAGACACCAAAGGGAAAGAAATACAAACATTAAGCGACCAGACCATAATGGAAACCTAAACAAAGGAAGGCCATATGGAAAGTTACTTTCCCACAAAATGGCCATATGGCCATCCAAAATTACAAGACACAAGTGATACACACAGTAAGTAACAAACAACAACATAAATAAATCGCCACAGAGGTCAAGTCTGTCTACTTATGATTTTTCCACTCTTTACACTACACTTCCTCATAATCTTATAAAAGAAAAGCTTAATGATTTAATTGAATGGGCTTTTCATAGAGAAGATTCTCTCTATCTTGCATGCAATGTCAGAAATGCATTTTTCACTTCTAAAGAGCATAAGAATTATACACTTTGGTCATGTCAAAAAGTGGGTGATGCCGTCACCTTTCTACTTGACAATATTTATATTAGATTCGGTACTAAGTTATTTAGACAAATTGTGGGTATTCCGATGGGTACGAATTGCGCACCTCTTGTGGCTGATCTCTTCTTGTATTGTTATGAAAAAGACTTCATGTTGTCGCTTTCCATTGATAACCAATCTGATATTATTGAAGCTTTTAGCTCCACTTCTAGATATTTAGATGATTTATTAAATATTGATAATACCTATTTCGATGGTTTGATCAGTCAGATTTACCCCCAGAACTTCAGTCAAATAAAGCAAATTCTTCTGATAACGAGGCCCCGTTTTTGGATTTACATCTATCTATTGTAGATGGGTTTGTTTCGTGCAAAATTAATGATAAACGCGATGACTTTGATTTTGAGATTGTAAATTTTCCTTTTTTGGATGGTGATGTTCCTCGTGCGCCATCCTATGACGTTTATATTTCGCAATTAATTCGATGTGCTAGAGTATGTAGTCATGTAACTGACTTCAACACTCGTAATAAATTATTAACGGCTAAACTTCTTAATCAGGGTTATCGGTACCATAAACTACGCAAAGCATTTTCAAAATTTTAAAGACGCCATTCTGATTTAATTTCAAAATTCAATATTGGACTTAAATCTCTTCTGCAACAAGGTCTATCGGAACCCGAATTTTATGGTGACTTAGTATATAAATTCAGAAAAATATATAACCGCAATGACTTCAGCACCCAATTTCGTAAAATCATTCTTCGATATAAAAAGATTGGGTACAACATGGATGTTATACGACAGACTGCATGCATGGTAGTTAACCCAATCACGGTTGGCAACTTTGATTCCCTCTTTAATTGCACGCCGGTTGGTCAGGCCTCAGATTCTATGACGGTTCCAACGTAAAGGCTTATTGAGAATTAGAGAGATCTAATTCAAGGTAATGTTGGTTGGTGCCTGATACTCTGTCTCTGGTCCGGCCCATCGGAGTCTAACTGTTGGTTTTCTTTTGCTCCAGCATTTCAGTGGTTTCTTGCTGTCGAGTCCTCACCCTTGTCTCACTTCTGTGGTTCTTTGATTATTTGTGTTCACGGAGATGTTGCACTCATGAGTTAGGAGGCCTTCATGCGGACTGAACAAATTATTTGTCTAAATCGCGTCGGAAGTAAGGGCGAGGATTGTGGCCACGTAAAATCGATTTAAGCCCCCCAGTGGAAACCTTTCAAATGACTCCTCCAAGGCGGTTCTTCCGTGGCGGTTTATTTATGTTTTTGTTTGTTACTTACTGTGTGTATCACTTGTGTCTTTTTATTTTGGATGGCCATATGGCCATTTTGAGGGAAAGTAACTGTCCTTATGGCCTTCCTTTGTTTAGGTTTCCATTATGGTCTGGTCGCTTCATGTTTGTGTTTCTTTCCCTTTGGTGTCTTTGATAGGTGGAGTAAGTTAATTGTATCGATTCCTGATCTTTGTTTTACTTCTACTTTGGACATGTCACGGCCATAGCGTATATAAGACGATAACGCGCACCATAGGCTATAAAACATACGCTTATCTCTTGACTAACGTAAGTAACATGTCATTTCGCTTACCTTCGCAGATCACGCCAATTACTTATATAAGTATATGCTTTGAAGACCCCTCGAAACTGACCCCTTTGTTATAATCTTTAGTTTGGGTTCAGCTTTTTGGTTTTCTTTGATTTTTTCTGTTTGTTTTTTTAAATAGAGATTGAGGGTACTCGTTAGAAGCGCATCTTTGTGGTTGTTGTGCTTACGAGTACCCAAAATTTATATTTCATGGTATAACCTAGAACCGACGCTGGCTTTCGACAATCGGGGCTTGGCGACAGTGTTTCCATGCAGAGCTAAAACCAACCAAACTTGATTATTGGTTAACCGCTTAGAATGTAAAAGCCTGCCCAAGAAAAGTGGTGCGAGTGGGACCGCTCCTTAAATAAAAATAAAAAATGAGTTCCTTTAAGAGCAATGAAAACATTCATAAGAAAGAAGATGGGTCATACTACGAAGTTTCGGCTAATAAAGCCTCATCAGTAACCCTGTCGGTAGGGTTTATAATTTCACTTCATCTCAAAGTCCCACAAAATCGAAAGCAGCGTCTCCAAAATGACCTTAGTACATGTACATTGTACCAACGGTTGGCGGGGGCTTTAAACCTCAATGCAAACAAAAGAACCAACGCGCTCAGGTAGTTTTAACGATTATCCACAATCTGCGATTAAATATTTGATTAAAATGAAGACTCAGTATACCTGAAATCGACACATAAAACTAGAATTGTGAAAACAACACAGATGCGCCCGCCCAGGGACCACCCTCATCAAGAAAAAAACATGTCCCCCATCCCAATCACCTCCCCCCCCCCCCCACAAAAAAAAAGACCGCCATCTCCAACTATTTTAATACTGGCAAATAGAGGTAAATCAGGGAATTAACGAAGCTTCGTTAATAATACATTAAGGTCAACAGAGATGCGTAGCGTGACAGTCTATAATTTTGTAATGGGTAGTCTGAGAAGAGAAGCCTCTTTATGAAATCACGCATATTTAGGCGTTTTTACCATCTAAATAATTATAGGACATTTTCGATGGTATGAGGGGTGGGGGCAGCTAGGCGTAAGGGGGGGGGGGTTAAATAAATAGCATGAAAAATGGAAGTAAAGACATGATACGGAATCTATACAATCAACCATAAGACATTAACATTTAAGTCATAAGTCATTTGGTATCATGGCTACTCGTTAATTTCCGAGATTTATCGTACATTCCCGGACTACTGTTTCAACCTAGTTTGAGAATAGGGTTGCTAATTTCAAACTAAAAAAGGGCCAAAATGTTGTGCATTTAACTAAGTAAAATTTACATCAATATAAACGTCTGATATTGAAAAAAACGACCCCGACTGAAAATGATTGATCAAATCTGAAAAACAAGTTCACTTTATCTATATTTTATTTCATCGTCATTTTTTCTTCATTTTGCTATATATTTTAATCATTTCAATGGTTGTTACAAATAACCCGAAAAAGGACCAAATTGTTGTGGCGATAAAATCGCGGAAAAAATATCACCGTACTCGGGATATAATGTAGCATTCGATGCCGACTGAAAAAAGTTTCTATCTGTAACAATAAGTTTGAAATGGATCATTAAAAAGTAATCTCCTATCTAAATCAATGCATTTTGTGTATCGGTCGTCCAGATATTAGATTGACTCAGTTATTGAAAGTTGGCCATGATTACTCGGCTGGAAAACTATCATTGAGAACATCGCGTAGGTGTGGGTAATGTCGTTTAAATCTTGGAAAAAGTGTGTATCATTATCCAGACATGAATCAAATCGATAAAAAATAAATTACTAAACAGAAGTGAACGCAATGATCAGGAATCGATACAAGTAACCCACAGCTCCCATCAGAGACACCAAGAGAAAGAAACACAAACATGAAACAACTATACCCTGATTGAAACATCACTAGCGGAAAGCCAAAAGGAGAGTTACTTTCCCACAAAATGGCCAACTGGCTATTCAAAGCAAAATAACATAAACGATACACACACTCGAGGACAAGTCATAACAAAAATAAACCACGACAGAAGAACCGCCTTGAAACGGTCAGTGAAACGAATTCCATGGGGGCAGGGGGCTTGAATCGATTTTACGTGGCCTCAATCCTCGCCCTTACTTCCGTCGCGATTAAGACCATCAATTTGTTCAGTCCGTATGAAGGCCTCGTAAGTCTATGGCATTAACCTTGAGTTTTGGTTTTTACGGCCAAGATTAATTCTTTTATTTCGAGCCGATAATTAATCAGATGTGGACGAAAACTAAACGGAGTAACCGGAGAAACTATCTGTATCTTTCGCCATACCAAATATGAACTAAATTCATTAAATTGGTTGAGAAATGTGAGAGCTCTTATTAAAACACGTTGACATTAAAAAATTCTGAGTTTCTGAGCATGGACATGGGCGCGATTTTATTGAAAAATATAAGTCCGTGACCTTGACATTGTGGTCATGAGAATTGGTGCGGGTATGCTGAATAAACTTTAAATATGTATCTATCATCGCACCAAATATGAACCAAATCCATTATAGGATTTTAAAAATATGAGCTCTTAAATAATTTCAACATTTAATGTTTTCTAAGTCCATGACTTTACCTAGAGGTCATAGGTATAAGGGTCAGTGTATTGCTGAATAAACATTTTGACCTATACACACCATCACAATTCCATCGTATAGCCTGGGAAATATGAGCTCTTAAAAGTTCAGGTTCTTCCTGGTACAATGCCTTAACTAGAGGTTACAGGATCACGTACGTGCATGTATGTATGTACGCTCGTATGTACAAAAACCTTTAATGTCGACGGCGTGGGGGAGATCATGGACTTGCGTACTGTCATTTCGTCTATGTGCAGGCGATTGCATAATTGTGTATACATGTAGCTATAGAAAAGGTTCGTTGTAATTTAAAATCAGTCATGCTGTAGGGTCCATGATGCAAATGAACTGAATTTAGTTTTCATTGAAAATCTGGACGGCCTGACAGACCAAAAATCAATGAAAATATATTTGCTACAGACCGTTGCCAATAACAAACCGGAGCGGAAAACTGATATACGTTAAATACGAACACTTACAGAGGCTACGTCACGTAAGGTTATATGCGGATCCTTATTAAACAACGTCATGTATTGACGTTTTCAGTAAAAAATCATGCATAAACTGCGTTTAAGTTCACACGATAAATTGAATCTTGTTTTGTTTGTTTGATTTGAGGTTTAACGTCCCCGTCAACACTGTAAGGGTCATTTTGGAGACGTTGCTTCCAATTTTGTAGGACTTTTACCCGATATTGAGATAAAATGACATCTCAAGCCATGTCGCCTAATGAAACCAATAGGCGGTTTATAAGCATGGACGGGCCGACTCGCACCGCTTTACCTGGGCAAACTTATATAACCGCAATGACTTCAGCACCCAATTTCGTAAAATCATTCTTCGATATAAAAGGATTGGGTTAAACATGGATATTATACGACAGACTGCATGCATGGAAGTTAACCCAATAACGGTTGGCAACTTTGCTTCCCTCTTTAATTGCACGCCGGTGGGTTAGGCCTCAGATTCTATGACGGCTTCAACGTAAAGGCTTATCGAGAATTAGAGAGATAATGTTGGTTGGTGCCTGATGCTCTGTCTCTGGTCGGGCTCATCGGAGTCTAACTGTTGGTTTTCTTTTGCTCCAGCATTTCAGCGGTTTCTTGCTGTCGAGTCCTCACCGTTGTCTCACCTCTGTGGTTCTTTGATTTTTGTGTTCACGGAGATGTTGCATTGATTTGTTAGGTGGCCTTCATGCGGACTGAACAAATTATTTGTCTAAATCGCGACGGAAGTAAGGGCGAGGATTGTGGCCACGTAAAATCGATTTAAGCCCCCCAGTGGAAATCTTCCACTGACCGTTCCAAGGCGGCTCTTCTGTGGCGATTTATTTATGTTGTTGTTTGTTACTTACTGTGTGTATCACTTGTGTCTTTTAATTTTGGATGGCCATATGGCCATTTTGTAGGAAAGTAACTGTCCTTATGGCCTTCCTTTGTTTAGGTTTCCATTATGGTCTGGTCGCTTAATGTTTGTATTTCTTTCCCTTTGGTGTCTTTTATGGGTGGAGTAAGTTAATTGTATCAATTCCTGATCCTTGTTTTACTTCTACTTTAGATCCTTTTAGCGGTTTACCAGTACTCGTGTTCGGGTCGGTTTCAGCTCTGCGTGGAAGCATCATGCAGCCCATATATTTCTTCAAGCCCCGATGGGCGGGGACCGAAATTGAATCTTGTATTCGTGCTCTTGCATTACTGAATTTATTAAACTGAGCGTGAAAAGGTATTAAAATGCTAAGCGAAGTCTCATATGTTATTTTATATTATAAACTCAGCAATACGCGTGGTGCACTCATGTTGAATACCCAACCCCACTCCCACATTTACTGACAAACACGCTTGTGAAAGGGCCATTATGACTACGTTAAATCAATGCTACTCTGACGTCATGACGTCCACAAAACATACCAACTCGCCAGTGGTACAGAGATAGTTAATATACTGTATACTACGATAATGAAATGGAAATACAAAGTAGAAGTAAAACAAAGATCAGGAGAATTGATACAATTAACTTACTCCATCCATAAAAGACACCAAAGGGAAAGAAATACAAACATCAAGCGACCAGACCATAATGGAAACCTAAACAAAGGAAGGCCATATGGACAGTTACTTTCCCACAAAATGGCCATATGGCCATCCAAAATTAAAAGACACAAGTGATACACACAGTAAGTAACAAACAACAACATAAATAAATCGCCACAGAAGAGCCGCCTTGGAACGGTTTTACAAGTATGAAACAACGAATAATCAACGTTGATTCAACGTTGTTTGTACTGAATATACATCTAGATTCACTGGAACAATAATTTTAAAACGTGTTATCTACTTTACCCGGCTATTTCAAGACGGCACGTGATCCCGCATGTGACGATAAGTGACCCCGTTTAAGAGCATATTCAACAAGAGGACCAAGCTAACTTGGAGTCTAACTGTTGGTTTTGTTTTGCTCCAGCATTTCGGTGGTTTCTTGCTGTCGAGTCCTCACCGTTGTCTCACCTCTGTGGTTCTTTGATTGTTTGTGTTCACGGATATGTTGCACTGATGAGTTAGGAGGCCTTCATGCGGACTGAACAAATTATTTGTCTAAATCGCGACGGAAGTAAGGGCGAGGATTGTGGCCACGTAAAATCGATTTAAGCCCCCCAGTGGAAATCTTCCACTGACCGTTCCAAGGCGGCTCTTCTGTGGCGATTTATTTATGTTGTTGTTTGTTACTTACTGTGTGTATCACTTGTGTCTTTTAATTTTGGATGGCCATATGGCCATTTTGTGGGAAAGTAACTGTCCATATGGCCTTCCTTTGTTTAGGTTTCCATTATGGTCTGGTCGCTTAATGTTTGTATTTCTTTCCCTTTGGTGTCTTTTTATGGATGGAGTAAGTTAATTGTATCAATTCCTGATCTTTGTTTTACTTCTACATTGGTCCTGTATCGCTCACCTGAGCTAACAGATTCAAAGTTTAAGGAAGTGCCAACCTTTACTGAAGGCTTTATGGGAGGACATGGTGATGACAGGGTAAGCATTTGCTGAAAATCAAGTAGAATGTAACTCTATGATAAACAGGCTGACCTCACCGGTTTTCAAACTCATTCAAGCTTTTATTCCTGACTTGCTAAGAAGATCCGATCTAAACTGAAGTGGCTATGGTGATGACAAGTTCAATAACAAGAGTTTTCAAACTCCTCCAAGCTTTCTGCCTGACTTCCTTGTTTGTAAGTTTCATGAAGATCCGTTCAAAACTAAAGGGGCAGCAGTGATGACAATGTAGAAAATAGGCATTTTCAGCAATCAAAGGCACGTCACTCTATGATAAATGTGCCGACTTGGCCGGTATTCGAACTCACCTGAGGTTTTATTCCCAGTCACCTTACATGTAAGTTTCAGAAAGATCCGATCAGACTTGGCCAGTATTCAAACTCATCCAAGATTTTATTCCCAGCCACCTCACATATAAGTTTCAGAAAGATCCGATCAAAACTGAAGGGGCTACGGTGATGACAAGGTCAAAATTTAGCATTTTTAGCAATCAAAGGGATGTAACTCTATAACAAATGAGCCGACTTGGTCAGTTTTCGAACTCATCCGAGGTTTCGTCCCTAGCCACCTTACATATAAGTTTCAGAAAAATCCGATCAAAACTGAAGGGGCTACGGTAATGACAAAGTCAAAAATCAACATTTTCAGCCATCAAAGGGACATAACTCTACGATAAATCAGCTGACTTGGCCTGTTTTCGAACTCATCCAAGATTTTATCCCCAGCCACCTTACATATAAGTTTCAGAAAGATCCGATCAAAACTGAAGGGGCTATGGTGATGACAAGGTCAAAAATCGGCATTTTCAGCAATCAAAGGGACGTAAATCAATGATAAATGGGCCAACTTTGCCGGTATTCAAACTCATCCTAGGTTTTATCTCCAGTCACCTTACACATAGGTTTCAGAAAGATTCGATCAAAACTGAAGGAGCTACGGTGATGACAAGGTAAACAATTGACATTTTCAGCCATCAAAGGGACATAACTATATAGTTAATGGGGCAACTTGGCCGGTTTTCGAACTCATCCGAGGTTTTATCCCCAGCCACCTTACATATAAGTTTCAGAAAGATCCAATCAAAACAGAAGGGGCTACAGTGTTGACAAGGTCAAAAATCAATATTTTCAGCAATCAAAGGGACCTAACTCTATGATAAATAGGCCACCTTTGCCGGTATGCGAACTCATCCGAGGCTTTATCCCCAGCCACCTTGCATATAAGTTTCAGAAAGATCCAATCAAAACTGAAAGGGCTACGGTGATGACAAGGTCAAAAATCGGCTTTTCAGCAATCAAAGGGACATTACTCTGTGATAAATGGACCAACTTGGCTGGTTTTCGAACTCATCCGAGATTTTATCCCCAGCCACTTTACATATAAGTTTCAGAAAGATTCGAACAAAACTGAAAGGGCTACAGTGATGACAAGGTCAAAAATCAGCATTTTCAGCAATCAAAGGGACGTTACTCTACGATAAAAGGGCCAACTTGGTCGGTTTTCGAACTCATCCGAGATTTTATCCACAGCCACCTTACATATACGTTTCAGAAAGATCCGATCAAAACTGAAGGGGCTACGGTGATGACAAGGTCAAAAATCGGCATTTTCAGCAATCAAAGGGACGTAACTCTATGATAAATCGGCGGTCTTGGCCGGTTTTCGAACTCATCCGAGGTTTTATCCCCAGCCACATTACATATAAGTTTTAGAAAGATCCGATCAAAACTGAAGGGGCTACGGTGATGACAAGGTCGAAAATGGGCATTTTCAGCAATCAAAGGGACTTAACTCTATGATAAATGGGCCGACTTGGCCGGTTTTCGAACTCATCCGAGTTTTTATCCCCAGTCACCTTACATATAAGTTTCAGAAAGATCCGATCAAAACTGAAGGGGCTACGGTGATGACAAGGTCAAAAATCGGCATTTTCAGCAATCAAAGGGACGTAACTCTATGATAAATCGGCGGTCTTGGCCGGTTTTCGAACTCATCCGAGGTTTTATCCCCAGCCACATTACATATAAGTTTTAGAAAGATCCGATCAAAACTGAAGGGGCTACGGTGATGACAAGGTTGAAAATGGGCATTTTCAGCAATCAAAGGGACTTAACTCTATGATAAATGGGCCGACTTGGCCGGTTTTCGAACTCATCCGAGTTTTTATCCCCAGTCACCTTACATATAAGTTTCAGAAAGATCCGATCAAAACTGAAGGGGCTACGGTGATGACAAGGTCAAAAATCGGCATTTTCAGCAATCAAAGGGACGTAACTCTATGATAAATCGGCGGTCTTGGCCGGTTTTCGAACTCATCCGAGGTTTTATCCCCAGCCACATTACATATAAGTTTTAGAAAGATCCGATCAAAACTGAAGGGGCTACGGTGATGACAAGGTTGAAAATGGGCATTTTCAGCAATCAAAGGGACTTAACTCTATGATAAATGGGCCGACTTGGCCGGTTTTCGAACTCATCCGAGTTTTTATCCCCAGTCACCTTACATATAAGTTTCAGAAAGATCCGATCAAAACTGAAGGCGCTACAGTGATGACAAGCATTTTCCCATAGTAAGTCTATGGGACCTTGTGGTTGCCATAGGAACCAAAGTTTTTGAGCGATTTCAAAAAAAAGTTTATGTCATCAATGCCCCACCAGAGGCATGCTACAGATGAGAAATGATTGAGATCAGCCTGCAGGATACAGAGATATAGCTGCTCAAAATTGTGGACGGACGACGGACGGACGGACGGACGACGGAGGACCCACTATACTATAAGCTTCACCGGAGCCTTCGGCCCAGGTGAGCTAAAAATGCGACATATGTTAGTGAAACGCAAATTTAGCTCGTACGAACACTTTGCAATGTTTTGATGAAACTGACGTACGCAGTTCTTTAAAAAGTGCGTGCGAACAATTTAAGATTAATCGTACGATGTTTATTGATGAAACTGGCCCCAGAATAGCTCCGCCTAGTCAATTTTATCTGCGACTTCTATGCCTATAAAGTATACGTATGAAACCATATTGTTGATGTAAGTGGAATGTCATGGCCAATCAGGTTGGATTTACGATGTCGTGAAAATCGGGCGTTACCACAATGTGCAACCAATCCGTAATTAAAGAGACCGAACAAATGTGATCTACCTTAATGTCTATGCAGCCCCTTTCCTCAATGATGAAGTTGTCGTACATCTCTAACAGCTGTCTTGTTGAGTCACTAATGTGTATCATCATAGCTTAAAGAGAAATAGATTTGGCATTGTAAAGGAAAGAACTAGAGCACGCCTAAGTTCAATATGTAGTGTTTTGCCACATAGCAACAAATTTGTGGTATTTTTACTTAAGAAGAATATGTGCGGCGAGAAAGTAATAGAGGAGAATTTAGTCCAATTTCTTAATAGAAAAGGTCATTCAGGTCATAATCAAAGAAAACAGCAATCTCTAGTCATATAAAGTAAGCGACATGGAGGCACACACAAACACATCGGACGAAACATGAACCAACGGCACAAAATAGAAGTGAAGGCGACGATCAGTTATCGATACAATACTTTCTGCTCTAAAATATAGATTATGGGCACCCGTGAGGCGGTTCCAACGCGTGCCCAGTCTATATTTGAGTAGAAATAAGAACAATATCGTAAGTTTTCATCTTTCTGCTCTAAAATATAGATTATGGGTACATGTACCCATGAGGCGGCTCTAACGTGTGCCCACAGTCTATAATTGGCATCACGAAAACACGCCTATATAATTTTGACCCATTAAACCCCTCTTTTATTTTGAATAACTGGGGGTTTGCAGGGGTATGAATTATTTTTCTTATTTCTGCTCAAAAACTTAGATTGTGTGTACTCGTTAGAACCGCCTCATTGAGGCGGTTCTAACGAGTTCCCACAATCTATGCCCGGAAATTTTCATTTTTTGGTGATAAATTTTTCAAATAAATTTGAATAGACGTGTTTTTGTCATGAGCAGAAATAAGAAAAATAATCGCAACTTTTCATCTTAAAAGTTTTTATTTTCGGCGGTAAAGTTTCCAATGTATTTGTATCGGCTTGTTTTCATAATGTTTTATGCGGGTCCAGACCAGGTCTTGACAATAAAAACAAAGGTCGCTGATGAGGACAAACTGGCCGAGACTTGCTAGCTTCGCTCAGAGAACTTGATTCGTGATAGTTATTCTTCGGAGCATCACGAAAACACGCCTATGTAATTTTGACCCCACTTAAAGTAGAAGTAAAACAAAGATCAGGAATCGATACAATTAACTTACTCCACCCATCAAAGACACCAAAGGGAAAGAAACACAAACATTAAGCGACCAGACCATAATGGAAACCTAAACAAAGGAAGGCCATAAAGACAGTTACTTTCCCACAAAATGGCCATATGGCCATCCAAAATAAAAATACACAAGTGATACACACAGTAAGTAACAAACAACACCATAAATAAACCGCCACAGAAGAACCGCCTTGGAACGGTCAGTGGAATGATTTCCACTGGGGGGCTTAAATCGATTTTACGTGGCCACAATCCTCGCCCTTACTTCCGTCGCAATTTAGACAAATAATTTGTTCAGTGCGCATGAAGGCCTCCTAACTCATCAGTGCAACATCTCCGTGAACACAAAAATCAAAGAACCACAGAGGTGAGCCAACGGTGAGGAATCGACAGCAAGAAACCACTGAAATGCTGGCGCAAAAGAAAACCAACAGTTAGACTCCGATGGGCCCGACCAGAGACAGAACATCAGGCACCAACCAACATTACCTTGAATTAGATCTCTCTAATTCTCAATAAGCCTTTACGTTGGAGCCGTCATAGAATCTGAGGCCTGACCCACCGGCGTGCAATTAAAGAGGGAAGCAAAGTTGCCAACCGTGATTGGGTTAACTACCATGCATGCAGTCTGTCGTATAACATCCATGCTGTACCCAATCTTTTTATATCGAAGAATGATTTTACGAAATTGGGTGCTGAAGTCATTGCGGTTATAGATTTTTCTGAATTTATGTACTAAGTCGCCATAAAATTCGGGTTCCGATAGACCTTGTTGCAGAAGAGATTTAAGTCCAATATTGAATTTTGAAATTAAATCAGAATGGCGTCTATAAAATTTTGAAAAGGCTTTGCGTAGTTTATGGTACCGATAATCAGGATTAAGGAGTTTAGCCGTTAATAATTTATTACGAGTGTTGAAGTCAGTTACATGACTACACACTCTAGCAAATCGAATTAATTGCAAAATATAAACGCCATAGGATGGCGCACGAGGAACATCATCCAAAAAACGAAAATTTACAATCTCAAAATCAAAGTCATCGCGTTTATCATAAATTTTGCACGAAACAAATCCATCTACAATAGATAGATGCAAATCCAAAAACGGGGCCTCGGTATCAGAAGAATTTGCTTTATTTAACTGAAGTTCTGGGGGGTAAATCTGACTGATCAAACCATCGAAATAGGTATTATCAATATTTAATAAATCATCTAAATATCTAGAAGTGGAGCTAAAAGCTTCAATAATTTCAGATTGGTTATCAATGGAAAGCGACACCACGAAGTCTCTTTCATAACAATACAAGAACAGATCAGCCACAAGAGGTGCACAATTCGTACCCATCGGAATACCCACAATTTGTCTAAATAACTTAGTACCGAATCTAATATAAATATTGTCAAGTAGAAAGGTGAGGGCATCACACACTTTCTGACATGACCAAAGTGTATAATTCTTATGCTCTTTAGAAGTGAAAAATGCATTTCTGACATTACATGCAAGATAGAGAGAATCTTCTCTGTGAAAAGCCCATTCAATTAAATCATTAAGCTTTTCTTTTATAAGATTATGAGGAAGTGTAGTGTAAAGAGTGGAAAAATCGTAAGTAGACAGACTTGAAGCTCGAAAATGTCTGGATTTCAAATAATTTAAAACCTCATTCGAATTTTTTATAGACCGAAACAGATTTCTTCCTGATCTTTCAAAGACTTTAACACAATCGTTAATTAAATGCGTTTTAATAGCAGTAAGACAGGAAGTTAATAATTTAGAAAGTTCAGTGGTAGTGCAAGAGCTAGAATTTGCAATGAACCGTGCTTTGTAAGGTCTTATATGAAGTTTTGGTAACCAGTATAGCGTAGGAAGCTTGTATTGGCATTCGTTAACACACACCGCAAACTTGGTGGCTGAAAGACAAACATGTTTATCTACTATAGCTAAACTAGTCATCTACTCTTCAGCTAAAGGCTGAAGTTCATAGGCCTTAGTACCACCAAACTCCTGCTTAAGCGTGTTAACATAGTGGAGCCGTCACACAACGCCGACGTTGTTAGCGGCCTTGTCTGCAGGGGCCAAAACAAACTTCTTCTGAAATTCTTGAATACATAGTTTAAGATGACGTAAAAACGTCTTGGGCTTAGGAGGTAATATGTTAGTATTTTGAGAATAGAAAGAAATGCGTTTATTCACTAGTTTTAAAATGCTAAGTTTCCAGTCTTTAAGGGCTTTATGCTTAACATACTCTCGCTTACACCATCGATTACCGAATTCATTCAAGGCAGCAGCGATTTCATCTCTACATTTACTGAAATCAATTTTAGAAGGAAACCGATATTTCGGTCCTTTAAAAATTATATTCCTTATCCTAGAATCAGGAATAATTTTCAAATTGCCAGTAATTACATGACCAGCAGCAGGATAGCAATACTTTGAGTTTTTACAATCACATGAATCAGGAGTATTAGTATCAATATCAAGATCCGAATCAAGTTTATTGAAATTAAAAATGATAGATCTAACAGGTTTGTTATATTTATAGCAAATAATAGGTGTTTCAGTATTTTGAAAATAAGCAGGAATGGAAGAAAGCACCGATCTCTCACGGAAGATACTGGGCAAATCTATAAAATCCATACCCTTATTAATGAAGGATATTTTGAAGGAATGGCGTTTATGATTAATTTCAGAATCAATGTAAGGATGCTGAGTATAGCCTCTAGGTAAGAGAGCCGCATCATATAACTGATGAGAACTATCGTAGAATTTACTCGCCTCGGTGTCCAGAAGACGTAAAATAGAAACGGGTAATGAACTTAAAAATGAAAGCATAGAGTTGCGTCCATGATTTAATAATATAATTGACAGTCACTTCAGTCTAGTATTGTTTCGTTTAAACGCACATGATTTACGTTTAAAATTACCATTTTTCCTGGTGCCGTGAGATCTAGTTCTGCGTTTTCGACATTCCAGGAGCGAGAAAATATCAAAGTCCGGCATTCTGGAAATATTACCATATTAAACCCCACTTATACATAGAAAACTGGGGTTTATAGAGGTGAAACTTATTTTTTATTTCTGCTATAAAATTTACAGATTATGGGTGCTCGTTAGTTAGAACCGCTTCGATGAGATGTTCCTACGATTACCTAAAATCTATATTTTAGCAGAAATGAGAAAAATGTCACAAATTTTCATCTTAATTTTTTTTTTTTTTTTCTGCGGTAAAGTTTACACTGCCTTTGTTCCAAGCAGAAATCTGTATAGCTTTTTACACGTCACCTCAGCTGGTCTTATGTGCCGTTTGATTACGATAGAACGTCCTACGTACTTCATCATAATGCAGTTTATATCTTTATATCCGATGGAAGTATCGAGTCAATTCTAAGTTGAAAATTAATACGAGGATCACTGATGCGGCCAAAGTAGCCGAAACAAGTCTAAGATATAAGCGGGATGACTACACACCGAGAAGAGGCAATTACAATGGCGGTCTACTAAGAAAGGTAAAAAAATGTTTTTGGGTCGATTGTTTACAATCGATCCTAATTTACTGAATGGCAAAATCCGAAATCATGCCGTTGTCCACGTGACCATCACTGATTTGGGAAAACCAATATTAACAGTTATTAATAGAAAAAAGTCGCGCTATTTCTATCGATGTTACATGCAGGTCAGAGCTATTTATAGAGTCTGGACAGGAATCCAGCACGGGTTTGGAAAACCCCAAATACCCAGATCACAGGACGCGGAATGTGAAGTATGCCGGTTGCACAGGGACTACACTGTTTTCTTCAATAGTGGCATTTAAGGGTTAAATGAAATAGTATAAGAATGTCAGGTTGCTCATGTAATGAAAGGAAAACACTTATCAATATCTTAATCTAGGCCACGCTATCACGTGACGATTTACGGAACATTCCGTTCATAAAACAGTTACATAGAGTCGATTGTACAAAAAGTAGACAAAAACATTTGCAATTCTGCTAAGAACTTAAATTTGTTTAAGAGCAAAAATAAGCAGCCCAGACTTTTAAAGGTGGTATCTTTATTAGACATACAGCGTAGACCCACATCGGATAGACGGATCTTTCTTTCAGATCAAGGCCGGCACTGCTCGTCATATATATACAGCAAGTTTTGAGTACGCAGACTCTGAAAAAGGGGAGAGGGGTGCGAGTTTCCGGTATTTTGCAAAGGGTGAAAAACTGCCTGAGTTTGAGAATTTTCCAAACAAAAGTGGGGGTGCGTTTGCACCTGGCCTGCATCAACAGGTAGAATGAATTGCTTTAGACATATCGCTGTAGGGGCTCTGTTTCTGATCAATGTTATTCATGAGCTGGGATGCAGTTGTGGGACTGGGCGAATAAAAGAGAGAGAGAGTTGAACTATGACAAACATTGTAGGTTCTGATCATAAGCCATCGATGGATCTACATTGTTTACAGCTGGATAAAATGCTATACATGCAATAACTTTTCCAGCACAGATTGTGTTGCATATGATGTAAAGCATTATCAATGAAATATTGGGCCTCCGTGGCCTAATGGATAAGAGCGCGGACTCTTAGTCATTAGGTCTCTCACCGCCGTGGTTCGAGCCTCGCTCGGGTCACGTGTGAGACGCCAAGTTCTGCAACGGAAGGTCAGGTGGTTTTTCTCCGGGTACTGCGGTTTTCGCCCACCTATGATTAACGATCGGCTCGATATGAGTGAAATAATCTTGAAAGGGCCGTAACCCCCCCCCCCAAAAAAAATCAATGAAATATTGTAAATTCAGAAAGATTAATCTCTTGTGCTGGTTAAATATACGTGTATACAGAGAGAAAATAATTAAACACATTAACAAGTGACAAGTAAATAATTTGGAAAACTTTGACGGAAAATGCTACCATAATTTTTTTTTCAGACAAAAAATGTACTTAATACTGTTTGTTTATAATGAAGCGTTTTAACAAGTACCCACAGCCTACCTTGTAAAGCTTGCTATTGTCCACTTGACTATTACTGTCCATTTAACTGCCGCCGACTCGGAACAAAATCTAGTTTATAGCGTCGAGAGTTGACGTCAGAGCGCTGCGTAGAAGTAAATTCTGGACTGTGCTTGTGCACTTGGACAATGGCAAATAGTGTATACCTAATCAAACGTCACATAACTGTCTGATCTGGGCTATAGCGCTTGCTTAAAATTCTGGAATTTAAGGGTTAAAAGAACAGTTCGATTTATAGTTCAGGACTATTTTCCCTACCAGCACTCAGAGACAATCGACCCACCAGTACTCTTAGTGCTTTGATACATTTTGGAGTAAACTTTTTATAAGGACCGCGTGCAATTGGAAAGTGAATGCCCCGAAAGTTGTTTTCCTTATCTGGCAGACAATATCACAATTCTATTGCCCTTCATACTGAGATTTTGTATACATTCATTGAAAATGATACTTACGTAATCCACTAGACTCTAACCTCGAAGCAGTATATACTGTGTCTCCAAATAAACAGTATCTTGGCATTTTCTTTCCCACTACTCCGGCAACTACTGGACCTGTAACCATTACGATAAAACGCCTTTTCAAATATATTGAAAGTTTTACCTCAAAAAATGAAGTTTTTCAAATAAAAATCCTGATAGTTTTCATATCTTTGCTCAAAGCATAGATTGTGGTACTCGGTAGAACCGCCTCAGCAAAGTAGAAGTAAAACAAAGATCAGGAATCGATACAATTAACTTACTCTACCCATCAAGATACCAAAGGGAAAGAAACACAAACATGAAGCGACCAGACCATAATGGAAACCTAAACAAAGGAAGGCCATAAGGACAGTTACTTTCCCACAATGGCCATATGGCCATCCAAAATAAAAAGACACAAGCAACACACACAGTAAGTAACAAACAACAACACAAACAAACCGCCACAGACGAACCGCCTTGGAACGGTCAGTGGAAAGATTTCCACTGGGGGGGGGGGGGGGGTTAAATCGATTTTACGTGGCCACAATCCTCGCCCTTACTTCCGTCGCGATTTAGATAAATAATTTGTTCAGTCCGCATGAAGGCCTCCTAACTCATCAGTGCAACATCAGCAAGTCGGTTCTAACGCGTACCCACAATTTATATTTTTTGAGTAGAAATAAGAAAATAATGTATACCCCTGTAATCCCCAGTTTTACTACATAAAGGTGGAGTTTAAGGTGGTCAAAATTATATAGGCATGTTTTCGTGTTGAAACACACAATAAACGTTACATAAATCAATTATAACGGAGCTGATATGATCATCACGTTTGATATTATAATTTATTCAGATCAACCATCTTCATACTCCTATGTAATGGACATAAGGTTAACTCCTTTTTATGTTGAGAAAGATGGGGTTTTATATTAACTTTTCTTATATCTTCCGCAATACATATATTGTGAGTACTCGTTAGAATCGCTTCAATCGAGTACTGGGGAATTGTTCAGAAAAATATATACCTGCAATTTCTTCAGTACCCAATACCGTGAAATCATTCTTCGATATAAAAGATTCGATACAACATAAATGTTATACGACAGACTGCATGCATGGCGGTTAACCAAATCAGGGTTGACAACATTGCTCCCCTCTTTAATTGCAAGCCGATGGGTCAAGCACCAGATTCTATGACGGTTCCAGCGTAAAGGCTTACTGATAATTGGAGGGAGTCTTATTTTATGTAATGTTGGTTGGTGCCTGATACTCTGTCTCTGGTTTGGCGCATCGGAGTCTAACTGTTGGTTTTTGTTTGCTCCAGCATTTCTGTGGGTTCTTGCTGTCGAATCATCACCGTTGTTTCATCTATGTGGTTGATTGATTTTTGTGTTCACGGAGATGTTGCACTGATGAGTTAGAGGCCTTCATGCGGACTGAACAAATTATTTGTCTAAATCGCGACGGAAGTAAGAGCGAGGATTATGGCCACATAAATTCGGTTTAAGCCCCCCCCCCCCCAGGTGGAATTCGTTTCACTGGCCGTTCCAAGGCGGTTCTTCTGTCGTGGTTTATTTTTGTTATGGCTTGCCTCTAAGTGTGTGTATCGCTTATAGTAGTTTGCTTTGGATAGCCAATAGGCCATTTTGTGGGAAAGCAACTGCCCTTTTGGTTTTGCGCTAGAGATGTTTCCATTTGGGTCTAGATGTTTCATGTTTGTGGTTCTTTCCCTTTGTGTCTCTGGTGGGAG
The DNA here is from genome assembly GCA_963580285.1 of Lucinisca nassula. Lineage (NCBI taxonomy): Eukaryota > Metazoa > Mollusca > Bivalvia > Lucinida > Lucinidae > Lucinisca > Lucinisca nassula. Next base: position 80,410,600 of record OY757010.1, read on the forward strand.
CTGTGGGTTAATTGTAACGATTCCTGATCATTGCCTTCACTTCTACTTTTAACTATTCATGAAAGGGACACGTCGTCCGGTTTAATAACATCAAGAAAACACGCCTATATAATTTTGACCCCATCTAACCCATATTTTTATATAGTAAAACTGGGGTTTGCAGGGGTAAACCGTATTTTTCTTATTTCTGCTCTGAGATATAGATTGTTGGTACTCGTTAGAACCGCCTCAATGAGGCGGTTCTAACGAGTACCCACAATCTATATTTAAGAAAATAAGAAAAATATCAAAATTTTTCATCTGAAAATTTTCAATTTTTCGGCGATAAATATGTCAATGTATTTGTATAGGCGTGTTTACGTAATGAACTGCCGTGCACTTGGTTCTATTGAACGAATCATTGGATTTTAGAATCAGTTCCTCTGCCCATTCTAGGTCTTATTCTATCATTATATATAGTCATTTATCTTGGTGGACTGGTGATGTATATAGAAATCGTGCTGCTGTTTAAAATGGTTTTATTTTTTCTTTTAAAGTTTCAAATTATGATCAAATCGGACAATTGCCTGTCTTCTTGACTTAGCATGAATGTAATTTCTACCATTTCATCTTTGGAATGATTATAGGAATCGAGGAGACCGTCTTTCTAATATGTTTATCAGATGAGTGAATTAAATACGTTTATAAATTCACATATTCACCATCTGAGTGACGTTTAGGGTCATTCTCTTTGGTTTGCAAATCCTTCCCCATAGTTTCATAATCGCCTTTCATGTAAGAATACACCTTTTAAAAGTTTCTTTGCCGGTTAAAAAGATTCTAAAATACTCCTAAACAAGGGCATGGTAATTTTGTCTTGAGAGTGAATATCTTCAAATTGAATTGGTAAAGGGTGACCAGTATGTCTAGATCGTTCTTATCTCGAGTAGGGAAGTTAACCATTTGCTTTAAGCCGCGACCAATCATACAGTCTAAAATATTTATCCTTCGGAATCAGCAGTGTGACCGATTAAATGCAGAAACTGTCTCACATTTATGCCCATCGCAGTAACAATGAAAGTAGACCTAATAAATATGAAAAAAAATGCCAAAACATAGTGCTTATTTACGAACAAGTCAAATAAAATTCCCCACCTAAGACATGAAAGTTTCAACATACTATCGATTTAAACGCAATACATGCCTTGCCAGAAAGGAACAAAAATAATTACATCTGTTAGGAAGATTCGTAAGTTGATTGAACAGAAAACCTAATAGATTTGGACAATATTTTTATAACTGATATATCTGATAGATAGCACAATTACGTCATTTTAGCTTTGCAATAAAACCTTAGCGTGCGGAAAAGAAAGCATCGTATCAACTATGAATATCAGACAAAACCGCACGTACTGACAAACTGTATGTGATGAAATACGAAGCACGAAGAATATCAATTGATGTCTTACGTCAAACGTTTCATGATCAGGTGCTAAAAAGCATCTGTCCAATTTTCTTATCCGTTCAATTCAGTCTGGCGAAGAAGTCCTGGCACATGAATGTATGGCTGTAAGGCCGTTTCTTAAAATTCTAATTTGCAAACCTGAGTGAAGTCCTATTCTCGCTCTTAACGGTGTGTCTGGTTGGTGTCGTATGGTAAACTGCTGCAGGTGTTCAAGAATTTTAAGCGACATACGGGCTATTTGTCGCACGTGTTCATTGCCATTCCTCACAGGAAGTCCAGATACTACCATATAGGCATCTCCGATCGTCTCTACCTAAAAATGCACGGATTACGTCCCTTACTAGAGAATTGATATTTCTGGCAGATGGGAAGTTGTGGTAACCGCCTTGTTTATGTACCGAATATAGCTAGTCTGTGCAAGGTTAAAACGTCCCACAGAACAATAATAATAACAATAATAATAAGAGGCCAATTATAAGTAGTAGAAGTAAAACAAAGATCAGGAATCGATACAATTAACTTACTCCACCCATCAAAGACTGCAACGCTTACCTGATCCATATTCTACAAACGAAACGTTCGGCAATATAAGGTGGCGTGGAGCATTTGAGCAATTTGAATTAATGGTGACCCGAGGAATAGTTCTGTGAAATAATTTCAAAATCGGCGCAGCTGTTTAGAAGTATAAGTCATTTCAAGGCTGTTTGATTTTACATCATTTTAGCTCTGGTGGACATCATATCCAGTAGAGCAAAACTATTTTGAGCAATGTTGTTAGAGGATCACCCATGGTGCATTCCTATGAAATTGTTTCCTCTTGTGATCATCTTGTTCAGGAGAGTGGAATAATGTGAGCAGTTTTGACAGATGGTTAACCAGAAGACATTCCTTAGAAATCATTTATAAAAACAAATCTTGTTAAGAAGAAATAATTTAAAGATTTGTTTCTATTTTAAGCAATGGCAGCCTCCTTGTTTAGCTAACTGGCACAATGTGAGCAATATTGGAGGCTCTGCAGTACATTTACTAACATATAATAAATAGAAGCGAATGCAATGATCAGGAATCGAAACTATTAACACACAGCTCCCATCAGAGACACCAAAGAGACAGAAACACAAACATGAAACAACAGACCCTAATGGAAACATCAATAGCAGAAAGTCAAAAGGACAGTTACTTTCCAACAAAATGGCCAATTGGCTATCCAAACAAAATAATATAATCGACACAAACACTCAAAGACATGCCATAACAAGAAATAAACCACGACAGAAGAACCGCCTTTGAACGGTCAGTGAAACGAATTCGACTCGGGGGGGGGGGGGGGGGGGGGGGCTTAAATCGATTTTACGTGGCCTCAATCCTCGCCCTTACTTCCATCGCGATTCAGACAAATAATTTGTTCAGTCCGCATGAAGACCTCAAACTCATCAGTACAACCTCTCCATGAACACAAAAAATCAAACAACCACAGAGATGAAACAACGGTGAGGATTCGACAGCAAGAAACAAATGAACTACTGGAGCAAAATAAAACCAACAGTTAGACTCCGATGGACCCGACCAGAGACAGAACATCAGGCACCAACCAATATTACATAGAATTAGATTCACATTAATTCTCAGCAAGCCTTTATTAGCCGAAACTACGTAGTATGACCAATCTTCTTTCTTATGAATGTTTTCATTGCTCTTAAAGGAACTCATTTTTGCTTTTTATTTGCCTTCACTACAGCTGGTGTTGTGCCGTGTTGCGGCCGTAAAACGTCTCCCCGTACATCAACCATAGTGCAGTTTATAGTTTACTTATGGTCCTGTGAGATCAGCGTCAATATTCTGAGAAATCAGAAATAAATAATTGGTTTAGACTCATATTCTAGACAGGTTTTTGATTATTTGGACCCCATTTTGATTTATATCAGTCTTTGAATCGACTGCCTATTCGAAATTCGTAAAATTGCAGTATGTTTTCTCTGGTTTTCTTTGCCGGATCATTACAGGGTCACTGATGAGGCTTTATTAGTGAAACTACGTAGTAGGACCACTCTTCTTTCTTATGAATGTTTTCATTGCTCTTAAAAGAACTCATTTTTGATTTTTATTTGCTTTCACTGCAGCTGGTGTTGTGCCGTGTGGCGGCCGTAAAACGTCTTCCCGTACATCAACAATAGTGCAGTTTATATTTTACTTTTGGTCCTTTGAGATCAGCGTCAATATTCTGAGAAATCAGAAATAAATTATTGGTTTAGACTCATATTCTAGACAGGTTTTTAATTATTTGGACCCCATTTTGATTTATATCAGTCGTTGAATCGACTGCCTATTCGAAATTCGTAAAATTGCAGTATGTTTCCTCTGGCTTTCTTTGTCGGATCATTACAGGGTCACTGATGAGGCTTTATTAGCCGAAACTACGTAGTATGACCCATCTCCTTTCTTATGAATGTTTCCATTGCTCTTAAAGGCACTCAGTTTTGATTTTTATTTGCCTTCACTGCAGCCGGTGTTGTGCCGTGTGGCGGCCGTAAAACGTCTCCACGTACATCAACCATAGTGCAGTTTATATTTTACTTTTGGTCCTTTGAGATCAGCGTCAATATTCTGAGAAATCAGAAATAAATTATTGGTTTAGACTCATATTCTAGACAGGTTTTTAATTAATTTGGACCCCATTTTGATTTATATCAGTCTTTGAATAGACTGCCTATTCGAAATTCGTAAAATTGCAGTATGTTTCCTCTGGCTTTCTTTGCCGGATCATTACAGGATCACTGATGAGGCTTTTTAGCCGAAAATACGTAGTATGGCCCATCTTCTTTCTTATGAATGTTTTCATTGCTCTTAAAGGAACTCATTTTTGAGTTTAATTTACGCTGGGACCGTCATAGAATCTGAGGTCTGACCCACCGGCGGTCAATTAAGAGGGAAGCAAAGTTGTCGACCATGACTGGGTTAACTACCATGCTTGCAGTCTGTCGTATAGCATTTATGTTGTACCAAATCATTTATATCGAGGAATGATTTTACGAAATTGGGTGCTAAAATCATTGCGGTTATATATTTTTTTCTGAATTCATATACTAAGTCACCATAAAATTCAGGTTCCGATAGACCTTGTTGCAGAAGAGATTTAAGTCCAATATTGAATTTTGAAATTAAATCAGAAAGACGTCTATAAAATTGTGAAAAAGGATTTACGAAGTTTATGGTACCGATAACCCTGATTAAGAAGTTTAGCAGTTAACAATTTTTACCAGTTTTGAAGTCAGTTACATGACTACACACTCTGGCAAATCGAATTAATTGCGAAATATAAACGTCATAGGATGACGCACGAGGAACATCACCATCCAAAAAAGGAAACTTTACAAACTCAAAATCTTCATAAATTTTGCAAGAAACAAATCCATCTACAATTGAAAGATGTAAATCCAAAAACCGGGCCTCGGTATCAGAAGAATTTGTTTTATTTAACTGACGTCCTTGGTGGTAAACTTGACTGATCAAACCGTCGAACTAGGTATTGACAATATATTTAATATATCATCCAAATACCTAGCAGTCGAGCTAAAAGCGTCAATGATTTTAGATTGGTTTTCAGCAGAAAGGGACATCATGAAGTCTCTCTCATAACAAAACAAAACAGATCTGCCACAAAGGGTGCGCAATTAGTACCCATCGGAATACCCACAAGTTGTCTAAATAACTTAGTATCAAAACTTATGTAAATGTTGTCAGGTAGAAAGGTGAGAACTTCACAGACATTCTGACATGACCATAAAGTATAATTTTCTCTTCAAAAGTGAAAAAGCATTTCTTACATTACATGCAAGATAGAGGGAGTCTTCCCCATGAAATGTCCATTCAATTTAATTATTAAGTTTTTCTTTTATAAGATTATGAGGAAGTGTAGTGTGAAGGGTGGAAAAATCATAAGAAAAAGTTTAGCATTTTTCCCTTCTGTATGCCATCGCCAATCCTGTTCAGATCATCAAGGGTAACTCCTCATGACGTACACCATCCTCAAGTATGTTAACAGCCTAGCTGACTCCTATACTATAAAAATCTTACATGGGTGTGAGGGGTGGATGGAAAATACGTTCCAAGGGTAGCAGTCGGACTGTGATCCGAGGTACGGATTTTCTATCCAATCCTTACACCCATGTTATATTATTTTTCTTGCATATATTTCATTTCTGAGCGTGGATTTTTCATTATGCAGTCCTTCGGTTGCCGCCGTCCGCCACATTGTGATGATTATCATCACGTGAACAAATCCGTGAAATGAACACCCCCACTAAACCCCACTTTATATAGAGAAAACTAAGGTTAACGGGGGAATTCTATATTTTTCTTATTTCTGCTCCAAGACATAGGTTGTGGGTACTCCTTAGAACGCGTAAAAATAAGACAGAATCCACGCATTTTCATCAGAAAAGGAGCCATTTAGGAAATGTGAAAATGCACTCTGACGCATGGGTGTGTTATCGTAATGTGTGATATTTAGTGACGTCACATAACATGTTATGATGTCAACATCAGCGACGGCGCATATGAGATCGTATTCAACCAGTGCTTATAAAATACGTGAAAATATTTGATTTTACCATGTCCCTGGATTAGAACACCACGATAAAAACAACATTTCCATCGTAGGCTAAATATAGAGGATCTTACATGAGTGTTCATGTATTATTGAATTGATTAAACGAGTTGAGGAAAAGGGTTAAAATGCGAGGCTTTGCTAACCCTATCCCTTTTCCTCAACGAGTTTAATAAATTCGATAATACATGAGCACGAATGCAAGATTCTATTTATCATATGACATTTAAAACGCATTTTATTCGCGATTGTTTACAAAAATATCAATATTCCGCCATCAGTAAATGCGACGTTGGTAAGGACGTTGTGCATGTAACGTTACGGGATGTATCTTGCCAATTTGAATATTTAATCCACTAGTGGATTATCGAAAATATTACATGGCGTTATTACACTCTCAGACGCGACCTGGTGTGCAAGAAAATGTGGTTTATGTCAATTTTGTAAATTCCAATGAACTATATGAAGACAAGAAATGCGACTTCAAACGCGACGGAAGTAAGGGCGAGGATGTGGTCAAGTAAACTCGATTTAAGCCCCCCCCCCCCCCCAGTCGAATTCATTTCACTGACCGTCCCAAGACGGTTCGTCCGTCGCGGTTTAGTTTTGTTAACGCTTGTCTTTGAGTGTGTGTGTTGCTTATAATATATTTGATTTGGATAGCCAATTGACCCTTTTGTGGGAAAGTAACTGTCTTTTTGGCTTTCCGCTACTGATTTTTCCATTAGGGTCTAGTTATTTCATGTTTGTGTTTCTTTCCCTTTTGTGTCTCTGGTGGGAGCTGTGGGTTAATTGTATCGATTCCTGATCATTGCCTTCACTACTATTCCTTAAGTCGAACTTCATAACGCTAGGCGGCCTGTAGTGAAGTGCTTGGTCGGATTAGTAAGGGACAAGTTGACAATAATGAATAACTTCACTGTCTTATCTCCGAAACGATTGTCATGCATTGCCCTATAAGCTTATAACTGGTCACAGAGAGCTGTTCTAAATGCAAGGTAAAGTAAAACTGAATTATAAAATGATATCGTTGTGTGCAGAACACATGTAGGCCCTATCTAGTCAACGCGACTACCTAAAACATGTGACAAGGAGAGCGCCCAGCAGGACATTCTGTGGTCAGATCAGCTTCTGGCCAAGAAGACAATTCAACAAATTCAGTATTGGTAGCTATGTTGGAGTATACATAATTACGGAAAATATCATATTGCCTTCAGAAAAGTAGCCATTTTGGAGATGTGAAAAAAATTCACTATGTTGGTCGCTTGTGTTATCACAATGGTTATGGTTGCAGCGTTATTGCTTATTAGTGTTGGTACAGAAGCGTGTGTATATTGATTATAGAGCGCTAGACCTGCAATTAAGCAGCAAAGACTTTATCTCACCTTATACACATCAAAGTTACCAATGACATCATCAAAACAGGTATATACGTCGTTCAATAAATCTACAATCTTAAAAGAAACACACAGTATCAAAAAACATACTTCTGTAACTAATTCAACATTTACATTTGTGACATTACGAGGGTAGGCTGAAAAGTTCTGAGCCTGACAAAGATCCAATGGTTTGTCCATGCTGAAAGTGCCTTATTTTTCAAAATAGTCTTCCTTCCTGTCCACACACTTCCTCCAGCGATGCTGGAGTCCTTGGATCCCAGTAGTATAGAAGGTCCCTGAAAAACTCCTCCACAGCAGCTATCGCCTCCTCGTCTGGCCGATAATGCTGCCCAGCCAAGTGCTTTTTCATGTTTGGAAACAGGAAATAATCTGATGGAGCTAGATCAGGTGAATACGGAGGGTGATCGACAAGTGTGAAGCCACAGTCATGCACAGCAGCCATTACGACAACCGATTTCTGAGCAGGCGCATTGTCCTGATGGAACAAGACCCCTTTTGTCAATTTTCCGGGTCGTTTAGCCTTAATTGCTTTTCGTAATTGTTTTAGCAGATCTGCATAATACTCCCCATCAATTGTTCTGCCCTTTTGAAGGTAATCTATGAATATTATACCCTTGGCATCCCAGAACACTGATGCCGTCACCTTCCCTGCAGAGGAGACGACCTTTGCCTTCTTTGGAGTGGGAGAGCCAGTGTGCTTCCATTGCATGGATTGTCTTTTGGTCTCTGGCTCAAAGTGATGAACCCAACACTCATCCTGAGTGATAAAACGGTCAAGAAAACCATCTTGGTCTGCTTCAAAAATAGCCAAGTTGGCTTGTGACAAGTTCAGTCTGGTCAGGCGTCAAAAGCCGTGGCACCCATCTGGCGGAAACCTTCGACATTCCTAATTCACTGTGTAGAATGTTCTCTACTCTTTCACGGGAGATGCCAACAGTGTTAGCTAACTGATTCACAGTTAAAAGCCTGTCATCCATCACGGCCCTGTGCACTAGGCTGATGGTTTCCTCAGTTGTTGCCGTTGTAGGTCGTCCACACCGGACATCATCTTCAAGGCTGTCCTTGTCCATCTTAAAATTTGTGCTGCCCACCTTTTCACGGTTGCATACGAATGAGCATCATCCCCTAATGTAGCAACCATATCGGCATGAATGTCCTTTGGAGCTAGCCCCTTTTTATGGAGGTACTTGATGACACCACGATGCCAGATTTTGTCCATTTTCGCAAAAACGTGCTAGTACCAATTTTCAAAGTCTAGAATGTCTATGTTATTGCAGGTAAACTTGAACTCATTTGGGTCAAATCAAGTAATAAAGGTTTGGATTTAAGGAATACAAAATTTCATGGCTGTTCGATGCCTGCTTCTTGGTCAGGCTCAGAACTTTTCAGCCTACCCTCGTACGTTATTTAATAATTCTTGAATAAACCCGCTCAAAATATTCAATAAAAAGTATACAATTGTGTATTCAACATGCAAAGTAAATTGCTTCACATACAGATACTGCATTAAACAGAGTCTCCAATTTTCGTTCTTAAATTGCAAATTCTAGCTCTCATGCCACTTCTCAACTTTCTAAATCGTCGACTACATGTCTTACTACCCTTAAAAGCATTTGATTAAATGTTGCGACAATGTCATCAAATGATCTGGCAAAACGCTGCTTTTTTCCGTTACAATTCGAATAAGGATTTAAATAAATTAACCTGAATACATGTATGCACACTAGACTGTGTACGTTTTATACTACACTACCGTATTACCTTATAAAAGAAAAACGCAATGATTTAACCAAATTGTCAATACCAAACCGTATGCAAAACCTGATGTAAATATTCCAAGCGATTTTGACGTAACACTCCGTTATCATTTTTTTATAGTTTGCCTCGGCGAGATCATTTATAAAGGGATCTGGCATAAGGCAAAATCATGGGCTAGGTATTGTCAATATAAATCCGTATGCCAGAATAGATCAAAATATTCTAAGCGGTTCTAAAGTTACAGGGATTGTCACAAACTGACCACGGACGGACGGACAGTAGGACTCACAGGGTGATTATAGTGCAAACCCTACGGTTCGTGCAATGGACATTTAAACTTAGTTTCTTCTATGTTATATGTAACAAAACCAATCCATTTTCACATTCGGAGAACAAAGCGTACATAATAATAAACAATATTTATTTTTGGATTTGTCAATTAGACAAATTGCGGAGTCTTCGATGGGTACGAAGTGCGCAACAATTAAGCTGATTTGTTTTTGTTCTGTTATGTAAGAGAATTCATGATGTCCATTTCTGAAGAAAAACAATCTGAAGTTAGCTTTAAGCTCGCCTTCTGGATATTTGATGATTGATAAGATACTGACCATACTTTCTGTGATGGTTTGATCGGTCATTTTTACCCTCTTGATCTTCAGTTAAACAAAGTAAATTTTGTGATACCGAAGCCTCGTTTTTAATTCCCCCGCCGCGAAGCGGAGCGGAGATTATGGGAATGGTCTTTCTTTGTCCGTCTGTCCGAGCGCGTCCATGGGCATATGTTAGGTAGACATGAGTCGGGTACTTGTCGTTTATTCCGTTAGTGTGCAAAAAGTAGCCAACAAATTTGATGGACATGTTGGGTACTTGTGCAATTTTTATTGATTGTTGGGTACTTTTAGCCTAAAAAAAATTGCTTTAAACTTTATTTTAATTGCTTCAATGACATTTATATGTAACAGACAAATATAAATTATCCAGGATTTGACATTAAGCCAAAGGCTTGTGCAGTGGCCATCTCCTGGTAGCCAAAAAATTAACACTGTAGTACCCAACAAATATCCATCTCTACGAACGTCCGTCCGTCTGTCTATCTGTCCGTCTGTCTGTCTGTCCGTCTGTCTGTCCATAACACTTTCTTGTCTGCTCCATATCTCCTGAAACCTTCGATATATTCATTAAACTTTGGTCAATTATTCGACTGGTGTGCAGAACCCATAAATGAACCATGCCGACTCTAGGTCAAAGTCACAGTTGAAGGTCATGAGTTTGTGTCCGTTCAATAGCTCCTTTACTTTTGGAAGGATTTTCATTAAACTTTGGTCAAATATTCTTTTCAGTGCGCTGATGTGCAGAACCCATACATGAACCATGCCGACTCAAGCTGAAGGTCACATTTGAAGGTCAAGAGTTTGAAACTTTGAATTGTGTGTCCGTTCCATATCTCCTTTACCCCTCGAAGGATTCTTATTAAACTTTGGTCAATCATCCCACTCAGTCAGCTGATGTGCAGAACCCATAAATGAACCATGATGACTCAAGGCCAAGGTCACAGCTGAAGGTCACGAGTTTGAAACATGGAATTGTGTGTCCATTCAATATTTCCTTCACCCTTTGAAGGATTTTTATTAAACTTCTAATATTCTTTTCAGTGAGGTGATATGCAGAACCTATATATAAACCATGCCGACTCAAGGTCAAGATCACATTCGAAGCTTTGAAACTTTGAATTTTGTGTCCGATCCATATCTCCTTTGCCCCTGAAAGGATTTTTATTAAACTTTGGTCAATTATCCCCCTCAGTGAGCTCATGTACAGAGTTTAAAAATGAAACATGCCAACACCACGTCAAGGTCACATTGAAGGTCATGAGTTTGAAACTTTGGATTTTGTGTCCATTCAATATCTCCTTTTCCATTCAAAGGATGTTCATTAAACTTTGGTCAAATGTATCCCACATCGAGCTGATGTGCAGAACATATAAATCAACCATGCATATTCAAGGTCAAGGTCACAGTTGAAGGTCACGAGTTTGAAACTGCGTAGTTTGTGTCCGTTCCGTATCTGCTTAACCCCTGGAAGGATTTTCATTAAACTTTCTTCAAATATCCCCCTCAGTGAGCTGATGTACAGAACACATAAATAAACAATGCCAACTCAAGGTCAAGGTCACGGATGAATGTCACAAGTCTGATTTTTTTCTTTCCATATATCCTTTACCTCTGGAAGGATTTTCATTAAACTGTTGTGAAATATACCCCTCAGTGAGCTGATGTGCAGTACCCATAAATAAACCATCCCAACTCAAGGTCATGGTCACAGGTGAAGGTCACAAGGTTGAGCTTTGATACAAGGTGCGGTCAGAGATTGGGCTGTCCTTCAGATTGCTTTCTTGTTTTTTTATTTACAATTGTCTAATTAAAATTGGTTTATTAAATGCAAAATGTATGATAAACGGGATAATTTTGATTTTGAGATTGTAAACTTTCCCTTTTTTTGGATGGGGGTGTTCCTCGTGCGGCATCCTTCAGTGTTGATACGTCACAACTCGTTTGGTTTGCCAGTGTATAAACTCATATCACGGCATATAGGTTTAATAAATTCCTCAGAGTCTTTTCTAAATTTCATAGACGCCATTTCCATTTAACCCTGATCTTGCTGAATATTCAGTTTAGCCACACCCATTTCTGACTTTGAACCAATCAAATTACTTGATGTAATTTATTGCTACAAATTCATAAACTGAATGCCAAAGATAGGGGTTGTCGTGAACAGCAAGATAAGGGTTAAGCTATAAGTAACATTTTACTAACCGTCTTAAGGCGGTGTTTCTGTCGTAGGTTTACACGATTGTCAATCGTTGCATGTATATTCTGGTAGTATTTTTTCATTTCATTTGGTTGGCCATTTTCTTTCTTTATTATTTAATTTTTTTTGGTGGGAGGGGGTAGAAAACTGTCCTATTGGTGTCCTGCTTATGGTGTTTAGGCTATGGTGCCTTTGCCTTAAATGTGTTCGTCTTTCCACCTTGTGTCTTGGCTGGAAGGTATTAGGAAATTGTATTGTTTTCTGACCATTGTTTACCTTTCTATTGAGCCTGGGCACAGCATTTTCTACAATTTACATGTGCGAACTAGCGCAGACTCACGCGCCGACTGGTATGCGACTTGGAAAGGTTTCTAACTCTTGCGCGCTCAAAGGATAGCTAAGGGCCCATTGCTCCTTCATGTAGCAAGAGAAGTCTCTGGTCAGATTATCTTGATACGCAGGAGGATATGAGTCTGCGCTGGACGCACATGTAAATTGAAGGAAATGCTGTGCCTCGGGTCTTTTTTGTTCTTTGTTACCATAGGCAAGAGCTGTATAATTGAATGGGTATTGCAGGGAGAATAAAAAGCTAAAAGGTTGCGTTTGGAACCAAAGAACACCTAAAAAAACGAAAATCGGAGACTCGGTTTTATTGAATCTCTTTATACACAGCAATATAGTTTGCAATGCTGCATTGGCCTCCTAGCACCGCTTAAGCGATATTCGATTTGCAAAGTAACCAAAATGGGCTCAATGATCCAAAAGGAAAAGAAAATATAATATGCACTGTGATGAAGCACGCGTAGACTTTTTATGGCCGCCCCACGGCACTCAACACCAGCTGCAGTGAGGTAAAATAAAAAGCTACAAGGTTGCCTAAAACCTATAAGGTTGCCTTGGGAAACAAATAACACATAAAAGAACGAAAATCGGAGACTCGGTTTTATTGAGTCTCTTCATGCACATCAATATAATCTGCAAGGCTGCATACGCCTCCAACAGATTTAATCAGATTGTTAGGATACCTTAATAATGAAAACAGACAAATAATAAACAATACGACACAACAAAAATGGCTGATGAGAACCAGTGATATTGTTTCTTATTTGTACTGCAAACATAGGTTATTGGTGCTCGTTATAACCGCCTTATTGATGCGGTTCTAACGAGTACACACAACCTATGTCTTGGCGCAGAAATAAGAAAAATATTGCACACCCCCGTAAACCCCAGTTTTCTCTAATACAGTGGTGTTTTCGGGTGTCAGTTCACGGACATGATCACGTGATCGAATGGGACATCCAAGGAGAACCCCAACAGATTTAATCAGAGTGTTATAACAGCTTAATACTGAAAACAGAGAACTACTGAATATTATGTTGAACCCTGTCCATCACTACATTGCACATGCTATACATTACACAGTTAATATAAAGTGTCAACTGAGTCTTTAAGAACTTCTTCGATCGTAAATAATGAAAACCGCTCATTCAGACAGAAGACTCAGAATGTGGTAAACATGTCTTAAATTCTAAGTTGAAAATGCATTCCAACGCTTTGAGGGAATTGGTTCGTCAAAGAAAATAAATATGCACATGTCTGCGTCCTTTGTCGTATGTTAGGCATGTTTTCGTACCTCTCGGTGCTTGAGATAGCTAAGTTATTTGAGTGTGGTATTTCATAATTATCGATTACTTACTATTTTGGGAAAATGTAAATTGTTCGTGTTCGCAGATAAAGCCATTTCCATTAAACTAAGTATATGCTGGAAAAGAATCTGCAGCTGTTTTATGCTGCCGTTAAAACACTTGAAATGGAAATTAATATAGCGATTTTTAAGTATTACTATTTCTGTTTTACCTGAAAGGGTGTACTGGCTGCAGATATAGAAGTGAACCCAACAATGTCAGAAAAGTAAATTGTAACGTTGTCAAATGCCTCAGGAGTGACTGATAGTCCTAGCCGAAGTTCATTCGCAATGCTCCTGTCAGAACAAAAATAACAGTTTAGTCCATCTTATATACAGAAAGCGGGGCTTAGAAAGTAGTATACGTTTGCATTGTGCTCAGAAACATACATTGTGAGTACTCGACAGAATCTCGATAAAGCTTTTCTGGCGAGTACCAATACAAAATGTTTGTAGCTGTTGCATTCTAGGAAACAAAACTAGGAAACATGGTACATATTTGATGATACTCGTTAGCTGTGTAGGGCGCCTCGTCTTCGGAAACAAAACACTATATATTACATATCCATCAAACAAATATCATTTTATAGACAATAAACACAATATCTAATCGGTGTCTGTTACCTTTGTTATTACATCACGCAGGGGCCACGACCCTAAAAATCGTCCTGTTTACCGACGCCAACCACCGGTAATATTCCGACCAGTTTACATTTCACAGTTTGCCAAGACCAGACTGTGTAGAAAGAAATCCGGCTTTTGACAACTTCATGGATTAGGTCTTTTTTGTTTCTATAAATATGACAAATAATGCAAAAATATTCCAACGCTTTGAGGATTGGGTAAATCATAGCGATTGTAAAGTTTTCCTCGGCGAGACGTTGAAAGGAAATCTGGCATATTTGATGTTCATCTCCATGCGAAAGTAAACAGAGTATTGCAAGCGCGATAAAGTTAATGGAAGCGATATCAACAAACCGACAAAAGACGGACCGAAATGCTTACGTGAGGCGTTTTAATAGGACAATCCGGTATTGAACAATTTCATCGATTATATCTTTTATATGTATCAGCATTCCATAAATTATCAAATTGTCTAAGCGGTTTAAACGTTATAACGATTCTTACAAACCGATTACGGACGGATGGATGGATGGCCGGACGATCGTGGTGATCGTAGGGCATTCCTCGGAAGTCCTCCTTTCGGATGACTTTACGGCGTGTCATACAATCTAACTATGCTGGGTAATGTTACATCAGCCTTGTCAGGATCGTATGATACTATTACCGGATCTGTCTATGATCCTAGAAATAACTTGCATGCTGTACACTCCCTATTTGCTGACTGCTGAAGGTGAGCAATGTGTTGAGCAAAGCTTCTTTTGCCATTTGCTTACAACAAAAATGCTGACCAGTCTGTGCTTTCTCGCAGCCTGATCAGGACGTTGTGTTGGTAGCTTGGATACTATTATATATCCAGTTCCTGTTTAAATCGTATAACTCTTGCTAGTCTGTGTAGCTTGTAGGCCGGTGTGTATCTTGATGGTCTCAAAGCGAATGACAGGTATTCTCATGACCTGTTTCAGATCATAAATTGACATTTTTTTGTATTTAGTAGACTTCATCTATGAACGGGACAACACGTTTCATTTTGACATTTTAGAAACTTGAAGTATTGCACTAGCCAAGTAGCGATCGCTTTGGTGCTGAACAGTTTGTGCGGGTTCCCTTGTTGGCTGATAACGACAAAATAGGCGTTGTCATGACGTTGGTCATATAAAACTAGATTTTTGTATGCCATGAAAATGATTAAGCAAAATCCGCTTGTATACTTTGGCAGTACTTGGTAGAGCAATTCATCTGATTTTTTCTTCTCTTCAAGAAAAGAATTAGTCCTTTCCTCCACTAAGCCCTCTAGGTTGTTTGCATACTGTTCCATTCTTCGGAGAAGCATATCCAGTACATTATCGTCGTGTTTGTTTCCTCTAAAAGCAGAAAACAAGGATGAAGATGATCAGTATGGTCAGTAGTGCCATTGTTATTTGAGCCCACGATATGCTTAAAGTATTTTAGACATGACCTATCAAGAAAGGCCACAATCTGACATCATATCCATCCATACTAAAGCATTTTAAGTATGCATGAAGACGTATCAAGTCAACGACAACTTAAACTGTCTCAAATAAGGACTGAACAGATTGAGCGAATGCCAGAAGAAGTGTTGGGTCCATACAGTGCACAGACGCTGACCAGACGCTCACCAGACTGTAGATAAACAAACTGGGATGAGTATCTGTTGCGTACACATGCCCGAAAAAAAATTGTTTGACGTAGGAAAAAGTTGTCCAGTTATGACGCCTGAAAGATTATGCAAGTTAAACTTACGCCACCAATAAATTCTCACAGGGCATGAGCTGGCTCTTTGACCCTGGCACTAAACATTCCGTTTTAAGAAGGTTTGACTAATTAAGGAATGTCGTTACAATGTACATAATTATCAGCATTCGCATTCTATCTGTAGCATAATCCAAAAATGCAGGAATAATACGTTAATCCAAGAAGTACGTTTAATTTAGACAAGCGAAGAAAAGTTAATGTAGTTATTATTAAAACATCTCACTTTCTCATGTTGTACAGTTTCCTTCGGATTTCTGAAAATGTAGGTCTTTCCTCGGGTATCTCCTTCCAGCATTCTTGCGCAAGTTTTATAAACTCTGGTAATGACTGGTCATGGTTCACTCCAAATGTTGGGCGGCAAGGTGTGGTACAGATGGCCTTAATTCGATCAACAGTATCTGAAAGAAAATGCTCATGTATCATACATTGTTTCCGTATTACAGCGGCTTACAATGATCCCACACGTCTCTGATTATCATTATAGTGATAAACTTGGAGAGGCAGTTCCTCAACTACTCCTCGGGAGGAAATTGCCACCTATGTGCAAAAACAGGTTAACTGACATTTTTTTCACAAAATCACCTTTTTGATTAAGTGGTTCAGAATATCATGTTAGATGTATACAAGAATTATTTCGGTTGACTTTGAATGGGAAAGTGTATTTTTTGCCAAAAAGCAAAAACAGTATGTCTATAAGCTGATATTTGTTGTGTGCAAAAACAGGATAATAGAAGTGGAGGCAATGATCAGGAATCGATTCAATTAACCCACAGCTCCCATCAGAGACACCAAAGGGAAAGAAACAGAAACATGAATCAACATACCCTAATGGAACCAGCAATAGCGGAAAGCTACAAGGACAGTTACTTTACCACAAAATGGCCAATAGGCTATCCAAAATAAAATTATTATATAAGCGACACAAACACCCTAAGACAAACCATAACAAAAATAAACCGCGGCAGAAGAACCACCTTGGATCGGTTAGCGGAAACGAATTCCACTGGGGGGCTTAAATCGATTTTACTTGGCCACAATCCTCGCCCTTACTTTCCGTCGCGATTTAGACAAATAATTTGTTCAGTCCGCATGAAGGCCTCCTAACTCATCAGTGCAACATCTCCGTGAACACAAAAATCAAACAACCACAGAGATGAAACAGCGGTGAGGACTCGACAGCAAGAAACCACTGAACTGCTGGAGCAGAAGAAAACCAACAGTTAACCCCGATGGGCCCGACCAGAGACAGAGCATCAGGTACCGACCAATATAGGCCTTTATGCTGGAACCGTCAAGTACACTTATCCTCTTAATAGCAATACAAAAACTTTGTGCAAAAACGGTATAAGTCTAAATAATCAATTTCATTTTAACAACTGATCGTACAATTCAACTTTATTTTAAATATAATTAAATAATTGTATTTTTGTGTTTTCAATTCAAACCCTGTCACTATGACAATGAAATGTTTTGATGCAAAGGGCGGGGTCCAGTTTCGTTCCATAGGTTTGTTTTAAAATGTGATGTCACTACGAAATTTCGAAGTGCTGACCTGTTGTGTATAATTGAACATTGTTTATCTTTAAATTCATTTAACCCAAGAAAACATTTGAGTCTTTTGGGCTTGAGACAACGAGAGTTGATTGTACTTCAAGAGCAGAATAGAACAAAAGTATTGTAGGTGCGAAGGAGTTTACAACTTTTTACTTGTTTATAGCCAATAGAACTTTTAAATTGCATGGGATATATGGAATTATTCTTTTCATTGCTAATAAGCAGTAAAGTTTATATGTTGTTAGACATGAATTTGATTTCAATGTTCTGTACCCGAGGTTTAAAATTGATGCAAACGGAGTAAGCTTGCGGTTTTATAAAAATAAAATCATTTTTAATAGTTCTTTACCACAGCAGTTTCATCTTCATCTGTGGTGGACTCGCTGTCCGTAAACCATAATATATTTTTAGCACTGGCTTAGAAAAATTAAGTGTTATCAAGAACAGATAGAACAAAAAAATTAGACAGTTGAAAATAAGAAAAGTTTGTTCCGAAACGTTATCAGCTTTTCTCTCCTGTCCAGTCTAGCTTCCGTGACAGTAACAGGGCACATGCTACTAAGTCTCTGCTAGCATAGCACAAGGAGGTCATTAGAAATGTACTTGTATTTGACAGGGCCTAACATTCATTAGAAGACCGGGATTGAGAGCCCCCTCCTGAAGAATATCAAGACAGGAGCATCGAAAACAGATGTGGACAGGGGATTCCAGTGAAGGACAGTCTTAGGGAAGGAGCTGTTCTTGTAGTAATCACTGGAAGCTTAGAACTGCCTAAACTTCTGCCCATGTTGTGATCTTGTCATTGAACTGGTTTCTGTAAGCGCTCACCTAGTTGTGTGTCGACTGAACATGCAAGATCTTGAAAACATTGTGAGTTGACACTTGATGCGTCTGGACTCATCTACTACTGGAGATTATCCAACATAGAGCTCACACTGCTTGCATTCTGGAATGGGTGGTGGTGTAACTTGCGACTCTACATTGTATCACTTCCGGCTTCTGAGCGGCTTCCTGCATGTGTGAGTTTCATACGATACATTAGTACTCAAATCTTGGTATAACGTGAGAAATGTAGACAGCAGTCTTTGAAGCCTCATTGCTATCAGATTTCTCCATAAGAAGCAAAGCACATTGTTTTCTTTCTTTGTGATTTGTTCAATATGCCTGTCCCAAGAATGTTTGGACTACAGTTCCACTCAGGGGTATTTGGTTTGCCTTCTATGTCAACAGCATGGCCCTTAAATGTATAGCTGGCATTGACTGACTTCCATTACTTTGAGATTCTTAGGGCGCTGTATTTGTCTGGATGAAAAGCCATGCCCCGCATTTTCTCCAAATCAGCAAGGCGATCAAGATTGTCCTGTTGGATTCAACAGTCTTCCTGATTCTTTATCCGGCCATCCAGATTTCAGTCATCAGCGAATAGCCTGGTACTTGTCTGGAGGCAATCTAGGAAGTTGTTGGTAAGTATCAAGAAAAGTAGGGGACCAAGGATTGCTCCTTGCGGCACTCCACTTATAACCTGTAAACTATCGAATGTGGAACAATCAGCCATTACGTGCTGTGTCCGGTCTGTCAGGAAAGTCTTTATACAGCTGTTGGTTTACCCTTGGATGCCATGCTGTTCCAGGTTTCTCAGGAGATCTTGGTGGTGGATGCGGTCAAAGGCTTTGGAGACGGCCAATATGATGAGATCATGATGTTCTTTCTTTCCAAGCCTTAGATCAGTTCCTCTGGCAGTCTGTAAGGATCTGCTGGTACTCGTCGAGATCATGTTTATTTTGGGCAGCAAGTCTTGAGAAGTCATTTCATCTCGGTGTCGGATAAAAGTCCCATAAAATAGGAAGCAACATCTCCAAATTGACCAAAATAGTGTTGATGGGGACATAAAACCTCAACACCAATAAATTAAATAATTACTTGAAATGTGATTTTCACCAACTGTTGGAAATGAAATTCTCTTAGATATCGAGCCAAAATCTAAACAGTTGCTTGAAAAGTGTAGCCAGACTTTTTGCAACTTTATTGGACTTAGTACACCTGTACAGTGTCAAAGACATTGCCAGATTTCAGCTAAGCTGCTTATCCTGGTATTCTATAAGTCATCGGTAACGTTTACATGTATTTACAGACAATAGGGGCGTATTCTTATCAGGTTTGCTTTAGATGGTTATCTATTGAACTGGTTGTGTTACTTTTTAAGACCCAGATCAAACTTTATAAGACAGTGTTACTTTATAAGACCCAGATCCATGCTTTATAAGACCCAGATCAAACGGCATCTGGTCAGAGTTTACAGAGTATTGGAATTTTAGTTTAATCGAAGCAGTTTTAATCCAGTACTAATTTCCCAACATACACAGAGCAATCAATACACAAGTCCTGCCAGTGCTTTGATTCCTATAGAGAAACATTTTTTTGTCTTATTTTTATCTTTACGCTGAAAAGAAATTACATTATCTTGGGTATTTTTGTCTGAACTGGCATATCTTGGAGATAACATGAGGAAATCTGACTGGTTAGTGATGCTCTTAATAGATAATGCTCTTAATTTAGATTATTTGCGAGACATTGCTTATGATTTTGTAGAACTTTTACCCGGCATTGGGATGAAATGACATCTCAAAGCCTATCGCAAAAAGAAACTGCATCACTTTTCCAGGGCAGACTTAGAATTTGATAGCGGTTTACCAGTACCAAAATTCGGTCAAAGAAACATCATGCAGCCCAATTTTTTTCTCTAAGTCTAAATCGTTTATGATGTAAACGTTGCGGCAATGGCTATAATAGATCTAGAAATTCACAATTAGCTATTCAATAAACCGGCATTTAAGATAATTAAAGGAAGCTTTTATGTTCGATATTTAGGCAGGCTGTTTTCGGTAACTGTATGAGCCACGGTTTATAGGAATAATCTGATTGGTCTACCAGGTCACATGCCCATCCGTGGAGCAACTGAAATATGGTCACTAGACCCGGTTTGGTCACCTCACGGTAACCAAACCAACAAGGTAAGAGACTGAAGTTAGGAGGCCTTCATGCGGACTGAACAAATTATTTGTCTAAATCGCGACGGAAGTAAAGACGAGGATTGTGGCCACGTAAAATCGATTTAAGCCCCCAGTGGAAATCTTTCCACTGACCGTTCCAAGGCGGTTCTTCTGTTGCGATTTAATTATGTTGTTGTTTGTTACTTACTGTGTGTATCACTTGTGTCTTTTAATTTTGGATGGCCATATGGCCATTTTGTGGGAAAGTAACTGTCCTTATGGCCTTCCTTTGTTTTGGTTTCCATTATGGTCTGGTCGCTTAATGTTTGTATTTCTTTCCCTTTGGTGTCTTTGGTGGGTGGAGTAAGTTAATTGTATCGATTCCTGATCTTTGTTTTACTTCTACTTTACCTTTTGGTGATCTTAAAATGTTCTGAGAAAGGGGTAATCCTTTTGAAGCAAGAAGTACAACGCACAAGTGAAAAAGTATGGAATGTACAAGATTGTTCATGGCCAGACTAGCAAATTTCAGCCATTTAGGCCTCAACAGTGACCCTCAAATATTTCTCAAATTCAGCAGTGAAATCAATGATTCCAAAGAACTCGAAAATTTAATCCACACTACGATGAAAGGCAGGGAGACTTTTGACGGCTGTCACACATTCCCTTAACACCAGCTGTGGTGAAGTTAAATGTTGTGAGAAAGGGGTTATCCTTTGGAAGCAAGGCGTGCAACACATAACTGAAAATTATGGAATGTACAAGATTGTTTTGGGCCATACAAATAGTTTCGGCCAATAATGCTTCATCCGTGACCCTCAAATATCTCCGCGATTCAGCAGTGAAATCAATTATCCCATGTAACCCACACTATGATGAAGGGTAGGGAGACTTTTTACGGCCGCCACATATTCTGTTAACACCAGCTGTGGTGAAGTTAAATGTTCTGAGGGTAATCCTTTGGAAGCAAGGAGTACAGCACAGAAGCCTCTTTCATAAATAAAAATCATTAATATTACCATTGTAATATCATTATTGTTGTAGTACGTATTTGTTCTAAACAAAACAATTGGTGAAACAAGAGGCCCATGGGCCACTATACTCACCAGAGCTCGGGGGGGGGGGGGGGGCACTGCCCACTGGCAGCAGTGTATTTCAATTAACCATGGAAGCCCTCCTCTCAAGGATGCTACAGATAAAATTTGGACCCAATCAGCCTAGTGTCTTCAGAGGTCTGATGTCACTTGAATGTGTTGTTGCAGGACAACAGATGACAATTGACAAATTCCCGTCTGTGGCAACAATAGGCCTATAAGAACATAATTAAAGGAACATTTCTATGAAACTTTGACAAAATATCTTGAAAGGCATAAATGTCATTGTTCAATTTTCCCCATTATAAGTCATGGAAACTCTTAATTTGCCATGGCAAACACACCAAAAAGCCGAATTCAATAAACCAGAGCTCAGGTGGTTACTCCATGTATTTTAACATGATATGATTTTAATCTACCAATTATAAAGCCTCCCAAACAAACCTCATACCCAAATGAGCACCCATGTGGACTATAATATTAGGTGTTTTATAAAGTAGAGGCCCAATGGAGCCCCGGTTGGTGTCACTAAAAGCATCTTATCAAAAGGAACAGAGACATACATGGTTTAGCGGTGGGGATATGTATTGTTCCTAAGATGTAAGGCCATTTAAGCAGTGAGGGGATTCGGGCATGGCAGATCCCGGAAAAGTCCAAGATTGTTGTCAATGAATATGTCTTATCATACGGACCAAGAATATATAAGGTTAAAGGGTGGGGATCTGAATGGTTTCTTACATAATTTTTATGAGGCCTTTTATGAAGTGGATGGGAGAGAAATGACCCCTGCGGAGCCTCCAAGACGGCGGTGACTGAATGTGTCTAATAACAATGAACAAGAACATGTAATTATGGGCTGGGGATTTGAATGGTTTCTGAGATATATGGCCTATTATGAAGTGGAGTCATATCATAAGGAAAAAGAACATATATGGTTAAGGGGTGGGGATCTGAACGGTTTCTGAGATACAGTCAAACCTGTCTTATTGGCCATCTCAATTAAGCAAGTAACCTGTCTTAAGCAAGCAGGCATTCAGTTCCAGAAAAAGGAAAATACATTAAAATTCACCTGTGTTAAGCAAGCACCTGTCTTAAGCAAGCATTTTTTTAATATCCTATAGGCGCTTGCATAATACAGGTTGGACTGTATATGGCTTTTAATGAAGTAAAAGGGTGGGGCATGGCCCGTGGAAACCCGGGGGACCCCCATGCTGGTGTCTCAGATTGCGTCTTATCAAAGGGAACAAGGATATATGTGGCTTAGGTGCGGGCTCTGAATAATTTCTAAGATATATTGTCTTTTGTGAAGTCGAGGGGTGTAGCATGGCCCTGGGTGACCCCTAGGTTTGTGTCACTGAATGTGTCTTATCATAAGGAATAAGAATATATATGGTTTAGGGATGGGGATCTGAAAGGTTTCTCGAATATTTGGCCTTTTATGAAACGGAGGGGGTTGGGCATGGCCCCGGCACATCCTGGGGAACCCCCAGGTTGGTGTCACTGAATGCGACTTATCATAAGGAACGAGAATATATATGGTTTAGGGGTGGGGATTTGTAAGGTGTCTTGGATATTGGGCCTTTTATGAAGTGGAAGGGGTGGGGAATGGCCCCAGCGCATCCCGGGGAACCAGGTTGGTGTCACTGAGTGCTTCTTATCATAAGGAACAAGAATATATATGGTTTAGGGGTGGAGATCTGAATGGTTTCTGAGATAAATGGTATTTCATGAAGCGGAGGGGGTGGGGCATGTCCCCGGCACATCCCGGGGGACGCCAAGGTTGGTGTCACTTGATGCATCTTGTCATAAGGAACAAGAATATATATGGTTGAGGGGTTGGGATCTGTAAGGTTTTTAGATATAAGGCATTTTATGAAGTTGAGGGGGCGGGGTATGGCCCCGGCACAACCTAGGGGATCCCTAGGTTGACATAAAAGCATATGACTGAGAGAAGTTTACTCAAGGAACATTTCTATGAAAGTTTTGTCAAAATATCTGCAATGACTTGGTAGTAAATGTCATTTTTCAATTTTCCCCATTATAAGTCAATGGAAACTTTAAGTTGCCTTAGCAACAAAACTAAAAGGCCAAATTTAATAAAAAACACAAAACCTGTAAAGGCAAATATGGTGAATATTTTCATAAAGTCTCAGCCCCATTGAACATATGGTTTCTGAGGAGATGAGTTTTTAAGTATTTTTTCCTATTTTTTTTTTGCATTTTGGTTTCCATGGCAACCAATAAAAATGAGCAGTAGACCTAAAATCATATGGCAGATAGAAGATTGCCTAAGGAACATTTCTATGAAAGTTTTGTCAAAATATCTGCAGACGCTTGGCAGTAAATGCCATTTTTCAATTTTCCCCATTATAAGTCTAAGGAAATTCTAAGTTGCCATAGCAACCAAACTAATGAGCCGATTTTCATAATAAACACAAATTTTCAATCCCCCTGCCTAAGAATGCTACAGATAACATTTGGGACCAATCGGCCCAGTTGCTTCAGAGGAGATGTCGTTTGAAAGTGTTGACGCAGACGACGCAGACGCAGACGACGACGGACAACTGCCTATCCTATAAGCTCCCCCGGAGCCTTCGGCTCTGTTGAGCTAAAAACAGAATGTGTGCAGTTACACCCTTTTTGCAAAAAATTATAGAGTGCTAGAATAAGATAAGGGCACTTACCCTGTTATTGCATAAAGAAATCAGTAGCTATTTCAGGATAAATGCCTTTATTCCAATTAATTATTATTGTTTTCAAAGTTGAAACTTTGTAACTTATATAGTTCAGTTATTACATATTTTCAATGTTTTTTTATTCCTAAAATGGTCTGCTTTTCACAAAATTACAAATATAGGAATGTTTTTTCTCCGTCCTGTAAATTTAAAAATATGCAGATAAACCGTTTGTGCACTAAGGTGACGAAATGACACATGTGTCTCGAAAAAGGTAGACATAGACTTATAAAAGCACGTCCTAAATCACAAAACAACACGTGCGTCAACAAAACAATCATAAAGTTAACAAGTCAATGTAATAAACACCCCTCTACATCCCACTTTATATATAGTAAAGTGGGTTTTACTAGGGTTTTAATTATCTTCCTTATTTGTGACCAAAAATATAGATCTTGGACACTCGTTAGACCCGCTTCATTCTAAATTTGGACTGGAAACAAAAAAAAAAAAACAATCCATCATATTCATCAAAACAGTGTAAGTTTTAGAGATGAGAAAAACGTCATTTCAGTACACGGTTGTGTTGTTGTTATGGCCGACTCAAAAAACACTCTTTGAACCATGACAGAGGACAGAACGCTAGACCCGTTCATGCATATTCATCCAGTAACAATAACCTTTGCTAGAAGTGTATCGGAGCCAAAGAATAAAATTCTACAATTAAAACAATATTGTCTTAAACTGTTTTGAAAAAGAGTGTATTTAACATTTTAATGCAACATTTGAAAGTGTTATATATAGTGTTATAGTATTTCATAGCCATCGTAAATACAACGCAAATGTCTGAGTCCGTCTCTATATCCAGCTAAACTGATGTAACTTCGTGATATGGATCTAAATATACATCCTATGTTAACACATAGGATGTATATTTAGATCCATATCACGAAGTTACATCAGTTTAGCTGGATATACATCCTATGTTAACAAAACATGCAGTGGTAACAGAGGTCATGCTTAGTTAATTCTAGGTACATACCTTCTAATGACTGGTACCAGGGTTCCGATGTGTAAGGTTCTACGCGGGTATGTATTTCATATAATATTATGGCAAAACTATATACATCTCCAGATTGTGAATATGTTCGAGGTGGAAATGTTCGAAGCAGTTCAGGGGCAATCCACAACGTGTCACGTAACATTGCTGTAAAATAGTACATGCTTAAAGAAAAGAACATAACATAATTACACACGTGGATAATAAGTGTACTGTTTTGTTGCCGACAGACATTAACATTATGTCATCTTCTAATACACATTTATATTAAAATAACTATAAATAAAAGCGCCGCAAGCACTGCGTCATTACCCACCATTGCTCTATTTCAAGCAGGTATAATGACACTGCAAAATATGTTCAAAGGCAGATGCATTTGTGTTTCCCTAATTTAAGTTGACATATACATATGGACGAGTGACAATTTTCAGTGTTCAAAGGGACATAGCTCCAAAACTGGTTTACCATTTTATCATATGACGTCGTGTCTGAGAGTGTAATAACGCCATGTAATAAATTCTGTAAACCACAAGTGGATTAATTATGCAAAACAGTTAGATACGCCCGTAAAATTACACGTACGACGTCCTTAACGTCGTCGCGTTTATTTGTGGCGGAATATTGACATTTGTTCTACAAACATCGTGAATTAAATGCATTTAAAATGTCATATGACAAAGAAAATCCTGCATTAGTGCTTATGTATTTTTGAATTTATTAAACTCGTTGAGGAAAAGGGGTAAAATATGTATCTATTTTCCTCAACTCCTTTGATAAATTCAATAATTATACATGATCCTCTATATTACCTATCTCGTATTCTGCGGATCTCCTTATGGTGCTTCACATCCATGTGAATTTTACTGAAAATCTCTCAAAACATATCTCTATTGACAGAGTAGATCCACTGTACTAATGTATCAAATGAAGCGTTATTTTCAATGTTCAAAGAGCCATAACACAAATATCGGTTAAACAAGAATCATAATCAGAATTGTTTCTGGTGACACGTCATTGACATTCGTACACAAGAGGCATGGTTCATATGTTCTGCATGTAGCCTGATAGTACTTTACATTTATATGACGTTTCATGAAAAATCCCTTATGATGTCGGAGTTTTTGAGCGGCACGAATAAATCGTAGAAATCGTTATGCTCAATGTCCAAAGGACAATAACTCCAAAATGTAGCAAAATCAGAGTTAGGGTTAATGTGTTTGGTTTCACTTGAAGTTTCTCAAACGATACTAGAGTTACAAAGCGAAAATGATATTACGGAGCGCTGACGGACGGACAGACATACATTAAATAAAATTTAAGGTTGTCACTCAGAATGATATTTGAGCCAGCGCATGACAAAACCTACAATAAGGCAATGTGCGCCCAACGAAGACTCAGATCAGCCTGCGCATCCGCGCAGATCAGTGATCAGAGTCTTTGTTGTGCGTTCTAAGGATAGCTAAGGGCTCAATGCTCCTTCATGCAGAAAGAGAAGTCTTTGGTTAGACTATATGGATGCGTAGGCTGGTCTGAGTCTTCGGTGTGCGCAAGTGTCTTATTGTAGGTTTTGTCGTGCATTGGCTCAATTTTTATAGTTTTGAGACAACTTTTCGTCATTTTGTTGACATCAAATAACGCTTCATCAAAGTAACAATGAATCCAAAATTAAGATGATGCGGATATCTTTCCTTGATTATGGTTGTCAGTGCTTCTCAAAATCATGATTTAAATCAAATCAGTGAAAATACTCCAGGAACTGATCGAACCATAAAATAAGCCTATCCCAAATATCAAAGGGAAGGATTGAAAAACGATAAAATCACAGGCGGCGAGCCAGTTAACAGCTCCTTACGAGGCATGTGGCTCTTCAGTTACATTTACTGAACCATTACGTAAACAAGTCCGTGAAATGAACACCCCCTAAACCCCAATTTATATAGGGAAAACTGGGGTTTAAGGAGGTATACATTTTTTCTTATTTCTGCTCAATGAGGCGGTTCTAACGAGCACCCAAGCCTATGTTTGCAGTATAAATAAGAATAATATCACGGACTTTCATCAGAAAAGTAGCCATTTTTGAGATGTGAAAAATGCACATTATCACACGCGTGTGTTAGCGTAGTGTAAACAATTGCGACACACAGAAGTACTCAAATGAAATCATCTAAAAATGGAACAGTACTGAATAGCGAACGCCGAAACATTAATTCATGCATCTTCTGTGGGTCCTTTGGTTTTTGTCAAAGATGTCTTTAACATGATTTGGGATCAATTTTTCTTCAACGTGGTAAGTTCGTCCTAATTGCATCAGCCGTTCCACTTTTGAATATTTTCCGAGAACAAAATGATAATTGACAGGCATCCTGCATTTTTGTAGTAAACAATGAACACAGGCACCACACGCTAGCAAATGAAAAGACAGCCACCCGTGTACTAGCAACCATTACAATAACACATCCGTGCGACATAGTGCATTATTTCGCATCACCAAAATGGCTACTTTTCTGATGAAAATCCGTGACATCTTTCTTATTTATACTGCAAACATAGGTTGTAGGCGTACGTTAGAATGCTGTAACGAGTACCCACAACATATGTCTTTGAGCAGTTTTCACTATACAAAGTCGGGTTTAGAGAGGGGTTCATTTCACGGACTTGTTCACGTGATATCTAAGCCAGATGCTCGGATATATTTGTACATTAATTAGGAAATGAAACAGCGCTAGCAGCGAAATGTTGAGTAATGATTCACAATTTGGTGGTCAGTTGTGAAAACGATCGAGTCCCGAGCGCGTAGCATGAGTAAATTCCCTACTTAAAACCGACAGACAAACTGTGATTATTACTCGACAAGTCATACACTAGAGCTGTTCCAATTCTAACACACTAAAACTTGACAAAAATACTTTTTTTTCGTCACATTCTCGAAACCTTTCGCCGCTGTTAGAAACATCCTTCCAACACGTTTGATTATAAGACTCGTATTTAGTTCATTTTACAAAGTAGAAGTAAAACAAAGATCAGGAATCGATACAATTAACTTTCTCCACCCATCAAATACACCAAAGGGAAAGAAACACAAACATGAAGCGACCAGACCATAATGGGAACCTAAACAAAGGAATACCATAAGGACAGTTACTTTCCAACAAAATGGCCATTTGGCCATCCAAAATAAAAAGACACAAGTGATATACACAGTAAGTAACAAACAACAACATAAATAAACCACCACAGAAGAACCGCCTTGGAACGGTCAGTGGAAAGATTTCCACTGGGGGGCTTAAATCGATTTTACGTGGCCACAATCCTCGCCTTTACTTCCGTCGCGATTTAGACAAATAACCAGTGCTTCAGCTGAAGTGCACGACCCGCCAGATGCTTTTAGCTTTATGATTGTTACCATATATGGGTATGGCGGCCATTTTGGTCATGTGACCTGGACCTAAAACGGTTCCCCCAATAAATGCGCGTAAGGAACAAAAATATATCTTATACTTTAGTACTGTATTCTGAATCGTTTGCAGGATAAAATGCATTCTCACTTTTCCAGTACAAAAGCATATGTGTCAAAGTTTGACCTAGGCACAAAGGTAAAGGTCAACCCAGGGTCACCATTTTAGCAATTTATGATGGGCCTACGTCCTAGATGCTATTTAACAAGTTTCGTGGAAATCTTCCCGGGTGGTTCTGGAGAAGACTATTTTTGAAGGGTTTTTACCATATATGGCTTGGCGGCCATTTTGATCATGTGACCTGGACCCCATGAGCAAATTTTGGTTTCCCTATCCCATAGAGGCTCCATATGAAATTTGACTTCAAACGGCCCAACGGTTTCCGAGGAGAAGCGGTTCGAAAATTTTCACATTTTCGTCTCGGCGAGGCTATACTAAATGGAATGTAATATTTAGCAAGTTCATTTGTAAGATCTCATTGATATCTATCAGTATGCCAAAAATTGTTTAAATATTCCAAGCGGTTAAGTCACTATCACCAATTTTCACAAACGGGTTACGGACGGACGGACAGACAGACAGACCATATATGGCTTGGCGGCCGTTTTGGTCATGTGACTTGGACCCCATGAGCAAATTTTGGTTTCCCCCGACCCATAGAGACTTCATATGAAATTTGATTTCAATCGGCCCAACGGTTTCCGAGGAGAAGCAGTTCGAAAATTTTCACATTTTTCGCCTCGGCGAGGCTATACTAAATGGAATGTAATATTTCGCAAGTTCATTGGTAAGATCTATTTGATATCTATCAGTATGCCAAAAATTGTTCAAATATTTCAAGCGGTTAAGTCACTATCACCAATTTTCACAAACGGGTTACGGACGGACCCAAAGAAGGTCAAGGTCAACCCAGGGTCACCATTTTAGCAATTTATGATGGGCCTACGTCCTAGATGCTATTTATCAAGTTTCGTGGAAATCTGCCCGGGTGGTTCTGGAGAAGACTATTTATGAAGGGTTTTTACCATATATGGCTTGGCGGCCATTTTGGTCATGTGACCTGGACCCCATGAGCAAATTTTGGTTTCCCTATCCCATAGAGGCTCCATATGAAATTTGACTTAAATCGGCCCAACGGTTTCCGAGGAGAAGCAGTTCAAAAATTTGCACATTGTTTGCCTCGGCGAGGCTATACTAAATGGAATGTAATATTTCGCAAGCTCATTGGTTAGATCTCATTGATATCTATCAGTATGCCAAAAATTGTTTAAATATTCCAAGCGGTTAAGTCACTATCACCAATTTTCACAAACGGGTTACGGACGGACGCACGTTCTCACAAATGGATACTTATGTGGCTATTTTGAGCAAGATTGATACTTAGGTGGCTAATTTTAACCACATAACAGACCTTTTATGTGTCTAACGGAATAAATCGCACTTTCTCTCATTGACTTACATTGATTCTGTCCAACTTCATAGCCACCTATCTATCCATTTGTGTGTACGGACAGACAGACAGACCATATATGGCTTTGCGGCCATTTTGGTCATGTGACCTGGACCCCATGGGCAAATTTTGGTTTCCCCCATCCCATAGAGGCTCTATATGAAATTTGACTTCAATCGGCCCAACGGTTTCCGAGGAGAAGCAGTTCAAAATTTTTCACATGTTTTGCCTCGGCGAGGCTATACTAAATGGAATGTAATATTTCGCAAATTCATTTGTAAGATCTCATTGATATCTATCAGTATGCCAAGCACTGTTTAAATAATCCAAGCGGTTAAGTCACTATCGCCATTTTTCATAACGGTTACGGACGGACAGACAGACAGACCATATATGGCTTGGCGGCCATTTTGGTCATGTGACCTGGACCCCATGAGCAAATTTTGGTTTCCCCCGACCCATAGAGGCTTCATATGAAATTTGATTTTAATCGGCCCAACGGTTTCCGAGGAGAAGCAGTTCGAAAATTTTCACATTTTTCGCCTCGGCGAGGCTATACTAAATGGAATGTAATATTATGCAAGTTCATTGGTTAGATCTCAGTGATATCTATCAGTATGCCAAAAATTGTTTAAATATTCCAAGCGGTTAAGTCACTATCACCAATTTTCACAAACGGGTTATGGAACGACCCAAAGAAGGTCAAGGTCAACCCAGGGTCACCGTTTTAGCAATTTATGATGGGCCTACGTCCCAGATGCTATTTATCAAGTTTCGTGGAAATCTGCCCAGTGGTTCTGGAGAAGACTATTTATGAAGGGTTTTTACCATATATGGTTTGGCGGCCAATTTAGTCATGTGACCTGGACCCCATGAGCAAATTTTGGTTTCCCTATCCCATAGCTATTTAGATGATTTATTAAATATTGATAATACCTATTTTGATGGTTTGATCAGTCAGATTTACCCCCTAGAACTTCAGTTAAATAAAGCAAATTCTTCTGATACCGAGGCCCCGTTTTTGGATTTACATCTATCTATTGTAGATGGATTTGTTTCGTGCAAAATTTATGATAAACGCGATGACTTTGATTTTGAGATTGTAAATTTTCCTTTTTTGGATGGTGATGTTCCTCGTGCGCCATCTTATGGCGTTTATATTTCGCAATTAATTCGATTTGCTAGAGTGTGTAGTCATGTAACTGACTTCAACACTCGTAATAAATTATTAACGGCTAAACTTCTTAATCAGGGTTATCGGTACCATAAACTACGCAAAGCCTTTTCAAAATTTTATAGACGACATTCTGATTTAATTTCAAAATTCAATATTGGACTTAAATCTCTTCTGCAACAAGGTCTATCGGAACCCGAATTTTATGGTGACTTAGTATATAAATTCAGAAAAATATATAACCGCAATGACTTCAGCACCCAATTTCGTAAAATCATTCTTCGATATAAAAAGATTGGGTACAACATGGATATTATACGACAGACTGCATGCATGGTAGTTAACCCAATCACGGTTGGCAACTTTGCTTCCCTCTTTAATTGCACGCCGGTGGGTCAGGCCTCAGATTCTATGACGGCTCCAACGTAAAGGCTTATTGAAAATTAAAGAGATAATGTTGGTTGGTGCCTGATGCTCTGTCTCTGGTCGGGCTCATCGGAGTCTAACTGTTGGTTTTCTTTTGCTCCAGCATTTCAGTGGTTTCTTGCTGTCGAGTCCTCACCGTTGTCTCACCTCTGTGGTTCTTTGATTTCTGTGTTCACGGAGATGTTGCACTGATGACTTAGGAGGCCTTCATGCGGACTGGAACAAATTATTTGTCTAAATCGCGACGGAAGTAAGGGCGAGGATTGTGGCCACGTAAAATCGATTTAAGCCCCCAGTGGAAATCTTCCACTGACCGTTCCAAGGCGGCTCTTCTGTGGCGATTTATTTATGTTGTTGTTTGTTACTTACTGTGTGTATCACTTGTGTCTTTTAATTTTGGATGGCCATATGGCCATTTTGTGGGAAAGTAACTGTCCATATGGCCTTCCTTTGTTTAGGTTTCCATTATGGTCTGGTCGCTTAATGTTTGTATTTCTTTCCCTTTGGTGTCTTTTATGGATGGAGTAAGTTAATTGTATCAATTCCTGATCTTTGTTTTACTTCTACTTTCCATATGAAATTTGACTTAAATCGGCCCAACGGTTTCCGAGGAGAAGCAGTTAAAAAAATTCACATTTTGTGCCTCGGCGAGGCTATACTAAATGGAATGTAAT
Source organism: Lucinisca nassula (assembly GCA_963580285.1). NCBI lineage: Eukaryota > Metazoa > Mollusca > Bivalvia > Lucinida > Lucinidae > Lucinisca > Lucinisca nassula. The sequence continues at coordinate 80,443,252 of OY757010.1, forward strand.
ATTTCGCAAGCTCATTGGTTAGTTTTAATTGATATCTATCAGTATGCCAAAAATTGTTTAAATATACCAAGCGGTTAAGTGACTATCACCAATTTTCACAAACGGGTTACGGACGGACAGACAGACAGACAGACAGACCATATATGGCTTGGCGGCCATTTTGGTCATGTGACCTGGACCTTATGAGTAAAGTTTGGTTTCCCCCATCCCATAGAGGCTCCATATGAAATTTGACTTCAATCGGCCCAACGGTTTCCGAGGAGAAGCAGTTCAAAAATTTTCACATTTTTTGCCTCGGCGAGGCTATACTAAATGGAATGTGATATTTCGCAAGCTCATTGGTTAGATCTCATTGATATCTATCAGTATGCCAAAAATTGTTTAAATATTCCAAGCGGTTAAGTCACTATCACCAATTTTCACAATAGGGTTACGGACGGACAGACAGACAGACCATATATGGCTTGGCGGCCATTTTGGTCATGTGACCTGGACCCCATGAGCAAATTTTGGTTTCCCCCGTCCCATAGAGGCTTCATATGAAATTTGATTTCAATCGGCCCAACGGTTTCCAAGGAGAAGCAGTTCGAAAATTTTCACTTTTTTCGCCTCGGCGAGGCTATACTAAATGGAATGTAATATTTCGCAAGTTCATTGGTTAGATCTCATTGATATCTATTAGTATGCCAAAATTTATTTAAATATTCCAAGCGGTTAAGTCACTATCACAAATTTTCACAAACGGGTTACGGAACGACCCAAAGAAGGTCAAAGTCAACCCAGGGTCACCATTTTAGCAATTTATGATGGGCCTACGACCCAGATGCTATTTATCAAGTTTCGTGGAAATCTGCCCAGTGGTTCTGGAGAAGACTATTTATGAAGGGTTTTTACTATATATGGCTTGGCGGCCATTTTGGTCATGTGACCTGGACCCCATGAGCAAATTTTGGTTTCCCTATCCCATAGAGGCTCCATATGAAATTTAACTTAAATCGGCCCAACGGTTTCCGAGGAGAAGCAGTTCAAAAATTTGCACATTTGTTGCCTCCGCGATGCTATACTAAATGGAATGTAATATTTCGCAAGCTCATTGGTTAGATCTCATTGATATCTATCAGTATGCCAAAAATTGTTTAAATATTCCAAGCGGTTAAGTCACTATCACCAATTTTCACAAACGGGTTACGGACGGACAGACAGACAGACCATATATGGCTTGGCGGCCATTTTGGTCATGTGACCTGGACCCCATGAGCAAATTTTGGTTTCCCCCATCCCATAGAGGCTTCATATGAAATTTGACTTCAATCGGCCCAACGGTTTCCGAGGAGAAGCAGTTCAAAAATTTTCACTTTTTTTGCCTCGGCGAGGCTATACTAAATGGAATGTAATATTTCGCAAGCTCATTGGTTAGATCTCATTGATATCTATCAGTATGCCAAAAATTGTTTAAATATTCCAAGCGGTTAAGTCACTATCACCAATTTTCACAAACGGGTTACGGACGGACGGACACACTGACAGACTGACAGAATGACAGAATGACACGGTGATTTTAGGGCACTCTTAGAAATCAACCGACTTCAGTCGGTTGCTTTTTCTGCGGGTCGTGCAATTTGTTCAGTCCGCATGAAGGCCTCCTAACTCATCAGTGCAACATCTCCGTGAACACAAATAATCAAAGAACCACAGAGGTGAGACAACGGTGAGGACTCGACAGCAAGAAACCACTGAAATGCTGGAGCAAAAGTAAACCAACAGTTTTTAATGCAAAACAAATATGTTACACAATCTAACGTCAAAGAATCTAGGAGCAGCATTATAGAATTGCGGGTTTTCGCGTCACGCTCTTGTTACCATTGATTTGTTGCATTTTCCATTGTATATAGACGCGCGGTGTTAGAATTATTTGCTATGAATTGGTAATGACAATTTAATCACAAACTATTGCATAGAACAATCAAACTTGATTACCAACATTCGTTTCCAAGAAGGGATTGTCTGTAATAGTGCGAAGTCCAAAATCAGTGATCTTAAGAACAAATCGGCTGTCTATTACGCATGTTGAACTGCTTAGCTTACCATGGACACCTATGGGACTTTTATGAATATACAGCATACCCTAGAAAAAGGATGAAGCATATGTTTACAAAAGCAAGAACAGTTCTTCAACATAAACAATTATAAGGAATTTTATGGAAACAATGATTTGTCATAAACGTTTACCACAGTTTTAGTTATCAATTTTTCCTGCGATGAGGACTAGCATTTTTGTTTTTGATTCCAGAACTTATTCCCGAGTATTTGAAAATATTACACCCATGAGTAATAATATTCATTGTATGTCCCTAGAAATGGCAATTTTGTGACGAAATGTATATTTTCTTTGTCGCAAATAAGGACTGTAGTGTATACACTTGCCAAACCCTATATAAACAAGGTATGAACGAGGTTTTTAATCACAGGGATTGATTTTCGTTTAAAAGGTTAGAACAAGCCTCGTCATGTGGCAACACGAACTGCGAATCATAAATACATTCTGTAACTAAAAAAAAAAAAAAAAAACGCTTCTGGGGCCCTTTATGAATACAATTTGACTATATCTAACCATGAATTCTTTCCGACTACAATTTAATATATAATGTTTCCTTTCTCAGACCTGATGCCACATGGGCTACGTCATATAGTGTTTATATGTCACAATGTATACGTTTTGCTTTAGCTTGCAGTCACGTGGATAACCTTATTGCATTCAACAGACCTTGAACGTCTTCAATGTGACTGCAAGCTCTGGGTCAAACGGGTTGACTTGCCTGTACTATGTCGTTGATTAGGGATATTCGAAACTCTTTATCAAGCTGCATTCCATCTTTGTGTAGTAAATCCTATTATCAAAAACAAACAACACATTAAGCCGTCATATCAGGTAAAAGTTTGACACACTAAACCTTCAAAGACTGATTAACATAAAGCAAGTCATCACGAAAACACACCTATACAATTTTGACCCCCTTGAACCCCACTTTTATTTTGTTAAACTGAGGTTTACAGGGGTAAAGTAGAAGTAAAACAAATATCAGGAATCGATACAATTAACTTACTCCACCCATCAAAGACACCAAAGGGAAAGAAATACAAACATTAAGCGACCAGACCATAATGGAAACCCAAACAAAGGAAGGCCATAAGGACAGTTACTTTCCCACAAAATGGCCATATGGCCATCCAAAATTAAAAGACACAAGTGATACACACAGTAAGTAACAAACAACAACATAAATAAATCGCCACAGAAGAACCGCATTGGAACGGTCAGTGGAAAGATTTCCACTGGGGGGCTTAAATCGATTTTTCGTGGCCACAATATTCGCCCTTACTTCCGTCGCGATTTAAACAAATAATTTGTTCAGTCCGCATGAAGGCCTCCTAACTCATCAGTGCAACATCTCCGTGAACACAAATAATCAAAGAACCACAGAGGTGAGACAACGGTGAGGACTCGAAAGCAAGAAACCACTGAAATGCTGGAGCAAAAGAAAACCAACAGTTAGACTGTGAGATCCCAACCCTTATTTTGCTTATTTCTGTTTAAAAATATAGATCGTGGGTACTCGTTAGAACCGCCCCGATGAGGCGGTTCTAACGAGTACTCACAATCTGTATTTCGAGCAGAAATAAGAAAAATATCACACTTTTTCATCTTAAAATTTTCATTTTTTTGGATAATTAAGGTTGCAATGTATTTGTATAGGCATGTTTTCGTAATGCTCCATTAAAAGTGGTGAGAAGATAATTCCAAAGAATATTATTATGTTAGTAACTGTTTATGCGCTTTCCTGGTGCAATAAACCTGCACTATTATGTGTAGAGGGTTTGTCTACCTGTCTGTCTGTTTCGCCTAGGTGCTGTCCATAGAAAACTGTGAAAATAAAACTGTAAAGGCTGTAGACGTTCAAAATATGTAAACATGATTCAAATCTAGATATGAAAACATAGAACAGCCTCATACATGTACTTTCAACTTCGCCGTCGTTTTTCATAACATGAGTATCATACAATTCTGTTGATGTGAAACTGCTTTATGTAAATTACTACATACCTGAAGGCTTCCACGGGAGCAATACTCCGTTAATAAACACACATTGTTTGGATCGGTGCACACACCAATTAGTCTGGTAAGATTTGGACAGGTGATGTCGTGCATCTGAGAAAAGCAAACGTTGATTGCCACCATATAATGCTCATGAGAAATCTAGCATTTATAACTTTCATATATGTAAGGAATAGACCCTAGTACGTTTAAAATTATGTTGTTAAATCCCCGTAGCCATTGTGAATGAAATAAATAACGTTTGTAGAAATATTAACTTCCAGTTAAAGAAAATACTGTATTGTGTGAAATGACCAGTTTCTCGACCGCTTAGACGAGCAGGAAGTATGAACTACAAACTGCATGCCTGTATAATGTCTTACAACATAAAAGCCGCAACAAAGGAAATAAGCATAGCTAAAGAGACATTCCGCTTTTGGTGGGATTCAAAAGAGGACCGCTCGGGTGACAGTCTATTGCTTGAACTACTGAGCCAAAGAGCCGACTCCCTGACGCATTTGTCAGAGAGTGGTGATCAACCTACACGCTATGCATAATCATCACTTATGATGACACGAAGCCTATTTCGGCTCGAAGCCATTTCGGCGAAACAAATATGTTCTATAAAAGGGTGTTCCCTTTGGTGTCTTTGATGGGTGGAGTAAGTCAATTGTATCGATTCCTGATCTTTGTTTTACTTCTACTTTTTATAGTCTCAGACGCGACTCCATCTAAAGTAAAAAAAGAAGCATATCTGAGGAAATATTACGCCTATGGTGGGATTCGAACCCGGGCTGCTCGGGTGAAAGTCCAATGCTCTCATTACTGAATCAAAGAATCGACTTCTGACGCAGTTGTGAGAGAGCGATGCTAAACCTATAATCTATGCATAATCTACCAAAGTAGATAATTAAATGGAGAAATTGTGGTCCGTAACAAACAAATTCAACGAAGATGACCATGAAATACTACGATCATAGAACCTTGTCTACCGATGACACCAACAGGACATTATGTATAAAGAACATACAAAAAGGAAAGCCAGGCAACCAGTTAATTTTTTTCCCGATAGGGGTAAATACATTCCCAAACATGACGAAAACACGCCTATATAATTCGACCCCTTTATCCCTACATTTATATAGTAATTAAAAAGAGAAACGATAATGAATTGATACATAGTGGATCTTACATGAGTGCTCATGTATTACTGAATTTATTAAACGAGTTGAGGAAAAGGGATAAAATGCGTGGCTTCGCCGAGCATTTTATCCCTTTTCCTCAACGAGTTTAATAAATTCAATAATACATGAGCACGAATGCAAGATTCTATTTGTCATATGACATTTAAAACGCATTTTATTCACGATTGTTTTATAAAAATGTCAATATTCCGCCATTAGTAAATGCGACACCGTTAAGGACGTCGTACATGTAAGGTTACGGGACGTGTCTAGCTAATTTGTATATTTAATCCACTAGTGGATTATCGAAAATATTACATGACGTAATTACACTCTCAGACGCGATGTCATATGATAAAATCAGATCCCAAATTATTCCAACAATATCGCTGGCGAAAGAAGTCGAAACTTGGAGTTCCGTCAAAACGTAAACTAAACAGATCACAGGTGAACCGAGTCAGCAGCTCTTTCCCAAACAGGTGGTGACTCAGAGTGAGTTTGTGTTAATATGCAAACATTTCTGTGTTCACGGAGATGTTGCACTGATGAGTTAGGAGGCCTTCATGCGGACTGAACAAATTATTTGTCTAAATCGCGACGGAAGTAAGGGCGAGGATTGTGGCCACGTAAAATCGATTTAAGCCCCCCAGTGGAAATCTTCCACTGACCGTTCCGAGGCGGCTCTTCTGTGGCGATTTATTTATGTTGTTGTTTGTTACTTACTGTGTGTATCACTTGTGTCTTTTAATTTTGGATGGCCATATGGCCATTTTGTGGGAAAGTAACTGTCCGTATGGCCTTCCTTTGTTTAGGTTTCCATTTTGGTCTGGTCGCTTAATGTTTGTATTTCTTTCCCTTTGGTGTCTTTTATGGATGGAGTAAGTTAATTGTATCAATTCCTGATCTTTGTTTTACTTCTACTAACTAAAAAGGAGCAATATACATATTGGGGGAATGATCAGAACTGTTCCTTCATGTTCAACTGTTAAAAATGGGTGGCTGATATAAACGTGGTAGGGTAACATTGGGAGACGAGTACCCTGGAAAAAATATGTGAAAGATACTACTGGTGTCACTGGTGAAAATCTAAGGGGACTAATAAAGCAGGACAGGCGAATTAAAGTTTAAGAAATGACGAGAAGATTGGAGATTTCTGAGGGTAGCGTTTAACATGAACGGCTGGGCATGAGGAAACTGTCAGCGCGTTCGGTACCAAAATACCTCCGTTAACAACAAAGAGCTGTCCGGGTGTTCATGTCTTGAATTTCTGTTGGAAATATATTATTCGGAACCAGAAGACTTTGTGGAAAGAATTGTTACCGGGGACGAAGCTTTGATCCGCAGCAGTTGGAGGCTGGAGTGTTTATTGCTGCGGGGTGACTATGTGGAAAAAGAAGAAGTCAAGCGTGACTAAGTACTTTTTGAACTACCCTCGTATAGCGAAAATACTTGCATTCGAGTGTAATTTATAGTATTTTTTCGTAACGGTTGAATTATCTTTGGGTGAAAAGTATAACAAACGGTTAAGATTCGATGACCTCGACTAGGAAAGCTCGGGGTCGTGTCAGTTTATTTAAATTTATCATTTGACGTCGCATCTGAGCGTGTAATAACGCCATGTAATATTTTCGATAATCTACTAGTGGATTAAATATGCAAATTAGCTAGATACGTCCCGCAACGCTACATGTACGACGTCCTTAACGACGTCGTGTTTATAATTGGCGGAATATTGATATTTTTGTCAACAGTCGTTAATAAAATACGTTTTAAATGTCATATGATAAATAGAATCTAGCTTTCGTGCTCATGTATTATTGAATATATTAAACTCGTCGAGGAAAAGGCATAAAATGCTCGGCAAGCCTCGCATTTTATCCCTTTTCCTCAACTCGTTTAATAAATTCAATAATACATGAGCACACATGTAAGATCCTCTTTTAAAAAGAGAAACGATCAGAAACTGATACAATCAGATCCCAAATACCCCCCACAAGTTCACATCGATTTTTATAGACTGAAAACTCGTCTAACATTTTCTTTGTCTCTGTCTTCTCTCCAGCATAGATTTTATTAATCTGCCATTAAACATGCCTGATGACGGATACATTTCAAGCCGCAATGTCAAAATACAGCACAACATAGATCTCAGAAGAAATATATAAGTAAAAACAACTGCGTAATATCTAATGGTCGTTGTTAGAATAAAGAAGAAAATGCGAACAACATAAACTGTCATAGATTTACAGGGACAGATTCATACCTCTTTGAATTCCATTCGTAGTTTCCGGTCAACACTGAGTGTATTCAGCTTTGATTTTCGAATATGAACTTTCAGTCCCTGGAGAAGACAAACACATTTATCCAAATTTGGATCTAGTAAATATTCATATAGTCTAGTTTTAAACGTTTTAGATTAAGCATGTTCCTTTTGATGCGCTCAGTGAATTATTGTTCCACTATGTTTTCTGTACAATGAAAATACATTATAATTGCATGTTTTGTCAATGTATACACCACAAGACTAAATTTCATGGCTAAAAGTTCCAAACCATTATGTTTCTATATCGGTTAATTATGCCTCGCGTCGAAAACTCACTACTGCTCGAATCACATATTTGTATAAGCTTGTCCAGGGAAAGTGCTGTCAGGCAAACTGACCGACGTTAACTCTTAAACAACCAACTAACAATATTTCCAAACTCTTTCTAATTTAGATTTAGGTATAGTTAATTTGTAATGGAAATAACCTCAGCCGTTCTGTGACTAACCCGTCATAATCGCGTTTGACTATTTCATTTGATAGCAAGACTTCCGGTGTGCGCTGGCAGTAACAAATGGTAAAGCATATGTTCACATCCACTTACTATATATATATATATATATATATATATATATATATATATATATATATATATATATATATATATATATATATATATATATATATATATATATATATATATATATATAGCATTAACAGGTACATGTTCTGTAAAGAGGTTAGACCGTGAATGCGAGGAATGCAACGCAAAACTAAAAATTGTTGAGTGTAAAAGTTTTTTCTTCAAGGTCAGACTAACTATTTCTGGCCAATTAGGCCTCATCAGCGACCCAATTACGCAATGGATCCACTTATCCTTACAAACTAGAAAATATAACCTACACTGTGATGAAGTGCAGTTCAAACTTTTAAAACAGCCGCGCATTGCTGTAATATCAACTGTGCTGAAGTAACATGGAGCTACGAATACAACACACAACCGAAAATTATTCATCACCATTAATTCCTCACAATTATTCAATTTGATGTGTATTTCAGTTTGCTCTAATCTGTATGTTATAGAGGATCTTACATGAGTGCTCATATATTATTGAATTTATTAAACGAGTTGATGAAAAGGGATAAAATGCGAGGCTTTGCCGAGCATTTTATCCCTTTTCCTCAACGAGTTTAATAAATTCAAAAATACATGAGCATGAATGCAAGATTCTATTTATCATATGACATTTATAACGCATTTTATTCACGTTTGTTTACAAAAAAATGTCAATATTCCGCCATTAGTAAACACGGCGTCGTTAAGGACGTCGTACATGAAGCGTTACGGGACGTATGTACCTAATTTGCATATTTAATCCACTAGTGGATTATCGAAAATATTACATGGCGTTATTACACTCTCGGACGCGACGTCATATGATAAATTCAGTTATGGTATATTAATTGAGTTAGTTACCTTCAGGTGGACCAATTATTGTGTTTATTGTAAATAATATTAGAACCTAGAGTGAAGGATGGGCCCATAGCCTTGATTTAAACTCACCAGTTGTTCTCGCTACTGACCGTCTTAAGGCGGTGGTTCTAATGTTGTTTATTTTAAATGTAGCATTGTTTTGATTTTCCGACGGACATGTCTGTTTCATTAAGAGCATATACTTTTCAAGACAATCTACGCTAACTGGCGTGCACATGTGCATTTCTTTTTGTGTTCAAAGTCGTAATACGGGACTCAGTGAGCACACTTAACGGCAGCTGCAGTGAAATAAAATAGAATATAAATCGCTCTTTAAATGAACGCTTTGAACATGGAAAATAAGGGCGTCAATTTTATTGTGGAATTATCGAGACTCTTCAAGACTTATTGCAATATACTATTTTAATTAAACATGTCCTGGATCTTAGATACGAACTGCAATTGCGATTCCATAAAACTATGATACTCAGATCGTCTGTTTTAAGAAATACTTTGAAACAACAGTCGGAAGTATTCTAAGCTGCAGCGCATAACTATTGTGCAAATAAAGGATGCTGCTCGTTGTAAACCTTAATATTGGAAGTCTAGCAATATTGCTGCATGATAATCCTGATGAATTTGTTCAGCCCCATTTATGTATTAGAATGTGATCACAATAAGACATTTGTGTCTTTTCGATACAAAGTTATCACTTTTCAAATGGTTTCTGGCATTTAAAACGATAGGAATTTGTGACAAGATTGAAAATTGACATACTTTGTCAGAATGTATATGTCAATTGTTTCATAAACCTTGACCCAAGGTGAATGTGAGACCTTTATATTTATAATACGAATTCATGTAACATCTTGGCACAGACCATTGGTTGAAATAATACCAATTATGACAAATACGAACTTGTCGCATTTGATCCTGCAATATCGGTCTTGATTCTCAACAGTTTTGTTATTATGGTCGATAACATGTATCACATTGATGCTATTTGCAATATTAGTTTCACGAAAATTGCAAAACACATTTGCCCTAGGACAATCGATTTGATGTAGGTCTGGTAGATGATGGCGGAAGACTAACGACAAAAAAGGGTTGTAGTGAGGTGAAATTGCTGTCCTTCTTACCTTGTATATTCCAACTGATGATCCTGTGTGGGAATGATTTGCCGTGAACGCCGATACATCTCCTCCATGCTGCATGGATGAACATATTAACAATAAAATATAAAAAGAAATCTGCAAGATGGTTGAAATTTGGACATTACTTTCATTCGATCTTGTGCCTGTGGAAAGTACTAGTGGGTTGACCAAGTGAGTTTATTGCGAGTTCTTTAAAAGCATTACAAAAACTTGCCTATACACATACATTGTAAATTTTACCTCCGAAGAAAACGAAACTTTTAAGATGAAAAATTGTGATATTTTTCTTATTTCTGAGGCGGTTCTATATTTTAGAGCAGAAATAAGAAAAATTACGGACGATGCGGTTCTAACGACTACTCACAATCTATAGTTTAGAGCAGAAATAAGAAAAATAAGGTTTATCCTTGTAAAATAGAAGTGAAGGCAATGATCAGGAATCGAAACAATTAACCCACGGCTCCCATCAGAGACACCAAAGGGAAAGAAACACAAACATGAAATAACTAGACCCTTATGGAAACATCAATAGAGGAACATCAAATGGACAGTTATTTTCCCATAAAATGACCAATTGGCTATCCAACACAAAATAATATAAGGGACACACACTCAAAGACAAGCCATAACAAAAATAAACCGCGACAGATCAACACTCATCAAATCACAATTAGAGCTGATCTATTTCATAAATAATGATCAACATTATTTAGGCGTCTGGGAACCGTCCGACCGGTATATTATTAAACATACATATCATGTGTTTGCACAATTTAGTGAAATGAACACACCTGGTGCATCTTCTCATTACGAAAACACGCCTATCCAAATACATTGTAACATTTATCGCCGAAAAAAATGAAAATTTTAGGATGAAAAATTGTAATATTTTTCTTATTTCTGCTAAAAATATAGATTATGCGTATTCGTTAGAACCGCCTCATTGAGGCGGTTCTAACGAGTACCCATAATCTATATTTTAGAGCAGAAATAAGAAAAATAAGGTTTACCCCTGCAAACCCCAGTTTTACTGTATAAAAGTGGGGTTCAAGGGGGTCAGAATTATATAGGTGTGTATTTTCGTGATGTGCTATTGCCGATAAGACATTTCTGAATTGATAGTTGCTTTTTTGTCAACAGAAAATTTCTGAGATAGGAGTTTACAGTAAACTATATCTTACAATTGATTTCTTTTGAAAATTTCGCCCTATTTTACTAAGAAACAAAATTATTTGGAAATAGGTGTCTCCCGTGGAGGTACTACCAGTACATACTATAAGTGAATAACATACCCTGTTGCTAGCAGAATGTATCACTGATCGTGTTTGGATATTTACATCATCCCACTTGACACGCCACCATTCACTCTGAATTGCTGCCTCTCTCTGCATGTAGCTATTGAATTACAACAAAACGTATACTTAGTATTATAAGTCATAAATAATTTGCGTAATAGTATTATACTAATACTGCAATCAAAGTCTGGTCCTCTGAACAATTGCCTCATGGAGGCAGTTCTAACGGCACTTACAGCCTAGACTATGTTACTGAATAAAATCCAAACAACAACCCTTGTAAAATGTACCTTTATCAAACAAGAGGGCCATAATGGCCCTGGATTGCTCACCTGATCCTTATGTCATATATCATTATTGTACAGATAAAGTGGTACGTAATATCAGGTGGAGTGGATGGTTTTAACCATTTTGATTGAGAGTGACCCAAGGAACATTTCTGCGAAATCCTTTCAAGACCAGTCTACCTATTTAGTAGTAGAAGTCATTTTAAAGGTTTATTGTTTAATTTTGGTGGCTATTATATTCGGTGGAGCGAAACTATTTTGAGCAATTTTGCCAGAAGGTCAACCATGGAACACTCCTTCTAAATTGTTTTCTTTCTGAGGATGAAGTCTTTCAAAAGTTCCCTTCTACAGAGTCGACTTGTTTGTTACTATCTGGGCACATTCTGAACATTGAGGATCAGGTCCTAGTGCATGGAGATGAATTTGCTCAGTCTAACTGACAATGCCTCGTTGTGACAAGGGGGAGGGGATGGCCAGAATTGGCACAATATGTCAGTGCTTCCCTTTGACAGTACAGAGCTGACTTGTATGTCACTAGCTGGACACATTGTGGACATTGAGAGTCAGGTCCTTGTGCAACAGAAGGAGATGAAGCTGCTCAGTCTTAATAATAATATCACATGGTGACAAAGGGAGGCGGCGGCTAGTTATGGGTCAATGGTTCCCTTTGACATAGCTGACTTGTATGTCACTGTCTAGTAACATTGTGGACTTTGAAGGTCAGGCCCTAGTGCACGAGACATAGACAAACCGGCTCATCCTTAACCCTATATAAAACCAGTGGGCTCCAGGCAGGTCCATTTTTGACCCGAAGGGGTTATAATTGTGAACAATCTTGGTAGAGGGCAACTAGATGAAAGCTTCATTCCAAATATCAAAGTCTTGGGCATTCTGGTTTCAGACGAGATGTTATTTAAAGATTTTCCATATGTAAGTCTATACACCGGTGGGCCCTGGGACGGGACCATTTTTGACCACAGGACTATGATTTGAATAATCTTCGTAGATGTCACCCACATGAAGCTTCAAGCAAAAAATCAAAGGCCTGGGCCTTGTGGTTTAAGAGAAGAAGAGTTTGAAAGGTTTTTCCATATATATCTATGTAAAACCGGTGAGGCCTGGGGCAGAGCCACCTTCGGCCACATGGCTACAATATGCTCAACATAGCAGAGGTCCAACAGATGAAGCATCATACCAAATATCAAAGACCTGGGCCTTCTGGTTTCAGACAAGAATATTTTTTAAAGATTTTCCATATATAAGTCGAGGTAAAACCAGTGGGGCCCGGGCGGGGTTATTTTTGAACCAAGGGCTATAATTTGAACAATCTTGGTGGAGGTCAGCTAGATGAATCTTCACACCAAATATCAAAGACCTTGGCCCTGCGTTTTCAGAGAAAATGTTTTAAGAGTTTCCCGACATATGTCAATGTAAAACCAAACGGCCCCGGGGCGGAGCATTTTTGGACCCACGGCTATAATTTGTACAATCTTGATAGATGTCCACAAGACGAAGCTTCATACCAAATATCAAACATCTGAGCTTTCCGGATTCAGACAAGAAGATTTTTGAAGATTTACCCTATATATGTCTATGTAAATCCAGTGGGCCCCGGGGCGGGGGCATTTTTTGGTTCCAGGGCTATAATTTGAACAATCATGATAGAGGTCAACTAAACGCAGCTTCAGACCATATATCAAACACCTGGACCGTCTGGTTTCGGACAAGAAGAATTTTAAAGGTTTTCCCTATATAAGTCAATGTAAAAGCAAAGGGCCCAGGGACGGGGACCTGAGCCTTCTGGTTTCAGACACCGGTGGGCCCTGGGACGGGACCATTTTTGACCACAGGACTATGATTTGAATAATCTTCGTAGATGTCACCCACATGAAGCTTCAAGCAAAAAATCAAAGGCCTGGGCCTTGTGGTTTAAGAGAAGAAGAGTTTGAAAGGTTTTTCCATATATATCTATGTAAAACCGGTGAGGCCTGGGGCAGAGCCACCTTCGGCCACATGGCTACAATATGCTCAACATAGCAGAGGTCCAACAGATGAAGCATCATACCAAATATCAAAGACCTGGGCCTTCTGGTTTCAGACAAGAATATTTTTTAAAGATTTTCCATATATAAGTCGAGGTAAAACCAGTGGGGCCCGGGCGGGGTTATTTTTGAACCAAGGGCTATAATTTGAACAATCTTGGTGGAGGTCAGCTAGATGAATCTTCACACCAAATATCAAAGACCTTGGCCCTGCGTTTTCAGAGAAAATGTTTTAAGAGTTTCCCGACATATGTCAATGTAAAACCAAACGGCCCCGGGGCGGAGCATTTTTGGACCCACGGCTATAATTTGTACAATCTTGATAGATGTCCACAAGACGAAGCTTCATACCAAATATCAAACATCTGAGCTTTCCGGATTCAGACAAGAAGATTTTTGAAGATTTACCCTATATATGTCTATGTAAATCCAGTGGGCCCCGGGGCGGGGGCATTTTTTGGTTCCAGGGCTATAATTTGAACAATCATGATAGAGGTCAACTAAACGCAGCTTCAGACCATATATCAAACACCTGGACCGTCTGGTTTCGGACAAGAAGAATTTTAAAGGTTTTCCCTATATAAGTCAATGTAAAAGCAAAGGGCCCAGGGACGGGGACCTGAGCCTTCTGGTTTCAGACGAGAAGAATTTTAAAGGGTTTCCTTATATAAGTCTACGTGAAACCAAAGGGGCCCGGGGCGGGGTCTTTTTTTGACCCGAGGGCTATAATTTTAACAATCTTGATAGAGGTCCACTAGATGAAGCTTCACACCACATATCAAACTTGAGACTTGGGCTTTGCGGTTTCAGAGACGTAGATTTTTAAAGATTTTTACATTCTTGTTATTTATCTGCAATTTAAAATAAGTAAATAAAATATTGCTTAAACTAAAACCAAAGGGTCCCGGGGCGGTGGCATTTTTGGCGCAAGGGCCATAATGTGAACAATCTTGGTAGAGGTCTATTAGATGAAGCTACACACCAAATATCAGAAACCTGGGCCTTGCGGTTTCAGAGGAGAAGATGTTTTAAGGTTTTTAATATATAAGTCAATGCAAAACAATAGGGCCCCGGGGCGGGGCTTTTTTTGGCCCCAGGGCTATAATTTGAACAATCTTGATAGCGGTCCACAAGACAAAGCCTCATACCAAATATCAAACATCTGAGCCTTCTGGTTTCAGAACAACAATGTAACATTCTATATCAGTCTATGCAAAACCCAAAGACCTTGGCCCTGCGGTTTCAGAGATGTTTAAAGCTTTTCCCTATATATGTCAATGTAAAACCAGTGGGCCCTGGCGCGGGGGCATGTTTGGCCCCAGGGCTATAATTTGGACAATCTTTATAGAAGTCTACAAATCGAAGCTTCATACCAAATATCAAACACCCGAGTCTTCTGGTTTCAGACAAGAATATTTTAAAGGTTTCCCCTATTTTCGTCTATATTAAAACAAAGGGCCCGGGGCGGGAGCATTTTTTTTTTGCCCCAGGGCTATGATCTGAACAATCTTGGTAGAGGTCTACTAGATGAAGTTACACACCAAATATCGAAGTCCTGAACCTTGCGGTTTCAGAGGAGAACATTTGTTTTTTAAATTTACATTAAAAATATATATTTTTGGCTCCTGTGACCTTGATGTGCAATGAACCGAAACCATTTGAACAACTTTGAAAGGGCACTACGTATGGATCATATCCGTGAAGTCTGGTCAAAATCTGATCAGAGGTTTAGGAGGTGATGTCACGACGGACGACGGACAAAACGTGATCCCAAAAGCTCACCTCGTCGCAACGTGACAGGTGAGCTAAACAGCGATAATGGGATGAGTATTAGTATGTCTGTATGTGGCGTGTCAAGTGGGATGCTGTAAATATCCAAAAACGATCAGTGATGCTTTCTGCTAGTATCAGGGTAGGTTATAGACTTATTTTGCTTAATTAACTCATGCCCCCCCCCCCCCCCCCAACACACACACCGCTATTGATGTTTCCATTAGGGTCTAGTTATTTCATGTTTGTGTTTCTTTCCCTTTTGTTTTTCTGATGGGAGGTATGGGTTAATTGTATCGATTCCTGAGCATTGCATTCACCTTTATTCTTCCTGTTTGTCCTCTTCGTCTTCTGCGTCTTAATCTATACAGTTTCCTTTCTTAAGCCATGTATGCCTATGAACATTGAAGACAGCAGCCGATAATGAGGCGTTCAAGTATGGAATTGATGAATTATTCGGAGTTAAAAATCTAACAGTTTAACACCAGACAAGAAGAAAACCACCAGTAACAGACCAGACCGTCGAAGATACTGCAAAAACACATCTGAGTCTACCGCCTTGCATCCAAACAGCACCGTTCAGTACTGTAAACTGGTCGACAGCCAAGTATGCAATGTGTTACACAACACATATGCGACCTACGCATTTTATATTTGGTATTTCACATGGACATCCTTTTAAACATCCCTCTGCCTAATAAACATTATACATAATCCCTACAGTCATATCAATCCTACTGTGATAATTAGATGTTGGACCCACAATCCATCAAACGTCACAGAGTATGACATGACCGGACTGAGACTCAAACCTACCCTAACATTGACCTCTAGCTTTGTTCTTCTTTTTGGAAATTCAGTTTGTTCATCCGTATGTTTCTGAGGACAGTGCCAAAGCGACGTTCCTTTACATTTTTATTTTTTATTTTTTTTTTGGATCAAGTGTTGGTTTAGTGAGTTCAAAACATAACTGTCCTTTTGGCTTTCCTTCTATGACGGTCTGGTCGTTTGGGATCATTGATTTCACTACGGACTGCGGAAATATTTGAGGATGCCTTATAGGCCGAAAGTAGCTAGCTTGGCCTAGAAAAATCTTGATCTTGTACACGCCATAGTTTTCAGTTTTGTTATGTGGTCCTTGTTTCCAAAGGCGTATCCTTTTTTCAGAATATTCATTTCAGTGATGCTACTTTATACTCGTATTCCTTTACATTCGATGTCTTGGATGAGAGATATGAGGTTATTGTGTCGATTCCTGATCATTGCCTTTACTTCTATTTTGTGTAAGGCTTCATACCATCAGCCCCTTCTCTTCTGCATCACATTGTCAGGTCCTATAAATGAACATTCTAGTATGCCCAATTAACCAAAAAAACAGTGGTTTACAACAAGAACTGTCAGATTTTGTTTAAACACAAAAGGCTATCGTACAATAGGAACTCAGGCACATTGTAGCCAGATACAAACCACTGAAAAGAACCATAGATGATATGCAATAGGCAACACGCGTGTCTGTAGTCCCTTGAACAATGAGCAACATTGCTTTGCTCTTTGGCTGCATAGCCGCTGTAATGGATAAATTCAACACCGTAAAGTGTATAGAGCCCGACGTTTCATGGCGTTAGTATAGATGTCGGTAATCTAACTAACGCTTTCTTCTGCCCTGACGCCAAACTATTGTTGTATCTTCAACACTGAGTCATGGCTCAATTTGTCTTAATACGTTAACGGATGTTTTCCCCGAATATTGCTGCCATTTCTAAATACTGCTTCCAAGCGTGTCAATATTTTGCTGTTAGTTTGTTTTTAGTTTGTAGTTCGTATTTAGCTGCACTGGAACTAAGGTCGGAGGTTTAACATTCGAAAACTCAGGAGTCGATGTCCAAATGCAAGTTTTCTGCTGACTGGTACAAAGCGATCTTTCATTTGCAATTTTACACTTGTAAACTCTATGGGTTTCAATTCTGTGTTTTAGTTCATGTTCCAAACAATTATTTTTCGTTAAAGCACATTTATCCTCACCAGAGCTCGTGTTAAGGGAATGTTGGGCGGCCGTGAAAAGTCTCCCTGTCCCTCATCATAGTATGCGTTATATTTTCTTGTCCTTTGAGAATAGTGATCCTACTGCGGAATCTTAAAAATATTTAAGGGTCATCAATAAGGCCAAGCCACATGACAATTGCTTTTCTTGTCCAGTAAATACTTTTGCACCACGGGGTTCAGTTGTGTATTGTTGTCATTTCATACAAATAATAACATTGTTAATTGAATTGTTCTTTTTTGTACGCGATGCTTTGTTGTTGTTGTTTTTTTTTTTTTTTTGTTTTGTTTTTTAATTATTATTTTTGTTGTTTTTGTTTTTCTTTCTGTAATTGTTGTGTGTGTATGTATGCGTGCTTTCATGTCGCTTGGCCTTTCTTGTGTTCTGTGTTCTTGGTTTTGCCGATACCCGGCTAATTGTGATGACCATGGAATGATCGTCATGCGTCCGTCTATAGTCCTTGCTTCCAAAGGAGTACCCCTTTTCAGAACATTCATTATGGAAGTGTTAACTTATGTTCGTGTTCCTTTCCCTTTGATGTCTTGGATGGGGGTGTGAGGTAATTGTGTCGATTCTTTGGCATTGCCTTCACTTCTGTTTTAGAAGAATTTACTTTATTCAACTGAAGTTCTGAAGGGTGAAAAAGACTGACCAAACCATCGACGTAGGTATTATTAATATTCAATAAATCTTTCAAAAATAAACAGCGGCAATAGTTTCAGTTTGCTTTTCAACAGAACGGGGCATCATGAATTAACTTCATAACAGAACAAGAACAAATCAGCCACAATGGGTGTGCAATTCGTACGCAATGGAGTTCCCAAGGTTTGCCTAAATAACTTGGTAACACATCGTATATAAATATTAACAAGAAGATAGGTTAGAGCTTGAAACACTGTCTGACATTACCATAACATGTAATTTTACGCTCTGCGGAGACATGAAAAATAGAGGGAATATTCTCCATTCTGTTAAATTAATATGTTTTCTTTTATAAAATTATGAGGTAGTGTAGTGTAAAGAGTGGAAAAATCATGAAGTATAGGTAGCCAATATAGCGTAGGAAATAGAAGTGTAGGCAATGATTATGAATCGATACAATTAACCCACAGCTCCAATTAGAGAGACCAAAGGGAAAGAAACACAAACATGAAACAACAGACCCTAATGGAAACATCAATAGCGGAAAGCCAAAAGGACAGTTACTTTCCCACAAAATAGCCAATAGGCTATCCAAAATAAAATAATATAAGCGACACAAACACTCAAAGACAAACATAACAAAAATAAACCTCGACAGAAGAACCACCTTGGAACGGTCAGCGGACACGAATTCCACTGGGGGGGGGGCTTAAATCGATTTTACATGGCCACTTCCGTCGCGATTTAGACAAATAATTTGTTCAGTCCACATGAAGGCCTCCTAACTCATCAGTGCAACATCTCCGTGAACACAAATAATCAAACAACCACAGAGATGAAACAACGTGAGGACTCGACAGCAATAAACCACTGAAATGCTGGAGCAAAAGAAAACCAACAGTTAGACTCCGATGGGCCCGACCAAAGACAGAGCATCAGGCACCAATCAACATTACATTGAATTAGATATCTCAAATTCTCAATAAGCTTTGAAATTAAATCAGAATGACGTCTATAAAAGTTTTAAAAGGCTTTGTGTAGTTTTATTAACGAAAACCCTGATTATGAAGTTTAGCCGTTAACAATTTATTACGAGTGTTAGGGTCAGTTACATGACTACACAATCTGTAGCCTATCTTGGCCATCGTTAACACATACAACATTTCTTTTTTCATATCGGTATACAGAAAACGTGAAACAGAAATGGGTGATAAACTTAGAAATGCATAAATTGAGTGTAGTTTATGTTTCAATACTATATTGGATAATTACTTCAGCCTAGTATTATTTCCTTTGAATGCGCTAATTTACGTTTATAGTTACCGCTTTTCCTGAAGCCGTCAGACCTCAATTTACGTTTTATTCATTCCAGAAGAGAGAATATATTGCAATTTGGCATGTCAGAGGTTAATACCAGGCATTTCATAAATATTACCCTCGAAATGTTTTAAAATGTTGTCGTTAAAACCAAAGAAAAATGGTGCATGTAAAGAGTGCATACACCATTTCGGCTTGGTTTTAACGAAACATTTATTTTCTGTTTCATTTATGCTTCAAACTGTTATTTTTAGTGCTATATCACAAAGCCCCAGCCGTCACCACAGTGCACAAATTATTTCCATAGTGATTTCGCAGCGATTATGGGATGTGCAGCGTGTTCAGAGGGTAGATTAGTGGATGTTAACTGCAAATTTACACCCGGAAAACGGCTTGGAATGTTACTTTTTCAAACGGTTCAGTTGAAATCTGCATTCAAATAATGTTTGCAGTTGCTTAGTTCTTTTGGTTTGACGAACGCGTAAATTTGGCTTGGCAACTCGTGACAAAAAAAAACTTCTTTTGATGTTCATTCGGTGCAATAAAAATCGATCTTACACATAAAAATATCACATATCCTCTATATACTAAAACGTGTCACCAGATAATACGATATCGACAGGCGTATCTGAAAGCAATTTCGCTCGTGAATGTATTGCTTTAATAACACTTACCGAAAACGTCCTATTCCGGCAATTAGAATCAGTACAAAAACGACTACAAATATAATCGTCACGGTGCCATAGAGTGGAAACGCTGAAAGCATTAAACATGTTGGAAACGCTGAAAGCATTATACATTTGTTCTACAAAGTCAAAAATGTTCTCTCATATTAGGCCCATCTAACAAGAACTAAAATAGTATCGATTATCCGTCTAGACATTCTTACCCATAAACGGTTAGTTTTTACTGATTTACCTTTCTTGCTTACTGTTTGAGCAAGTCTCTTAACATGTTATACTTTATCGTATGTATTCGGACAGACAGAGCAAATAGTATCGACCCAGATGAGATTCCAAAGAAACGTCTCATCAGTACACTCTTGCCACTCATCAAGCTGTTTAAGACACAAATTGGGAAGTAAGATGTACTGACACAAAGTTTAGAACAAATGTGTTGAGGTGTTTGAATATTCGGGGTAAATATGTTTATCAAATAGACACAGAAATCAGTAATCAATCATTGTTTCTGTAATTATCGATCAATTAATCGTTTATCATATCAATCATTCGTATCTCATATCTTACGCCATTGTTTTTTTTTTTCTACCTATTTCAGATTTTTAGCTTTCCAAATTCTTACGGCTAACGTCTCAAGTAAGCACATGTTTTTAGTGAAACCACGAAAAACAAAAGCTATTAGTTTGCGAAAGACATTTGCGTAAGCGTGAAAGTTTAATTCTCAGTTCCGTAGGTTTTAAGGTAGCCCTATAATATATGTTTTAAATAGCATTTATAAATATTCTTGAAATAGTTTCTTATTACATTTTCCATACCGATACGAAATCGTGAGTAAATGTGTTACATAGTTTTTGTTTTTTTGTTGTTGTTGTTTTCAATGATTCCTACAGTGTGATATGCAGAGATCGCCAACAAATCCACAGACAGGTCTATTCGGAGGTGGACCGGCGTTACTTGGCCAATGAATAGATACAGATGGTAACATCGCGAAGGTATTCGTGTATCCCAAATACTCAGCAGCAGCCTAAAAGAGAAATAAAGGAATGACAAACATGTTACCTATCAAATCACGAACCCGCATGCGTTTAAGGTCCATCTAAAAGAAGATTCAAACAAAGAAAATACGATTTTTAAGTGCCCAGACTATCTAGCCCAACTGTGGCGTTAATGAAAATTCCCTACCTGGTATTTTACTTCCCCCTCATTTGCCGGGTTAAGGTTTGGTTTCACTTCACCTGTCTTTATCATAATGTTTCTACTTTTTTCTACATATTATTGCAATCTATCTAAATAATACAAACCAATCAGGCATTTGTTTTCTTTTCAAATCAGCATATGGAGCTGAAATGGTCATAAGGTTGTCCAAAACTGACTCTGAGCAAAAGCAATCCCAAAATGATATCTTCCGGATACAAACATGTGTATGCATAATTGGGAAGAAATTCGTGACTGAATAAATTCTCGATTTATTAATCGGAAACGTGTAGCTGCGACCGAAAAGGCATAAGAGATATATAGTCGGTGTTAACACGAAAACGGTAAATATATGTAATGAAAATATAAATTAATAGTATATGCAATGAACGATTTTTCCGACGAGATCATTTAATAGATATTTAGGTAAATGAATTAGGACGATTTTTATACTGTAAAATAAATTCATAGTGCAGTCTTACAAATAACAGTTTATATTCACACGTTGTAATTTATACAAGAAAATTTTTCAAGAAAAAATGCGTTATTCTTTGGCACACTTCAAATGTTGTTGGAGACAAGAATGACAGAGACAATAAATGAATAACTATTGATTTCACCAAAATAAATGTGAAGGAAAAATCAGGAAACGATACAATCATTTTGCGCCTTCTATACAAGACATTAAGAAATCCGGCCTACACAAATACATTGTAATTTTTACCGCCGAAAAAAAAACGAAATTTTTAAGATGAAGAATAATGATATTTTCCTTATTTCTGCATAAAATATAGATTGTGGGTACTCGTTAGAACAGCCTTATCGAGGCGGTTATAACTAATACCCACAATCTATAGTTTTATGTTTTTTCTTATGTTTGCTCAAAATATTTACCAGAAATAAGAAAAATAATTTATACCCCTTTAAACCCCAGTTTTACTATATAAAAGTAGGGTTCAAGGTGGTCAAAATTATAAAGGCGTGTTTTCGTGATGACAACAAAAGGAAAGACAAAGGAACTTATACCAATGTTACGCTAATGGAAACATTACAAACAGAAAGCCAAAACGCTTTAGTTACGTAATATATAATAAATATTTAGGTTAACATATATTAAGACACTATTTTATATTTTAAAAACAAAATTACTAGTGCAGTCTAACAAAGAACAATTTATGTTATCAAGCAGTAATTATATTTAAAATGTCCCGTTTAAAAGGCCTTCTTCAAGAAAAGTGGAAAAGGCGTTATTTCTTGGAAAACGTCTTGCCAGTATGTTATGTAATACAAATTAGAGCATCATATAAGAATTAATAGTATTCTGAAGGTAAAAATGTAGTATGTAGAAACCGTGTCTGTTATTGATTCAAAATAAATTCTTACCCTAAATTTACCAGAAACAGGATCCATATCTAGTAAGCTAAAGTCAGTTTCTCTATCCCCGTTCTCATTAACAAAACCAGTGCCACCAATACCTGGATATATGAAACGCAGATACACTGCTTTATTCGTTCATTACAAAGGAGCCTAGAAATAGGGCTGCTTCAGACAAATCGTTACAAAACATGACGTCTGATCTTGACTCAAACATTGCATATGCGGTCAGTAATTTAATTTATGAAGCAATGTGGAGATCTGGGCTCTTTCGCCTCTATGTTAAAAGTAGCGTCATCCTCTATAATTCCCTAGCGAATAAAAAAATTTCAACTCAGTTTGGCATTAACTTCGACGGAATTAGTGTCTGTTATTATTGCTTGTGGGCTGCAATGTTTACGTATATGATTAAAGGAACAAATAAAAATCTCGTACCGCCATTTCCCGTAGCACGGAACCAGTAAAAACTAAAAAAAAACTCCACGTTAACATCTAACAATTTCATCCAATGACAGAACAGTTGCGGTCACGGACCAAGTTTGTTTACGTTTCTAGAGATACACATGCATATCGACAAATTTATGGGACGTAATATCGTAATAATGGGAATTGATACACCTCCAGGGAAGATATCTGGCCACATTTGTGGTCACCAATTATTGGTCTGTAGCCTTAAGGACTCAAACCGACATTAGTTGGTTCAAATTAAGACACCTGGATGACCTTGACCTATTTTTACAAGAATACTTTGGTCACGAAGGCTTTTGAATGGGACAAAAGTTAAAATCGTGCATTTTTTCAGAAACTAGGCGATATAAAATGCAGATGTAGTAGCCAAATTAAAAAGGCACAGGTTACAAGACAAATATTGCCGTCATGACCTTATATGATAAATCAGCTCCATTTTTTTTCTTCAGATCCAGTAAGCCATTTGTACTGAAATTATAAATGTAGCAGAGCCGACAACGGCTCATTGTATTTTTGTTCAAATGATTTGACTTGGTTTACACTGACCAATTTTACATCATGGTCAAACTTAGTCACTTATGCTTTTGTGTGTGAAAACAGTAAAAATAATAATTTTTCGAAAACGTTTATTGCATGTGAACTTATATGGCATATGCAATTAGTTAAATGAGTTACTATTTTTTTTTTTTGTTCGATTGCGATAAAAGCTTCAAGCTTATTTTAATCGCTTTCGTAACCTCATTCCGGATATTATCACACGCGTGAGATTGATGCAGCGACTTTTACACCACTACTATCAATTTACATCTGGGTGGAGTGGTACAGCTTTGCCCAAGGAAACATATCGCCGTTGGTGTCCGGATTCGAACCCACAACCACTGGATCATAATTCGAACGCTCTTACCACTGAGCTATTGAGGCTGCTTCAGATAAATGAGTTTATGAATCTGCATGAGTACCAAATGTCAATGTTATTCACTGATATTAGTCTAGGGTCACTCAGACATCACCAACAATTCTTTTTGAAACAGCAGGACTAAGTAAAGCCAAATTGAAGCCTTTATGGAATGGAATAACAAAGTTCGTTCAAATGGATTTGGCCACATGACCAAGATGGCCACCATGGTAAAAACTCTTCGAAAATCTGTTTCTTAGCAAGCAGACTAATGGCTCCACATATACTCAACACTCAGGTGAGCGGCTCAGGACCACTGGTCTTCTAATACTTTATTCTAACATCTACGTGTTTTTGTAATACATGTTTTCCATTGCACGGGGTCATCGAAATGAAGTAACTACATTGAAGGTGTTTAATATGCGCGATAGCCCCCACACCCTATATGCAAGGAATAAACGCTTCGTTATGCAACCGGTAAGGACTGTAAAACTGTATATGAACAAGGTGATGAACAAACATACGGACTATAAATATTGTAACTGGCTTTATGGAAGTGAAATATTGCCCTGTACTAACTGTGTTGTTGATATATGTAAAGAGTATATATGTAGCCAATTTATTTTGCTTTAGGTAAATATATCATCATGCTGAGTACGTAGATCAATGCAATTTCGTATTGCGTGTATACTATCCTGATGATTACCTGGAAAAGTTTTGTTCCACAACCTCCTGTTGAATAATTTGCCATCTCTTATCATATGTTGGTCTTCTCCAGCTTCTAAACTTTCCTTTAACGCATAAGCGTACATCACAAACGCGTCGTACTGGCCGAAGTGGAAAATACCCAACTGGTGATCAACAGACAAAATGTCTAGCAAGTTATTTAAGAAAACGCCTAATTTAAGAAATAATCTAGCTGTATGTTTTGTTTTATTCGGACCGTAATGATTTTGGTACCGATTGCGTCGGTTAAGGTTTTTCTGTCAGTTTGCCTTATGGGTCATGTTCAATCTTCGTATTGTCGTGTAAATATATTTAAATACTTTACTTAATAGATCACTTAAAATTTCACTAGCTCATTAATCTAACAATGCTTTAATCAATCGGCCCTGGTCTTCGCTGATGGAAGACTGTACTTCGGACTCTGTGCCAATTCATTCCTAAATCGTTCTAGACAAAGGGGAATTACGATATTTCTTGTACCGCGTTCGAACATCCGTGCTTGTTTTGATATTTTTGCTAGACCAAATGTAAAATTTTAAATTTATGCAGGCTTCACGGAGATGTTGCACTGATGAGTTAGGAGGCCTTCATGCGGTCTGAACAAAATATTTGTCTTAATCGCACCAGAAGTAAGGGCGAGGATTGTTACCACGTAAAATCGATTTAAAAGTAGAAGTAAAACAAAGATCAGGAATCGATGCAACTAACTTACTCCACCCACCAAAGACACCAAAGGGAAAGAAATACAAACTTTAAGCGACCAGACCATAATGGAAACCTAAACCTAAATCTTTCCACTGACCGTTCCAAGGCGGTTCTTCTGTGGCGGTTTATTTATGTTGTTGTTTGTTACTTACTGTGTGTAGCACTTGTGTCTTTTTATTTTGGATGAACATATCGCCATTTTGTGGGAAAGTAACTGTCCTTATGGCCTTCCTTTGTTAGGTTTCCATTATGGTCTGGTCGCTTCATGTTTGTTTTTCTTTCCCTTTGGTGTCTTTGATGGGTGGAGTAAGTTAATTGTATCGATTCCTGATCTTTGTTTTACTTCTACTTTGCTTAACTCATACATAGTCATTTACGCTGTATATTACTGAGATGACACAGTGTTGAGCCAGGGTGTCTCCTCGTGGATCGATAAGATAATTGTATCATTTGGTAGGGGCTTTTCCTGATTAATGTCCTATCTACAAACCGAACATCAGTTTCCATGTAATCGAGATGACACTTGAACATTAACATTAGATGACTTCTTCTTTCTTATGAATGTTTTCATTGCTCTTAAAGGAACTCATTTTTGATTTTTATTTGCAGATGAAGCATACGAGAAAGGAAGACAATGCTCTGAACCATACACCTTCCATCCAAGGCCACAGAGTGGAAGTGGGAGGACGTACATAAAGCAACAGCTTTATAATTAAAACTTCAGTCGAACTTCAATGGCTCGAAAACATTTGGGACCACGAAAATCTGTTCGAGACAGGGATAGTTCGAGCCACTGAGTGTTACTTCCAGGAGGCATAACGGGAATTATTTTGGGACTTCTTTTCGGTGTTCTATAATATAAAATGTATACTGTGTGTACTCATTAGAATCGCCTCAAGAGGCGATTCTAATGAGTACACACAGTAAACATTTGCAAGAAAAATGACGAAATGTCCTCAATGTTCCCTCACTATTTCTTATGTAGAGACATTTCCTGGGGACTCAAGAACGGGTTCGACTCAGCCATGGTAAACGAAGCAACGGTGTTCGAACCATCGAAGTTCTACTGTATAAGTAGGAAACAAAAAGGATATTGTCTTTTCCCAAATTGACTGACGGATATCAAAACACAAAAAAAATCTTACCAAGAAATACATGCAAATATATTCAATGAAACATTTGGACCGCGACAGAAGCGACGCCTTGGGGCGGTAATTAAAATAAAAATACTAGGCGACTTTTCTGTCCGTTCCAGGGCGATTTTTTTGCTTTTCTGCTATTGGCGTTATCGTAAAGTTTTTTATGTTTGTGTTTTTTTTCCTCTTTAGTGTCTTGGATGGGAGGTGTGACGTAATTATATCGATTCCTGATCATTGCCTTTCATAAACTTTATAGCAATATTTAATCACATGCTTTTTGATTGCAGCAAGACATGATGTACTTTATATTTATGTCCTTTTGGCTCATTGATTTCATAGTGGAATTCTGAAAAATATCTGAGGATCTCATATGAGGCATAATTGGTCAAAACTAGCCAGTTTTTGCAAAGAGAAAAACTTGTACACTCCATACTTATTCACTTCTGTGGTGGATTATTTGCATTTTCTTGTACTTTGGGATCATCGATTTCATCGTAGACTTCTGGAAATATCTGAGGGTCACTGTTGATGCCTAATTCGCCGTAAATAGCTGGTCTGGCCCGGAACAAAAAGAAACATTTACAACTCCAACTTTTCAGTTCTGTGGTGGATTCTTTATTTCATTAAATAGAATATGTAAGAATAGAAGTGAAGGAAAAAATCAGGAATCCATACAAGTAACCCAAAGCTCCCAACAGCGACATCAAAGGGAAAGAAAAACACCGATACCCCCACTAGCTGCACCTAAAAAAGCACACGTTTCATAACTGACTACAACACTATGAAAAGCTACGGTGTTCAACAATAGATAAGACCTGCAGTTACCTCTGATCCCTCAGCCCAAGTATAATTGTAAAGTTCTTTAGCTTTTTTCATCACCGTTCGTTCAAGCTCTAGGAATTCATCACTGACGGGTCTTCGAGGTTGGACAACTAGAAGGGATTCATAAGCTATCTTGGCTTCCTATAAGTTCAAACAGTAAACGCTATATAACTTCAGGATTCAAAGAAATTCGTTTTGACAAGGGCATATGCATGCATTAGGGTATTTATGGAAAGCTCGAGGCATGACATTTGACAGGATTTTCAATATATGTCGACTTCGATGTCTAAGCAGTGAACAGCTATTTCCGAAATGTTTTCTTCGAAACTTTGTAGAAGGGTTTAGCAAAGCAATCATCTTTTGCTTTAGTTGTAGCAGCGTGATTTCCATATTTAGGAAACAAACTTGCTGTGGGAAGTATTCCATCGGTTTTATAACGAAAACACGCCTTTATAATTCTGACCACTTCGAACCCCACTTTTATATAGTAAAACTGTGGTTTACAGGGGTAACCTTATTTTTCTAATTTCTGCTCTAACATATAGATTGCGGGTACTCGTTAGAACCGCCTCTATATTTTGAGCTGAAATAAGAAAAAATATCCCAATTTTTCATCTTAAATTTTTCATTTTTCGGCTTAATGGTTTCAATGTATTTGTGTAGGCGTGTTTTCGTAATGTACGACCGCAAACTGCGTTATTTCTTCTATTTGTACACAGGACTCTCAGTATAATGAAAGTACTTGATCCCTTACATTTTGTCAGTATATAGAATCTGCCGTTATAAGGAATCCAAATAATGAATTGCATACTAGGAAGTAAATGACCCTTTTGTGATATTCTGCAAAACCCATTGTTGTAAGAAAATGCCGTTGATACATTTAAGAATCGCCCCGGCGATGCGATTCCCACAAATAAACATATTTTTTCATAGAGGACATTTCATACTTGGTAGTACTCCTGAATATCTCCATTAATCATGGCTTGAAGAAATATATGGGCTGCATGATGCTTCCACGCAGAGCCGAATCCGGCCCGCACACTAGTACTGGTAAACCACTTAGAGGATCTAAGCGTGTCCAGGAACCGCGGTGCGACGCGGACCGTCCATGCTAATAAACCCTATTGGTTTCATTGGGCAACAGGGCTTGAGATGTCATTTCATCTCAATGTCAGGTAAAAATCCCACAAAATTGGAAGCAACGTCTCCAAAATGACCTTTACAGTGTTGACGGGGACGGTTAACCTCAAATCAAACAAACAAAAAATCTCCATTAATCATGTCATCTGGAACTTAGTGTAAACTGACCAGTCTACAGATGATCAATGTTTCTTTAAATAAAATTCCATTTAATTTCTTCACATCACGAAAACACGCATATATAATTCTGACCCCTTGAATCCCACATTTCTATAATAAAACTGGGCGTTTACCCCTCTGGTTTTTAAGGTGATAGGGGAAAAACTCTGCTCTAAAATATAAATTGTGCGTACTCGTTTAATTGTATAGCCGTGTAACTTATCGAAATGATGTGCAGTTTATCACGAAAACACGTAAATATAACCCCCTTGAATCAAACTTTTATATAGTAAAACTGGGGTTTACAGGGGTAATCTTTTTTCTTATTGATGCTCTAAAATATAGATGAGGCGGTTCTAACGAGTACCCACAATCTATATTTTGAGCAGAAATAAGAAAAATATCACATTTCTTCATCTACAAATTTTCGTATTTTCGGCTGAAAAGTGACCAATGTATTTTGTATAGACGTGTTTTCGTAAAGTTTTCATCTTAGCATAATTACCATGTCAAGTTCATCTCCTCTTTTCCAGCCATAGTACCCAATATAATCGCTGCTTCGGTCCGAGATAAAGTAAATTAGTGTATACTCTTCTGGCTTCATCCCTATTCGCCGCGCTAGCAAAACGACTTGCCGCAGCAGCTTTCCATTACAGCTGACACAGAACACTGGATCATATACAAGAGGACCATGATGGTCCTATATCGCTCACCTGATCTAAGAGGTTTATACGTGGGTCCCGGGGTGGGGCAATTTTTGGACAACCTTGGTAGAGGTCCACTAAATAAAGCTTAATATCAAACATAAAAGGCCTTGGCCTCTGGTTGCAAAGAACAAGATTCTTAAAGGGTTTTCCTATAATAATAATAATAATAATAATAATAATAATAATAATAATAATAATTATAATCAACCTTATTTATAGAGGGTAACACATTTAGGACTAGCACTGATCTTCCATGTGACCCTCTTTTCTTGGGTAGGAACCAGTACTAAGCGATGTGGATAAAAAATTCTCTTGCTCAAGGAAACAATCTTTGGCGCTTGCGGAGATCGTACCAGCTACCTCATGATCTCAAATCCGATGCTTTACCACTGCACCACAGCGCTCCACATAAGCCTATGTCAAACATGTGGACCCCTTGACTGGGCCGTTATTCTAAAATTTTAACAATCTTGGAAGAGGTCCCTGGATGAAGCTTCATACCAAATATCAAAGATCTAAGCCTTTGGGTTTCAGACAAGAATATTTTTAAATGTATTCCCTATATTAGCCTATGTGAAATCCGGGGCAGTGCCATTTTTGGCCCCAGAGATGGTTTCAGACAAGAATATTTTTAAAGGTTTTCCCTATATAAGCTAGCCTATGTAAAACCAGTGGGCCCCGGAGCGGGGGCATTTTTGGCCCCAGGGCTATAATTTGAACAATCTTGGTAGAGGTCCACTAGTTAAAGCTTAATACCAAATATCAACGACCTGGGCCTTCTGGTTTCAGACCGGAAGATTTTTAAAGCTTTTCCCCCTATATAAGCCTATGTAAAACCGGTGGGCCCTGGGGTTGTGCAATTTTTGGCCCAAGGGCTATAACTTGAACAATCTTGGTAGAGGTCCACTAGATGAAACTTCATACCAAATATCAAAGACCTGGTCCTTCTGGTTTCAGACTAGAAGATTTTTAAAGCTTTTCCTTATTTAATTAAGCCTATGTAAAACCAGTGGGCCCCGGCGCAGGGGCAATTTTGACCCGAGGGCTATAATTTGAACAATCTTGGTAGAGGTCTACTAGATGAAACTTCATACCAAACAGCACCTGGGTCTTCTGGTTTCAGAAGGATTTTCCCAATATAAGCCTATGTAAAACCGGTGGGCGCCGGCGCGGGGGCAATTTTGGCCCCAGGGCTATAATTTGAACAATCTTGGTAGAGGCCCACTAGATGAAACTTCATACCAAATATCAAAGACCTGGGCCTTCTGGTTTTAGACAAGAAGATTTTTAAAGTTTTTTCTTTATATAAGCCTATTTAAAACCATTGGACCCCGGCGCAGAAGCATTTTTGACCCGAGGGCTATAATTTGAACAATCTTGGTAGAGGTCCACAAGATGAAACCTCATACCAAACATCAAAGACCTGGGCCTTCTGGTTTCAGACAAGAAGATATTTAAAGCGTTTTCCCTACATAAGCCTATGTGAAACCGGTTGGCCCTGGCGCGGGCCCATTTTTGCCCCCTGGCTATAATTTCAACAATCTAGGTAGGGGTCCACTAGATGAAGCTTCATACCAAATATAAAAGACCTGGGCCTTCTGGTTTCAGAGAAGAAGATTTTTAAAGCTTTTTTCCCTATATAAGCCTATGTGAAAACGGTGGGCCCCGGTGCGGGGACATTTTTGGCCACAGGGCTATAATTTGAACAATCTCGGTATAGGTCCACTAGATGAAGATTCATACCAAATGTCAAAGACCTGGGCCTTCTGGTTTCAGACAAGAAGATTTTTAAAGCTTTTTCCCTATATAAGCCTATGTAAAACCGGTGGGCGTCGGGGCGGCGGCAGGTTTGACCCTAGGGCTACAATTTGAACAATCTTGGTAGAGGTCCACTAGATGAAACTTCATACCAAATATCAAAGACCTGGGCCCTTCTGGTTTCAGACAAGAAGATTTTTAAAGCTTTTTCCCCTATATAAGCCTATGTAAAACCGATGTGCCTCAAGGCGGGGCATTTTTGGCCCCAGGGCAATAATTTTAACAATCTTGGTAGAGGTCCACTAGATGAAGCTTCATACCAAATATCAAAGACCTGGGCCTTCTAGTTTCAGACTAGAAGATTTTTTAAGGTTTTTCCTATTTTCCCTTTTTCGTTGCCATGGCAACCAGAGTTCTGCATGGAAAGGAATTCTTTAAACAACTTTGAGAGAGGACCACCCAAAGATCATTTCTGCCACGTTTGGTCAAAATCCGTTCAGTGGTTTAGGAGGAGATGTTGTTTAAAGGAATCATGGACGAACGGACATACGGACGGACGACGGCGACGACGACGGACGGTGACCGATCACAATAGCTCCCCCTGAGCCTTTGGCTCAGGTAAGCTAAAAACAGAAGCATTGTGATAAAAGTAATTATTTTGTCAAACCCAATCATAGAACTAAGTCTTTTCCACACGACTACTGTATTATGCTTTATTATAGCATTACTATTCAATGAAACATCTTGACGAAATGGACCGACAAAAGGGTACCCCTGAATTTTTTTTTAATTACGCACCTTGGAAATGTAATTAGCTACTAGCATATACGGTGAACTTGAATGATCGAACTCGTTCTTGAGTCGTAAGGAACATCATCTCATTACTGCAGATATTTAGGTATATTTTAAAATGAGGTTTCTTGTTCCATTGTTTGAAAATATGCGTTGTATGTTGTACCCATTAGAATTGCATAATTAAGTGCGATTCAAACGGGCGACATACAATATTTACATACCGTAATGATCCTAAGTATTTAGGCAGACAAAATAGAAGTGGAGGCAATGATCAGGAATCGATACAAACAACCCACAGCTCCCATCAGAGACACCAAAGGGAAAGAAACACAAACATGAAACAACAGACCTAATGGAAACATCAATAGCCTGAGCAAACAGTGCAGGCCCAGATGACCTCTCCTGAATGAGCAGTGTTATAAGGGGTCTACACTTTTTGTCATTGCATCTGCACTTTTTTGATTCCTTGCTGGAACATGCATGAAACAAAGAGGGTAGTTCCAGCTTATGGTAAATTTCCATAGGGTTCTGCCAACGCACAGATGTCCATGATATTGTGTATAAATAATGCCTGGTAAATGAATGTTCATTGTTTAGCTATTTCACTCTCATATCTGTTTCCATGATCAATCTACAATGTTTTGCTAAATTATATTTCCGCAGGGAAAATAACAAATAGTCTATGAATTAAAACCCACTCTTTTCAAATTTTCGGCCCTTGGCCTTCTTCAGGAATCTGTTAATTCATCGAACAACTAAGTGACATCCATGTTGTGATGCTGACAGGAAGAAAGTAATGATGATCTGCCGTAGCCAGGGACGACGTCGTGTCACTTCCTTAAAGATGTAGACAAGTTGGCGTAACGTCAGAAGACATGACGTCATCTCCCACTAAAACTCGGGAAAGCACCATCACCAGCAGCCCACAGCATCACAAGAGGACCAGGCAAACTCACAACCATGTTATGAACTTACATTATAGAAAACACTCAGATAAATAAATAAATAAATAACAGAATAAATAAATAAACAGATTAATAAATGAACAAAAGTAAATACAAAAAATAAAATAATAAATATTAAAATGCCAACAAAAGAGGAATAAACAAATAAATAAATAAATAAATAAATAAACAATAATGATAAAAATAAGAATAGAATAATAATTATGCATTAACTAAAGCTAAAATTTGTAGCAGATAAATAGGAAAAAGTATGAAAAAAAATAAACAAATAAATATAAATTTAATATCTGTACAGCTAAAAGAACCATAATAAACCATAACACACTGCAGGCAAATTAATCACTTGAATGCCCAATAAAGGCAGTCCATGCACTTGTGCACTTGCGCAGAATGATGCGAGTTTACACTGGACTTCCACTGAAACGGAGGTCACGGCGGGTACCCTATGTCACGCCCTATTCCCATACACGCAATACTAGCAGCCCAGGGAGGAACCAGATCAGACTGAACATCAGTACAGTCTGATAAGGGTCCCCGACGCGCATGCCTTAGACATCTACATGCACCTGCCCGTGCTGACAGCCAGGACACAGATCAGCCGCACATCGGTGCAAGCTGAGCCGTGTCCTGTCTGGGTGGTTTTTAATACAATGTTTTTAATACAATGTTTTGTTTATTTCCATATCTGAGATTAGGGGTACCCCCAGACAAGTGTATGAATGCATAACAGCTTCTTATGTTTTGGAGTTATTTTGTTCTCACGCATCACTGCACATTTGTGATTATTTTTGTACCATATTTACTGTTGTTCAGGTGAAGTTCCATAGACCATGCTCAATGTCATATGGAGGAGACCCCAGGCTTCAAAACCATAAAATCTTTTTGAGTATGTTTGACGTTTGATTTCACACTGTTTCAGTTATTGGCACTCCATCATTTTAATGTATAAATTGCCCATATATGTGTAGAACGTTTTATCAAACTTTCTTGAAAATCTTAGACGGGTAACATACCGCATTTGAACATTTAATAGTAATGGTCAGATTTTTTTTTCAAACCATTTGTAGATATAGTATAACATTTTCATTCGAGAAATTGCTCGCCAGTATATATGTTAACAAAAATATGTGTATATTTAAACAATGTGCATATTATGATCTCATATAATCAGCACTTGTATCACTTAAGGTGCCCTGAGGAACACCAAAAAAAAAAATAATAATAATAATTCATTTTGAGCGTTCATTAAAATTCAACCGGATTTTATTAAAAAATACAGCTATTTCATTTCATAACAAGCGTTTTTGCATTTAATGGAATCCTAAAGCCTGCTGAAACTTATTATGACAAAGATTGTTGAAATGGCAAGTAAAATGGATGGTTCCAGACAATTATGCTTGTCTCTCTAAGAAGTATGTGTTGAACTGGTGCAGGCTACTTAAAACGTTAGGAAAGCCTTATTGTCATACCGGAATGCACAGCTTAGTTAAATGGCCAAGAGTAATGACGTTTTGTATTATGGTAAAGCCAGATATGTCATAATACCACAAACAAAATTTTCATTTGGCCCACTGTATACACAGATTCCTGTAGACAAAATGGAAACACTGTTGTTTAGGCTCATTTGTCACTCTGACAATGCCCCCCCCCCCCCCCCACTGCAAGAAGAAGTGGAGGCAATGATCAGAAATATATACAATTAACCCACAGCTCCCATCAGAAACACCAAAGGGAAAGAAACACAATCATGAAACAACATACCCTAAAGGAAACATCAATAGCGGAAAGCCAAAAGGACAGTTACTTTTCCCACAAAATGGCCAATTGGCTATCCAAAATAAAATAATATAAGCGGCACAAACACCCAAATCAGAACTAAAACAAAATCTACTTTAATCGCAACAAATGTCGCCTGCTGTGCAAATCAGTGTAAGAAAGTTATTTTCTTAAATAAAATCTAGTTATACTCTTAAATATGATCCCGAAAACAATTAGTTATTTTTAGTAACATGAATTAATATAATAGATGGATGGATGGATGGATGAGTTATTTAAAGACGCTCAACCCTAACAGGGCATATAGCGTCTAAAACAGTTATATATTATACATAAAATTGTGCAAGATTAAACAGTTAAAATTTTAATAATTACAGTTTATTAAAAAGACCGATTTCTTTAAGAAAATTGATTAATTGGTAAAAAGGTACATTATTAAAAAGATCTTTCATCGTAGTAATGTTAAAATATTTAGAACGAATATGGTTAAATCCAATACATGAGATGAGAAAGTGTTTAACTGTGAACGGTTCATTACAAGATATACAGAAAGGTGCTTGTTCGTTTTTTTAAAATGTAGGAATGGGTGAGTCGTGTGTGTCCAATACGGCATCTTGTGATTTTAGTCTGATCTTTCCTAGTATAATTCGAAAAAGTGCATTTGGTATGAAAATTCGGTTGTATTTGGTTTAATTTATTATTAGTTTCTTTTTCCCAAATTGATTGACATTTAGTTTTTATATATTTGTTAATGTTCGATTTTAAATCAGAGTAAGGGATTTTTAAATTTGTAACTGTTAACGATAAAGCTGATTTGGCTTCCAAATCAGCTAGCTCATTTCCGCGGATATTCACGTGACTCGGAAGCCAGCAGAATATGATCTCCTTCGAGACGGAAAGATAGTGATATTTTCTAAGAATTTGTTGGATCAAGGGGTTTCTGTGCTGTTGGTCTTTGAGAGCTTTTAATACAGAAAGAGAATCGGAATAAATGATAAAATGTCTTTCAGATTGATCTCGAATGTGATGAATTAATATAATAGAGAAGACTGTTCAGTTCAACTTTTAAAATGATTTCAGAGGAAGAAAAGAGCAAACAGTATATTTGCTATCAGTACTATATAAAATAAAAAAGCCAACTGCAAAGTTCGGCTCAGCAAATATGCTAGTAGTACAGCTAACAGGATATTCACGCCAGGGGAAAAACTGAATACAGACCTAGAAAACATAGATGGCAAGTAATGCCTACATATAACTAAATATGCGAATGTTATTGAAACATATAAATATAATATCAGCTATCAAATGAGTTATGACAAAGATTGTTGAAATGGCAAGTAAAATGGATGGTTCTGTAAACCAGACATTTTTGCTTGTCTCTCATAGGCTACGTCGGTCGGTGTGTGCTCGGAAGGGGACGTGCTGTGTTTGCCGGGTATTGTCCATCATCCGTTTCGGTTTCAGACTTTGGGGTTGAGACACACTGATGAATATTAAATATCAGAAAGGCCTCTGTGTCACTAAATTTGTATAGTTACGCCTTAGTTGCAACCACTGGGTCGGTATCTCTGCTGGTGGATGATTCGTTCGTCCCCGAGGGTATCATCAGCTCAGTATCAGTTCCTTAGTGCTGTGGTTGATACTGCGGTGTTGACGTCTGTGCTCAAGTACTGATTTAAATAACTATAGTATTTCTTTAATTTTTGCAGTATAAAATTCTATTTTTTCTAAAACTAAGACTAACTTGTCAGGCGAGACATGTATCTTAGCGGATTCGGTTCACACTTTTTGTTATATTTTAAATTTTGCAAGTCTCGCTACTTTGGACATCTCCTTCCTGATGCCCGGGACTTCCGTGGAGTGTGGGTCATGTTTGCTGATGTTGGCTCGGTGGGGGACGCCTATAAGTCGGTGGGGGCGCCTATATGTCCGCAAGTGGGCGTCTCTTGCCTGATGGCTCCAGTTGACCTGTCTCATAGGCTACGTAGGTCGGTGTGTGCTCGGAGGGGGATGTGCTGTGTTTGCCGGGTCTTATCCATCATCCGTTTTGGTTTCAAAAGTTTAGAGTTGAGACACACTGATGAAGATTAAATAACAGAAAGGCATCTGTGTCACTAAATTTGGTATAGTTACGCCTTAATTAGTTACAGCAACTTGCCTTCCATCTATTTCATTAACTTAAAGGTAACTGTATGTCAAATGCCAATTTTACAACTAGTTCCAGTGTGATAAGCTCTGCATTTATTTTGAAGACAAAACATTGTAGCTTACACTTTTTGCAGATTTTATAATGAACCTAGAGCAATTCAGAAAATGCTTGTAATGATCTCACAAAACCGTTGGTGAGGAAGCGGAGTGTGAGACTCTTTGACCAAGTGAAGTAAGAAAGAATTACCAATACATGGACCAATCAATCATAAGAACAAATCAGAAAATCAGTCTGTCCCTTCACAGTTGGCATATTATGACTGCTGTTTTATTTTAAAGACGAAAATGACAACAACAAAAATAAATAAAGAAACAAAAAAAGGAGTATGAAAGTAATTTATTAAGCAAATTCAATGCGTCATTTGGTATTACTGGTATTAAGTGTCTTTGTATTGCATGGTTAAAAATGTAAAAAAATACCTTATAAAATAGGGTAAAAAGATCGACCGTGTCTGATTCCTATTGTGTCATAATGTGATTTTTTCAGCATTTTCAGTTTTGCAATACGGTCAACACTAACATTCACCATGATCTGTGCACGAATGCATTTATTTTATTGTTTCTCTTTAAAATGTTTGAATATAACTCGTATACGTTTCTAATGAATGTTCTCATTTACTTTTTAAAAGCCAAACTAAAACTTATGTCTGTAAACAGTATCTTTTTTTCGGGGGTGGGGTGAGTTTTTATTACATAAATGTCTATGCTAAGCTTTGTATGATAAGATGGCACTAAATGGTCAAAAACATAATCAAAATATACTTTAATCTTATTCCCTGATATTGCAACTGATTTTAGCATATAAATAAAGCTGGACCAATATCTATAAATCAAAAACAATGTTACCGGTTTCTGGTTGTTTTGAAATATGTTTGCTATATAGAGGATATATGTGGCCTATTTTATATGCAATATCTTGGGGTGACAAGATCAGTAATACGTCTAATACTTATGATGAATATCTTATGTTTTTTTTATAAATTTTCATGAAAAATAGAAGAAATATTGTAAATAAATTTATCAGGAAAATTAAAAGACATAGACACTTTTACATGTTTGCATTAGATTAATCTTTATAAAGCTCTGTTGCCAATCAAAGCAACAAATTTTGAAAATAATCAAATCCGTTGGTTTAAGGCCGAAAAGTTCACACGTGTGTATTACCTCTACAGGGACTACCTCAGGGAGCTCTCCTGAGACTTAGATAGTAATTTATCAA
The DNA here is from genome assembly GCA_963580285.1 of Lucinisca nassula. NCBI lineage: Eukaryota > Metazoa > Mollusca > Bivalvia > Lucinida > Lucinidae > Lucinisca > Lucinisca nassula. The sequence goes on from OY757010.1 coordinate 80,481,544, forward strand.
ATATAACAAAGTTATATATATATAATATTATATAGTTGATAGACCGCAAGTAAACAACAACTGAAGTTGCAAGAAAATCAATGCATGGACAGATTTGGAACTCACCCTTTTGTTAAAATTTGAGGATACTTACAGCAAGTCCCAAAGGTTTATGATTTTTCAGGATTTTAAAGATGAACCATAGCTGATCCAATATATACCTTAATTATCCCAAGTGTGGCTACTGACCAGGCGATAACACTATCCCTTAGCGGATTGAACTGCCCCTGTTTGATACTAATTTAAATCAGACCACCGATGTTCGACCTTACTTCAATGTACAATAGATTCAACATTGCGAGGACACTATACTCAGGAAATGGAAGTAGAGGCAATGATCAGGAATCGATACAATTAACCAACAGCTCCCATCAGAGACGCAAAAGGAAAAGAAACACAAACATAAAGCAATATACCCCAACGGAAACAAAAACAGCGGAAAGCCAAACGGACAGTTACTTTCCCACAAAATGACCAAAATGCTATCCAAAATAAAATAATATAAGCGACACGAACACCCAAAGACAAACCATAACAAAAATAAACCTCGACAGAAGAACCGCCTTGGAACGGTCAGCGGAAATGAATTCAACATTGGGCTTAAATCGATTTTACGTGGCCACAATCCTCGCCCTCGATTAAGACAAATAATTTGTTCAATCCGCATGAAGGCCTCCTATCTCATCAGTGCAACATCTCCGTGAACACAAAAATCAAACAACCACAAAGATGAAACAACGGTGAGGACTCAGCAAGAAACAACAGAAATGCTGGAGCAAAAGAAAACCAACAGTTAGACGCCAATGGGCCCGACCAGAGACAGAGTATCAGGTACCAATCCACATAAGCCTTTACGTTGAAACCGTCATAGAACCTGAGGCCTGACCTACCGGCGTGCAATTAAGGAGGGAAGCAAAGTTGTCAACCGTGATTGGGTTAACTACCATGCATGCAGTCTGTCGTAAAACATTTATGTTGTACCCAATCTTTTTATATCGAAGAAAGATTTTGCGAAAGTCATTGCGGCTATATTTTTTTCTAAATTTATATACTTAGACACCATAAAATTCGGGTTCCGATAGACCTTGTTGCAGAAGAGATTTAAGTCCAGTATTGAATTTTGAAATTAAATCAGAATGGCGTCTATAAAATTTTGGAAAGGCTTTGCGTAGTTTATGGTACCGATAACCCTGATTAAGAAGTTTAGCGGTTAACAATTTATTACGAGTGTTGAATTCAGTTAGATGACTACACACTCTAGCAAATCGAATTAATTGTGAATTATAAGCGCCATAGGATGGCGCACGTGGAACATCACCAAAGGAAAGTTTGCAATCTCAAAATCAAAATCATCGCGTTTATCATAAATTTTGCAAGAGACAAACCCATCCACAATAGATAGATGTAACTCCTACAACGGGGCCTCGGTATCGGAAGAATTTGCTTTATTTAACTGAAATTCTTGGGGGGGGGGGGGGTAAATTTGACTGACCAAACCATCGAAATAAGTTTTATCAATATTAAATTAATCACCCAAATATCTAGAAGTGGAGCTAAAAGTTTCAATGATTAAGACTTGTTATCAGCAAAAAGGGACATCATGAAGTCTCTTTCAAAACAAAACAAAGACAGATCAGCCACAAGTGGTGTGCAATTAGTATTACTGTACCCATCGGAATACCCACATCTTGTCTAAATAACTTAAGCCACAAACAAAACCATCCGAAACACAAGACAATCGTCGAATTAAGAACTCGAGCATTCCAAATTATCGACAGCTTAAAAACGCTAAATGAAACGATATTTAAAAATTCTAAATTTTGCTACCCAGCTGATAATCAAATAATCACTAACATGTTAAACGATTGGAACTGTAGCATCCTAAAACTCGTTGAAAGACATATATGATTCTACTCTTCAATATTTATGTTTTACCAACTTAACCAGAAAATTGTTCGTTTAGACACATCCAAACATTTTAATGTAAATGTGATTTGTTTCCAGCCGACCTGGCCTACATACAAGTTGTCGATGTTTGACGGTTAATATTATTATGCTACTACACTAAAGAAGAATATCTGTTCAAGAACCGGCCAGAAAATGAACTCACACTAGTTAAGGACCTTCTTCGGTGACCTCAAAGTTCCAGTCAAAGTATTAATGAAGAACAGACCACATATCTTACGACATTTAGTCACCCGGGTTTCACATAAATTTAAAGTGTGTCTGATTGTTTGATTGATTGAGGTTTTGCGTCCCCGTCAACACTGTTTAGGTCATTTTGGATACGTTGCTTCCAATTTTGTTGAACTTGTACCAGACATTTAGATGAAATGACATCTCAATCTCTGGCACCCAACGAAGCCAATAGGGCTTATATGCACTTGATGGTCTGACTCGCGCCTTCGCCTGGGCAGCATAATCTTAAAGTACGTTTTGTAGCCAATACATTGACATGTAATGATCCAGTTTCATTGTTAGACAGAAATAAACACAATTAAAACCACGAATAGATTCAATTACCTTGCATCCTCCATCAAAGTCACCAAATAGAAAGGAGAGGGTTAGGGGGTATGCGTGGGCGTATACCGAGATTACGTGTCCCCGATCCTCGCCCTAAGTTCTGTCAAGTTTTACACACGCAACGTGTTTACTCAGTGTGAATTGTTTCTCACCCATTAGAATCGCATCCTAGTTGCGAATGTATGCTGTGAATACTCATTAGAATCGCCTCTATGAGGGAATATACACAGCATACATTTACATAATAAAACACTGAAAAGAATTCTCAAAATTATTGCCCGTAAGCATCCTGGAAGTGACACTCAGTGGCTCGAATTACCCCTGTCTCGAACTAATTTTCGTGGAACTGGAAGTGACACTCAGTGGCTCGAATCACCCCTGTCTCGAACTAATTTTCGTGTTCCATGGACTTGTTAACATGAATTGGCGAGGATTGTTGCCACGTAATATCGTTTTAAGCCCCAAAGACGAATTTGTTTCACTGACCGTTCCGGGGCGGTTCTTCTGTCCCGGTTTGTTTTTGTTATGGTTTGTCTGAGTGTGTGTATCGCTAATATGTTATTGTTTTGGATAGCCAATTGGCCATTTAGAGGGGGAAAAACGTCCTTTTGGCTTTCCGCTATTGATTTTTCCATTAAGGTCTAGTTGATTCATGTTTTGTGTGTCTTTCCCTTTGGTGTCTCTGATGGGATCTGTGGGTTAGTTGTGTCGATTCCTGATCATTACCTTCACTTCTATTTTCCGTAAAAATGTAATAGCCATATTCATAAAATATTATACCTATATGAAACAAGAGGCCCATGATGGTCTTAATCGCTCATCTAAGCTAATAGACACCAAGACATAAAATTCACGTGTTTCAGTAGATAATGTTAGCGGGATTTCTTCTAACAATGGCGAAAAATTGTGAGCTTTTGAAGGAAACAACATAATTATTGCCCGATTAACAGCCTGTTAGAATCGATATATGTCAGCTCTAGTTTGTGATTTGTTGAGTGATAAATCACAGTATGTCGGACAGTTGTAAGTAGACAAATCACGCGCGCTACGCACTCGTGATTTGATCTTCTTTACAACTGACATCCAAACTGTGATTTATTACTCAACAAATCACAGTTAGAGCTGATCTATTTCATAAATAAACAAAGCAAGAATTTGCCCATTGTCTCTTGCACTGTAATTTAAAGTACATTTCGTTTATAATAGGACTTCTAGATAGAATAATCCTCGATTGCTCAGTTCTTAGCGCGTTCGACTCATCATCACGTGAACAAGTCCGTGAAATGAACATCCCCCTAAACCCCACTTTATACAGAGAAAAGTGGAGTTTACGGGCTTAGACATTATTTTTCTTATTTCTGCTCCAATACATAGGTTGTAGGTACAATGCCAACTCCTCAAAAACACTTGAGCCAATTTGATTCAAACTTCACACGAATGTTACCAAAAAAACTTTAATTTTCCGCTACGAGGAACAAGATGACCTCCATAGCCGAAATAGACACACCTTTGACGAAAGATCTTTATTTAAACTTCATAGGAATGCTTCTTAGGTGACCCTCTACCAAAATAACTAAAACGATTCCGCTCCGATGAAACAAACTGATCACCGGAGCAAAAAAAAAAAAAAAGATAAATGCAACAGTTTGCTTTAAATGTCAACTCCTCCTAAATCCTTAAGGCAGTTTAATTCTTAGGTTACCCTCTACCAAAACAGCTTAACCATCACGAAAACACGCCTTTATAATTTTGACACCCTTGAACCCCACTTTCATATAGTAAAACTGGGGTTTAAAGGGGTAAACCTTATTTTTCTTATTTCTGCTCTAAAATGTAGATTGAGGGTACTCGTTAGAACCGCCTCGGTGAGGCGGTTCTAACGAGTGCCCACAATCTATATTTTGATGTGGATTGTGGGTAATCGTTAGAACCGCCTCGGTGAGGCGGTTCTAACGAGTGCCCACAATCTATATTTTGAGCAGAAATAAGAAAGATATCACAATTTTTCAGCATAAGATTTTCATTTTTTTTCGGCGATAAAGGTGGCAATGTATTTGTATAGGCGTGTTTGCGTAATGGATTACGCTCCAGTTAACAAGATGACTGCCAGAGCTAAAAATAGAATAAAACACCTTTAAATGGTATTTGTCCGATACAGTTTCATTTAAACGTAAAAGGGTGATGCTTTAGGGTCTCCGTGACCTAGTGGATAAGAGCGCTGACTCTCAATTATTAGGTCTCTCACCGCTGTGGGTTCGAGCCTCGCTCGGGTCACATGTGAGACGCCAAGTTCTGCAACGGAAGGTCAGGCGATTCTCCGGGTATTCCGGTTTTCGCTCACCTCCGATTAACGACAGGCCCGGTATGAGTGAATTATGTCAATGTTTTTCTAATAATTGTCATAGTTACCTTGACCTTGAACCACGAAACTGAAAGGTGAACTTGCTCATTATATTATCAAACCGAACATTTGTTGGAAGTTATATTAAAATCCAATGATAAATACAGGCACTAGAGTGCAAACAAATGATACTAAAAATTGACACAAGGACCTTGCCCTTCATCCAAGCACCCTGAATGTCGAACTTGCTCGAGACATTATCATATCGATCATTTGTGTTAAGTTATCCTTAAATCCACTAATAAATGTAGGCGCTAGAGCAAAAGCAACTTTTTTTGTTTTTCTGAAAATAGTCGCAGTTACCTTGACATTATGCTTAGCACTCTGAAAGACGACGTAGGGGTTAGAGCGATTACATTTTTTTTAAACTAGCCACAATGACATTGAGTCCAGCACCCTGAAAATTGAATTTGGTCGAGATATTATTATGCCACATATTTGCATGAAGTAATATTAAAATCAATTGCTAAATAAAGGCACTAAAGCGTGACAATTTTTAAAAAATAGCCAAAATGACCTTGACTGTAACCCAAGAACGCTAAGTCGACATTGCTCGAGAAATGACCATGCCCAACATTTGCATGAAGCTATATTAAAATCAATTAGTAAATGTAAACGCTAGAGCGATGGCATTTTTTTTTCTATGGAAACGGCACATTGACCTTGACCTTGAGCGCAGGACTGTGAAACTCGAACTTGCTCGAGATATTATCATAGTCAACATTATTATTCATTACACATTCTTCTTGCCATGATTGAAATGCATTACGATAACAGATCCGTGCGACATTGTGCATTTTAACATCTCCAAAATGGCGACTTTTCTGATGAAAATGTATGCTATATGTCTTATTTAAACGGCAAACATAGGCTGTGAGTGCTCGTTAGAACCGCCTCAATAAGGCGGTTCTAACGAGTACCCATAACCTATATCTTGAAGCAGAAAAAAGAAAAATAATGTATACCCCCATACACCCTAGTTTTCTCCATATAAATTGGGTTTACGGGGATGTTAATTCCACGGACCTGTTCATGTGATGTCATCACGAAAACACACCTATATAATTTTGACCCCCTTGAACCCCACTTTTAAATAGTAAAACTGGGGGTTCCGGGGGTATACCTTATTTTGCTTATTTCTGCTCTAAAATATAGATTGTGGGTACTCGTTAGAACCGCCTCGATGAGGCGGTTCTAACGAGTGCCCGCGGTTCTAACGAGTGCCCACAATCTATATTTTGAGCAGAAATAAGAAAAATATCACAATTTTTCATCTTAAAATTTTCATTTTTTTGGCGATAAAGGTGGCAATGTATTTGTATAGGCGTGTTTGCGTAATGGGAAGCAGTGACAAAAGAGGAAGACAGAGACAAAGACATGTTTAGGCGCTACAGCGATGACAAAGGTGAACATGCGCACTTTCGTAAGGGACAAACCCTACAACAGCTCATCACCTTGGTATGCGATAGGATAATAAAAGGAATTTTCAGCAACCAAGGAACCAAGGAGATATAACCCCATAACTAATAGGTCGATTATGCCAGTTTTCAAACTCATCCTACATATATATATATATATATTTTTTTTTTTTTTTTGGGGGGGGGTTGGGTTTTACGGCCCTTTCAAGATTATTTCACTCATATCGAGCCGATCGTTAATCATAGGTGGGCGAAAACCGGAGTACCCGGAGAAAAACCACCTGACCTTCCGTTGCAGAACTTCGCGTCTCACACGTGACCCGAGCGAGGCTTGAACCCACGGCGATGAGAGACCTAATGACTAAGAGTCGGCGCTCTTATCCATTAGGCCACGGAGGCCCGTAATCCTACATATATATGTATGTTTTCCAGCCTACATATATATGCTGAATTCTCAGCCTACATATATATGTATGTTTATATATGGAAGTTCCAAAGATCGTAACTAAAGGACTTACGCTGAGGACAGGTCAATACAGGCATTTTAAGCAACTAAGGTGACATAACTCAGTGAGAGACAGGCCAAGCTAATCAGTTTTCTGATCCGATATCTTCAACCATCATATATGTAAGTTTCAGGCAAATCCGATCACAGATAAAGGTCTTATAGCATAGACAAGGTTCCACCACGTGAACAAGTCATCCCCTAAACCCAACTCTATATTGAGAAAACTGGGGTTTACGGGGGTAAACAATATTTTTCTTATGCTCCCAGATATTGGTTGTGGGTACTCGTTAGAACCGCCCCAATGAGGCGGTTCTAACGAGTACCCACAACCTATGTTTGCAGTATAAATAAGAAAAATATCACAGATTTTCGTCAGAAAAGTAGCCATTTTCGAGATGTGAAAATTGCACTTTATCGCACGGGTGTGTTATTGTAATGCAAAATAGCCATTTCCAGCTAAGAAAAGGACATAGCTCAAAGTGAAAAAGATCGACATGTTCGGCTTCCGAATTCATCTGAGCTTTTATCCCTGACTAACATGATCAAACCTAAAAGACTTATGGTGAGGACATTATAGCAAAAATAGACATTTTCATTGATCAAAGGAATGTAGCTCTATGAAAGACAGGCCGACCTCACCATTTTTTGTACGCGTCCGAGCTTCGATCTCCACCTACTTACATATTCATTTCAGGAAGGTCGGCTCAAAACGTAAGGGTTTATGGTGTTGACAAGGAGCAAAATAGGCATTTTTGCAAGGATTGGGACATCACTCCATTAGTAAAAGATTAGCATCGCCTGTTTTGAACTCATCCGGTGTATTATCCCTGGCTTATATTACGTAAGTTTATTAAGATTCCACCAAAGGTGAAAGGGCTAAGATCTGTAAGTTCAAAAGTAGACACTTTTAGAATCGAGAGAATATAACTCTATGATAAATAGACCGAGCTTTTGCAGAAAGCCTACTTTTATGTAACTTTCACAAAGATCTGATCAAAACTAAAGGTGTAACGCTATCAATCCCCCGCAAGATGCATGATACAGCTGAGAAATGATGTCTGAATAACTGGTCAAAGGTACAGACGGACGGACGAGAGACGAACTACCATGTAATACGCTACCCTGAGATAAAAAGCCGTAAAGCGTTTACCTCTTGATACTTTCTGAGCTTCACGCAATACCCGAAAAATCTCGCTCTGTATATCAGAGGCACTGGACATAAATGGCAGTCCTGATGACGTCAAGCCCGATTCTGTAAAACTTTTCTGAAAACGAAGACAATACAGAGTTTTACGACATGGAAATTGATTCGAACACTTCCACTGCATATTGTTGGGGCGGAATGCAACTTACTTATTCAAGACGACGAGGACTTAGTAAAGCATTATAATTAAGAATCTTTCCGATCATCATCCTGTGATAGTTGCAAAAATGCAATACAAATACTTAATTCTATTTTCAATTGTTACATAAAAGCACTAAAGTGGAGTTTAGGAGTAAGACTTTAAACTGTAACCCAGTCACCTTAATCTGGACACAAACAACTCGAACAGCGCCGAAAATGAAATAAATAATACCGCTATGTAAGAACAGCCCCTTGATGGCCTACAGTAATAACCGGGGGTTTAAACCGGCCTGCGGGGGCCTCCGTGGCTTTGTGGATAAGAGCGCTGACTTCATTCAATAGGTTTCTTACCGCTTTGGTCCGAGCTTGGCCCGGGTCTCATCTGAGACGACCAGTTCTGCAACGGAAGTTCAGGTGGTTCTCCGGGTATTTCGGTTTGTGCCAACTTCTGAATAACGATCGACTCGATATGAGTGGAATAATCTTGAAAGGCCGTAAAACACAAACGGCCTGCGGCTCCAAGGGACGCCATTCTTTACCCTCATCTTTCGCCTCAGTTTACACAATTTAGTTGGCCCCATCACAAATTTTGAACCCGTGCGACCTTGAAAATAACAGTGAATAACATTCAAGTTTTATTAACTTGTCAGGAGATAAGGTACAACAAGTAGTATACACAATGAGGGTTCTGAACAACCCCCAATCCCAACACTGTGGGGTCACCCTCCCCCGGTCGGCCCCATCGAGTGGAGATGCCGAGGACAATTTGTTTTTCATCCCCTCACTCGGGGGCTCACCCCCACCCCCCGGCTTTGCCCCACAGTGCGGGGATGAAAACAAATTGTCCTCGGCATCCCCGCTCGGTGGGGCCGACCCGGGACCAGCCTGCGCTCGCGTTGGGGGGACAGGGCTTGAGATGTCATTTCATCGGGTGCCACAAAATTGGAAGCAACATCTCAGAAATGAACTATAAAGTGTTGACGGGGATAAATATATGAATAAATCAAACAAAATGTCTAAAAAACTCAAATTTTAACCTGTTATGTACAACATGTGTAATACGAAACAGACTAAACTTTACTAAGACAAAATTGATACTGAAAATTTGACGCTTTGAGTGGCCTATAAATAGACCACTATAGTACATTCGCTTGCGGAAAATTACGACGATAGATCTGCCAGTCCCTCTAAATACAAAGTTTGTTCTCTAGTAATATATCTAACAACGTTCGAATAATATCCACCCTAGTTAGAATCAGAATGTAGGGGAATGCAAAACACCGAAGGAAGAGCCTGGTACAAAAAAAGCATCCGCAACGAACCAAAAAATAAAAAAAATACCAGGCTCTCGAAGGGGTGTTTTGCTGTTTTTTGGCTTGTGTTCGAATCTCCGGAGAGACGATTTTTTTTTAATTCGGGAACAGTGACTATAAACCCACTTCTTAGATTTAAGACCACTTTTGAACAGTCCCAAAGGTGGTATCTGACCAGAGGACATTGTATGCAGAAAACATTATTGCAAACACTGTTGACCCAGATCAGACTGCTACTCGTTTGGTCTGCGCAATTATCTAGGCGATTTTGTAGGCCACAAGGCCAGTCACGGTCATCCCAAGGATAATAATGGCAATCTCGCGTTCTTTCTGGTCGTCACTCGGTTGATAAAAGTCAGAGAGCTGGGGTTCGGGCCCAAGGCCGACATTTTGCCCGGTGACCTGCGCATCCCGTCATCAACGTCTTTGAAGGTTCGAACGGCGTGCCCCTGGCGGCGGAGTTCCTCAGTGATGAAATCAATACGCTCGGTCCGTTTCCGAGACCAGTCTGCTTGTGCAGCCTGTAACTGTTCGACCGTTTTATCGTGACGCTTGCGTTCTTCGTCCACGCCAGAGCTCTTCAACATAGAGAACAAGAAGTTCGATCCCGAGAACGCCAGAGCGTTCACCAGGGCACTGCCAACGAGCATAGTAATACTTGCCATTACTTCATGATATCAGCAGGTATCAGCCCCTGTTTAATTAGCATGTCTTTGGTTGCCATGGCGAGAGCGACGTCAACTATGGCCATGCCCACATCGCGGGGTATGAAGTCTAGTTTCGGGGGGGCTACCCCCACTCGTCATATTGCCAAGCCGGGTGTATCCCACAGCGATGCCACAGGCGACTGCGCTATGGTAGAGCGCGTTGACAAGCATTTTACCATCAGTTGCCGGGGTTGTCATTATTGCTACGCAACGGGCTTCACTCCATATAGAATGGGTCTGGGCTTGTCTTTAATTGTGGTTGCTTTGCGTGCGAAACAACAAGCCGCTTTGGCATCGACGCTGTCGATGAGTCAACGGGGGGTGCCACTTGTGGCGTTTGTACCGCCTGTGTGGCGCGCAAGCGCAGAAGAAACATGAGTGCACCGCCCGTAAGACAAGCCCCAATGATCCATGGGGTCAAATCGGTTAGTCCATGTTTGTGAGCTGCACCACTGCGTGAATGTTCCTTTGAGACCGTTTCCTTTGGAGGAATACTGACATCAGCTGCGCTGACTGGTGGACGAAATGAGTCTTTGGCCGTCCGAAGCTGTTCGAGCAGTCGTTCCTGTTTGGCCTTTCTGGCAGCAGCTCCAGCACGCCCGGCCGCCACTTTTTTCGGATCCTTAACCGTGTTGCTTCGCAAAGGCTTTGGGGTCGTAACTCTGTCTGCCGGACTCTGTGCTGTCTATTGGTTCTCCTGTTGCTCCGCAACAATCTTCTCGTTCTCCGACATCGTTTATGTCAAAGATGGTAATAGGGCATTGATGTCCAAATCGACATTGCTTCATTGTAGTAAGCGCGGCAGTTAGCGGCGCCAAGTACATGCCATAGCGATGGTAGAGCTCGCAGGTAGCACTGCTAAGTGCGTGTCCGACAAACGGGTCGCCCTCGAGGTCAGCAATAAGACCAGGCTGGTTTTCGGCCGGTATCGGGAGAAACCAAGATGCCAGCCCCGCATAACGCTGGAGCGCTGTAGACCCTAGCCTTGTTTCATAGAAGGCGTAAAGCTTTTCGATTTCGCTATTGTCCAGAGCGTCGATCTGTTCTGCGGTGAGGACCTTCCCATTGATCACTAGTCCATACTGCTTGGCTTGGCCTCCCATCACCAATGCGGCGAGCCTTTCGTGGTAGTTTTGCACCCGTTCCTCGATGAACGGCTCCTCATGGCCTTCTGACGTCGCTGCCGTTCCTTCCGCGGTTGGAGCTTCAGTGATCTGCCTTTGCTCTGTCGTTCCTATCAGCTCATCAATCAGTTCGTCACAGTCAATAACTATTGCTTTGCGATTCATTGGGAGTTGGCGGACCAGTCTAATATGGTGTCGAAAGCGCTGACAGAAGCGTGCGTGTTTGCTAACACATATCCGAGTAATGTAAACATACTGCCTAGCAATAAAGAACAGCAGTACCATATGCGCGCCAAGCACTGTGATTAACAGTCCTTCAGTTACTTCGTACATTACTTAACACCATATAAGCAGCTGGTTGGTCTGTCTTTAATAAAAGCTTAGCATGCTTTGTCTCGGCTAACTGCTGCCTCACCGACGCCCGCTGTTCTCGTTTGGAGATCAGGTCATTCTCGCGCAAGCAGTCTTCGAATGAATCACGATCCTTGCAGTGAATCAAACACACCCAGCGCGTCTGCTCGCGTAAGTCCTTCAGGACGGAGTTGTATTTTTGGGTGAGGACCCAGACGCTCTGGTCGGCGTGGCGGCCCGAGAACGCTAGCTCTGACAGCATGTCTTTCTTTTTCGTCAAAGCCTTCGTGGCCGAGCAGTCACCGATGATATATAAGGCAGGCTCGCCCATAAACACCTGGTAAAACGCTCGCAGGTAATCGTGAAGGCGCTCGCCGGGGTCTAGAATGTAGACCTTAGGGTCGGTCCAGATCCAGGGGCGCTGGTACTTTTTAGTATACTTTATGGTGGGACAGAGGACCACGATGTGCTGGAAGAACTCCCGGTAGGGGCCTTCGAGCATATCGAGGACGAGCTCTCTGACATCGAAATCGAAAGACACTCGAGGCTCGAAGCCCTCTCTACGAACAGAGAAGCTCTCCGGTCACAGATTAACAGAATCCGTGAGACATTCAGGCGGCTCCTTCATGAAGACAAGACGCTGGCTTAACGCATTCGCACCCTCTTCCGCGAACAGGGGATAACGATCGTGAGCATCCTAACAGCGGTTGGGATGGCAATATCGACCATAGTGCTTGCGCTCACCGGCTGCGGCTCCAAAGCCACCCGGCAAGGGCGGGGTCAAGGAGTGGGTAAAAAAGCACCTACAGTCCCTCGGGCGTGCCCTGGCCAATTTGGCCGGCAAGGCCGCGGCTGCCCTGCCCGGAATCATCGGGTCCATCGTCTCTTGGCTCTTGAGCACGCTAGGGAAGACCGCTTCATGGCTCGCAGATAATTTGTGGGCATTGGTCATCGGCTGTGGGGGGGGCCTTCTTCTCGTAGCTGCACGGGACTTGCTAGCGCGCGACCAACCACAGCACCAGTAAGCCAACCCCTATCCCTGCGATTATGAGAGCTGTTTTTTCTTCTTCATGGTCGAGACCGGACTTCCAGTCTGCTGGTGCGACTACCGTGGCAGACGTAGGCGACCCTTCGGGAGGTGGCCCTGCGAGTACTCGCGGGTCGGTCCCGGCTGGTTTGGCAGTTTTCCCTTAGAATGTCCTGTCGCTGCCAGCACTGTTGGCGCTGATCGGTACTGCCTCGTTTATTTCTGGGTTGTGGCCGATGACAGCGTCTGACCCCGCTATTCGGATTTGATTATTATAACCATGGATATTACCGGGATGGAGTGCCATGTCGGTCGGCATCAAGTAGAGCGCTCTCCCGCAGACGTAATCCAATGGTGTGGATGCATATTGCATCGTCTTTTGATAGCGATCGATGCTGCTGGGGATGTCGACGGGTGAGGCGATGGCGTCTTCGAAATTCGCCGTAAACTGCTTTTGGGCGTCGAACCCCGTCCCGACTTTGAGAATGTTGGAACGGGTCTGAGCTTTCGCTCCCAAGATTGCCCAAACGTATGCCCGAATCGAGTCGTTGAGGCGCCCGACACCCGCTTGCGTGAACCCTTCTTATTTATCTAGAATGAACATCGTCCACGCCCTTGAAATATCCAAATTATGGCGTATGGCATCCTTCGGGTGAAAGAAGGGGCCATCGGAGCTGTGATCACTGCGGTTTTTCCCCGAAGGGGTCATGAATGTACTAAAAGATCCGAGGACTTGACACCCGTGGTCCAGCTTTTGCTTCCAATCCGTAGAAGGCGAAACGGCGAACTCATCGCAAAGCCGCTTGTAGGCCCTGGAGTCATATTGGTTATCCAACCATGAATAGGACTCATCCCCAGGTAGGGCGATTTTAGCTCCTCAAGCAGACGCCTCGTCGTATAATAGACATGAAAGCAATACAGGCTTGCAAGAAGGGGTTCTTCCGCTTGGAGATGGTCCTGGAATGAAACACCACATCCGGCGGTTGCGCACCAAACCGCAAAGTTCAGCTGGCACTGCCATCAGCTGAAGGGGGCGTGCTGCCAGCTGTCCCACGCTTTGTTTGCCTTAGTGACGTCCCCGGAAAGCGGAGGGTTTTGATAATGCTGCCAGGTGTCCCACGCCTTGTTTGCCTTTTGTTTGTCCCCAGTAAGCGGATGGTTTTGATAATCGAAGATGTTCGAGTACTTGGCAAGGAAGTGACTTCCCTTATCGTCGACCATTATGACTAGGATGGGCGCCCCTGCCGCTGACTCTTTATATTTGAAATGGTCGCATGCCTGATATTTTGCCGAGATATTAAACATAAATGTCTTTATATCCATACCCATTTTGGTGTTGTTGTGTTACAACTGTTCAAGTTAATAATTTTTATTATTATGTACATCACACTCACTGACGTTCAAAACGATGTGCCAATCAATCTTGCCAGGACCCTGTCTGCGGGTGAGCGAGAGATTGCTCTCTGCGAGTTGACGTATTATCACTGGTGGTACAACATATGCACGGTGAAAAGGAACAATAAGGTCTCAAATAAAAAGACTGAAAAAAAAACAATACCTGACGGGTAATATAACGTCTGTGAGTTGAACGAAAAGGTGTTTCAGCGGTTGAACGCTGAACTCACTCTGCAATTAACGGTAAAGCCCGGAGAAGTTATAACAATGAATCGCGGATTAGCTAATATCTTAGGCTTTTCCGACAATACTTTCAAACCCCCCTCCCGTGGCGCTGATCAATGACAATGGTCATCACTTGGAAGGAGGCAGCACCAAGACGTTAACTGCAAAGAAGCCACACCAGCTGGCCGTCCATCGTGAGGTCTACTTTCATCTTGCTGAATTAAGTACTTCAGACAATCTGCATAACGGTCGCCCCTCTACACTGCTTAGATCTGTCCCTGTCGAGAACGAAAAGTGTGGATCTGGTAGAACTGAATCATTTCCTGTCTTACAGTACAAAAGGTTGTCGTCAGGCCCTGTTTCTCAGCTAACTATCTCACTTAGAGACACCAACGGGGAGATGTTACCATTCGAGTATATGAGCGCAACCCTACATATAAGGCTGGTTGACGCAAGCGGCCCCGGTGGGGTCAGAAAATGCCCTGGGGTGGCTTTGGCTGACCTTGGTGACACTGAGGGGTTCGATAAGGACGGGAAGGAAGATCGCTTGTATGCCTTCCAGCTCTCTGATGGGGTCTACAAAAGAAAAGAGGTGGCCCAAGCGGGGTCTTTGGCATTCGGTGATCTCAGCGACGTAGATACCTCACATGCCGTTCCAAAGCGGGTTCATACGCTGGCCTTCACTGGGAGCAAGTGGGTTGCTTTTGCAGACCCCGTCCAACAAACTGGGCGGCTTATTGACATACAAATCTCGTCTCCATACGTTGTGACTGGAAAGCAGCACAAAGTTAGGAAGGTAGTGAATAGTGACACTCGACTGTGCTCGTATATCCCCGGGACGAAGAACATTGTCGTTTCCGAAGATAACGTGCTGAAGACAAGCAACAACCAGCAGGGAATCATGAAAATAGTCTTCGAATTCCCCCAGCGGGAATCATTGGTATAGACTTGCTAACATCATCGATCATCCTTGATCTAATTCTCGGAGATAGACCCGACGACTTTGTTGATGTGTTACCCGGCTTCAAGCTCAAGTGGAGTCAACCAAAGGCTAATAAAGAAGTAGGGATTTATATACAAGTTCAAGAAATGCCTCGAGTGCAGTTAACTCTTGAAGAAATCCAACACCAAGTTGAACCAGTGCTTCAGCTGAAGTGCACGACCCGCCGGATGCTTTTAGCTTTATGAGTGTTACCATATATGGGTATGGCGGCCATTTTGGTCATGTGACCTGGACATAAAACGGTTCCCCCAACAAATGCGCCTTATCGTAAGGAGCAAAAATATATCTTATACTTTAGTACTGTATTCTGAATCGTTTGCAGGATAAAATCCAACACAAAAGCATATGTGTCAAAGTTTGACCTAGGCACAAAGAAGGTCAATGTCAACCCAGGGTCACCATTTTAGCAATTTATGATGGGCCTACGTTCCAGATGCTTTTTATCAAGTTTCGTTGACATCTGCACAGTGGTTCTGGAGAAGACTATTTTTGAAGGGTTTTTACCAAATATTGCTTGGCGGCCATTTTGGTCATGTGACCTGGACCCCATGAGGAAATTTTGGTTTCCCCCATCCCGTAGAGGCTCCATATGAAATTTGACTTCAATCGGCCCAACGATTTCCGAGGAGAAGCAGTTCGAAAATTTTCACATTTTTCGCCTCGGCGAGGCTGTACTAAATTGAATGTAATATTTCGCAAGTTCATTGATAAGATCTCATTGATATTTATCAGTATGCCAAAAATTGTTTAAATATTCCAAGCGGTTAAGTCACTATCACCAATTTTCACAAACGGGTTATGGACGGACAGATAGACAGACCATATATGGCTTGGCGGCCATTTTGGTCATGTGTCCTGGACCCCATGAGCAATTTTTGGTTTCCCCCATCCCATAGAGGCTCCATATGAAATTTGATTTCAATCGGCCCAACGGTTTCCGAGGAGAAGCAGTTAGAAAATTTTCACATATTTCGCCTCGGCGAAGCTATACTAAATGGAATGTAATATTTCGCAAGTTCATTGGTTAGATCTCATTGATATCTATCAGTATGCCAAAATTGTTTAAATATTCCAAGCGGTTCAGTCACTATCACCAATTTTCACAAACGGGTTACGGACGGACAGACAGACAAACCATATATGGCTTGGCGGCCATTTTGGTCATGTGACCTTGACCCCATGACCAAATTTTGGTTTCCCCCATCCCATAGAGGCTCCATATGAAATTTGACTTCAATCGGCCCAACGGTTTCCGTGGAGAAGCAGTTCAAAATGTTCGAAAATTTTCACATTTTTCGCCTCGGCGAGGCTATACTAAATGGAATGTAATATTTCGTAAGTTCATTGGTTAGATCTCATTGATATCTATCAGTATGCCAAAAATTGTTTAAATATTCCAAGCGGTTAAGTCACTATCACCAATTTTCACAAACGGGTTACGGACGGACCCAAAGAAGGTCAAGGTCAACCCAGGGTCACCATTTTAGCAATTTATGATAGGCCTACATCCCAGATGCTATTTATCAAGTTTCGTGGAAATCTGCACAGTGGTTCTGGAGAAGACTATTTTTGAAGGGTTTTTACCATATATGGCTTGGCGGCCATTTTGGTCACGTGACCTGGACCCCATGAGCAAATTTTGGTTTCCTTATCCCATAGAGGCTCCATTTGAAATTGAACTTCAATCGGCCCAACGGTTTCCGAGGAGAAGCAGTTCGAAAATTTTCACATTTTTCGCCTCGGCGAGGCTATACTAAATGGAATGTAATATTTCGCAAGTTCATTGGTTAGATCTCATTGATATCTATCAGTATGCCAAAAATTGTTTAAATATTCCAAGCGGTTAAGTCACTATCACCAATTTTCACTTACGGGTTACGGACGGACAGACAGACAAACCATATATGGCTTGGCGGCCATTTTGGTCATGTGACCTTGACCCCATGAGCAAATTTTGGTTTCCCCCATCCCGTAGAGGCTCCATATGAAATTTGACTTCAATCGGCCCAACGGTTTCCGAGGAGAAGCAGTTAAAAATGTTCGAAAATTTTCACATTTTTCGCCTCGGCGAGGCTATACTAAATGGAATGTAATATTTCGTAAGTTCATTGGTTAGATCTCATTGATATCTATCAGTATGCCAAAAATTGTTTAAATATTCCAAGCGGTTAAGTCACTATCACCAATTTTCACAAACGGGTTACGGACGGACAGACAGAATGACAGACTGACAGAATGACAGACTGACAGAATGACAGAATGACACGGTGATTTTAGGGCACTCTTAGAAAAAACCGACTTCAGTCGGTTGCTTTTTCTGCGGGTCGTGCAATACCGTAATTTAGACATACATAATATTTTTATAGGCCCAGTGTCTCACAAAAGGCTGCGATTTACGCCCGGTGCGCTCACAACAGACCAAGCTATAGTCATTATTAGCCAGTAGTCTATTTAAACCAACCCAGCTCGAGGGGTAGTACACGATGGGCCTCTACCCAGGACTTGAAACCGGAGACAAACACCGCCTTCAGCACGTGGCCGAGGTCAAATTCCGTCTCGAAAAAGAACGAGACTTCAGAGCCTCGCTGTACAAGAAATAACGGCGCAGAGCTAATGTTGTTGATGGGATTGATACCACGCTTACTGCGACTAGCGTAGGGCTGGCTGCTTCTGGCTTCGGGCTCTTGTCAACTATCATCGCGACGCCTGTCGCCATTGGCCTTTGAGCTGGGGCGATTGTGTGTGGGTTGCTGGGTGTTGGCGAGAAATGTATTGGATGAAAACTCCAAACAAAAGCCAAAACACACGACGAGATTCGTATCTTGGCTGAGTCGAAACTAAACCCAATCGCCGACCGCATTTCTATCGCGCTGAACGACGATGATATATCTGAAACAGAATTTCGCCTGATTCTGTGTGAAATCGACAAATTCGATCAGATGAAAGAAGAAATTCGTCAGCGCCAGAAACATACTGTTGGTTTGTCGGAGGAGGGAAAAAAAGTTGTTTCAACATGCGAGAGACGAGGCGTTAATGACGGCCCGTACCAAGCTGTTGGAAGAGTTGGACAAATCTGGTCACAGTGACACCTGAATATTTCTTGCTGGCGAGCTTAAAAGAGTGCAGGCTGCCTAGACAATTCCTCAGCAGTTGTTTTTGTTAGAGACTTGCTGCTAACAAAACAACAATAAATACATGGATCGGCGCCTTGCGGATATTTATTACAGCCCTAATGGTTCCTGGAGGGGTCTTGATGCCATAAAGAAGCTGGCTTCTGCGGCTAAGACCTCCGAAGATGTGGCCCGAGCTTGGTTGAAGAAGCAGGCCACCTGGCAGATCTACCTCGCCGCCCCGCAGCACGTTCCACGACCCAAATTCGACATCACCAAGCCGAACGAGGTCCATCAAGCTGACCTGCTCTTTTTACCACACGACCGTGTTCGAAAGTGCACGTACAAATACGCCCTTACCGTGGTTGATGTAGCCTCACGCTTCAAAGAAGCTGAGCATCTGGCCACTAAAGAAGCCAAAGAGGTTGCTCAAGCTTTGCCTTGCATCTACAGGCGAGGCCCGTCGAGATGGCCGAAAATTGCTCAAGGTCGACCCCGGTCGTGAGTTCATTGGCTCTGTCAGCCAGCTGTTGGCAAAGCACTCTGTCCAGGTTCGGCGCGGTCGGGTTGACATCCATCGGGACCAGGGCATTGTTGAGCGCTTCAATCGTACCTTGGCTGAGCGGCTCTTTGGGCACTAGTACGCTCAGGAGATGCGACTCACTTCTGGTCAGCGGTCTACAGAATGGGTGAAAAGGTTGCCTGCCGTTGTGACAGTTTTGAATGTAGAGGTCACCCGACTGACCGGCAAAAAGCCCTCTGAGGCCATAAGGGCGCGATCGGTGGCACAAAAGCCCACCTCTGTAGTTTCTGGTCGTCCTGTTGGTCTCAAGGAGACAATAATCCCCTCCGGCGTCGGCGTTCGTTATTTGTACCAGCCTGGCGAACTTGAAGGGGGCACCGGCGAGCGACTGATCCCATATGGTCCCTGGATGTGCACCGGCTCGGGCGCACAGTGACCAAGCCCAACAAGCCAGTGGTGTATTATTAGCATGATAGACCTCAGCGCGGTTTTGTGCGCGAAGAACTCCTAGTTGTGCCATCGGACACCCAGCTTCCTCCGGATGGGGTTCTCAAGCGCTGAGCTCAAATCCATCCACCGGGGTGACAATTTATCCGTTTGGTTTACGTCCTACTTCAGTGGTCCTTGGTCTCGGAACTTTCGCCTGCAGTATCTCAAGGTTCTGTGTGGTCTGTAGTTGCCGGCTTCTGGGTAAGAACTCTCTTGGGAGCCATCGTTTATCCTATGATTTCAGAGTTCTTTGGATGGACCGCCCCAGTTCCTCAACGAACGCGTCCATCTCTTTTTGTGTGATGTAATCTTTATAACCATAAGCCTGTGTGTCAACGCCGTTTTCTGCGATCCAACGTTTGGAGTCGAAGGGCGACAGCGACACCTTGTTGAGATGCTACCCGTAGATCTTATGGCTCTCCGATCTTAGAATATCCATACCGTGGCGGAAGGTTCGCTTTTCGAAGAGAGCCTCTCGAAATTGTGTGTGTTTGATGCGCTTCTCAACAGTTGCTTTTCTCACCCCTTTCGCCTTCTTGATATTTTCCCCAGATTCCTTGGGGATGGAGTACATCTTTGGTCGCAGGCCTACACACTCGTAGATCGGCAGCCCGGCACACTCGTCCTTCATCTTACCCAACACCTTCTTGTTCTCTGTGCTGTGCAGCGGGTGGTCTTTCGGGTAGTCGGACGTGTCGTAGAGGTTCTGATGTTTGGCCATATCCTCGTAGACGTTCTCTGTCTGGATTTCCAGGAGGCGGCTGTCGGTGTCTGTGTAGAGCAGCTGGCAGCGGTCCCCATACTGCCTCTGGAGCTAGTTGTAATATAAATCATACATCAGGGTCTTCGAGAGGTCTAGGATACTCATCTCCACGTATACCGGGCGATTGAGCACAAGTCGACTCCTGTGTATTTGGACAGCCGCCAGGTCGTCGTCGAAGATGGTGGCTCTGGCAAAGACGGGGCTTGCGATGAGGCGTCTGAGTTTATCTTCCTCGTTGGCGCGGACCAGCTTGTAGAGATCCTTCTCGAAGTCGCTGGTGGCCTTCTTACGGAGCTCAGTATTCAATATGTAGGGCTCCATCTAGGGGCTCTGCTGAACCGGAGGGCGCGATGAATCTTGGTCAGACGCATGCCCAGAGATAGGTAAAGCTGGCGGTTTTTTGTAGTGGAGCACGTAGCGGGTTTTGTCTCGGAGATTAGGGGCCAGCTTCTCGACATCTGTCCAGGTTCGGCGCGGTCGGGTTGCTCTCCACCCCCCCCCCCCCCCCCCGTAGTTCGGCGCGGTCCCCGCAATCTATCGAGAAGTTCGCGCTGGTCCTCCGACAACTACTTCTCCTGGACCACTAGGCGCTCTGGTGCTAGCGGATAGGCATTGTGTGCCTTGTGCAGTTCTGCTGGATATTCCATATATATCTCTAGGATATAGCCCACTTCACTGTCTGCAGGTTGTTCTGCAATGGTTTCTGCGAGTCCCAATGCATCGACCCACTGGAAGCCGCCGGTGGGGGTGCCTGGCTCATAGCCCACCCGTAGAGATTGTTCGCGTCGATGTATATGATGTGGCTATTTGGTTCGTCAGGTTTATAGCCTTCGACCTGGGGATTGTTGGTCTTGGCATACCGTTTTGATTCCATCGGGATACCTCCGCGCATCCCATTCTCGACAAACAGGTGTTGGTCGTAGTCTGTAAGCAGCTGTAGAGGTTGTGGTAGTTCCCCAGGGTCTTACACCCACAGACCTCCCATACTCTATGCGCGTGGGTGTAGTCGTCGTCGCTGATGTGCTCGTCGGTGAGCTTGCTGTAGAATACCTCTTTCGGAGGGAGCTTGATCTCGACGAAACGGTCCCAGGAGTCCATATACTCGTAGGGGTAGACGCCCTTCCGGGTCAAGAGCTGGAGCCTCTGACGGTTTGGTTCGTATTGGGACGTGATCTTGAAAGACTCTGGCCGGTTTGACGCCACCAGTTTGTCGAGGGAAGCGAGCAGGAACTTGGCGCTATCGATGAAACGGAGCTGCCCGAGAGAGAAGGAGATGTATTTTTCTATGTTATTAGGGATGCAGGAGACTCTGCCTTCGACCCTCGAGATGGCCTGCATGAGCAGGTAGGAGTCGTACCCTCTGAGGTTGTGGAACACCACGGGAATAACGGTGGTCTTTGGGCTTAGCCTCAGCTTAAGGTTGCAGGCGTTGTGAGCTGCCCCTCGATATTTACCCGTGATATGGCAGTGGTCGCGGACAGAGTCACCGTTAAGCGGTTTGTCGCATATATAGCAATTCGCGGCATTGTTATTGGCCCGATAGTCCTTTCGTGTCATCCTTATGTTTTCAGCGTTGGCTAGCACGCTCTTAATCTTGCGCTCCTCCTCCTGGAGTGATTTTAAGAAGTGCTCTGTTGCATTTGGGCCGCGATACTCGACAGGCGGTTTTGTTGTTCGATCACACCGCACCACGATATAGCAGAAGCTGCAAGCCTCATGTTGTTGTGTTTGTGGGGTGTTACGTTTTGTAGGATCGCGTTCGGGGCCCTCGATCTTGGTGGTGAGAGCCTCAAAGTCTGCATAGATGACGAATGGGGTTGGTTGCTGCTTGTGGTGGTTCTGGAAGGTGAGCTTGTTCTTACCTTCCTCTGGCATCTCAACCCGGACAGCCGTCTGGCCGATGCCTTCGCACTCAAGCTTGTGGGCCTCCAGCAGATCTTTTCTCGTGTATCCATGAAGACATCGCTCACAGAACTGTGCTTGCTCTGCTCAAATAAGAGGCGGCTGAGGTGCTTGATCCAGGTGTAGTAGAATTTACCGGCCTTTTCGATCAGCAATAGGTTGATCCTTGGTATTTCTTTTGGCTGCTTGCTGAGGCGGTGCATGATGATACCCTTGTCAAAGACATTGATGGCTAGGTTGTTCTGCCGCTCAAATTTTGGTATCTGCGAGATGGGTGTGGGACTATCAATCCCTTCAACGTTCAGACCATCATTGGTAGGATACCAACTTGGTCTCTGTGGGTTATGTGGTGGTGGCGGATTTGCCAGAGCTGCTCGGAGTGTCCATCGAAAGCAGTATTGGCCCTTGATCTTGCATGATGCTTCCACGCAGCGCTGAATCCGGCCCGCACACTAGTACTGGTAAACCGCTTAGAGGATCTAAGCCTGTCCAGGAACCGCGGTGCTAATAAACCCTATTGGTTTCATTGGGCGACAGGGCTTGAGATGTCATTTCATCTCAATGTCGGGTAAAAGTCCCACAAAATTGGAAGCAACGTCTCCAAAATGACCTTTACAGTGTTGACGGTGACGTTAAACATCAAATCAAACAAACAAATCCACCCAGATGTAAATGGGTAGCGGTGGTGTAAAAGCCATTGCCTCTCTCTCTCTCGCGTGCGTGGAAACACCCGGAATGAGTGTTCGAGAGCGATTCAATAAGCTTGAAAGCTTTCATCGCAATCGAACTAAAATAAATTAGTATAACTAAACTAAAACTAGGTCAGGATCACCAAATGTAATCACCGCGTTTAAAACTTGCAATTCTATACTGTACCTTGTTCGATTAAAATTCATAAATTCGTAAAGAAGATCAAGTTTTTTGTTGTTGATTCTTTTTTTCCAAAATATGGCGAGCCCGTGACCTTAAAAGATGTCAGTGACATCAGAAAGTAAGTAGTGTGTGTCCCATCCTACTGGCTAAGTATGCAATTTCGGCAGGAATATTGGTCCAGAATATACGGTTGTTAACGTGCAACGGCTAACGCAGACCATCACGATAACAGACCAGTGTGACATAGCGCATTTTTCATATCTACAAAATGGCTAGTTTTCTGAAGAAAATCCGTCATATTTTAGCTCACCTGAGCCAAAGGCTCAGGGTGAGCTATTGTGATCGGTCACCGTCCGTCGTCGTCGTCCGTCCGTTCACAATTTCTTCAAACAACATCTACTCCTAAACCACTGAACAGATTTGGATATAACTTGGCAGAAATAACCCTTAGGTGATCCTCTCTCAAAGTTGTTCAAAGAATTCACTTCCATGCAGAACTCTGGTTGCCATGGCAACAAAAAGGGAAAAATAGGGGAAAACCTTTAAAAATCTTCTTGTATGAAACTAGAAGGCTTAGGTCATTGATATTTGGTATGAAGCTTTTTTCTAGTGGACCTCTACCATGATTGTTCAAATTATAGACCTGGGGCCTAAAATTGCCCCGGGGCGGGGCCCACCGGTTTTACATAGGTTATATAGGGAAAACCTTTAAAAAATCTTCTTGTCTGAAACCAAAAGGCCCAGGTCTTTGATATTTTGTATGAAGCTTCATCTAGCTGACCTCTACCAAGATTGTTCAAATTATAGCCCTGGGACCAAAAATGGCTCCGGGGCGGGGCCCACCGTTTTTACATAGGGTTATATAGGGAAAACCTTTAAAAATCTTCTTGTCTGAAACCAAAAGGCCCAGGTCTTTGATATTTGGTGTGAAGCTTCATCCAGTGCACCTCTGCAAAGATTGTTCAAATTATAGCCAAAGAGCCAAAATTGGCCCCGGGGCGGGGCCCACTGGTTTTACATAGGGTTATATAGGGAAAAGCTTTAAAAATCTTCTTGTCTGAAACGAAAAGGCCCAGGTCTTTGACATTTGGTATGAAGCTTCATCTAATTGACCTCTACCAAGATTGTTCAAATTATAGCCCTGGGGCCAAAAATGGCCCCGGAGCGGGGCCCACCAGATTCACATAGGGTTATTTGGGGAAAACTTTTAAAAATCTTCTTGTCTGAAACCAAAAGGCAAAGGTCTTTGATATTTGGTGTGAAGCTTCATCTAGTGGACCTCTACCAAGATTGTTCAAATTATTGCCCCGGGGCCAAAAATGGCCCGGCCCCGGTGTCCACTGGTTTTACATAGGCTTATTTAGGGAAAACCTTTAAAAATCTTCTTGTCTGGAACCAGAACGCCCAGGTCTTTGATATTTGATATGAGGCTTCATCTAGTGGACCTCTACCAAGAGTGTTCAAATAATTGCCCTGGAGCCAAAAATGGCCCCGCCCCGGGGCCCACTGGTTTTACCTAGGCTTATATAGGGAAAACCTTTAAAAATCTTCTTGTCTGAAACCAGAAGGCCCAGGTCTTTGACATTTTGTATGAAGCTTCATCTAGTGGACCTCTACCAAGATTGTTCAAATTATTGCCCTTGGGCCAAAAATGGCCCCGCCCCGGGGCCCACTGGTTTTACATAGGCTTATATGGGGAAAACCTTTAAAAATCTTTTTGTCTGGAACCAGAAGGCCCAGGTCTTTGATATATGGTATGAAGCTTCATCTAGTGGACCTCTACCAAGATTGTTCAAATTATTGCCGGGGGGGGGGGGCAAAAATGGCCCCGCCCATAGGCCCACTGATTTTACATAGGCTTACATAGGGAAAACCGTTAAAAAATTTCTTGTCTGAAACCAGAAGGCCCAGGTCTTTGATATTTTGTATGAGGCTTCATATTGTGGACATCTACCAAGATTGTGGCCCACTGGTTTTACATAGGCTTATATAGGGAAAACCTTTAAAAATCTTCTTGTCTGAAACCAGAAGGCCCAGGTCTTTAATATTTAGTATGAAGCTTTGTCTAGTGTACCTCTACCAAGATTGTTCAAAGTATTGCCCTGGGGCCAAAAATGGTCCTGCCCCTGGGCCCACTGGTTTTACATAGGCTGATATAGGGAAAACATTTAAAAATATTTTTGTCTGAAACCAGAAGGGTCAGGTCTTTGATATTTGGTATGAAGCTTCATCTAGTGGACCTCTACCAAGATTGTTCAAATTATTGCCCTGGGGCAAAACATGGCCCGACCCCGGGGCCCACTGGTTTTACATAGGCTTATATAGGGGAAACCTTTAAAAATATTCTTGTCTGGAACCAGAAGGCCCAGGTCTTTGATATTTGATATAAAGCTTCATCTAGTGGACCTCTACCAAGATTGTTCAATTTATTGCGGCGCCAAAAATTGCCCCGCCCCGGGGCCCACTGATTTTACATAGGCTTATTAGCTCACCTGAGCACGAAGTGCTCATGGTGAGCTATTGTGATCGGTCAATGTCCGTCGTGCGTTGTGCGGCGTCAACAATTTGCTTTAAATGCTAACTCCTCCTTAACCCTTAAGCCAATTTCAATAAAACTTCATAGGAATATTGCTGAGGTGACCCTCTACAAAAATAGCTAAAATTGTACCGCTCCGCTGAACAAGATGGCCGCCAGAGCTAAAAATAGAAAAATCTTTAAACGACAACTTCTTCTGTACCTTAAGGCACACGGGGTATACTACTACCTGGAACGCAGACGGATACCAAAAACGCCGACTGTTTACTTTCGATTTGAAAGAGGGTGAGTCGATAAAATCCTGTTTTTTTTTGCGACCCTGTTAAAAAAATCTGTTTTGATTTTTGCTGTTTTCTTCTGGAACTGTCACAGCTGTTTCGTAATGGTGTTTTTGCTTCGATAGATTGCATGAAAGCGTCTTTACAGACAACTAAAATGCAAAACATGCAAATTTTCTAAAAAAGGTAGTATAATTATCAGAAATGCGACTGATTTATCCAAAAATTCATTAAAGCTTGATAGAGAAATAGTTCTTGTTAAAAAATAAACTCCTATATACGTGTGTCACACGTTGCTCGGGCAGCAATAAGCATGGGCTTGAGTGCACCATGCTGAAAGAAGATAATCTTTACGACAGACGCATTCCTTTGATGTTATCATTAAAAAGGCAGACAATGGATACCAATGACGGATTTACAATCTATGCCTAATTCAGTACCTACTAGCATATCTCCTTAATTTGGAGGGTCAAAAAGCACGGTTAGGCACAGTTTTGAATATTTCCCATGTATATAAACAACGTCGGTGAAAATAGCGTAAGAAAATTAAATGATTACGCTCTCTATCTATCTCTCTCTCTCTCTCTCTCTCTCTCTCTCTCTCTCTCTC
The DNA here is from genome assembly GCA_963580285.1 of Lucinisca nassula. Lineage (NCBI taxonomy): Eukaryota > Metazoa > Mollusca > Bivalvia > Lucinida > Lucinidae > Lucinisca > Lucinisca nassula. The sequence goes on from OY757010.1 coordinate 80,508,007, forward strand.
TCTCTCTCTCTCTCTCTCTCTCTCTCTCTCTCTCTCTCTCTCTCTCTTCATGTGCCTGGTATAGGAACTATGAATTTATGAATTTCAGCAATTTCCATTTCAGGAAATGTTTGGATAGTTCATGGTTCCTATATTTACAAACGTGTCTTAAGTAGATAACTGATGAATAGGAACAGTCAGAGAGCCTTTCCTTGGTACTAATATTTTCTTACTATAATATCAGCTGATAAATGTTCCAGAGTTGCTATTTGGTTGGCCGCGGGCTGCGGGCCACAATTTTGTGATTTTATTTTATGAATAAACAGTAAATTACTTAGTTTATACTAATTTATTTTAGTTCGATTGCGATGAAAGCTTCAAACTTATTGAATCGCTCTCGAACACTCATTCCGGTTGTTTTCACGCGCGCTAGAGAGAGGCAGTGGCTTTCACCACTGCTACCCATTTAAACCTGGGTGGAGTGGAGCAGTGTCATTACGTGTCTTGCCCAAGGACACACCTCGATACCGGTGGCCGGTTCGAACGCACAACCTCTCGATCATAAGTCGAACGCGTTAACCACTGCGCTATCGAGGCTGACTTAAATTACTTGCAGCTAAATAATAAAATAAAAGAATTGTTATTTATTATTCTTGCCATACATTATTTGGAATTCTATTATATTAGAATAAACTAAGGACACTTACAAGTCTGTGATAGATCGGAGTGACTTCATTTGTCAGACATAATACCTTGTCAAGCAAATGCATCTTTGGGCCTTGATTCCTTTAAACTACTTATTGTGACCACAGAGTGCTGTGTATAGCGGGTTATCTGTAAACCCTGGACTAGGCATATGTGTTGGAAGACTGGCAAGCAAAATACATCAGGACACTGCAGGAAGCGGACATTAGATCTGGGTCTACAATACTGGCTTAAGGGGCATGGGAACAAACAGCAGATTTTTCCGCAATTTTTCACAGGGAAACAAATTTCAGGACCCTCTGTTCATTTTTCTATAAACTCTGTCTCACGGATAAAGGCGCTGAACTCTTAAAAGAAAGAATTTACTCCTGAGGAGGAGCAAATTCTTTCTTTTAAGTGTAGACCACTCTTGACATGGGAAACAAAAATCCTTTTGTGCAGGAGTTGCCTCCCCTGAAGCTGTGTGTTCATTCCACTTAAAGTTCAGGAATTCAATGAACAGCCTATGCACCCACCAGTGCTGTCAGCACTTTGATTAATTGTGAAATACCAGATGCCCAGTTTAATTATATTAAATTGCAAGTATGTTGACAGCCTGAGATAAAAAATAAGGAAGTAAAAGAAACTGATGAATCTTCTGGGTTCTTCCATGAACCATCCAAACATTTCCTGAAATGGAAATTGTTGAAATTATAGTTCCTATACCAGGCACACAGAGAGAGAGAGAGAGAGAGAGAGAGAGAGAGAGAGAGAGAGAGAGAGAGAGAGAGAGAGAGAGAGAGAGAGAGAGAGAGAGAGAGAGAGAGGGAGAGAGAGAGAGAGAGAGAGAGAGAGAGAAGAGATAGAGAGAGAGAGAGACAGAGAGAGAGAGAGAGATTCATTGATAAAGAGAGAGAGAGATTCATTGATAAACACTCTTCTCAAAACATTTTTATTTTTAAACTCCTTGAACGGGTCGGCTCACTTAATTTCGCACATGAGCTATAAGATATTATATCATGTTGCAGCATTTAAGTTTATTTTTATGCCCCCAACTTTGATAAAGTTGGAGGGGCATATTGCTTCTGGTTCGTTCGTCCGTTCGTCCGTTCGTCCGTCCGTTACGCTTTTGATGCATAGCAATACTAAAGAACCGTGTATGCTAGGGTTTTGAAATTTCATATATGGATTCCTCATGGAAAATTAGCTGACGCGTATTTTTTTTCTCGTCCGGATTATGCCCCCTTCAAGAATTATTGCCCTTTGAAATTTTTTTAATAAAATCTTGTCAGCAAGATTTCTCAAAAACTATTGGAGCTAGAGCCTTGAAAGTTGGTGATTATATTGGTGGTGATGAGTAGATGAACTGATTAACTTTTGGCAAAATTCCGAAAAATACTTTGTGAGTTATGGCCCTTTGTCATTTTGGTAATTTGTGCCCATTGTAATGTATGCTAAAAGTGATGCATAGCATATCTTTAGAACCGTGTATGCTAGGGTTTTGAAATTTCATATATGGATTCCTCATGGAAAATTAGCTGACGCGTATTTATTTTCTCATCCGGATTATGCCCCCTTCAAGAATTATTGCCCTTTGAAATTTTTTTAATAAAATCTTGTCAGCAAGATTTCTCAAAAACTTTTGGAGCTAGAGCCTTGAAAGTTGGTGATTATATTGGTGGTGATGAGTAGATGAACTGATTAACTTTTGACAAAAATCCGAAAAATACTTTGTGAGTTATGGCCCTTTGTCATTTTGGTAATTTGTGCCCATTGTAATGTATGCTAAAAGTGATGCGTAGCATAACTTTAGAACCGTGTATTCTAGGGTTTTGAAATTTCATATATGGATTCCTCACGGAAAATAAGCTGACGCGTATTTTTTTTCTTGTCCGGATTATGCCCCTTTTAAGAGTTATTGCCCTTTGAAAATTTTTTAATAAAATTTTGTCAGCAAGATATCTCAAAAACTATTGGAGCTAGAGCCTTAAAAGTTGGTGAATAGATTGGTGGTGATGAGTAGATGAACTGATTAACTTTTGACAAAATTCCGAAAAATACTTTGTGAGTTATGGCCCTTTGTCATTTTGGTAATTTGTGCCCATTGTAATGTATGCTAAAAGTGATGCATAGCATATCTTTAGAACCGTGTATGGTAGGGTGTTGAAATTTCATATATGGATTCCTCATGGAAAATTAGCTGACGCGTATTTTTTTTCTATTCGGATTATGCCCCCTTCAAGAGTTATTGCCCTTTGAAATTTTTTAATAAAATCTTGTCAGCAAGATATCTCAAAAACTATTGGAGCTAGAGCCTTGAAAGTTGTTGAATAGATTGGTGGTGATGAGTAGATGAACTGATTAACGTATGACAAAATTCGGAAAAAAACTTTGTGAGTTATGGCCCTTTGTCATTTTGGTAATTTGTGAAAAACTTTGTCATCGTTCTAGCGCCTACATTTCTTCACCAATTTCAATATAACTTCACACAAATGTTCCTTATAAAAAAATCTCGAGCAAGTTCTACTTTCAAGGTCATGACCTCAAGGTCAAGGTCACTGTGGCTATTTTAAGAAAAACTTTGTCATCGCTCTAGCGCCTACATTTCTTCACCAATTTCAATATAACTTCACACAAATGTTCCTTATAAAAAAATCTCGAGCAAGTTCTACTTTCAAGGTCATGACCTCAAGGTCAAGGTCACTGTGGCTATTTTAAGAAAAACTTTGTCATCGCTCTAGCGCCTACATTTCTTCACCAATTTCAATATAACTTCACACAAATGTTCCTTATAAAAAAATCTCGAGCGAGTTCGACTTCAAGGTCATGACCTCAAGGTCAAGGTCACTTTGGCTATTTTTAGTAAAACTTTGTCATCGCTCTCGGGCCTAATTTCTTCACCAATTTCAATATAACTTCACACAAATGTTTCTTATGACAATATCTCAGCGAGTTCCGACTTTCAAGGTCATGACCTCAAGGTCAAGGTCACTGTGGCTATTTTAAGAAAAAGTTTGTCATCACTCTAGCGCCTACATTTCTTCACTGATTTCAGTATAACTTCACACAAATGTGCCTTATGACAATATCTTGAGCAAAATCGACTTTCAAGGTCATGACATCAAGGTCAAGGTCACTGTGGCTATTTTTAGAAAAACTTTGTCATTGCTCTAGCGCCTACATTTCTTCACTGATTTCAATATAACTTCACACAAATGTTCCTTATGACAATATCTCGAGTGTGTTCGACTTTCAGGGTCATGACCTCAAGGTCAAGGTCACTGTAGCTATTTTTAGAAAAATTTTGTCATCGCTCTAGCGCCTACATTTCTTCACCGATTTCAATATAACTTCACACAAATGTTCCTTATGACAATATCTCTAGTGAGTTCCACTTTCAAGGTCAAGGTCACTGCGGCTATTTTTAGAAAAACTTTGTCAATGCTCTAGCGCTTACATTTCTTCACCGATTTCAATATAACTTCACACAAATGTTCCTTATGACAATATCTCAAGCCATTTCAACTTTCAAGGTCAAGGTCACAATGGCTATTTTTAGAAAAAATTTGTCATCGCTCCAGCGCCTACATTTCTTCACCGATTTTAATATAACTTCACACAAATGATCCTTATGACAATACCTCGAAAGAGTTCGACTTTCAAGGTCAAGGTCACTGTGGCTATTTTTAGAAAAACTTTTTCATTGCTCTAGCGCTTACATTTTTTCACCAATTTCAAAATCGATTCACACAAATGTTCCTTATGACAATATCTGTAGCGAGTTCCACTTTCAAGGTCAAGGTCACTGTGGCTATTTTTAGAAAAACTTTGTCAATGCTCTAGCGCTTACATTTCTTCACCAATTTCAATATAACTTCACACAAATGTTCCTTATAAAAAAATCTCGAGCGAGTTCGACTTTCAAGTTCATGACCTCAAGGTCAAGGTCACTGTGGCTATTTTTAGAAAAACTTTGTCATCGCTCTAGCGCCTACATTTCTTCACCAATTTCAATATAACTTCACACAAATGTTCCTTATAAAAAAATCTCGAGCAAGTTCTACTTTCAAGGTCATGACCTCAAGGTCAAGGTCACTGTGGCTATTTTAAGAAAAACTTTGTCATCGCTCTAGCGCCTACATTTCTTCACCAATTTCAATATAACTTCACACAAATGTTCCTTATAAAAAAATCTCGAGCGAGTTCGACTTCAAGGTCATGACCTCAAGGTCAAGGTCACTTTGGCTATTTTTTGTAAAACTTTGTCATCGCTCTAGGGCCTACTTTCTTCACCAATTTCAATATAACTGCACACAAATGTTTCTTATGACAATATCTCAACGAGTTCCGACTTTCAAGGTCATGACCTCAAGGTCAAGGTCACTGTGGCTATTTTAAGAAAAACTTTGTCATCACTCTAGCGCCTACATTTCTTCACTGATTTCAGTATAACTTCACACAAATGTGCCTTATGACAATATCTTGAGCACGGTCGACTTTCAAGGTCATGACCTCAAGGTCAAGGTCACTGTGGCTATTTTTAGAAAAACTTTGTCATTGCTCTAGCGCCTACATTTCTTCACTGATTTCAATATAACTTCACACAAATGTTCCTTATGACAATATCTCGAGTGTGTTCGACTTTCAGGGTCATGACCTCAAGGTCAAGGTCACTATAGCTATTTTTAGAAAAATTTTGTCATCGCTCTAGCGCCTACATTTCTTCACCGATTTCAATATAACTTCACACAAATGTTCCTTATGACAATATCTCTAGTGAGTTCCACTTTCAAGGTCAAGGTCACTGTGGCTATTTTTAGAAAAACTTTGTCAATGCTCTAGCGCTTACATTTCTTCACCGATTTCAATATAACTTCACACAAATGTTCCTTATGACAATATCTCAAGCCATTTCAACTTTCAAGGTCAAGGTCACAATGGCTATTTTTAGAAAAACTTTGTCATCGCTCCAGCGCCTACATTTCTTCACCGATTTTAATATAACTTCACACAAATGATCCTTATGACAATACTTCGAAAGAGTTCGACTTTCAAGGTCAAGGTCACTGTGGCTATTTTTAGAAAAACTTTTTCATTGCTCTAGCGCTTACATTTTTTCACCAATTTCAAAATCGATTCACACAAATGTTCCTTATGACAATATCTGTAGCGAGTTCCACTTTCAAGGTCAAGGTCACTGTGGCTATTTTTAGAAAAACTTTGTCAATGCTCTAGCGCTTACATTTCTTCACCAATTTCAATATAACTTCACACAAATGTTCCTTAAGACAATATCTCGAGCAATTTTGACTTTCAAGGTCAAGGTCACTGTGGCTATTTTTAGAAAAACTTTGTCATCGCCCTAGCAACTACATTTCTTCACTGATTTCAATATAACTTCTCACAAATGTTCCTTATGACAATACCTCGAGTGAGTTTGACTTTCAAGGTCAAGGTCACTGTGGCTATTTTTAGAAAAACTTTGACGTGGCTCTAGCGCTTACATTTCTTCACCGATTTCAGTATAACTTCACACAAATGTTCCTTATGACAATATCTCAAACTATTTCGACTTTCAAGGTCAAGGTCACTGTTGCTATTTTAAGAAAATCTTAGTCATCGCTCTAGTGCCTACATTTATAGATGGATGTTAATAGAACTTCACACAAATGTTTTTTATGGTAATATCTCGAGTTGCTTTGACTTTCAAGGTCATGACCTCAAGGTCAAGGTCACTATGGCTATTTTTAGAAAAACTTTGTCATTGCTCTACCGCCTACATTTATGATTTTAATCTAACTTCACACAAAAGATGCTTATGATAATATCTTGAGCAAGATCTACTTCGCGGCCATGGCCTCAAGTCAAGGTCCCTATGACTATTTTTAGAGAAATATTGTCATCACTCTAGAACCTACATTTATGGATGGATTTTTAAACAAACTTTACACAAATGTTGCATATGATAATATCTCAAGCAAGTTGGACTTTTGCCATTTCAGTGTTTTCCACACACGAAGTTGTCTTGTGCGAGAGGATTTGTATCGCATGCGATGCCTTGTTTTTTCTAATAAAATCTTGTCAGCAAGTCCATATCTTGAGAACTATTAGAGCTTCATTAATCATTCTTGGTACAAACTTGCATCCAGGCATTGCAACTTCAACGCAAGCATTCATATCTGACCTTGACCTATATTTCATGGTTCACTGACTTCGTGAATTATTGCGACCACCCTGACATTCACCATTTCTCGAAAACTATTAAAGCTTTTTAAATTATAATTGGTACAAACTTGCATCTAGGAATTGCAACTGCAATGCAAGCATCCATGTTTGACTTTTACCCATATTTCATGGTTCACTGACTTTGTGAATTACATGTATTGCGACCACCCTGACTTTCTATCTTATGTAAGAGTCCATTTCTCAAGATCTATTAGAGCTTCATTAATTGTATTTGGTACAAGCTTGCATTTAGGAATTGAAACTTCAATGCAGGTATCCATTTCTGACCTTGACCTACATTTTATGGTTCACTGACTTTGTAAAATAGTGTGACAACCCTAACATTCACCCTGATGTAAGAGTCTGTTTTTAAGAGTTTCATTGATGATACTTGGTACATGCTTGCAACTAGGAGTGAAATTTTTATGCAGGTATCCATGTTTGACCTTGACCTAGATTTCATGGTTTGGTGACTTTGTGCCCCCACAGGCGCGACATAGCCTTCGGGGGAATTCTTGTTGTATGTTTTTGAGTCTTTAACAATATTTGTTGAATATTTTGCCATCTAAGGACAAGCAAAGGTTGGGGGCATTGTGTTTTACAAACACCATTTCTAGTTTATTGTTATTATTATTATTATTATTATTATTATTTATGTCTCACAACCCGCAGCCCGCGGCCCGCAGCCCGCAACCCGCAGCCCGCACTTTAGTCACTTTGTAAATGTTTGAGGTTTCATGCAGGTATTCTAATGTTTGACGTTTCATTCCGATATTCTATTTAGAAGTCTATCTCTAGACCCAAACCATTTTTTCTTCGGATGTTTGAAGGGCAGGAAACTGAAGAAATCGGATCGACAGTGGTGGATCTTGTGCAAATATATGTACATTGAACCTTCTAAAGGTCTGCATTTATTTGCGGTTTCGTTTAGCTAGTCTATATTATATTATATCAAAACCCATAAACCCACTGTTTCAAATTCCAACAATGGGCCTTCATGACCTAGTGGGTTAGATCGCTGTCTCTTAATTATATCGTGTCTCACTGCTGTGGGTTCGAACCTCGTGCGGGTCACATTTGAGACGCCAAATTCTGCAAACGATTGTCAGGTCGTCTTCTCCTGGTTATCAGGCTTTCACCCACCTCTGATTAACGCTGGGATGAAAATAAGTGAAATTACCTTAATAGGGGCCGTACCTTATACAGTAGTAGTAGTAGTAGTAGTAGTAGTAGTAGTAGTAGCAGTAGTAGAAGTACTAGTAGTAGTAGTAGTAGTAGTAGTAGTAGTAGTAGTAGTAGTAAGAAGAAGAAGAAGAAGAAGAAGAACCGTCACAAAGATAAAAGTGGCGGAATTTACACGATATGAACGAAGAAGAAGAAGAAGAAGAAGAAGAACCGTCACACAGATAAAAGTGGCGGAATTTACACGATATGAACGAAGAAGAAGAAGAAGAACCGTCACACAGATAAAAGTGGCGGAATTTACACGATATGAACGTGTATAGGAAATGTGAATGCAATCCGTCAAAACTGTTCGGGAGAAGGCAGGTTTAAACTGCTGACGGAAAGACGTTGCTCCAACCTGTTTATCGTTAAAAACTGTTGTGCATCTGCAAGCCAGTTGGTTTGCAAAAGTGCACAAAATGCGTGCTATATCCTTCATTTCTGTCATTCTTAGCAAAATGTAGACACTCATATGACACTGTTTGTTCGAAATATTTGGACATGTTTTGCATAGGCGCAATTTAAGTATTCTGTATCTGAAAGCAATCAGACTACAGCTGCACAGGTTGATATGATTCCTACCTGGTCGCAGGCGCCTTTCATGGTGTATGTACCCCGTATATGACAACCAGAATCTTCGTCATAACAATACTTGACAGACGGCTTTGTCCTTTGTTTTATTTGATGTACGTTTTACAAATAGACTGGCGGTTTAAGCAAACTGTGTATACCATTTACCGATTTTTCCGGCGTCTCATCTTGATCTACATTGCCATATTTGGGACTCTTGACAAATGACCTCAAACTACATAACTTAACTTATCGCTCGGACAGCTGACAAAAACTTTACACTTACGTCATGAGTTTCTGCTACTTCCATATTTGAATTTTGCGAAAAACATGCATAGTTGTTATTATGTCAGATGCTTAAATTAAAATCATCAAAATGCGAGATAAAGTAGATCACGATGTGACAGCTCCGAATGAGAGTCTCATCTTGGCATACTCTGCATAGGCATCTGTATAAACACCATGCGGGTACTTTGTATTCATTCCGCTTCGTTATTATTGTTTACGCTCACGGGCGTAGACACTCTCAAGGATGACGTTTGCTCCGGAAGCATTTAAGAAAAGGTCATAACTAGGTGAACGTTATTTTCTATTCGCATGTCATCCGTGTTATTGTCTACGCTTATAGGTGTAGACTACCTAAGGTTTACATTTGCTCCAGAAGCAGTAAAGAAAAGGCCATTACTGACTGAATGCTATATTCTATGACTGATCAGCAGTGTTATTTGTTACAATGATTAAAAACCGGGATTAACCGGAACACTTCCGTAAGTTTATCACACCCTCTGATGATGTCCACTTCCCTCCTTTGTAGTTTGTTTTCACTAAAAGAAGGCAGATGCATCTGTTCTACTGATTCCTCGTTTCCTTAGTACGAGGGGTTATTATAGTAAAATATTGGTAGTTTTGTTTATATAGGAAACTGGAGTCCACTTTTGGAATCTTTGGCTTCAGTATTCACTGGCATACTTATGCAGAATACACAAAAGCAGCTTTGTCATTTGACATTCCAATCCTATGACTACACAAATTGATGTGTGCCAAGCGTAGACTCAAGCTTTTTGTAAAAGCTAATACTTGTATCCCAATATGCCAATTAGAATTGTAGAGGATAAGCTACTCGCCTCACAAATCAGGGGTCGTGGGATCGATTCCAGACTTTCGGGCGAGTCTTTAAACTGAGGTCCCGTCTCCATATGACCTTGTTGTTGGTGGGGACGTAAACTCAAGCGCACCCGCCTATCGGGGCTTGAAGAAATAGATGGGCTACTTCCACGCAGACCTAAAACTGACCACACATGGTACTGGTAAACCGTTTAGAAGCACTAAGCCTGCCCAGGCAAATCGGTGTTAGTCAAACCGTCCAATGCATATAAGCCTTTTGGTTTCATTGGGCGACAGGGCTTGAAGTGTCATTTCATCTCAATGTCGGGTAATCTGAGTCCAACAAAATTTGAAGCAGCGTCTCCAAAATGACCTAAATAGTGTTGACAGGGACGTTAAACCTCAACTCAATCAAACAAATATCCTGGCAATATTTAATTCTGGACACCTGTTTAGCCATTCATTCTTTTCTGCTGAAGGGGACGGGGTGAGGGAAACAAACTATTCTTCTATGTTTTAACGGAATCTTCCACCAAGTAAGTTTGGAGTGGTCATTTCCAATTATAAGGGTGCCAGGCTTATTTATTTTGGTGGCAAATTTTACAAAAAATAAATATTCTTTTAGCAAACAGTGTAGACACAGATCAAACGCCGTGTTTAGTGGCGTCTGATCTGGGTCTGCACTGTTTGCTAATTTCCCAGAAAAAGGGTCGCTAGGCATTTATGGGTTAATTATATTGCAATTCTTTCATGAGCGTCATTCTTTCCCGGAATTTTTCTATAAATTTCACATTGTTTATCTAATGAGACCGATTCGTAATTGCCTAAGACCCGACCCTACCAACACGTACCACACACTTAAACAACGTCATATCAACGTCGTTATAATAATGCATAATCATATTTATCTGTCAAAAATGAAATTAAAAGTATTCTGCATGAACAAAAGGAAAAGATAAGGACTGAATTCATTTCCGTAGTTGTTTTGCGGGATTACGCTATTAATAGATCATAGGAAATTTACTAATCTTGCCTATTTGATCGTAAAAGTATCTAACATTATGAAATCACAGATTTATGACACCTAATAAAAAGTGACACGCCATGTTAAGAAGTCCGTGTAACGAACACCCCTCTAAACCCCAATTAATATAGAGAAAACTGGGGTTTGAGGGGTATACATTATTTTTCTTATTTTTTGCTCCAAGACATAGGTTGTGGGTACTCGTTAGAACCGCATAAATGAACCGGTTCTAACGATCACACACAACCTTATAAGAAAAGTAGCCAAAAATGCACTATGTCACACGGGTGTGTTATCGTAATGAGGTCTTATGCGCTATTTATAGTCATATGCATATGACTCACATACGGTATTAAGATATGCCGTCCTGTTGGTGTGTTTTGGCGGAAGGCGAAAGGCAATCGTATCGATCCCTGGTCATTGCCTTCCCTTCTACATTGAGAATACCCCCTTGGGTCGAGGTACACTGTCGAGGTACACTGTGGTAAGGCTCCAGTGTCTGGATTAACTTTCAAATTGAATGGAAACAGAATGTATTTTACTGTATTTTATTCATTTTTCCACGCTTGTGGTTTTTACGTCGGTGGTAACCATAACTTTTGGCCGTCTGCATTGCGTGGTATCTGTGCGGGTCGTCATTTGTATCCTTATTCTAACACCCTCATCATCAATTGTACATCTGTAATTCTAAAATCCTGCTTTTTGCTTATTCTAAGAACGCATAGCAGATACTCAATGCATAAGTATTTTATGCTATCCAAGAAACATTGAACATTATGCATGAATTATTGTTGTAAAACTAAAAAAAACTGTCGACTTGCATCAAACATCTATATTTTGCCGACTAAACGAGGTTATAATTCGTCACTGACAGAAGGATTTACGTCCGCAGTTCGTGGAAAGTATTCCGAGACCCTGCGAAACGGATACCTATCAACATCTGTGGGCATCTATTTAATATACGCCTGTAAAATGCAATTTTAATCAACTCGCCACGAATGTTTATTTGTTGTTTTTTTTCAGTCGGCGTTTTTGGTATCCGTCTGCGTTCCAGGTAGTCGAATACCCAGTGTGTAAGGCCAATTTCATTCAAACTTTAAAGGAATGTTGCTCAGGTGACCCTCTACCAAAATAGCTAAAACGTTTCCGCTCCGGTGAAAAAAATTGTCGCCAGAGCAAAAAATAGAAAGTTCTTTAAACGACAACTCCTCCTGTACCCTTGGGCCAAATTAATTCAAACTTCATAGGAATGTTGCTTAGGTGACCCTCTACTAAAATGGCTAAAACGGTATTGCTCTGATGAGCAAAATGGCCGCCATAGCAAAAAATAGAAAAAACATCGTAAATTTGCTTCAAACACAAACTCCTCCTCAACCCTCGGGCCAATTTGATTCAAACTTCACAGGAATGTTGCCCAAATGACTCCCTACCAAAATAGCTAAAATCGTTGTGCTCTGACAAACAAGATGGCCGCCAGAGCTAGAAACAGAAAAAAATCTTTAAACGACAACTCCTCCTGTACCCTTGGACAAATTTTATTCAAACTTCATAGGAATGTTGCTTAGGTGACCATCTACCAAAATAGCTGAAAAAGTTCTGCTGTGATGAGCAAAATTGCCGCCATAGCTAAAAATAGTAAAACATCGTAAATTTGCTTCAAACACGGTGAGCAAAATGGCCGTCATAGCTAAAAACAGAAAAACTTTGTAAATTTACGTCAAAACGCGAACTCCTTCTCAACCCTTGGGCCAATTTGATTCAAACTTCACAGGAATGTTAGTTAGGTGACTCCCTACCAAAAAAGCTAAAATCGTTGAACGCGGCGAACAAGATGGCCGCAAGAGTTAAAAATAGAAAAAAATCTTCAAACGACAACTCCTCCTTACCCCTTGGGCCAATTTGATTCAAACTTCACAGGAATAGTATGTCGTTGACTCCCTACCAAAATAGCTAAAATTGTTCCGCTCTGACTTACAAGATGGCTACCAGAGCTAAAAATAGAAAACTTCTTCAAACGACAATTCCTCCTTACCCCTTCAAACTTCAAAGGAATGTTGCCTAGGTGAGTGTTTGGGTTTTAGGTCCCACCAACAGCTAAGGTAATACGGAGACGGGACCTCGGTTTAAAGACTCATCCGAAAGTCTGGAGAAGCCCGGGATCGATCATGTTGCCTAGGTGACACCCTACCAGAATAGCTAAGATCGTTCCACTCTGATCAACAAGATGACCACCAGAGCTAAAAATAGAATGTACTGGAGACAGTGACATTCAGGTGAGAGAATCAGGGCCCTCTGGGCCCTCTTGTTATTGTATATATCGCAAACATAGGTTGTGGTTGCTCGATAGAACCGCCTCATTTAGGCGGCTTTAACGAGTGCCCACAACTTACGCCTAAGAGCAGAAATAATAATGTGTACCCCCGTAAACTTAAACCCCCGTTTCCTCTATATAAAATGGGGTTTAGTGAGGTGACCATTCCACTGAATTGTTCACGAGATGGCTGTTGCTGACACAAACGGGATCCGTAGGAAAACCAGTTTTCCTCCACTCGTCTTCAGTGGGGGTCATAATTCATTCACGAATTTTCTTACACGCAGTGGAATCAAGCAATAATCTCATTTCAGGATGTTAGTGTTCTTCGAAAGAACAGTACAGGACGCGTTGTTCAAAGCATCGTTAGCTAAACGAGCTCTTAAGTGGTCAAATTGTAAAGCGTTTTAACAAGAACAAGCACAATGCTTATAGCATAAAGCATCGTCAGATAAACGAGCTCTTGGGGTGGTCAAATTGTAAAGCGTTTAACAAGAACAAGCACAAGGCTTATAACATAAAGCATCTTTAGCTAAACGAGCTCTTAAGTGGTCAAATTGTAAAGCGTTTTAACTAGAACAAGCACAATGCTTACAGCAAAAAGCACTGTCAGCTAAACGAGCTCTTGAGGTGGTCAAATTGTAAAGCGTTTTAACAAGAACAAGCACTCTGCTTATAGCGTAAAGCACCGTCAGCTGAACGAGCTCTTAAAGCGGTCAAATTGCAAAGCGTTTTCACAAGAACAAGCACAATGCTTATAGCATAAAGCATCGTTAGCTAAACGAGCTCTTAAAGCGGTCAAATTGCAAAGCGTTTTAACAAGAACAAGCACAATGCTTATAGCATAAAGCATCGTCAGCTAAACGAGCTCTTGAGGTGGTCAAATTGAAAAGCGTTTTAACAAGAACAAGCACTCTGCTTATAGCGTAAAGCACCGTCAGCTAAACGAGCTCTTAAAGTGGTGAAATTGTAAAGCGTTTTAACAAGAACAAGCACAATGTTTATAGCAAAAAGCATCGTTAGCTTAACGAGCTCTTAAAGTGGTCAAATTGTAAAACGTTTTAACAAGAATAAGCACAATGCTCACAGCATATTTGTCATTGAAATTTTCAAAGTTTTAATGATATGTTACATCATTAGTTTAGATGTACTTTACCTGAAGGTTCTGTCCTACCAGCCGTGGAAGATATACGCTAGCATCGTATATAATTGCGATATCTGTCCAGTTAAACGCCTGCAAACATAAACAGAAACATGTAAAAAAAAACTTTAAAACATTAGTGTCAATGCAAAGCACACAACATTTCGGAAATTCTGTTTGGCTGTACATCGAGTCTCTGACATAAATGGATTTGTTTTTAATGCAACGAATCGACAAGGGTGATAAGCTTATATTTGAAAGAAATTTCATTTATCGCCTTAAATACATTTTATTCCGCGTATTCTAAACAATGTTTGATATTGCGCGTATACCAGTACAGTAACACACGCATTTGATATAGTGCATTGTTTCATATATCCATTACGAAAACACGCCTATACAAATCCATTGCCAATTTTTTGGCGAAAAACTAGAAATTTTAAGATGAAAAACGGTGATATTTTTCTTATTTCTGCTAAAAACATAAATTGCGGGGACTCGATAGAACCGCCTCGACGAGGCGGTTCTATCGAGTACCCACAATCTATGTTTTTGAGCAGAAATAAGAATAATAATATCACCCCCTTAAATCCCAGTTTTGAAATATTAAAGTGGGGTATGAGGGGGTCAAAGTTATGTAGGCGTCTTCTCGTAATGTAAACGGTTATTTCCGATGAATATGGTAATATTGTTTTTATTTATACTCCAAACACAGGTTGTGGGGACCCGTTAGAAGCCACTTATATTTCAGAGATACAATCTATGAAAATTGTTAGACTCGCCGCAATATCGCGATTGTATCGAGCTTTTGACTCAATCCTTCAATTATGTACCATGATAGCAAGGCCGTTTAATGAACATACCTCTTAATAGAAGTAAAGGCAATGATCAGGAATCTTTACAAATAACCCAAACATCCAATGAGCACCAAAGGAAAAGAAACACAAACATGAATTAACTAGACCCTAATGGAAACTTTATTTAGAGAATAGAAGTGCAGGCAATGATCAGGCATCGATACAATTAACCCACAGCTCCCAGCCGCGACATCAAAGGGAGAGAAACACAAACACGAAACAACTACACTGTAAAAAATAATGGAAACATTACACCAAAACTGGTGGCAGCTGAGCTGCCACCATTTTTGGTGTAATTTATCTCTATTGTATGCTCGGTAACTTTTCATCGAATAGCCGGCTATCTATCCAGATAAATGGTGTAATTACACACCTGAAAATCGACGGAAAGTTTACACCATAGTGTAAATGATCTTTATTACAGGTGTAAATGTGCCATCATATTTTGAAGGAAACGTTTCCGAGTGTAATGTTTCCTTCATTCAGTCATTCAGTCGGTGTAACATTACACCAATAATTAAGACTGGCTACACCACAGTGTACATTTGTGTAGTGTAATTATTTATTTATTTTGTTTTTCATTGGTTTAGAACTTATCATACTATAATACCCCTTTCTTGGGGCACCTTTGATACACTCCTTTAGTGTATCAGTTACCATTTTTCAATGGTAATCATAGAGCTTCCGTAAAATGCTGGTGTAAAAATATGCCTTTTCCATTAGATTTTGTATAAATTCTTTATTAAACAGAAATTGTGTTTATACTGAAATGGAGTTTACCTTATCTTAATTTTATATAGCAGGATTTTCATTACGTATGAAACAGCTCTATAATCACTATTAATAATTATATGATGTTTATGCCGTTTTGAGCTATATGACACGAAAGAGGAACAAAATAACATATGTCGTACATATAACGCATCTTATACGACTAGTTACACGATTCAACAAGAAACGTTAACTTACGTTACGATGAAACAAAACACCAGTATTGGTGCAGCAAAGCACCGATAAGCTGGAGAGATAACGCTTTCAGAGTGTAATTACTTTTTCACATTGAACATAAGAAAATATTATCCATCATTTGAAGAAATATTACACCGATACTTAGTTACACTAAAAAGTGTAATGTTCACAGTTACAGCGCTTTTCAAAAAATGTTACCCTGTAGTATGACTAAAATTACCTTATTTAGTAGCAAACCTTACACCATAAATAGTGTAATTATTTCAAACACCATTTGATACGAAACGTAACACTTGTTTTACAGAATCGTTACACCAAACACCAATTGTGCAGCGCTACACCAAATTTTGAGTGAACTATACAAGTTATCAGTGTATTGTTACTCAAAGTTACATTTTACACCCAAAATGGTGTATGGTTCGTATTTACACGAGTTTTAGTGTAAACTTTACTCTGCCTTTAGGTTTAATTAACGCTAATTTTTAAAGTGTATAGACCCTAATGGAAACATCAATAGCGTGAAGCCAAAAGTACAGCTTTTTTTCCCACAAAACGGCCAACTGGTCATCTAAAACAAAATAATATAAGCGAAACACACACTCAAAGACAAACCATAACAAAACTAAATCGCGACAGAAGAACCGCACTGGAACGGTCCACTGGGGAGCCAAATCGACCCCACGCAACCGCAATACTCGACATCCCCCATCTCCCCCACACTTCCGTCGCGATTTAGACAAATAGTTTGTTCCGCATGAAGGCCTCCCAACCCACCAGCGCAACATCCCCAAGAACACAAAAACCAAACAACCACAGATACGAAACAACGGTGCGGACCTGACAGCAAGAAACCACCGAAACGCTGTAGCAAAAGAAAACCAACAGATAGACTCCGATGGACTCAACCAGAGACAGAGCTCCAGGCACCAACCAACATCACAACATTAAACTGCGGTTTACAGGGGTATATCTTACTTTTTTCTAATTTCTGTTCTAAGACAAAGGTTGTGGGTATTCGTTTGAACCGGCTAAATAAGGCGGTTCTAATGAGCACCCACAATTTATGTTGGGAGTACAAAAAGCAACATATAACAAATTTCCAAATTTTGGAGATATATGAGCCCCGCCAAGCGAATTTGTGTCTTCGAGCATTCCGTCATGACAAATTTTAACTGCGCATGCCCAGCCATTCAGAGGGGCCAGGGATATGGCTTTCTGTCTGAAGGTTCCTCTTGATTCACTGCTTGTATGAGCGAGCAGCGAAGGTTCTGGCGAGACTGCGCGGATGCGCAGGCTCGCCTGAATCTTCGCTGCTCGCATAGGCGATAAGTACCAAAATCGCTTGACGGGGCCCATATAAGAATACACTACGTTGCAGAGACGTGTTATTCTAATAATATAGTAATAGCCTCAGTGGTCTAGTGGTTACGCTACTTGCCTTGTAAACCAGGGAGCACAGGATCGATCCCGGGCTTCTCCAGACTTTCGGATGAGTCTTTAAACCGAGGTCCCGTCTCCGTATGACCTTAGCTGTTGGTGGGACGTAAAACTCAAACACTCACTCACTCTAATAATATAGCTAAACGATGAAAATGTGGTGACTAGCCTCCTACAATGATACTTAGTTTGCTTGGTTTAAACATATTTATTCAGAAGTAACAAATTACCATACATGTACAAACATATACAGGTACATAATATTGTGCGAATAAGTAAGTTGCGAAGTGACACGACATAATAATAACATTTATCATACAAATATACTTTAAATTTACAGTTACATGTATGTATAAAATTTGCTTGAAGAATTGAAACATTTTAATAATAGATATGCATTCCAAAGAGAACCAGAAAGAACTGGCATATCACGTGCACAATTAGCGGTTTTGAGTCACTGGTCCATTAGGAAAACATGCCTATACAAATACATTGTAAAGTTTACCACCGAAAAATGAAAATTTCCAGATGAAAAATTTCGATATTTTTCTTATTTCTTCTCAAAAGATAGATTGTGGATATTCGTTAGAACCGCCTCGATAGTTCTAGCGAGTACCCACAATATATGCTTTTGAGCAGAAATAAGAAAATAAGAAACATAATGTTTACCCCTGCAAACCCCAGTTTTACTATATAAAAGTGGGTTTAAGGGGGTCAAATTTATATAGGCGTGTTTTCGTGATGCTGAGCGAGACTATAAACCTCAACGCAAGCAAAATTGAGAAATAATGTTACCACTTGTAATTGTCGCTACCTAATTCGTGAAACTTTTGGCAATCACGGAGCGCTGTGGTGCAGTGGTAAAGTATCGGACTCGGGATCGAGAGGTACCGGGTTCGATCCCAACGATCGGCAAGTGTTATTTCCTTGAGCAAGAGACTTTATCCATATTGCGTAGTACTGGTTTCTACCCAGGAAAAGAGGGCCACATGGAAGATTAGTACTAGTTTACTAAATGTGTTAACCTTCTTTAAAAAGGTCGATTATTATTATTATTAATACTATTATTATCACTATGTTCATCCAAGGCCTGTAAAACTTCCCTTACCTTAAAAACATCCATGTAAAACTTTGCAAATACGTTCATCGTATATGCCATTCTTGTAAGCGTCGAAAACTCCGTTTTATTTCCCAGTAGCTTGCTAGTGGCGCCATAGGAAATGTGTGGTAGGTTCCAAGAAGCCGCGAGTCTTGCGACAGGTTCAACTGAATTGGAACAGCCTGAAAGTATGCATTAAATTAACCCATCTCCTGCTGTCCACGACAACCCCTACCTAATCAAACAGTGTAGATCCAGATCAGATAAAGCAGCCATCTGATCAGGATCTACACTCGTTTTCATGCATTTTGTAAATTGAATAAATATAATAGATCAAGTAATTTGATGACATTACGAAAACACGCCTATACAAATACATTGTAAATTTTACCACAGAAAAATGAAAATTTTCAGATGAAAAAAAAATGTGATATTTTTCTAATTTTTGCTCAAAACATAGATTGTGGATACTCGTTAGAACCGCCGTGAGGTGGTTCTATCGAGTACCCACTATCTATGTTTTTGAGCAGAAATAAGAAAAAGAATCTATGTCCTTGCAAACACTAGATTTACTATATAAAAGTGGGGTTCAAGGGGTCAAAAATATATACACGTGTTTTCGTGACGGGCTGATAGCTAGTACTGGGTGTGGCTCAATATCTCTATTCAGCAGGATAAGTGTTAACATGCCCATATGTGTTTATAATTAACTTCCATGAGTATGGATTCGATAAATAGAGGATCTTACAAAAGGGTTCATGTATATTAAACGAGTTGAGGAAAAAGATATAATGCGATGCTTCGCCGAGCATTTTATCACTCTTCCTCAACGACTTTAATAAATTCTATAAGACATTAGTACGAATGCAATAATCTTTTTATCATATGACATTTAAAACGCAATTTATTCACGACTGTTTTACAAAAATGCCAATATTCCGCCATTTAGTACATGTGACGTCGTTAAGGACGTCGTACATGTAACAGTACGGGGCGTATCTAACTAGCTTGCATAGTCAGTCCATCAGTGGATTACCGAAGTTATTACATGGCGTCGTTATATTCTCGGACTCGACGTCATATGATATGTACATTTCTTGCACACCAGACAAGGAAATCCATGCTTTTACCCTGGGATAGAAATTTATGTTCTGACCCTGGTGTTCCGACCCCAAATCGAATATTATCGATTTGGTTGATAAATGCACTGGTTTATTACGACATCGTATGCGCCGTCGTTAAGGTTGACGTCACAGCACGTCACTAAACATTACTGTACTGTCATCACAATATGGCGGACGTCGGTACTCGATGAGGCGATTCTAATGAGTACCCACAATCTATATTTTGAGCAGAAATAAGAAAAATATCATAATTTTTCATCTTAAAATCTTCATTTTTTCCGGCGATAAAGGTGGCAATGTATTTGTATAGGCGTGTTTTCGTAATGACGAATAGGATTTTAAGGATAGATCAATCTACAAATAGCGGTTGTGTGCAAAACAGTGCAGATCCAGATCAAATGTCGCCTTCCGTGGCGTCTGATCGGGGCATACGTTGTTTGCAAACAATTTAGCTATTTTCTAAATAAATGTTGAAGAAAACACAACCTGATATTTTGAAATGATATTTTGCTTATTTACGTAGCAGATTCCATTCAGTAAGAAAATGGGTTAAAAGTACTCAGTATTAGAAAATATAGCAGAGTTCAATTATATTCTCCCAGGTTTAGAATACAGATATGTCTTTTTCTTTTTTTTTTTTTTTTTTTTTTTTTTGGGGGGGGGGGGGTTCTCCCAGGTTAAGAATACACATATGTCTTTTTTTTTTTGGGGGGGGGGGGGAGGTTCTATCAATAAAGAAGTTAATTTTTGGTTAAAGAAAATATCTTATCGCATTCCTTTGACGACATAAAACTGGCTGGTGCTTTTTATGGCATGCACAATCGAACGGGTAGGATTTTAAGGAAAGACTAATTAAAAAAAAAGGCGGATGAGGGTAAAACCGGTGCCTTCTGTGTTAATAGAACATTTCGTGCTGGAGACGTTTCACCCCAAACTGTCGAAAAAAACGGAAAGATTTGGCCTTAGGACGCAATTGTTCCTTTCCTGCAATTATTCTACTTAGGTGTTCTAAGTGGGGATAGGTAACGGAATGCTTTTTTCTGATGTTCTTGTAAAAATGGTTATATCATTTATAAATTTATACAGCTTAAATGCTTGCAAGAAATGACAAAGAAATATGAACTTTTTTTTTCTTAAATCGAAGTTAATAACAACCACAACAACAATGTAAACAATTTGGTGACCAAACAATCCCTCAGTACCAGCTGTAGTTAATGTTTTCTGATAAGTTTCTGCTTTGGCTTAAGACACGAAAACCGTCAATTGTACACATTTTCTGGGTCAGATTAGCTGGTTTAATCCAATTAGGTCTCATCAGTGATCCCCAATATAGTCAACCTCTATTTAAACTACTATATTCTTTAAGCCTGATTTTTGAAAACTACAAACCATATGTAAAATTTGCCTAACGCTATTCAAAGATTACACACCATCGCCCCATCAGCACTGCCAGGTTTTGTTTGTTTCAAAATAGGTACGGCTACAGGGCACCTTTTCCCCAAATTGCGGGAAATAAATACCTTTAACATGAACTATGTTGGTTTAAATAAGCGACAGGTATTGAGATGTCACCTCAGTGCCGGGTACAAATCCCACAAAAATGGAAGCAGCGTTTCCAGAATGACATATCTAGTGTCGACGGGGTTGATAAACATCACATCTAACAAACAACAACAACATAATTTTAACTTAAAAAATGTTCTATATTGCATAAGGCAACAGGTGCTAAAACCTGCGTTAAACAAATTGCCAGCCAATAAAAACCGTTGTTATTTCATCACGTGAACAAGTCCGTGAAATGAAGACCCCCTAAACCCCACTTTATATAGAGAAAACTGGGGTTTACGGGGGGATTCATTATTTTTCTTATTTCTGCTCCTAGACATAGGTTGTGGGTACTCGTTAGAACCGCCTCATTGAGGCGGTTCTAACGAGCACCCACAACCTATGTTTGCAGTATTTATAGGAAAAATATCACGGATTTTCATCAGAAAAGTGGCCATTTTGGAGATTTGAAAAATGCACTAAGCCGCACGGGTGTGTTATCGTAATGTGATGACATCGGATTTGTGACAGTATATCGTAGAATATACTGTCACAAATTATGTGATCCAATTAGACGTCGCATTACATACGTAAGAGTATTAGAATGCAATTCATATAGCATTCATTGACAACGTCGAGTCACGAGCAAGGTTAACCCATATATGACAATGGAATATTCCATCCAGTAAGTTTGGAGTGGACCATTTCCAATTATAGGGGTGTCAGGTTTGTTATTGCTTGTATGAAATTTTACAAAAATGAGTGTTCTTTAAGCAAATAGTGAAGACACAGATCAGACGCCGCGTTTTGCG
The DNA here is from genome assembly GCA_963580285.1 of Lucinisca nassula. NCBI lineage: Eukaryota > Metazoa > Mollusca > Bivalvia > Lucinida > Lucinidae > Lucinisca > Lucinisca nassula. Next base: position 80,530,112 of record OY757010.1, read on the forward strand.
GCGTCTGATCTGTGTCTGCACTGTTTGCCAATGTCCCAGAAAAGGGCCGCGAGGCATATATGGGTTAAAGTACAGGGCGACATAGTACATTTTGTTCACACCTACAAAGTGGCTACTTTTCTGATGAAAATCCGTGATATTTTTCTTCTGATTTCTACTACAAACATAGTGGGTGCTCGTTACAACCGCCTCATTTAGTCGGTTCTAACGAGTACACACAACCTTGTTCTTGGAGACAAAATAAAAAATAGTGTACACCCTCTAAACCCAGGTTTCTTTATATAAAGTGGGGTTCAGGGGGTGTTCATTTCACGGACTTGTTCACGATATGGTGAATCCGGGATATACTTAACTGAGAGAGAGAGAAAGAGAGAGACAGACAGACAGACAGAGAGAGAGAGAGACAGAGAGGGAGAGAGAGAGAGAGAGATATTAAAAGTATATTACCTTGGTGAAATGTCATATGAGGTACAATTTGAAAGGACCTAAAGTTAGTGTGCAGGGTGATAACACTTAGTATTATATGTTGCATGATGTCTTCTGGTTGGTTTCCAGTCATTTCGTACCCAAGTCATTTCGTACCCTAGTCATTTCGTACCATTTTGGTCATTTCGTACCCGTTTTATTTTTCATTCTGGCCATTTCGTACCCATTTTGGTCATTTCGTACCCACTTTGGTCATTTCGTACCACGTATTTTACATGTCACTGGGCTTATAACCGGCCTCCGTACATGTAGTTCAGTCAGATGCGCGTCTGACTGGTGATCAGGAGGACGTGGGTTCGATACCTACCGGGATCGGCATCATTCTTTCGTGGAGATGGACCATGAAATCTGTTCTTCGGCCATTCTCTCCCTTCCGTTGATCCAAGAAAGGTGTTTGTCATTTTCTGGCGAAAGAATGTGCACTGCGTATGTAGTAGTGATAGGTATAAGATACATTTGTACTGCCTTGCGGTACAAACCGGCTTTTATAGCGACGCGGTAGAGTGTTGGACTGTCGGACTGGCGGACCGGGTTCGATCCCCGCCCGGGTTGAGGTGATTAGCATTTTTTTTCAACTGTTACACGTACTGCCTGCCCAGGAAATGTATGGACACAATGTATACCCATATTAATTCAAACATAGGTTTTGAGTCCTCATTGGAGATTTAGTTTCCACAACATATGTTTTTACCGCAATAAAACACAGAGTATATTTATGGAAATTCCACTTTTCTGTAGGTTAAGTGAGGTTTACATTAAGTGAGGTTTACATGTGTTCATCACATGGACTCGTTAAGTTATCAGATGCCTATCGCTACCATTGTCCGAGCACACACTTAAACAACTACTCCACAGCATCCCGACCGGCCTCGGTAGCTCAGTCGGATGATTGTCTGACTGGTGATCAGGAGAACGCGGGTTCGATACCTGCCGGGATATGCAGCATTCTTTCGTGGAGATTGATCATGAAATCTTTTCTAAGGTCATTCGCTCTCTTCCGCTGATTCCGACAGGGTAGTTGTCAGTTTCTGGTGAAAGAATGTGTACTGTACTGGTTAACCGCTTATGTATAATAAGCCTGCCCAGGAAAAAGGTGGATAGGTAAACCGACAGGTGCAAAAATGACCTAAATAGTGTTGACTGGGTCGTTAAAACTTCAATACAAACAAACAATCAAACAAACAAATTGACAATATCCCCGTTTGTGTTCGTCGGAGCGTACACCATTGAATAAGACTGTAGAAGCTGTGATGTGGTCACCTTTCCCTCTCCGCACTGTTTGTCCAAAACAACACATGCGTAATGTACCATGTACGGTATTACCAAATGACTTGGGTACGAAATGACTATGCTAAAGTCATTTCGTACCCATTTTGGTCAATTCGTACCCGGGTACGAAATGGCCAAACGGTTACGAAATGACTTGGATACGAAATGGTTGTTTGTGGGTACGAAATGACCAAAAAACAGGTACGAAATGACCAAAATGGTACGAAATGACTAGGGTACGAAATGACTTGGGTACGAAATGACTGGTTACCTTCTGGTTAAATAAAATCAAACTTGCTCAGACGTTACAACATACGTAGAAATATGAGAAAAGCAAGAATGAAAGAAAACTGACCGATGAAAAGAACAGGTGTTGCACTCTAGCGACCGAGGAGATCTAAATGAACATATTTTGCAGATGACACAAACAAGGACATTGTTTCAAAGGGATGATGGGAAAAGTTCTTCTAAAAAATCTGCCTGATTTTATAATATTGATCTGTACTTGAATACAAAGGGCCTTTTTCTATGGATTTGTTTTCACCACCACCCCAAATAAGAATTCGCGCAAAATAGAAGTGGAGGCAATAATTATTCAGGTTGCCAGGTAAGTATCTTACTCTGGCACCCCGAAACTAAGACAGATAAATAAACAAGTGATAGGCACTATCAAAACTCCCACACAGGCATGAGGGGTCTAGAATAATATTTTCATGTAGGAATTTGAGTTAAGAAAGCAACATTCCAGCCTTATCGTTGAATCCAATATTTGTCCAATGCGCGAACCAGCGTTGTAATATTTTGGCGGTTTGGTTGGGGTTTCATTATAGGCGGTACTTGAATGCAGACATTACGCAAAAACACGCCTATACAAATACATTGCCACCTTTTTCGCCGAAAAAATGCTCCAAATATAAATTGTGGGCACTCGTTAGAACCGACTCATCGAGGCGGTTCTAACGAGTACCCACAATCTATATTTTAGAGCAGAAATAAGAAAAATAAGGTATACCCGCGGAAAACCCAGTTTTACTATATAAAAGTGGGATTCAAGTGGGTCAAAATTATATCGGCGTGTTTTCGTGAAGACAGGCGTGGCTTGCTTAGATTCTTCCGACAGGTTATGTCATCCACGAGTTATTGATAGAAATAAGGAACTGTAGAACAAATTGGTATTAACATGATAATTTCGAGCGTCATTTGCGCTTCTGGGGTTCTGTTTATTTGTTTCGTGAATCAGTCGGGGCACAAGGTCAGAGAGATAGTAGGAGCAAAGGCATTTACTATTTTAAAAAAAATACACGTTTGTGGTTATTTCTATTATTCTGAAAATTCTGCAAGTACCTTTTCATACTTCACAACTTTGTGGCTGGAGCAATAGCTCTCGCCGCTTTGGTATGTACCGATTCAAGTTGTTTCTCGGTTCCCACTGAGCAGTTATTTCAAACTGAGTCATAAACTGAGTCACAGTTTTCTAAAAGTGGACGTATGAATGTTACATGATATTATATTTGTTCTACCGCTTACGATTGATCCAGATCTTCAAAACTGTCATGCAGTTCAACCTTGTCGAGGCCTAGGCTGTTATATCATTTACATGGTTTGACCACTGGCTAATATGACTAAAGGTGGATGCTGTGGCAGCAGTAATTTCCGTGCGATAACCATAGAGAAAGGTTTATCTGCATTAAAAGAGACTAGTCAAGTTTCGGCCCAGTTACAGATAGTATCTAAGTGTTGGATAGTATCTACATGAGTGTTAAGGGAATGTGCAGCTAATGTGGAGTATCCACAATAACGTATAGACTTGTATCGGGACAATGCTTTGTATACGATCAGAAGGGTAGCTAAAGCCATCGAATTATCTTGTCAGAACAACTTATTCCCGAAAGTTTGTGAAGTAATCCTCTTTGCCAGACTCTATCGAATGCCTTGCTGATATTAAAAAATACCACCCTTGCTTCTTTTTTTGCTATAAACAGCTTCACAAAAAGTATGGTTGGTATGAATTTGCCGGTAGGTGGTGGAGTCACCTTGGGCGAAACTTGACTGAAATGGTGTATTGTTTTCAACGACATAATGGTACATATATTTGTGGCGCAGCGTACCATAGTCTTTCCAATAGAACTTAGAAGGGTTATGGGTTTGTAATTGAAAGGAAGGACTGTTTCTAGAGTATGGATATATAGCTTGGTGTATAGAGAGCGATTAAACACTGCGTAGAGAGTAAAAGCCAAGATGTCAGCCTCTTCGTTAAAGGCGAGTATTGATTAAATCGGGTCCAAAAGCTTTATTTATATTAAGATTTTGGAGAATCTTTTACATTTTGTCTGGAAAGGAAAAGATCAGTTAAAGGGTTAAATGTGGATAGGGGATGTGACAGTGGTCTGATCATGAAGTCATCAGCTACTGCCTCATGAGAAGCAAACTACACATTTAACATTTTAGGTTTTGGGGGCAGCTTCAGCACATTCAATATTCATAGTGAATGTTGGGATCATACTTGATTTGGGATCTTCCAAGATTGTGTAACTGTTTATATGTTTCCAGAATAATTTCATATTTGTAGCTACAGATGATAATATATATATAAAATTCCATTCCTGAGATGGTGATATTAAAACATGTCACTTTGAGAAATATGAATATCAACTGAGGCGCAGCCGAGGTTGATATTCTAATTCCGAAGGGTGGCATTTATCACTATCACCCTCTCAGGAGTGTAATATGTATAGGTTATTGACTTTATATTGTGAAATATTCGGCACGAGTTCATATGGCGACGGACGCACGAGCTTGCGAGTGTGTCTCCGCCAAATGAACGAGTGCCGAATATTTCTCAATATAAAGTCAATAACCTTTTTTTTATATACCAAAAAACTGGAACTGTCTGTTAGAATTCAGGACTACCTAGCATAGAACTCTGAGTCTAAAATCAATTTATATATCTTTAAGTGGTTTGAAATTGAAAATAATGCAGCTCGCTAAGTGTCTTCCTACACATTGTAAAACCAAGCCCAATAGCGCCAATGTGAAGATTACGTTAACGTTGGTGGATGTGACGTCATTAAAAACATTGACGTTTCCCAACGCCGGACGCCATTCTTTCCGAAGTGTCCGTTTTATTTCTTTCAAAGTACTCCTGATATTGTGAGAGATTTTTTAAAGTCTTTACAGATTACAGGAAGGTCATATTTGCTGGCATAAAATGCGCTTCATGTTGTTTGTCACAGCCGATATTTGTTTTATTTCACGTTCTTTCAATCGATTCGCACGACAAGATGGCTGCCGATTTTTAAGATTCAAAACTGAGAAATTTGAAAGTAGTCCTGTTATGCACGAGACTGCTTATCTCCGGGCAATATGAACTTGACTACGGGCAGTAGGGAGAAATATTGTCCGGTTACTTCTGTGCAAAGTAAACGGGACATTTTCTGGGAATATAATACTTATTTATTATACCGAACAAAACTAATTAATAAGGTAAAGGATTCTAATGAAAAATACAGGACAGCTCACATGCGACTTTTCACGTGACGACGTTACAAATTATGGGATAACGTCGGCTTTGTACATAAGCGGCGTTAGCTAGTGAAGCAGAAATTTAGAAGTTCAAACGTCGATACCTTCGTTATTTTCTAACTCTAAAATGTGGGTATACGTTTTCTTAATTAAACCAAAAGAAACATTTTGATACCAGTATTTCTCGATTTTGTTACAATTTGGGGTTCAGACTGTCTTTTCTCCTGCTTTCCTGAAGAACCGAACCGTATACTCAGCCGATTCCGCGCATGTGATATTCGAAATTATCACATGGTGATAGTAAAATTATCACCCTTACGTCTATGGGAGTTCTGTATGGGAAAGTCACGTGAGGTATAATAATAACAAATCTAGTTTATCAAAATATTCGTTCTTAGATTTTTGAATTTTTGAAACAAAGTCGTTGCGGATGATTTCATATTGTTCCCAAAGAAACAAATGTTAGCAGTCTTTTAAAGTTACCTTAATTTACGTTTGCGTTTTCTGATTAGATCTTTCACATGACAAGTAATCCATGGGTGTTCTGCTGATCTAATGGTTCCCCCTTAATTTGGTATGGTTTCTTCGGCGTCGGGCAAAATGCTTTCTGGAATGTTTCTGATATATTCATCAATATCAGTATTCGAATTGGTTTTATCTACTACCTGAGAGCCACCCAAGAGCGTTTGGTACCTTTCAAAAGGTCGTAGTTCCATTTTCGTCTTTTGCGAGTTGCAAAACGTTAAGTAGACCTAGAATGGGACAATGGTATCTGGCTTTTTCTGGTGTAAATATATCGGCTACGCCTCTTGTCAAGATATTAGTGGTGTTGCGAATAATGATTAAATCTATAAGGGAAGAAGAATTTTCTGTATGGTTCGTAGCTTCCATTATCATTTGTTTTATACTGTATTCTAGATTTAACTACGAAAATGATTAAATCTGTAAGGGAAGAAGAATTTTCGGTATACTTTGAAGCTTTCATTATCAATGTTTTCATAATGTATTCCAGAATTAACTATTTCATTTTTTTTACTGTTTGCACTGAACATGATAAAATTGAAATCACTCAGTACTAGACCATCTTATATGTCAGTATTGTAAGCTCTGTCTATACTTTCCTTTTTGTAGCTAAAACATTCAACATTACTGTCGAGAGGCCTGTAAATTAGAAGTGAAGGCAATGATCAGGAATCGATACAAATAACCCAAAGCTCCCATCAGAGACAGCAAAGGGAAAGACACACGGACATGAAATAACCAGGCCCTATTGGAAACAGCCATAGCGGAAAGCCAAAACTACAGCCTCGATAGCGCAGTGGTTAATGCGTTCGACTTATGATCGAGAGGTTGTGCGTTCGAGCCGGCCACCGGTATCGAGGTGTGTCCTTGGGCAAGACACGTCATGACACTGCTCCACTCCACCCAGGTGTAAATGGGTAGCAGTGGTGTAAAAGCCACTGCCTCTCTCTCGCGCGCGTGAAAATCCCCGGAATGAGTGTTCGAGAGCGATTCAATAAGCTTTCATCGCAATCGAACTAAAATAAATTAGTATAAACTAAAACGATAGTTACTTTACCACAAAATGGCCAATCGGCTATTACAAAAATATAAGCGATACACACTCTCAAAGACAAACCATAACAAAAATAAACCGCGACAGAAGAGCCTCCACTCCACCCAGGTGTAAAAGGGTAGCAGTGGTGTAAAAGCCACTGCCTCTCTCGCGCGCGCGTGAAAACACCCTGAATGAGTGTTCGAGATCGATTCAATAAGCTTTCATCGCAATCGAACTAAAATAAATTAGTATAAACAAAAACGACAGTTACTTTCCCACAAAATGGCCAATCGGCTATCACAAAAATATAAGCGATACACACTCTCAAAGACAAACCATAACAAAAATAAACCGCGGCAGAAGAGCCTCCTTGGAACGGTCAGCGAAACGAAAACCACTGGGGCTTAAATCAATTATACGCGGACCAGACTAAGATTTGTTGCCCTTTTTGTAATTCCACCCATAGTCTACCAGACTGCCTCAAAACCCTGCATTTCTAGGCCAGGTCGGAGTCGACGTACCATAGACTCGCGAACATACACTATGACTCATCCGTCCGGACGATCGCTATTGTCTTTACTGAAAGTGGGGATTCAAGGTGACTGTTATTATCGTGAATTTCAGGTTTAAGCGAGATTTGAGTAAACATATAGACAAATACATCATATGCCACAGATTTGCATTCGATTAGGTCAAGTATTTGGAATAATACTTTGGATGTTCAAGTGTGATATACATAAAGTAATTGGAAAGAAACGCAAAGAATCTAGATGAGGTATTCGAAGAGTGGAATCAGTACGCCTGCAACGGAGACTGGACTGGGATTTAGTTCTAGGTCATCGCACAACAGGAGCAGGAAGAGCAACCACGAGGAAGCGTTGAGTACTAACAGTGATAGAAAACACTTGCTACATAATTCATTTTTATTAGGAATCATTACCCTGCAATATTGCATTTTGATATTTCTGCACATTTCATTGCTACACTAAGAAGCAAGCATTAGATTTAGACATGAACGGCAATTGTTTGTTTGTAAGAAAGTGATTAGTAAGAGAAGAGGGAAGCCGTGTTATAGAGGATCTTACATGAGTGCTCATGTATTATTGAATTTATTAAACGAGTTGAGGTAAAGGGATAAAATGCTCGGCAAAGCCTCGCATTTTCTTTTCCTCAACGGGTTTAATAAATTCAATAATACAAGAGCATGAATGCAAGATTCTATTTATCATATGACATTTAAAACGCATTTTATTCACGATTGTTTACAAAAATGTCAATATTCCGCCGTTAGTAAACACGACGTCGTTAAGGACGTCGTACATGTAACGTTACGGGACGTATCTAGCTAATTTGCATATTTAATCCACTAGTGGATTATCGAAAATATTACATGGCGTTATTACACTCTCAGACGCGACGTCATATGATAAAGACGTTTTCGAGATCCTAGTCTAATTGCAAAAGACGTCCCAACAAAGCCGCTAAGACCATCTGATTTCAATATTTCGCGCAGAAAATTATAAGAATATTACATGGGTATAAGGGGTGGATGGAAAAATCCGTCCTAAGGGACACTGTCCGGAATCACGAGGCTTGCCGAGTGATGCCGGACAGTGATCCCGAGGGACGGATTTTTCTATCTACCCCTCAAACCCATGTAGGATTCTTTTTCTTTTCTTGCATACCTTTCACTTCTGAGCGTGGATTTTTAATACTGCAGTCAAATCGGTAAGAACACCAGGGTTAGAACAGAATTTCTAGTCCAAGCTAAAACTATGGATTTGATTATCTATAAGATGTATTTCGATGTTGTTCGTTTTTGGGTTTTGTTTTTCGTTTTACGGTCCTTCCAAGATTTTTTTTCACTCATATCGAGCCGATTGTTAATCAGAGGTGGACAAAAACCGGAGTACCAGGAGAAAAACCACCTGACCTTCCGTTGCAGAACTTGGCGTCTCAGATGTGACACGATCCAGGCTCGAACCCACAGCGGTGAGAGACCTAATGATTGAGAGTCGACGCTCTTATCCACTAGGCCACGGAGGCCCGTTCGGTGTTGTTCATACCTAATTGAATGTTTAATAGTTTTCCATCCATTGTTTGTCGAAAAGCTGTGTTGTCTTTGTTGTTTTTGGATTTTTATGCTCCCCGAAGGGGGAGCCATATAGTCGCCGCTTTGTCCGTCCGTCCGTCGGTCCGTCTGTCCGTCCGTCTGTCCGTCCATCCGTCACACTCTATATCTCTAAAAAGTATTTAAGGTATTTAAGTGAAACTTGATATACTGATAGAGGGCGATGAGGGGAATCGGAGAATACAAGAACCATAGCCCTGTCACCAGTATTTATGGAGTTACTTCCCTTCTTAACTATTCCTGTCCGTCCGTCCGTCACACTCTATATCTCTAAAAGTATTAAAGGTATCTAAGTGAAACTTGATATACTGATAGAGGGCGATGAGGGGAATCGGAGAATACAAGAATTATAACCCTGTCACCAGTATTTATGGAGTTACTTCCCTTCTTAAATATTTCAATGAAAAGATTGCCCTGAGCATATCTCTGACAGTATAGAAGGGATTTAAGTGAAACTTAATACATTGGTAGATGGCCATCAGAGGAAGTGCAGAGTGCAAGAACTGTAACTCTGTCACAAGTAATTACAGAGTTATTTCCCTTTTTAGTTTTTGCTATATTAAGCTTGTCCGGAGCATATCTCTAAACGTTTTAAAGGTAATTTAGTGAAACTTGATACACTGATAGGGGGCTATAAGAGAAATCGCAGAATGCAAGAAGCATAACCCTGACAACAGCATTTACGGAGTTACTTCCCTTCTTAATTAGGGCCCCACACGGTATTTTGGGTGCCCTATAGTAATCTCCGTGTCAGTCAGTTTCAAATCTAAACCAAAACATTTAACCGGTTATAAATTTAAAAGTATTATCCCTACTCCCATGAAACTTCACACTCATACTAACAATCACAAGCCTACATTCTGACAAACAATATTGCTTTTGTCCGTGTGTTTGTCACGCCTTAACCAAAAAACTTAACCTCGGTCATAACTTCTAGAGTATTTGCCCTACTCTCATGAAACTGCACACACTTACTTACTATCACAAGCCCTACATTCTGACAAAGGGCCATAACTATATTTCTTTTCGGTGTGCGTTTGTCAGGCCATAACCAAACAACTTAAACTCGGTCAAAATTTTAAAAGTATTTGTCCTACTCTCATGAAATATCTCCTGTTGTTTCATAACCTTGGGTAATACGAGGACTGTTCAAATATGAATGCAAGTAGAATGTTTTCTCATGCACTAATGCGACAATCACCTGGAAATAAATATCACAGCGTAGAAAAATATTTTACCTATATATTGATACCAAACCTGTTAAAATCCGTCCACTTTATCCATGTATATCGTTCGATAAACAATGTCTTCTCTTGTATACCAATACAAAACATGGTTGGAAGAAGGTCAGAGTACGCCGTTGAAATACGGTGCTATATTAAGAATCGTTGTATTCTTGGAATTTGGTGCAAATACATTTTTGATGAAATAAGTTCGGTTTATGGGCATAATGAAATGTCTTTTCCGACAGTTTTTCGTTGGTGTAAGAAATTCAGCTGTGGGCTAGGCTCAACAGAAGATGCACCACATGATCGTCGGCCGAAAAGAGCAACATCTGCCAAGATGGTTGCTAGAGTGAAAGAAATAGTTGCTACCGATGCACGATACACCACTAGGCAAATAGCTAGTATGGTTGGCATCTCATTAGGAGCAGCTCATACAATTCTGAAACGGGATTTGAAAATGAGAAAGATCTGTGCTAGAACGGTTCCCCATCTGTTGACAGATGAGCAGAAAAAGACACGCGTTCAGTGCGCCAAGAAGTTGCTTAAAAAGTTTCCAAATTACAATGCACGGTCTTTCGCTAATGTCGTCACAGGTGACGAGACATGGGTTCACTTTTTTTAGCCAAAACGAAAGATTCAGAACAAAATATGGGCAACAAAGTATTGCAAAAGACCATGCATTGCAAAGCGGACCGCCATATTCTTTTCAAAACAGGGCCCTGCTATTCAGGTTGCTGTGCCTAAAGGCAAATCTGTAAATGCGAAGTTTTACAAGAATAAAGTTCTTCGAAAATTGAAGAAATATTTCAAAGAACGAAGACCCGCAACTGGTAAGGCCAATGTCAGATTGTTACATGACAATGCGTCATCGCATAAGGCGTTCATTGTGCAAGACTATCTGAAGTAGGAAAAGGTTGTTGAACTCCCTCACCTCCCGTATTCCCCTGACCTTGCCCCGTGTGACTTTTTTGTTCCCGCGGCTGAAAAAATACCTTTCTGGTCGAAAATTTGTACAGCGCAAACACCTCGGTTCTGCAATATTCCAGTGCCTTCATAGTATACCTCGAAAAGACTACCAAAATGCATTCAATGATTGGATCAGAAGACTGAAAGTTTGTATATCTGTTTAAGGGGAATACTTTGAGGGGACAAAATAAATTTTTCATCGAAATCTATCACGGAATCATTTTTATGTGCATAGTTGCATTCATATTTGAACAGTCCTCGTAGGGCTTTCACATTTCACATATATATTCCTTGTGACATTCTTCATTGAAAATCACTTACTAGGGAACACAAAACTGAGTTTCTTTGTCTTATGGTTTAATATTTACATGCCCTTGCACGGAAGGGGTCTTACATTTCTCCTTATTTTTGCAGTCTTTGTTGAAAATCACTACTTAGGGAATTTTTAGACTTTTGGTTAAACCCATTTGGCACCAAAAACCCCAAAAGGGATAAGTGGCAAACAGTGCAGGGCCAGATCAGACGCCACGGAAGGCGTGTTAACAAAAAAACTTAACCTTGGTCATAACTTCAAAAGAATTGGCTCTACTCTTATGAAACTTCACATACTTACTTACCATCACAAGACCTACATTCTGACAAAGGAGAATAACTTGTGTGTTTGTCACACCTAAACCAAAAACCTTAACCTCGGTGATAACTTCAAAAGTATTTTGTCTACTCTCGTAAAACATCACACACATAATTACCATCACAAGACCTACATCCTGGCAAATTGCTTTTGGGTGTGTGTTTGTCAGGCCATACCCAAACAACTTAAACTCCGGTCAAAATTTTAAAAGTATTTGTTCTACTCTCATGAAACTTCATACACATACTTACATCATAAAAACCTACATTCTGACAAAGGGCAATAACTATATTGCTTATTTTCACTGAATTAGCTCCCTTTTTTCAAAACAATATCTCCTGTTTTTTCATTACCATGGGTAATAGGGCTTTCATGTTTCACGTGTGTATTCCTTGTGACATTTTCCATTGAAAATCACTTACTAGGGAACGCAGCACTGGGTTTCTTAGCCTTATGGTTTAAGATTTACAGGCCCTTGCAGGGAAGGGGCCTTACATTTCTCCTTTTTTTGCATTCATTGTTGAAAATCACTACCTAGTTTCTTTATTTGTACTCCAAACATCGGCTGAGGGTACTCATAAGAAACTCCTAATTCAGACGCTTCTAACGAGTACCCATAACCTTTGTCTTGAAACAAATCTTATCAAACTTCAAAGTGTATAGGATCATTTCACTAAAATAACCCTCCTACTACTGCGCATCCTCGGGGAGCATCCCTCCGTTTCACCGATGCTCTTGTTTTTTGTTTTTCTTTTTTCGCTGTTTTTTTTTTTGTTTTGTTTTGTTTTGTTTTGTTTCGTGTGTGCATGCGTGCTTGCGTGCGTGCGTGTGTGCGTGCGTGTTGAAATTGTTACAAGAAAGCAGATGCACACAGTTTTGCTATTGACAGCGTTATGGCGTTGTTGGCGCCATAACAGCGTCATCGCCACATCATATTGAAAGGATTGTGTATTTTAATATGTTTATTGAGTTATGCTGTTATATATGCCGGTAATGGCCCTTGATTGGATAAATAAAATGGAGAGAACCTTTGTCTATGTTTACATCATTGGCATCGCGTATGGCAATGTATTCTTTGAAGCAGGTGGGTCGTAATAATAATTATAGAATTTTACTTAGAATGTACATGTACATACAGTAAAATTCCTCTATTAAGACCACCTTTGGGACTGTTCAAAAGTGGTCTTTAAGACCACGTTTGAACAGTCCCAAAGGTGGTTTCTGACCGGAGGACAATGCATGCAGTAAAAGCAAAGAAAGATTAACTGTAACCTACTAAATAAGCTTTTTAAAGCAGAATAAGTCATAATTTCGGATAGTCTTAATAGCGGAATTTGACTGTATAACCATATACAGTCGAACTTCAATGGCTCGAACACCTTTGGGACCTCGAAAAACTGTTCGAGACAGGGGTAGTTCGAGCCACTGAGGTTACTGTCAGGAGGCATAACGAGATACTTATAGACATTTTTTCGGTGTTCTATAATGGAAATGTATGCTGTGTGTACTCATTAGAATCGCCTCATCGAGGCGATTCTAATGAGAACACACAGCATACATTTGCAAGCTAAAAGACTAAAATCTCCTCAGTTATCACCCACTATTTCTTATGTAGAGGATTTCGCTAGGGGCTCAAGAATGGGTTCGACTCATCCATGGTAAACGAGCCATCGGTGTTCGAGCCATCGAAGTTCTACTGTACATGTATATCCGGATCAAATCCTACCAGACGTCATGTGCGATAAGCGACAATACATTCTGATAGGAGTCTGCGCTGTTTGCATGACACTCCTACAGTCACTGCCTATACAAACAGTACTAAGCACTGTCTCTAGCTAGGCTTGGTAGATGCAGTGGGTGCCACGGGTCTTTACTTGTTGGGAAGACTCCGAGTTATACATATATATTTTTTCTCAAGTACAATTCACCTGCACATAAAATTTGTCCTGCTCATAATTATAAAAATGCTCACAACTGTTGGCATTTCATCACGAAAATACGCCTATATTATTTTGACCCTCTTGAACCCCACTTATTATATAGTTAAACTTGGGTTTACAGGGGTAACCCTTATTTCCCTAATTTCTGTTCTAAAATATAGACTGTTGGTACTCGTTAGAACCGCTTCAATCTGTATTTTGAGCAGAAATAAGAAATATACCACAATGTTTCATCTTAAAATTTTCATTTTTTTTTTCGGCGATAAAGGTTTCAATGTATTAGTATAGGAATGTTTTTGTAATGTAAGATTTAGAAACAGGACGAAATCTTTGCTTTTCAGAGCAGGAAAACTGATATATTTGTTCACGTTTTAACGACCATTAGCATTAGAAACTCCATGCTCTAATGTGGTATGAATCAAAGCGCTGAGAGTATTGGTGGGTCAACTGCCGCTGGGTGAAGGTAGGCTGGGAAAATAGTTCTGGACTAAGATTTAAACTTTTTCTGTTAACCCTTTTCAAGCAAACAGTGTAGAACCTGATCAAACGCCGTGTTCTGCGGCTTCTGATCTGCGCTTTCATTGTTTGCCAAGCCCAACCCATGATTCCTTAGGCCACGCCGAACGGGGCCTGGAGAAATAGATTGGGCTGCATGATGCTTCCATGCAGAGCTGAAACCGACCGCCCATGAGTACTGGTAAACCGCTTAGAAGGCCTAAGCCTGTCCAGGCAAAGTGGTGCGAGTCGGACCGTCCATGCATATAAACCCTATTGGTTTCATTGGGAGGCAGGGATCTGAGATGTCATTTCATCTCAGTGTCGGGTAAAAGTCCAACAAAACTGGAAGCATCGTCTCCAAAATGACCTAAATAGTGCTGACGGGGACGTTAAACCTCAAATCAAATTTAACAAACAAACACACCCATGATTACAGACCAGATTCAAAACATAATTCTTTTACGCTAGACTGTTACTTCTCAGTGGCTATTTTCTATAAATAACCGTCATTCCGTCAAGTCAGTGATAGTCACGTGGATTCATCACGTGAACAAGTCCGTGAAATGAAGACCCCCCTAAACCCAGTTTATATAGAGAAAACTGGGGTTTACGGGGGTCTTCATTGTTTTTCTTATTTCAGCTCCAAGACATAGGTTGTGGGTACTCGTTAGAACCGCCTCATTGAGGCGGTTCTAACGAGCACGCACAACCTATGTTATAAGCATTTATAAGAAAAATATCAAGGATTTCCATCAGAAAAGTAGCCATTTTGGATGTGTGAAAAATGCACTATATCGTACGGGTGAGTTATCGTAATATTTAACCCTGAAAACATGTATGCTTAGTAACTTTGGGTCGTTTGACAAAGAATCGACACAAGAGCGGTTTATAACCTCAGGACAATGTCTGTTTAAAGGTTTTGACGTGCATCGGCTAATTATAGAAAATTTATACCTGGTCCAACCAGTGCCTGTTTAAAGGTTTTGACGTGCATCGGCTAATTATAGAAAATTTATACCTGGTCCAACCAGTGCGTGTAACTCGTTTGAATGGTAAATCTCGGCGGCCAGTGCTCCAAATTTGAACGGTGTGCAACCTGGAACATGCGCGTACCGGACAATAAAGTTTATCTGGGCAACATCCTGTACTATCTCTCTCGATTTCGCCATCGCTATGTCTATAAGACCTACTGTTCTGTTGATACTAAACGGAATATCCGTGATGTAGGATCTCTCCGTGAGATAGGCGACAGTAATGTTTTCTAAGGCCCCTGCTCTATTTCTGTCAGATGCCATTGTGAATATGACAACTAAAACCATGTCCACAGCCAAACATTTTGACTTCGTTTTATCCATCTTCTTCTTGGCACAATTTTCTGCTCTGTCCTTAGAATTAAAATAAATTACGCTATGTACCCTAGCAGACCATAATGCTGATATTTTCTTGTGATATGTGACCTTTTATCAAACTTTATATAGAGGAAATAATGGTTTTGCTTGCCCCCTATCCCCCCAATTTCCCAGCCCATTGGTGCTTGGAGAAATAGATTGTGCTGCATGATGCTTCCACACTGAGTTAAAAACGACTGCACAGGTGTACCGGTAAACCGCTTAGTATGTCTAAGTCTGCCAGGGCAAAGTGTTGCGCGCCGGACCGTGCCTGCATATTAACACTATTGGTTTGTTTGTTTCACCTCAATGCCAGGTAAAAGCCCCGCAAAACGAAAAGCAACGTCTGCAGAATGACCTAAACTGTATTGACGGAGACGTAAAACATCCACACAAACAAATAATGGTTCTGCAGTATAAATAAGAACAAATATCACGGATTTTTATCAGAAAAGGAAATAACATCACAAAAACATGCCTATATAATTTTGACCCCCTTGAACCCCACTTTTATATAGTAAAACTTGAGTTTAGAGGGGTAAACCTTATTTTTCTTATTTATATTTTGAGAAGAAATATATTACAATTTTTCATCTTAAAATTTTCATTTTGTTCGGCGATAACGGTAACAATGTATGTGTATATAGGTGTGTTTTCGTAATGTATTGAGATGTGAAATCAATTCATTATGTCGCACGGATTTGTTATCGTAATGAAAACTGCAACACAGGTTTTTGGTTCTCGTTAGAACCGCCTCATTGATTGCTCGTATGTCTAACAGCAGAAATAAGAAGAATAATGTGCACCCCCGTAAACCCCAGTTTTCTCTGTATAAAGCTGGGTTTATGGTGAGTATTGCGAAAACACGCCTATACAATATATTGCCATTTTTTTGGCCAAAAAATTAGAAATTTTAAGATAAAAAGAATTGTGATATTTTTCTTATTTCTGCTCAAAACATAGATTGTGGGGACTCGATAGAACCGCCTCGACGAGGCGGTTCTATCGAGTACCCACAATCTATGTATTTGAGCAGAAATAAGAAAAAATAATGTATACCCCCTTAAATCCCATTTGTACTATATAAAAGTGGGGTATGATGGGGTCAGATTTATATACTAGGTGTGTTCTCGAAATGTCATTTCCCGGACTCGTTAACGGTCATCGTAACGGTTCTAAGAAAAGTAATACAGGCTTTTACTGGATAAAATGACCTTGTGTCAACTAAAAGGTACATTTAGGCGGACGACCAGCAAAGACGTGGATCAGCGTGCGCAGTCGCACGACCGAATACACATTTTCGCGTTACGCGTCTCACTGAAATTTACAAAAAATAATGCACTTTAAGATCAAAGATAAATTGCTATGTTACAAAACAACTTAATCCTTTCATAGTATATTACAAACATCTGCAAGTAGCAACTAATGTTAAGCGAATGACAAAGTGAATAAGGCAAATTGCTTAAAACAGAACCATTATAAGTCGCGACACGTAAACAGACCCTTATTTCTTTCACTGAACATTTTGCATGATTTAATTTGTAACTTGAAAAGCCTGTTTGTCTGTATCCTTGAAACATTTGATTGGTCCTTTTTTACTTCATGTCTGAAAACAAGGCATTATTATACCTTAATATATTACAGAACATATAGCATAATCATGTGACACAAGACATGCCTACCTCTTATTGAGTGACAAAATATATTTACCCATTGTAAACTGTTGGACTCTTCCACTGGTATATGATGGACAAGTCCATTTGTCGTTTAATGCGTCTCATGTTTTTTACCTTTTCGTTTATATTCAGTACTGGAATTAAACAATGCATGCCGCACTATGCGGAATCTAATCCGGGTCTTACTGTTTCCCCATTTCCATTTTGCTGGCCAATCAATACATGTGTATTCTTGCAGTTGATGAGCTGTCTGTTTGTTTAATTTGAGGTTTAACGTCCCCGTCAACACTGTATAGGTCATTTTGGAGACGTTGCTTCCACTTATTTGGGGACTTTTACCCGACATTGAGATGAAATGACATCTCAGCCCCTTTCGCCCAATGAAACCAGTAGGGTTTATAAGCATGGACGGTCCGACTCGCACCACTTTACCTGGGCAGGCTTAGGTCCTCTAAGCTGTTTACCAGTACTCGTGTGCTGTCGGATTTCAGCTCTGCGTGGAAGCACCATGCAGCCTATCTATTTCTTCAAGCCCCGATAGGCGGGGCCGATTGATGAGCTGTTATCTATAACTGTTTTGCAATGTCTGTTTTTATGGACTTAAAAGACAAGATAAATCAACCATACAGAGACAAGAAAACAAGAAGGCCATGATGGCCCTGGATCGCTCACTTGAGTTAAAGATGGCTCATGGCTTATAGTAGTAAAGGCGTCACTAGTTTAAGGAGATGTGGACCAAAGATGTTTTGTTTCTAGTTTTAGCTTTGTAGACTATCTGTTTTATTGTAGTAGAATCCTTTAAGCAGCATTAGAGAAACACGTCTGTGAAATTATTTTAAAATAGAGACCATTACTTGGAATGACATAATGTTGTTTATTTAAACAAAAAGTAAAGGAAAACACTGACATTCATTGTTTCGAAAAGAAGTAAACTAAATGAACTAATTAATTCAAGGTTAAATCAATCAATTAACATTTATTTATTTACTTATTTATTCATTATTTTTGAAAGTATGTTACACAAATCATACAATGTCTAAAACATTATATAGCATTTCATAGTTTCAGTCAAGATGCAACTATAAAGTGTTTCTTGTTTTTAGACACAATCATATCAGAAAAGAGAACCCCCACATTTTTATTCAGTAAAACAGGAGCCTAGAGGTTGTGCATTATTTTTCTTATTTCTACTAAAAACATATACAGTAGAACTTCGATGGCTCGAACACCGATGGCTCGTATACCATGGATGACTCGAACCCATTCTTGACTCCCCAGGGAATTCCTCTTCATAAGAAATAATGCGGGATAATTAAGGAGATTTTCGACATTTATCTTTGCAAATGTATGTTGTGTGTACTGTATGTACACATAACATACATGTTTTTATTTATTATAGAACATTGAAAAGATGTATCAAAACTAACCCCGTTATGCAATTCGCCAGTAACCCGCAATGGCTCGAACTACCCCTGTCTCGAACAAATTTTCGTAGTTTCAAAGGTGTTCGAGCAATTAAGTTCGACTGTATTGTGAGACCTCGTTAGAACCACCCCGTAGAGGCGGTTCTAACAAGTATCCGCAATGAAAAAATATATTGTATGGTTAAACTGGGATTTAGAGAGGTATATATTATTTTACTTATTTCTACTAAAAAATATATACAGTAAAACTTCGATAACTCGAATACGGATAATTCGTTTACCATGGAAAATTCGAACTCATTCTTGGGTCCCTAGAGACTTGTTGCTATAGCTCTATTGTTAGGTCAATTTACAGAGGTTTGTTTAATAACATTAAAATGTATGTCGTGTGTACTCATTAGAATCGCCACTAATGAGTACACACAGCATTCAATTATTAAAAAAATGAGAATATATCCTTAGGTCATCCCCATTATGTCTCAGCTAGCGGTATCAGTAAACCTCAATAACTCGAACTAACTCTATTTCGAACAAATCGTTAGAAACCCTCGCAGAAACTGTTCTAACGACTACTCACAATTTAATAATATTGTGCAGTAAAACTGGGATTTAGAGGGGGTCAACATTTTTTTTTTTCTACTCAAAAACATATATTGTGGATCCTCTTTAGAACCGCCTCACCGACTCACCGAGGCGGTTCTAACAAGTACCCACAATATATGGTTTGAGCCGAAATATTAAAGATATCAGAATTTTTATCGTTTTTGGTCATCAAATTTTACCAAGATATTTGAATATTTATGTTTGTGTGATGATTTCAAATAATGGTGTCTAAAAAAATAATAAAAGTGCGGAATATCAAAACCAGGACGTAGTTATTAAACAAGCAAATGAATAAATATGAATTTTCTCTAGGTAATTGATTGCCCTCTCTTAGCCCCCTACCTGTATGACAGTCAGAATACGCCAAATGTATCTTACATGTATCTCATAACGGTCATTAGGGTGTTATGCAATCAAAAATGTGTCTTTAAGCTCATATTCCACGATTGTTTCAACAAGAGATGAGATGTTAAGATAAAGAGAAAAAGGACGTCTCATAAATGTGTTTATCTTTCGTATATTATAAGAATCTGATATGGGGTTCTGTTTTAGATGGGCGTTTCCAACACGAGGGATGACCATGCTGAGCGGAACCGAGGCTATGTCGAGGTTCCGCTCATCATGATCATCCCGAGGGTTGGATACGCCCATCTACAACAGAACCCCATTTTGTATTATTTTTCTTGCACAACACCTCCCAAACATTTCATTTTTATTTTTGTAGCAAAAAGCAGAACTACAGACAGTATTTATTTTCTTCTTTTTAAGATGTCATACAAATGTCCTGTATAATTATCATTCTTATTGATTTTTTTATTTCGATTTTTTTAACTGAAGCGCACTTATGCTAGTTGCTTGGGTCGGAACACCAGGGTCAGAACATAAATTTCTATCCCAGGGTAAAATCACGGATTTCCTTGTCTGGTGTGCAAGAAATCGAGTTCTAACCATTAAAATAACACGTTTGTGTGACATAGTGAATTCTTTTAGATATATACTGAGCTTCAATATAAACGCACCACTTTTAGAATTTTGATTTCTTTAGTTTAATGTAAAAATGACTGTTTTTTTAGCTGTGAAATACGGTATTGTAAAGTTTTCACCGAAGCAGTAGTTTGTTTGACACGAATATTGCGTGAGTTTCATGACGTGCATCGGCACGTGAAAAATGCAAAAATTGCAAAATTATTTTCGTAATGACGATATTATTGTCACTTTCTTTACTCTCATTGTACGCCCCCCGCCCATAGGGGCTTTAAGAAATATATGGGCTGCATGATGCTTCCACGCAGAGCTGAATCCGGCCCGCACACTAGTACTGGTAAACCGCTTAGAGGATCTAAGCCTGTCCAGGAACCGCGGTGCGAGGCGGACCGTCCATGCTAATAAACCCTGTTGGTTTTATTGGGCGACAGGGCTTGAGATGTCATTTAATCTCAATGTCGGGTAAAAGTCCCACAATATTGGAAGCAACGTCTCCAAAATGACCTTTACAGTATTGGCAGGGACGTTAAACCTCAAATCAACAACAACACCTACTCTCATTATAAGGTCCGGATTCTTTACGTTAAAAAGCCAGCAACCATTTCATAAGAACTAGCAAATGGGACGTCTAAGAACGTCGATTGTCATCGTGCCCTCGATATTGTTGAAGGTGGACTTTCATACCGCCAAGTTGCAGAGCGTATGGGTTGTTCGCACACTACGAATGGTCGATTGGTTGAAAGGCACAACGCTACGGGGTGTGTGAACCATAGACAACACCCTGGACGTGAATCTGTTACTACACGTCAGCAGGACGTCAGTTTGAGTCATTTACGCGATCGATTCAGGTCGTCTGTGGAAACTGCCCGAGAGACAGTGGGAACCCATAACCTACGCGTAAGTGGATTAACTGTACGGCGACTTATAGTGGGGGTGGGGCATTGAAAACCCTTTATACACAGAAGCTTTGGGTCGATCGTTTTTTGTGACAAACAATCGACCCAAGAATGACTTCTTTTTAAAGGTTCTGATGTGCATCGGTTAATAATAGTAAGTTTATACCTGGTCCAATCACTGCGTGTATCTCGTTTGAATGGTAAATCTCGGCAGCCAGTGCTCCAAATTTGAATGGTGTGCAAGTCGGAGCATGTGCATAACGGACGATAAAGTTTATCTGGGCAACATCCTGTACTATCGCTCTCGATTTCGCCATCGCTATGTCTATAAGACCTACTGTCCTGTTGATATTAAACGGAATGTCCGTGATGTAGGATCTCTCCGTGAGATAGGCAACGGTTATGTTTTCTAAAGCCCCTGCTTTATTTCTGTCAGATGTCATTGTCAATATAACAACTAAAACCATGTCCACAGCCAAACATTTCGACATCGTTTTATCCATCCTCTTCTTGACACAATTTTCTGCTCTGTCCTTAGAATTATATAACTTACGCTTTGTGCCCTAGCAGGCCATAATGCTGATATGTTCTTGCAATATGTGACCGTTTACCCAACTTTACAAAGAGAAAATAATGGTTTTGCTTGCCCCCACCCCCAACCCCCGCCCCACGCCTATCTAGAAAGGGCTGCACGATGCTTCCGCGCTGAGTTGAAGGCGTCTGCACAGGTGTACTGTAAACCGCTTACAATGTCTAAGTCTGCTTATGTTTGTTTGATTGGACGGTTTCACCTCAATGCCAGGTAAAAGTCCAAAAAAAATGAAAGCAACGTCTACAAAATGACCTAAATTGTGTTGACGGAGACGTAAAACCTCCACACAACTAGGGTTGACACTATTGTTCTGTGGCCAGTTATTTAAAACTAACGACGCCGTCAGCTAACGTATCGTTAAAACTTTGATTATTTATTATGGCAAATATGCTAATATTTTGCTGAACAAATGAAAGCAGCTTTTGCAGATAGCATCTCAAATTTTTCCAGCAAAAATACCAAAATTTTAGATATTGTACTTGCTAGGACAGTTAACTAACTGACCACTTACGAGCTCGTTAAGCTAACGATGCTTTGAACATCTGGCTCCTGATTTCTTCTCGCACAAAAACATTCGGTTAAAAAGTCCGTTTAATGTACACCCCTCTTAACCCCACTTCATATAGCCAAAAGGAGGTATTCAGTCCTTTGTTTTTTTGCGTTTTTTAAGATAGAGTCTGGGTCCGCGTTAGAACCGCCTCGTTTTTTCAGCGAATACGATAGAGTCTGGTGCCACGTAAGGATAGAGTCTGGCTCCAGGTTAGAACTGCCTCGTGTTTTTCAGTGAATTTTTCACATCTCGAAAATGGTTACTTTTCTAATGAAAATCCGTGTTATTTTTCTTATTCATCACGTGAAAAAGTCCTTGAAATGAAGACCCTCTAAACCCCACTTTATACAGAGAAAACTACAGTTTACGAGGTCTATTTTTTTGCTTATTTCTGTTCCAAGACATAGGTTGTGTTTTCTCGATTTCTAACGAGGACCCACAGTCTATGTCTGCAGTGTAAATATGTTAAAAATATCACGGATTTTCACTATAAAAGTAGATATTATGGAGATGTGAAATAATCCCTATGTCGCACGGATGTGTTATCGTAATGTATGCTGCAAACATAGGTTGTGGGTACTCGTTAGAACCGCCTCATTGAGGCGGATCTTACGAGTGCCAACAAACTTTGTCTTGGAGCAGACATAAAAAAGCAAAATATGCCCCACCGTAAACCCCGGTTTTCTCTGCATAAAATAGGGTTTATGGCAATGTTCATTTCACGGATTAATTTATGTGATCGACATCGTAACGGTTCTAAGAAAAGTAATACAGTTTTTTGTTGGGAAAATGAGCCAGTGCCAACCAAAAGGTACAAGAAGACGGACGACCAGCAAAGACGCGGATAAGCGTGCGCAGTCGTGCTGTACGCACGACCGAAGAGTCATGTTCGCGTCACGCGACTCACTGAAATTTACAAAAAATGATACACTTAAAGATCAAATATAAATTGCTAGGTTCAAAAACAAGTTAATCCTTTCATAGTAGATTACAAACATCTGCCAGTAGCAACTAATGTTAAGCAAATGACAAAGTGAAGACGGCAAATTGCTTAAGACAGATCCATTATAAGTCGCGACAGAAAAACAGATACTTATTTTTTTTCATTTTGCGTGGTTTAATTTGTAACTTAAAAAACCTGTTTGGCTGTAACTTGTAACATTTGATTGGTCCTTTTTGAAGAGTCCTTATCTGGAACTAAAGACAATATTATACCTGACATATATAATCATGTGACATAAGACATGCCTACTTCTTATTGAGTGACAAAAAATATTTACCCATTGTATACTGTTGGACTCTTCAAGTGGTATATAATGGACAAGTCTATTTGACGTTAAATGGGTCTCATGTCATTTTTTTCCTTTTCGTTTATACTCAGTCCTGAAACTAAACAGTGCAATATGCGGAATCTAATCCTGGTCTGTACTGTTTCCCCATTTACATTTTGCTGGCCAATCAATACATATGTATTCTTGCAGGTGATGGGCTGTTTGTTTGTTTAATCTGAGGTTTAGCGTCATTTTGGAGACGCTGCTCCCAATTTTGTTGGACTTTTACCCGACATTGAGATGGAATAACATCGCAAGCCCTGTCGCCCAATGAAACCAATAGGGTTTATAAGCATGGACTCTCACCACTTTACTAGGGTAGGCTAAGGTTCTCTAAGCTATTTACCAGTACTCGTGTGCGGTTGGAGTTCAGGTCAGGGTGGAAGCCTATCTATTTCTTCAAGCCCCGATGGGCAGGGGGCGATTGATGAGCTGTTATCTATTACTGTTTTTCTATGTCTGTTTTATGGTCTTTAAGACAAGATAATGTCAATCATACAAAGACAAGAAAACAAGAAGGTCATAATGGCCCTGGATCGCTTACTTGAGTTAAAGATGTTTCATGGCTAATGGTAGTAAAGGTGACACTAGCTTAAGGAGATGTGGACCAAAGATGTTTTTTTTCTAGTTTTAGCTTTTTAGGCTATCTGTTTCAATCATTAAAGCAGCATTAATGGAACACATCTGTGAAATTATTTTGAAATAGAGCCATTGTCATAGAAATCATTGTCTTTTCAAGATTTTGCTATTTTCAGCTCTATGAGAACAAGTTTAGCAATTTTGGCATAGATGACACACTTCTATGAGCTTACTTTGTAATGAGACCATTAATTGGAATGACATATCATTTAAAGGTTTTTCTTATATTTAGCTCTGGTGGGGGATTTATTCAGCAAAACGGAATGATTTACGCAATTTTAGTAGGGTCATATCCTGTGAAAATCCTGTTAAATTATTTTGAAATCGGGCTATTGGCCTTTGGGGAGATGTGGTTTAAAGGTGTTTTTGTTTGTTTGTTTGTTTTCTATTTTAGCTGTGGTGGTCATTTTGTTCTGTGGAGCAGAACCATTTTTGCAATTTTGGTCGACGGTCACTAAAGAAACATTTCTTGTGAAATTATATAGAAATCGGGCGAGTGGGCCAGGAGGAGATTTTGTCTAAAGTGTATATTTTAAGTAAACTTACGAATGACGCACGACGAACAACCGTACGATACGACGGAAATAGCGTGATCACAATAGCTCACAATGAGCACTTCTTGATCTGGTTAGCCATAGCTCTGGCGTGATTGCACACAATCGTCAGATACGTGTTCGGCTTAGATTCACGTCGAACCATTTGCCTTTGAGATGTTGCTTATTGTTTTTTTTTTTTTTTTTTTGTGTATGTTTTTTTTTCTATTATTAGCTTTGGTGTGTATTTTGTTCAGCTGAGAGGAACGCTTTTGTGTATTTTTGGTAGATGGTTACTCAATGGAAATTTCTGTGATTTTCTTTTTGAAATCTGGCCTTTGCCTAGGTAGACACGTGCTAAAAGCCTTTTTCTGTTTTTAGCTCTGGTGGCCATTGTATTCAGATGAGCGGAATGGTTTTTATCAATTCAAGTAAATGGTTATAAAAAGAAACATTCCTGTGAAAGTATTTCGAAACCGGGCCATTTGTACAGGAGATGTCATTTTAATTTTTTTCTATTTTTAGATCTTGCGGCTATTTTGTTCAGCAGAAAGAAACATTTTACGCCGTTTTGGTAAAGGGTCATATAAGGAATATTTCTGTGCAATTATTTTGAAACTTCGGCCCATTTGCCTAGGAGGAGATGCACTGTATGCTTTTAAGTTTTTTACCTCTCTCATTCTCTCTTTGTGTTTAACTCTGGTGGCCATTTTGATCAGCCAAGTAAACGTCATTTTGCAATTATAAGAGCAATATTTCTGTGAAAGTATTTTGAAAACGGTCCTTTGTTTGTTATTTTTCTATTTTAGCTCTGACAACCATTGTGTTTAGCGGAGAGGAATTAAGCAATTTTGGTAGCGGATCACCCTGTGAATTTATTTTGAAATCCAACCACCAGTTTAGAAGATGTCGCTGGAGTAAATTGTAGACGGGCCGCCTAAAGATTTGTTTTTCTTATTTCAATTTTTAGCTTTGGTGGGCATTTTGTTTAGCAGAGCGGAACGATTTTAGCAGTTTTGGTAGAGGGTCACTCCAAAGAACGTTTCTGTGAATTTCGTTATAAAATCAGGCCTTTGACTAGGAGGAGATGTCGCTAAAAGGCTCTTCTATTTTTAGCTCTGGCAACCTTTTTATACATACTGGCAATCTTTTTATTCATACGAGCGGAATATTTTTATCAATACAAGTAAAGGGTGTGGATTAATTGTAAGTCCTGATCATTTCTTTTGTATTATACATGTATATGCATGTATAAAATGTTCATTTCCGAGAGATTAGTTTGAAACACAGCATTATGCCTAGGTACGTTTTTTTTTTTTTTTTGCTCTGTTGGCCATTTTGACCAGCATAGCGGAAGAGTTGAAGCAATTTTGGTAAAGGGTCATATATAAGGAACAGTTCTGTGAAATGATTTTGAACTCAGGTCATTTGCTTACGAGACATACACTCAAGGTTTATCTGTTTTAGCTTTGGCGCCATTTTCTTCTGCCGGTGAAACGATTATAGCAATTATGGTAAAGGATCAAAAGAAGAACTCTTCTGTGAAATAATTTAGAAATTGGCCAGTTGCCTAGGAGGAGATGTCGTTTTAAGTTTTTTTTTCTATTTTTAGCTTTGGCGGTCGTTTTGTGTTGTAGAGGGGATCGATTTTAGCAATTGTTGTGAAGGTTCATATCTATATGATGGAAAATTCTGTGAAATTATTTTAAAATCGGACGATTTACCTAAGAGCAGATGTCATTTAAAGGTGTTTATTTTTCTACTTTACCTCTGGCTGCCATTTTATTAGCGGAGTTGAAACATTTTCTCAATTATGGCAGCTGGTCACCAAAGCAACAGAGCGGAACCATTTTAGCAATTTTGATCGAGGGTCATCAGAGGAATTTTCTTCGACGGACCATTTGCCTTGGTAGAGACGTAACTTAAATTTGTTGCTTTTTCTAATTTTGGCTCCAGTGGCCTTTTTCATCACGATAACAAGTCCGTGAAACGAAGACTCCCCTAAACCCCACTTTATATAGAGAAAAGTGGGGTTTATGGGGTTATTCATTATCTGCTTATTTTTTGCTCAAAAACATAGATTGTGCGTACTCGTTATTTAACAGTTGAAAAAAAGGATGGCACTGTCTTTACTCTCATTATAAGGTCCGGATTCTTAACGTTAAAAAGCCAGCAAACATTTTATAAGAACTAGCCAATGGGACGTCATACCGCCAAGTTGCAGAGCATATGGATTGTTCGCAGACTACGATTGATCGATTGGTTGAAAGGCACAACGCTACGGGGTCTGCGAACGATAGAGAACACCCTGGACGTGATTGTGTTACTACACGCCAGCAGGACGTCAGTTTGAGTTATTTACGCGACCGATTCAGGTCGTCGGTGGAAACTGCCCAAGAGACAATGGGAACCCATAACATACGCGTAAGTGCCTTAACTTTACGGCGACTTATGGGGGCGGTGGAGGAGGGTCGTTGAAAACCCTTTATACCCAGTAGCTTTGGGTCGATTGTTTGTGTGACAAACAATCGACGCAAGAATGGTTTCTTTTTAAAGGTTCTGATGTGCATCGGCTAATAATAGTAAGTTTATACCTGGTCCAATTAGTGCGTGTATCTCGTTTGAATGGTAAATCTCGGCAGCCAGTGCTCCAAATGTGAATGGTGTGCAAGTCGGAACATGCGCATAACGGACGATAAAGTTTATCTGGGCAACATCCTGTACTATCTCTCTCGATTTCGCCATCACTATGTCCATAAAATATGCATTTCTGTTGATACTAAACGGAATGCCCGTGATGTTCTCCGTGATATAGGCGACAGTTATGTTTTCTAAAGCCCCTGCTTTATTTCTGTCAGATGTCATTGTCAATATAACAACTAAAACCATGTCCACAGCCAAACAGTTCGACATTGTTTTATCCATCTTCTTCTTGACACAATTGTCTGCTCTGTGTTTAGAATTATATAACTTACGGTGTTAGCCCTAGCAGGCCATAATGCTGATATGTTCTTGCAATATGCGACCGTTCACCCAACTTTACATAGAGAAAATAATGGTTTTGCTTGCCCCCAACCCCGCCCCACGTCTATCTAGAAAGCGCTGCACGATGCTTTCACGCTGCCGGAGTTGAAAGCGTCTGCACAGGTGTACTGTAAACCGCTTACAATGTCTAAGTCTGCCTAGGCAAAGTTTGCGCGTCGGACCGTACCTGCATATTATCCATGTTTGTTTGTTTGGACAGTTTCACCTCAATGCCAGGTAAAAGTCCAATAAAATTGAAAGCAACGTCTACAACTAGGGTTGTCACTTTTGTTCTGTGGCCAGTTATTAAAAACTAACGACGTCGTTAGCTAACGTATCGTTAAAACTTTGAATATGTATTATGGCAAATATGCTAATATTTTTGCTGAACAAATGTAAGCGGCTTTTGCAGATAGCAACTCACATTTTTCCAGCAAAAATACCAAAATTTTAGATACTGTACTTGCTAGGACAGTCAACTAAATGACCACTTACGAGCTCGTTAAGCTAACGATGCTTTGAACATCTGGCCCCTGATCTCTTCTCACACAAAAACATTCGGCTAAAAGTCCGTATAATGTACACCCCTCTTAACCCCACTTTATATAGCCAAACGGATGTATTCAGTCTTTTTTTTTTTTTTTTTTTTAAGATAGAGTCTGGGTCCGCGTTAGAACCGCCTCGTTTTTTCTTTCAGCGAATACGATAGCGTCTGGCTCCACGTATAGATAGAGTCTGGCTCCACGTTAGAACCGCCTCGTGTTTTTCAGCGAATTTTTCACATCTCGAAAATGGTTACTTTTCTAATGAAAATCCGTGTTATTTTTCTTATTCATCACGTGAAAAAGTCCTTGAAATGAGGACCCTCTAAACCCCACTTTATACAGAGAAAACTACAGCTCACGGGGTCTAATTTTTTAGCTTATTTCTGTTCCAATATATAGGTTGTGGGTACACGTTGGAACCGCCTCAATGAGGCGGTTCTAACGAGGACCCACAGTCTATGTCTGCAGTGTTAATAAGAAAAATATGACGGATTTTCATTTTAAAAGTGGCTATTATGGAGATGTGAACTAATCCCTGTGTTTTTGTTTGTTTGATTTGAGGTTTAACGTCCCCGTCAACACTGTAAAGGTCATTTTGGAGACGTTGCTTCCAATTTTGTGGGACTTTTACCCTACATTGAGATGAAATGTCATCTCAAGCCCTGTCAGCCAATGAAACCAATAAGGTTTATAAGCATGGACTGTTCGACACTCACACCGCTTTGCCTGGGCAGGCTTAGATCCTCTAAGCGGTTTACCAGAACTCGTGTGTGGGTCGGATTCAGCTCTGCGTGGAAGCATCATGCAGCCCATATATTTCTTCAAGCCCCGATGGGCGGAATAATCCCTATGTCGCATGGATGTGTTATTGTCATGTATGCGGCAAACATAGGTTGTGGGTACTCGTTAGAACCGCCTCATTGAGGCGGACCTTACGAGTACCGACAAACTTTGTCTTGGAGAAGACTTACATCACAAAAACACGCCTATGTAATTTTGACCCTCTTGAACGTCACTTTTATATAGTAAAACTGGGGTTTACAGGGGTTTACATTATTTTTCTTATTTCTGCTTAAAAACATAGATTGTGGGTACTCGTTAGAACCGCCTCGATGAGGCGGTTCTAATGTGTACCAGTATTTCTCTTAAATAATAGATTGTGGGTTCTCGTTAGAACCGCCTCGATGAGGCAGTTCTAACGTGTACCCGCAGTCTATGTTTTTAGCAGAAATAAGAAAACTATCACAATTTTGTCGGAACTTTTCATGTTTTTGTTTTCTTCGGTAAAATTTATAATGTATTCATTTAGGCGTGTTTTCGTAATGAGTTGTGGGTACTCGTTAGAACCGCCTCATTGAGGCGGATCTTACGGTTCCAACAAATTTTGTCTTGGAGCAGACATAAAAAAGCATAGAATGCCCCAACGTAAACCCCGGTTTTCTCTGTTTAAAATAGTGTGTATGACAATGTTCATTACACGGACTCATTTAGGTGATTGCCATCGTAACGGTTCTTAGAAAAGTAATACAGTTTTTGCTTGGAAAATGAGCCAGTGCCAACCAAAAGGTACATTTAGACGGACGCCCAGCAAAGACGCGGATCAGCGAGTGCAGTCGTACTGTACGCACGACCGAGGACACATGTTCGCGTCACGCGACTCACTGAAATTTACAAAAATGATACACTTAAAGATCAAAGATAATTGCTAGGTTCCAAAACAAGTTTATCCTTTCATAGTAGATTACAAACATGTGCAAGTAGCAACTAATGTTAAGCAAATGACAAAGTGAAGACGGCAAATTGCTTAAATAAGCCGCGACAGAAAAACAGATACTTATTTTTTTTTTTCATTTTGCGTGGTTTAATTTTTAACTTGAAAAACCTGTTTGTCTGTAACTTGTAACATTTGATTTGTCCTTTTTACAGAGTTCTTATCTGGAACCAAAGGCAATATTATACCTGACATATATAATCATGAGACATAAGACATGCCTGCCTCTTATTGAGTTACAAAAAATATTTACCCATTGTATACTGTTGTACTCGTCCACAAGGCCAGTACATTTAGCCGGAAATGCCCCTTGACCAACAACTAATGCCTTGAGAAATGTTATCAGCAGTTTTAGTATCAGGAAGGTGTCCTGATTTATAGAAAAAAGTCCTCAAAAAATCCGAAGGGAAAGGGTATTTTGGGGGGAGGGGGGCTGGTGAAAAAAAATACGAAAAATGAAGAAAATCACAAAAACAAGGCGTATCGGTATCATAAACTTCGTAAAGCCTTTTCTAAGTTTTATAGACGTCATTCTAATTTGGTTTCAAAATTCAATGTTGGACTTAAAACACTTCTGCTACAAGGCCTATCGGAATCCGAATTTTATGGTGACTTAGTGTATAAATTTAGAAAAAATACATGCCTGTAATGACTTTAGTACAGTTAAAGACACATTTTTTTCTCTATATAAAAGGGGTGGCCTGTTACATAATCTCCAATAATCAAGTCCTTTGGACCATAGGGTACATCAAAGGCTTATCTTATCTAAGTGATTATGAGGTGATTATGACCAGAGACTCTCTGAGAGATATGTTTAAAAGGGGGCTCTATAAGGGGAACATGTGTGATGGTATATTTTTTACTGAGATTGTTTCCAATAAAATGTTGTTTTAGATTACTTTTTTTATTTTTTATTTTATTTTTTAAAATAAAAGTAAAGGAAAACTCTGACAGTCATTGTTTCATTGATTAAAAAATCTGAAAGGAAGTAAACTTAATGAATTTATTAATTCAAGATTGTGTTTGTTCGTTTGATTTGAGGTTTAACATCCCGGACAACACTGTATAGGTCATTTTGGAGATGTTGCTTTCAATTATTTTGGGGACATTTACCCGACACTGAGATGAAATGACATCTCAAGCCCTGTCGCCCAATAAAAACAATATGGTTTATAAGCATGGACGGTTTAATCATTCAATGAACATTTATTTATTTATTTGGGGTTTGGAGGGGTATACATTATTTATCTTATTTCTACTCAAAAGCATATATTGTCCTCATTAGAATCCCCTCGCAGAGGCGTTTTTACGAGTACTCACAATGTAAAAATATTGTATAGAAAAACTGGGGTTCACAGGGGAAACATTTTTTTTAAATTTCTACTCAAAAACATAAATTGTAGGTTCTCATTAGAAGCACCTTACCAATGCGGTTCTAACAGGTACCAACAATATATGTTTTGAACACAAATTGTGGGTTCTCATTAGAAGCGCCTCCCCGAGGCTGTTCTAACAAGTACCCACAATATATGTTTGAGCCGAAATATTAAAGATATCAGGACTTTTATCCTTTTTGGTCGTAAAATTTAACCAAGATATTTCAATAGGCATGTTTTTTGTAATGATTATCAATAATTGTGACTTAAAATAAAATAATAAAAAAAACAACAGTTTTTATATTCCATTAATATCAAAACCAGGACATGGTTATCAAACAAGTAAATAAATAGATGTGAATTGTCTCTATGTAACTGATTACCCTCTCTTGGTCCCCTACCTGTATGACAGTCAGAATACCCAAATGTATCTTATCTCAAAACTGATTTCTTCAATAACTGGTCATTAGGGTGTTAAGCAATCAAAAAATGTGTCTTTAAGCTTGAGAAGAACTTTACAGCGCACACGCATTTGTTTCGCACTTGTAACGCGCGAGATTTGCACTCGTGATTCACGCGTTTCACTTGCGAATGACATTTTAGCAAATCAATTGCTTTTGTGAATAAAGCGATATTGCATATAATTCGCGATTGTTGACCAGCCAATCAAACATGAGTGTCGAAAACGCAGATAGTGCACATTCATAGACTGCTTCGCGTTTCAAAAGTAACCAATCAGTACTGCGTAACTATTTCATACTTATCCTTCTTTTTTGTTTCTTTTTTCTATTTGTTCAAATTTTCCATATTCCAGATTTTTTTCAGTTTGAACATAACAAATCTGGCGGACTAGTCAATTATCCATTTACATTTGCCCGGGGGTAAAGGGTAAAATACAGGTACTGAGTCGTGATTGAAGTTAACTGTCAAAATGCAGGGCTCGTTGAAAACGCTTACCATTTTTTCTTTCGATGTGCTAATTACCAAAATCAGCGCAACCAACTACTCCGAGACCTATCATTTGTACCCAACATCAATCTCAAAATACTCTTATATGGTGATGCATCAAGATGTTTTGAAGATAACGAACAAATTTTCCGTCACGTATTGGCATTTATAGAAGCCAGCAAAAGATTTTAACATAAAGACACTTTCATATGATTAAAGGAAGCATTCTTTCCGCCAATCTGCACATGAATGCAGCAAGGGTCGGTGGTTGAATAATCGCTTCAGATAACCATCTTTGCCTATCTTCATTTTCATATGCTGTATCTGTCTCATCATCTTCTCTCATTACATCATGCTTGTTTGTTCTTTTTTCTCTGTTTTGTTTGATCTTTTCTTCATTCATCCATTGCATCGGTTAGTACAACTATGTATAGTCATCTACGTATAACTGTATTCAAGTGAACCCGCCAATATATGTACAAACGCTCTCATTTTCATTTATCAGGAGATGAACTTCATAAGCTACATTTAGCTTCCGTTCAAATCCTTTAACATATTGTAAACATCATTATTTGTCTTGTCATGTATTGCTTAAACTAATAAATACGTTTAAACCAAAATGCAGGATGTTTATTGACCAAATGTTTTATGACACCCAGGTGCAAATGGGGGGCTATAAAGATAGATGTTTAAAACAACATCTCATTATCGTCATTTATTCTAGAAATAATCAATGTTCTTTCACTCACAGAAGCGGCCCAATTTTAAATTTATTATTTTTGTAATTTTCATTTATTTTGTTTAATTAACTCGGAGAATCAAGTTGCGTTTTCTTCGATATTTATTTGGAAATGCCTGGACCCTTTGCATAAAATGTAGGCCCTGATCAGAGGCCTACGTCTGCTGCGTCTGATCTGGGTCTGCATGGTTTTTGCTATTTGGCAACAAATGGAATCTTCCACCTTGTTAATACAGCAAGTTCATTTCAAAATTAAAGAGTATGAAGTTTTGTTTTCTTCAATATGTTTATTTTGCCAAACCGAGTAGGTCCTAATCAGACGCCTATTTCTGCTAGGTCTGGTCTGGATCTGCACTTTATTTTGCCATTTAGCGTCAACTGGGATCTTTCACCTTGTAAAAAGCACAATATCGTTTCAAACTTTAAGAGTGTGAGGGTGTGTTTTCTCCAAAAGTTATTTTGAAAATATCTGAAGCTTTTAGAAACAATGTAGGCCCCGATCAGGTGCCTATTTCTGTTGCGTATGATCTTGGTCTGCACATTTGCTAATTGGCGCCAAATGGCATATTCCACTTTGTAATTAGCACAAGACCATTTCGAAATATAAGAGTCTGAGGTCTTTTCTAAAAAAAATCCGAAATAATTGATGTTCCGGCACTCACCGAAGCAGCTCATTTATTTAATTATTTATTGTTGTAATTTTCATTTATTTGTTTTCGTTAACACATTTGTTTTACTGCATGGAATTTTCAACCTAACATACATAACATTAGTGCATTTCAAAATGTAGGAGAATGAGGGCTTTTTTTTTCGAAATTTATTTGGGAAATAACTGAACATTTTGATATCTTTTATAATCTAGGCCCTGATCAGACGCCTAATTCTGCTGCGCCTGACCTGGGTCATTTTTACCATTACCATTTTTCCCATTTTCTTCAAAATTTATAATTTGGAAAAATGCCTGAACTTTTTGCAAACAGTGTAGATCCTGATCAGACGCCTAATTCTGTTGCGTTTGATCTGGGTTTGGACTTTTTGCCAATTGGCGCCAAATGGAATATTCCATTTTGGAAATAGCTCAAGACAATTTCAAAATTTAAGAGTGTGAGGTAGTGTTGTCTTCAAAAATATGATGAAAATGTCTGAAGCTTTTGGAAGCAATGTAGGCCCTGATCAGACGCCTAGTTTTTCTGCGTCTGAACTGGGCCTGCACTGTTTGCCATTTAGCGCTAGACTTTATGAACTTTAAAGAAATGTGCGTATTTCAGCCTTTACATTTTCCTTATTTTTATTTATGTACTTATATATTCATTTATTTGTCTTTGATCCAAACAGAGATTGTTGGTACTTCATTGCAAAAAACGCCTTTACAAATCTATTGATTCTTTTTTACCACCAAAACTGAACATTTTCCGTTATTTTAATATTTCTGCACAAGACAGGTTGTTGTACTCGTTAGAACCGACTCGGCGAGGCGGTTCTGACGAGTACCCACAATCTATATTTTGTGCCGAAATAAGAAGAAGAATAAATTCCCCCTTAAATTCCAATTTTAATATTTAAAAGTGGGGATTAGCGGGGTCAAATATGTATAGGTGTGTTTCAAGATGTGTCAGAAACCCCATAAACACCCATTAAATGGCGTTCCTGATGAGCGCCCACAAACAAGTGAATAGACGTGACTTGTCAAACAAATATCCCAGGATAAACGATTACCCTCTTGGTCCCCTACACCATATGCCTCAGAATACCCCGAGTGTTTATTATCTCTAAACTGCCAGCCATTAGGGTGTTATGCAATCCAAAATATGTCTTTAAATGTAAATATTATTGTGTGTGTTTATCCGAAGAAATCACTACTGATAAGAGAGGCCAATACCGCCATTAATTTATGAAAGAATAAAAAAATAAAATAAAGAATATTGGTCAATTATACGAGCTAAGAGGATTTTGATTGGTCCGTGCTCTTTTGCATTCACGCGGTTTATCCTCACTAACCTGTCTTATTCTTATTGGTTGGAATTCTCTCGCAAAGAAACGCGTATTGAGTTAACCTAACGCGTTACGAATAATCACTTTTATTGGCTGATATTAAACGCGTTGCAATCGCGTATGAACGCGATGAACCGCGTATTGAAACCCGAAAATTTTACACGCACGCAATGCGCGTGTGTCACGCGGACAAAACGCGAAAATGGTTACGTTCTTCTCGAGCTTATCTGTACCCAATTTCGTAAAATCGTTCGTCGATACATAAAGATTGGGTACAACATCAATATTATAAAACAGACTGCATGCATGGTGGTTAACCTTATTACGGTTGGCAACTTTGCTTCCCTCTTTGATTGCACACCGGTGGGTCGGGCTTAAGATTATATGACGGTTCCAGCGTAAAAACATAAATGGAATTTTATTTTATTTTAGTATTCTTTACGTTGGTTGGCGCCTGATGCCCCGTCTTTGGTCGGGCCCCTCGGAGTCTAACTGTTGGTTTTCGTTTGCTCCAGCAATTCTGTTGTTGTATGCTATCGAGTCCTCAACCTTGATTCATCTCTGTCGTTTTTTTTATTTGTATGTTCCCGGAGATGTTACACTGATGAGTTAGGAAGCCGCGACAGAGGTAAGGGCGTGGATTATGGCAATGTAAAATCGATTTAAGCCCCCCCCCCCCCCAGTGGAATTCTTTCCACTGACCGTTCCAAGGCGGTTCTTCTGTGGCGGTTTATTTATGTTGTTGTTTGTTACTATTTACTGTGTGTATCACTTGTTGCTTTTTATTTTGGATGGCCATTTGGCCATTTTGTTGGAAAGTAACTGTCCTTATGGCCATCCTTTGTTTAGGTTTCCATTATGTTCTGGTCGCTTCATGTTGTGTTTCTTTCCCTTTGGTGTCTTTGATGGATGGAGTATGTTAATTGTATCGATTCCTTATCTTTGTTTTACTTCTTCTTTGTATGTTAAACAATTAATACTTGACTTCATTAAATCATCCAAAATGAATATTTCTATCTGAGGAAAAATACTAAAAATTCTGAAGATAAAAGTTTTCTTATATTGTTTTGTATATTTTTTGTGTGAAATTTCGAAAAACAAGTATTAGCTTTTATAAAAAGCTTGAGTCTATGCTAAGCACGCATTAATTTGTGTAGAACTAAAATGTGCCATTTACCACAAAGTGTAAAATAGTCACAGATATCAAATGAGGATTTCCAATTCTAACACCAGTGTCACATAAAACAAAATTTCCGATTTTTTTTTCACTATCAATTACAACTAATTGTAATACATGCCTACATTTACGGTTTCTCATTTCGCATTCTAATTAAACCTTTCATTTTACATTTTAGGTTAACGTCATGAAAAAACAATCTGCCAAGATTGCCGTCTAAAAATGAAAACATTAAGAATTGGATGTGTGAAGAACTAGATAAGGGCAAATATTTGTTAATTTTGCAAAGTGAGAGCAATCGTGCATATCCATGTGATACACTTTAGGCAGCTTTCAGGTAATTGCTGGGTTTCAATATGAGAGTGGGCGTTCCAGTATGGCCAGAGTTGGGGTGTCCTGGGGTAACCAGATGGAAAATGAAATGTAGAACCAGTCAACAGAATACCAGTCATGACCTTTCATTAAATGCTTCCGGATCAAAAGCTATCATTAAGATTGTCTACACCCGTGGGCGTAGACAATAATGGAAAGTCGCTTAAAACAAGAAAAAATAAATATCACTGACATATATCTTAAAAGTAAATCCATATCGGTATTTAATTTCATGAAATCATTAAAAAGAAATGATAGTTTCTGTGCGCCAAAATAAATAATAAGTTATTGGTGTCATAGGCTAAATACACATTTACAGGCCCCAGGTCCCTTATCTCCATAGTCCGCTCCTTGGCTTGTCCACAGTAAGTTTAGTGTAGGTAGAATGAAAATTTTGTTTGCTTGATTTGAGGTTTAACGTTGGGCGCATCCTACGACATTGTAACACCAAAAGATATATTTTTCTTTGGAGGGGGAGGAGGGGAGGGGAGGGGAAAAAAAGGAAAATCAAAAGCAATCACATCACGAAAACATGCCTATATAATTTTGACGGCCACTAACCCACTTTTATCTATATACTTGAAACACTTGGGGTTTAGGGGTTATATTTTATTTATTTTTTTCTGCTCAAAAACATAGCTTCTGAGATTGTTGATACTCAATAGAACTGCCTCATCTGTTTTGAGCAGAAATAAGTGAGTGAGTGTGTTTGAGGTTTACATCCCGTCAACAGCAAATGTCATATGCAGTGGTTTCAAAAACATTTCGGCATCTAGATTTCAAGGAAAGAGAGAAGTGTGTTTTTTAATGTTATCTGAATAAAGCCCTTACAAATTTATCAAGCGTAACAGGGGATAATGTCTAAGTAAACGGGGAAATCCCAACTACCCGTCTATTGATGAAACCCCTGCAAACGGAGACCGGACCTTGGTTTAAAGACTCATCTGAGAGTCTGGCGAAGCCTTGGATCGAACCCCCGACTCCTGGTTTATGAGGCTAGTAGATTATCCACTACACCATGGAGGCTTCTTTTAGCAGAAATTAGACAAATAATGTACATGTACACCCCCTTAAACTCCCCACTGCCCCACCCACCCAGGTGTAAATGGGAAGCAGTGGTGTAAAAGTCAACTGCCTTTCCCTCGTGCGCGTGAAAACATCCGGAATGAGTGTTCAAGAGTGATTAATTAAGCTTGAGACTTTCATCGCAATTGAACTAAAATAATTTAGTATAAACTAAAAGTCCAGTAGGAGGGGGTTTCTACCGAGTACACACAATCTATGCTTTTGAGCAGACATTACGAAACACGCCTAAACAAAAACATTGTCAATTTTTTCAGCCCAAAAAATGGAATTTTAAGATAAAAAAATGATGTTTTTCTTATTTCTGCTCAAAACATAGATTGCGAAGCTCGATAGAACCGCCTGAAGTTGGCGGTTCTACCGAGTACCCACAATCAATGTTTTTTTTCTATTTTTAGCTCTAGTGCCCATTGTATTCAGATGAGCGGAATAGTTTTTATCAATTCAAGTAAACGGTTATAAAAAGAAACATTTCTGTGAAATTATTTTGCCGTTTTGGTAAAGTGTCATATAAGGAATATTTCTGTGAAATTATTTTGAAATCGGGCCATTTGCCTAGGAGGAGATTTTCTGTATCCATTTAAGTTTTTGTTTTCCTCTCTCTCTTTGTGTTTAAGTATGGTGGCCGTTTTGTTCAGCCAAGTGAACGTCATTTTGCAATTTTGGCGAACGATTATAAGAGCAATTTTTCTGTGGAAGTATTTTGAAAATGGTCATTTGTTTGTTTATGTTTTCTATTTTAGCTATGTTTAGCGGAGAGAGGAATTAAGCAATTGTGGCAGCGGATCACCCAAGCAACATTCCTGTGAAATTATTTTGAAATCCAACCACCTGTTTAGAAGATGTCGCTCGATCGAGTAAATTGTGGACGGGCCGTTTAATTTTTTTTTCTATTTTCTATTTTTAGCTTTGGTGGGCATTTTGTATAGCAGAGCTGAAAGATTTTAGCAATTTTGGTAGAGGGTCTCTCCCAAGAACGTTTTAGTTAATTTGTTATAGAATCAGACTTTTTTTTATCAATACGTGACAAGTAAATGGTGTGGATTAATTGTAAGTCCTGATCATTGCCTATATTTCTATTTTTATACATGTATTATAAAATGATTTGAAATCCAGCAATTTGCCTGAGTTTGAAATCCAGCAATTTGCGTAAGTTTTTTTTTTTTTATGT
Source organism: Lucinisca nassula (assembly GCA_963580285.1). Lineage (NCBI taxonomy): Eukaryota > Metazoa > Mollusca > Bivalvia > Lucinida > Lucinidae > Lucinisca > Lucinisca nassula. The sequence continues at coordinate 80,569,153 of OY757010.1, forward strand.
TTTGTTTTGTTTTGCTCTGGTGACCATTTGTTTGAAATCCAGCAATTTGCCTAAGTTTTTTTTTTTTTTTTTTTTTTTTTTTTTTGATGTTTTGTTTTGTTTTGCTCTGGTGACAGGTCACCAGAGCAAAACAAAACAAAACATAAAAAAAAAAACTTAGGCAAATTGCTGGATTTCAAACTCAGGCAAATTGCTGGATTTCAAACTAATTTTTCAGAAACGATCATTTTATAATTTTATAATACATGTATAAAAACAGCATAGCGGAACAATTGAAGCAATTTTGGTAAAGGGTCATATAAGGAACATTTCTGTGAAATGACATCACGAAAACACACCTATATAATTTCCACCCCCTTGAACCCCACTTTTATATAGTAAAACTGGGGTTTACAGGGATAAAGCTTATTTTTCTTATTTCTGCTCTAGGAACCCTTTAGAATCGCCTCATCGAGGCGGTTCTAAATGTACCCACAATCTATATTTTGAGCAGAAATTAGAAAAATATTACAATTTTTAATCTAAAAATTTTAGTTTTTCGGTGGTAAAGTTTACAATGCATTTGTATAGGTGTGTTTCCGTAATGTTTTGAACTCTGGTCATTTGCTTAGGAGATGTACATTAAAGGTTTATCTGTTTTTAGCCCTGGTGCCATTTTCTTCTGCCGAAGAAACGATTGTAGCATTTTTTGTAAGGGATCAAAAGAAGAACTTTTCTGTGAAAATATTTCGAAACCGGGCCAGATGTCATTTTAAGGTTTTTTCTATTTTTAGATCTGGCGGCTATTTTGTTCAGCAGAGCGGAACATTTTATGCCGTTTTGGTAAAGGGTCATATAAAGGAATATTTCTGTGAAATTATTTTAAAATCGGCACATTTGCCTAGGATGAGATGCACTGTATCCATTTAAGTTCTCTCTCTCTCTCTCTCTCTCTCTCTCTCTCTCTCTCTCTCTCTCTCTCTCTCTCTCTCTCTCTCTCTCTCTCTCTCTCTCTTTGTGTTAACATCACGTGAACAAGTCCGTGAAATGAACACCCCCTAAACCCCACTTTATATAGAGAAAACTGGGGTTTACGGGACTATTCTTTATTATTCTTATTTCTGCTCCAAGACATAGGTTGTGGGTACTCGTTAGAACCGCCTCAATGAGGCGGTTCTAACGAGCACCCACAACTTCTGTTTGCAGTATACATAAGAAAAATATCCCGGATTTTCTTCAGAAAAGTAGCCATTTTGGAGATGATAAAAATGCACTATGTCGCACGGGTGTGTTATCGTAATGAACTCTGGTGGCCATTTTGTTCAGCCAAGTAAACGTTATTTTGCAATTTTGGCAAATGGTTATGAGAGCAATATTTCTGTGAAAGTATTTTGAAATGGTCATTTTTCGTTTATTTTTCTATTTTAGCTCTGACAAGTATTTTGAAATTGGCCATTTGTCTAGGAGGAGATGTCTTTTTTAGGATTATGTTTTCTGCCGGTGAAACGATTATAGAATTTTTTGGTAAAGGATCAAAAGAAGATCTTTTCTGTGAAATTATTTAGAAATTGGCCATTTGCCTAGGAGGAGATGTCGTTTTTAGGTTTATGTTTTCTGCCGGTGAAACGATTATAGAAATGTTGGTAAAGATCAAAAGAAGAACTTTTCTGTGAAATTATTTTGAAATTGGCCATTTGCCTAGGAGATGTCGTTTTTAGGTTTATGTTTATTTTTCTATTTATGCTCTGACAAGTATTTTGAAATTGGCCGTTTGCCTAGGAGGAGATGTCGTTTTTAGGTTTATGTTTTCTGCCGGTGAAACGATTATTGAAATTTTGGTAAAGGATCAAAAGAAGAACTTTTCTGTGAAATTATTTTGAAATTGGCCATTTGCCTAGGAGATGTCGTTTTTAGGTTTATGTTTTTTTTTTTTGTTTTTTTTTTTTTCTTTCTATTTTTAGCTTTTGTGGTCGTTTTGTTTGGTGGAGCGGATCGATTTTAGCAATTTTGGTGGAGGCTCATATATATGATGGAATATTCTGTGAAATTATTTTAAAATCGGACAATTTACCGAAGAGCAGATGTCATTTAAAGGTGTTTATTTGTCTATTTTACCTCTGACAGCCATTTTATTTAGCGGAGTTGAATCATTATGGAAGTCGGTCACCCAAGCAACATTCCTGTGAAATTATTTTGAAATCCAACCACAAGTTTTTTGAGTAAATTATTGACGGGCCGTTTAAAGATTATTATTATTATATTTTAAGCTCTAGTGGCCATTTTGGTCAGCAGAGCGGAACCATTTTAGCGATTTTGATCGCGGGTCATTAGAGGAATGTTTCTTCGAAATAATTTTGAAAGCGGACCATTTGCCTTCGTAGAGATGTAGCTTTAAGTTTTTTTTTTTCTACTTTTAGCTCTTGCGGGCATTTTGTTCAGCTTAGCGGAACGATTTTAGCAACTTTGGTGAAGTGTCACTCAAAGAACATGCCTGTGATATTTCTTGTAGCCAGGCCTTTGTCTAGGAGATTATGCTAAAAGGCTTTTATAGTTTTAGCACTTGTGGGCAATATGTTCAGACGAGCGGAATGATTTTATCAAATTTGGTAAAAGGTCATTAAAGGAACATTTCTATGATTTCTTTTTAAATTGAGCCATTTGCCTAGGAGATGCCGTTTAAAGGATTTTCCTAATTTTGGCTCCAGTGGCCTTTTTGTTCAGCAGAGCGGACCAATTTTAGAAATTTTGGTACAGGGTCATAAGAAGAACATTTCTGTGAAGATATTTTGCATAAGGATAACACACCCGTGCGACAAAGTGCATTTTTCACACCTCCAATATTGCGACTTTTCTGATGAAAATCCTAGGTAGTTTTCTTATTTATACTACAAACATAGGTTGTCGGTACTCGTTAGAACAGCCTGATTGAGGCGGTTCTAACGAGTACCCACAACCTATGTCTTCGAGCAGAAATAAGAAAAATAATGAATACCCCCTTAACCCCCAGTTTTCTGTATATATAGTGGGGTTTAGGGGAGTCTTCATCTCACGGACTTGTTCACGTGATGGAAATTGGCCATTTGCCTAAGAGATGTCGTTTTAAGCTTTTTTATCTATTTCACCTGAGGTGGTAATTTTATTCAGTGGAGCGGATCGATTTTAGCAAATTTCAGTGAAGGGTCCTATTAGGAGCATTGCTGTGAATTTTTTGTGAAATCGGGTCATTGACATAGAAGGAGATGTCAGTTATAGGGTGTTTATTACTATTTTAGCTCTGGGAGCCATTTTGTTTAGCGGAATGGAACTATTCTTTAAATTTTGGTGGCGGTTAACCAAAGCAACATTTTTGTGAAATTTTCTGGAAATCCCTCTACCAGTTGACAAGGAGACGTCGTTTGCCGGACTGTTTAAAGGTTTGTTGTTATCATTACGATAACTCACCCGTACGACATAGTGCATTTTTCACATCTTCAAAATGGCTACTTTTCTGATGAAAATCCTTGATATTTTTCTTATAAATGCTCAAAACATAGGTTGGGGGTGCTCGTTAGAACCGCCTCAGTGAGGCGGTTCTAACGAGTACCCACAACCTATGTCTTGGAACAGAAATAAGAAAAATAATGTATACCCCCGTAAACCCCAGTTTTCTCTATATAAAGTGGGGTTTAAGGGGGTCTTCATTTCACGGACTTGTTCACGTGATGATCTCTCGTGGCAATTTTGTTCAGCAAAAGAGGAACCTTTTTAGCAAGTATGGTAAGGGAAACCTAAGAACCATTTCTGTGAAAATTATTTAGAAATCGGACAAATGGGCTAGGAGGATATGTTGTTTAAATATCTTTTTACTGTTTTGAACTGCTCTGGTGGCCATTTTGTTTGGAGGAATGGAACCATTTTAGTAATTATGTAGAACAGGCCTTAATCAATTCACCGGTTCAGGAGATGTATTTTACGGACAACGCACAACAAACCACGGACGACTCACGACGAAGAACTACAGACATAGCGTGATCAAAAATATCACAATGAGCCATTCACCTTGGCGCTGGCGTGATTGCATACAATCATCATACGATCGTTTGAGAGACTTGTCTTTCAGTCACGTCTTACATTTACTTCGCTGAACATTTCCATAGGGGTAATTAATTAATTACCAATGACGTGACAGCTTAAGCTCATATTCCACGATTGTTTCCACAAGAGAAGAGATGTTAAGATTAAGAGAAAAGAGGCCGTCTTCGGAGAAGGCAATCTTTCATAAATTTGTTTATCTACCGTATCTATAGAGTTCTAGCCATTAAAATAACACGCCCGTGTGACACAAGGAATTCGTTTAGATATATACTCAGATTAAATGAAAACACACCACTGTTAGAATTTTGATTTCTTTAGTTTAAGGATAAAATGACTATTTCAACTTATAAATACGGTATTGTTAAGTTGTCACCCATTACGATAAACACCCGTGCAAATTTGTGCATTTTTACACATCTCCAAAATGGCCATTTTTCTGAAGAAAATCCGCGATATTTTGCTTATAAATACTGTAAACATAGGTTGTGGGTGCTCGTTAGAACCACGTCATTGAGGTGGTTCTAACGAGTACCCACAACCTATGTCTAAGAGCAAGAATAAAACAAATAATGTATACCCCCATAAACCCCAGTTTTCTCTGTATAAAGTGGGGTTTAAGGGGTCTTCATTTCAAAGACTTGTCCACGTCATGGAAGCATGAGTTTGTTTGACACGAATACTGCGCGATTTTCATGATGTGCACATGCACGTGCAAAATGAAAAAAAGCACAATTTTCGTAATCGCGATATTTTTGGAACTTTCTTTACTGTTATGATAAGGTCCGGATTCTTTACGTTAAAAACCAGCAAAACATTTCATAAGAACTATCCAATAGGACGTCTGAGAAACGTCGATCTTCATCGTGACCTCGATATGGTTGAAGGTGGGCTTTCATACCGCCAAGTTGCAGAGCGTATGGGTTGTTCACACACTACGATAGGTAGATTGGTTTAAAGGCACAACGCTACGGGGTGTGTGGACAATAGACAGCGCTCTGGACGTGAACGTGTCATTACACGGCATCAGGACGTCAGTTTGAGTCATTTACGCGACCGATTCAGGACGTCTTTAGAAACTGCCCAGGAGACAGTGGGAACCCATAACCTACGCGTAAGTGCCTTAACTGTACGGCGACGTCTCCTTAGCCATAAGATTTATAGGGGGTGGAAGGGGATGGATGTTTTGACGGCGGAACGTCGAATAGTCACTTTAATTGGTGTCGACAGAGTATCCGATGGACACGGCAGCGTTTACGGCCGAGGCCCGAATTTGTGGTGAAATGTTTGACAGGCGGCGTAAAGTATGGCGTTGACTTGGGAGCGATTTCAACACTGTTGTGTTAAAGAGGTGTCACGTTGTTGTGATGGTAGCGAAATGGTGTAGGGAGGGATCTCATGGCGCCACAAAATCCAACTCCGCGTTGTTGATGGCAATTTGACGGCAGGTCGGTACTTCGGTGAGCCTGAGGTTTTACCGTTTTTACGCAATAATGGTGACGTTACGCCTTTCCAACAGGACAATGCACGTGCTCATCCTGCGATGCTTACCATGGATTTTTTTCAATCGAAATGCTGTGCAAGTCTTTTCTTGGCCTGCGTTTTCGCCGGATTTAAACCCAATTGAGCACCTTTGGGACCAGCTCGGAAAACGTGTGTACAGCCGACGTCATCCGCCAATCCACCCTCAGGAAGAATGGAACAACATCACACAAGACCAGATACAGGTTTTAATTCGAAGCATGAGGCGTTGATGCGAAGCAACACTTGATACTAATGGTGGACATACCCGGTATTAGGATATGTGACTTTGATTTTTCGGGTGTGTGGACTTATTCGTGTCTCCGTATCTCTACATCCAATGAAATGCTATAACGCTGAAGTGAGTCTGTGGATAACTTAGTGATAATTCATTGAACGCGATCAAATGCTGGAAATATTGTGAACCAATTAAAATTTGAGGTAAAGTTCTTGTGGTGCGTTTTCATTGAATCTGAGTATACAAAAAGGTTAAATGTTCTTATGAAAATTTCTCATGTTACAGGTAATTACGCGTACTTCTAAACGTGATCGCTTCAAAGTCATAAATTACGAAAACACGCCTATACAAATACATTGTAAATTTTACCGCCTTAAAAAAAGTTTAAGATGAACAATTGTGATAGTTTTCTTATTTCAAATATAGATTGTGGGCACACGTTAGAACAACCTCGTCGAGGCGGTTCTTACGAGTACCCACAATCTATATTTTAGAGCGGGAATACGAAACATACGGTTTACCCCTGTAAACCCCAATTTTACTATATAAGAGTGGGGTTCAAGGGGGTAAAAATTGTATAGGCGTGTTTTCGTGATGCTACGTTCCAGAATCATATTTTTTGTTGTGTGTTTTTAATTGAGGTGTTACGTCCCCGTCAACATTATTTCGGATATTATGGAGACCATGCTTCCAATTTTGTTTGACTTTTACCCGACATTGAGATGAAACTAGACAAAAGTGCCCAGTGGGGCACGTATACCCCCGGCCAGTGCCATCACCTCAGCTGAAACAAGAACTACAAAGGGAAATAACTCTAAAAGGCCTGACCCCTTGGCCCTTATTTTCTTTCCCACAATACAACTAGTCATACTGATCATGTTTGCAAAATTTCAAGTTTCTATGTGAAGCAGTTCCTGAGATATCTTTGACACAAAGTAATTGGCCAGTGCCATCACCTCAGCTGAAACAAGAACTACAAAGGGAAATAACTCTAAAAGGCCTGACCCTTGGCCCTTATTTTCTTTCCCACAATACAAGTAGTCATACTGATCATGTGTGCAAAATTTCAAGTTTCTATGTGAAGCAGTTCCTGAGATATCTTTGACACAAAGTAATTGGCCAGTGCCATCACCTCAGCTGAAACAAGAACTACAAAGGGAAATAACTCTAAAAGGCCTGACCCCTTGGCCCTTATTTTCTTTCCCACAATACAAGTAGTCATACTGATCATGTGTGCAAAATTTCAAGTTTCTATGTGAAGCAGTTCCTGAGATATCTTTGACACAAAGTAATTGGCCAGTGCCATCACCTCAGCTGAAACAAGAACTACAAAGGGAAATAACTCTAAAAGGCCTGACCCCTTGGCCCTTTTTTCTTTCCCACAATACAACTAGTCATACTGATCATGTTTGCAAAATTTCAAGTTTCTATGTACAGTAGTTATTGAGAAATCTTTGACACAAAATAAAATATACACTATTAAACAGCAAGAACTACAAAGGGAAATAACTCTAAAAGGCCTGACCCCTTGGCCCTTATTTTCTTTCCTACAATACAAGTAGTCATACTGATCATGTGTGCAAAATTTCAAGTTTCTATGTGAAGCAGTTCCTGAGATATCTTTGACACAAAATAATTGGCAAGTGCCATCACCCCAGCTGAAACAAGAACTACAAAGGGAAATAACTCTAAAAGGCCTGACCCCTTGGCCCTTATTTTCTTTCCCACAATACAACTAGTCATACTGATCATGTTTGCAAAATTTCAAGTTTCTATGTACATTAGTTATTGAGAAATCTTTGACGCAAAATAAAAATATACACTATTAAACAACAAGAACTACAAAGAGAAATAACTCTAAAAGGCCTGACCCCTTGGCCCTTATTTTCTTTCCCACAATACAAGTAGTCATACTGATCATGCATGTGTGCAAAATTTCAAGTTTCTATGTGAAGCAGTTCCTGAGATATCTTTGACTCAAAATAATTGTTTACGGACAGACAGACAGACGGAAAAGACAAAAACTATATACCCCCATTGCATACTTCGTATGCCGGGGGTACAGTAGTTATTGAGAAATCTTTGGCACAAAATAAAAATATACACTATTAAACAGCAAGAACTACAAAGGGAAATAACTCTAAAAGGCCTGACCCCTTGGCCCTTATTTTCTTTCCTACAATACAAGTAGTCATACTGATCATGTGTGCAAAATTTCAAGTTTCTATGTGAAGCAGTTCCTGAGATATCTTTGACACAAAATAATTGGCAAGTGCCATCACCCCAGCTGAAACAAGAACTACAAAGGGAAATAACTCTAAAAGGCCTGACCCCTTGGCCCTTATTTTCTTTCCCACAATACAACTAGTCATACTGATCATGTTTGCAAAATTTCAAGTTTCTATGTACAGTAGTTATTGAGAAATCTTTGACGCAAAATAAAAATATACACTATTAAACAACAAGAACTACAAAGAGAAATAACTCTAAAAGGCCTGACCCCTTGGCCATTATTTTCTTTCCCACAATACAAGTAGTCATACTGATCATGTGTGCAAAATTTCAAGTTTCTATGTGAAGCAGTTCCTGAGATATCTTTGACACAAAATAATTGGCAAGTGCCATCACCTCAGCTGAAACAAGAACTACAAAGGGAAATAACTCTAAAAGGCCTGACCCCTTGGCCCTTATTTTCTTTCCCACAATACAACTAGTCATACTGATCATGTTTGCAAAATTTCAAGTTTCTATGTACAGTAGTTATTGAGAAATCTTTGACACAAAATAAAAATATACACTATTAAACAGCAAGAACTACAAAGGGAAATAACTCTAAAAGGCCTGACCCCTTGACCCTTATTTTCTTTCCCACAATACAAGTAGTCATACTGATCATGTGTGCAAAATTTCAAGTTTCTATGTGAAGCAGTTCCTGAGATATCTTTGACACAAAATAATTGTTTACGGACAGACAGACAGACGGAAAAGACAAAAACTATATACCCCCATTGCATACTTCGTATGCCGGGGGTATAATGACATCTCAATACCTGCCGCCCAAACAAACCAAAAGGGTTATTATGTAGGGACGTTCCGGCTTGCATCACTTTGCCTGGGCAGGCTTAGACCCTAAGCGGTCTACCAGTACTCGTGTGCGACCGGTTTCATCTCTGCGTGAAAGCAGCATGTAGCCCAAGTCATATTTTTTTGCAAAGAAAAAATGGAATTGGCATTAAAATGTATGTAGTTGTTCTAATTATTACATATCTCTAGAGGACAATGCGGGTATACAGTCGACTCTCGTTATCTCAAACGCTGATATGCTAACTTTTGGGCACGGTTGTTTCAGTTTGCAACATGTTCATTAGATTTTAACTTCTTTCATTTCAGCTACAGTCGAACACCATTGGCTCGAACACCTTTGGGATAAAGATCTGTTCGAGACAGGGGTAGTTCGAGCCACTGAGGGTTAATACCAGGAGGCATAACGGAGTTAGTTTTGGGACTTCTTTTCGGTCTTCTGTTGTGGGCACTCATTAGAATCGCCTCATCGAGGCGATTCTAATGAGTCAGTATGTTGAATCTATGACGATCTAAACTGGGGGATATTTCTGTTTAAATTGAGCGTCTTGAAAATTGGAGCCGCTCGTGTATTCTTCGTCGCATTAAGCTGCTAAAATTATTCGATTGGGTGCTGAAAAACAGAGTCTGTGAACTTTAATATATGGAACAGGATTTAGGTAAAAACTCAATTATGCAACATTGAGATTGCAATTTAATATCATGTCACTGGCATTTGCAATTTGGATATTCTGTTATGCTATATTCAGTTACAATTGTGCAACACTGCATTATGATATTCATTTTTGTAGTCTGATTTTGGAATTTGTGTAATTTTCTTTCTGTTTCTCGTCCTATTTTGCAACTTGAAATTCCGCTTCTGCTTCTTCTAGTTCTCATTATTCTCGTTCAGTGGCGCTGTGGTCGTTCTTTCGTAAACGTCCGCCTGTATTCGGCAGATACCCCAAAAAGTCTGCAAGCGTATTGGTGACACGGAGGAGTGAGAGAAACGAGAGAACTATATTTTTGGCATAAAACGGATGATTTGGGGACACTATACCCTTCCTGGTAAAATCATTTACACATAATTTATATTTTATATGTCAGACCAGGAATAAGCTTTGCTGTGTTTGTTTTGTGTCCAAGTTTTATCTAAATATATCGCAAATGTGTTCAGGCCATTGCACCTCTAAAATATAAATTTGTTGTAAATACTAATAATAATTTTGTACGGCACTTACAGGCTCCTATCGTGTAGACCTTTGTGAGACTGCTCCTTTATGATCACCTGAAAGCAAACATAGTTACAACTCTTTGAATATATGACAAATTCATATATTAATAACAAGAAATCTCTCAGCAGTCTATCGGTGAATTTTGCCTTCTTCTTTTTCGTTTCTCTACAAGGACCTTTGCCTGAACTTTCGGTCAGAGTTCCTTGTGACTTATTTTCGATTTTCGCTTTTTCGGTTTAAGGCTCCCTCACATTGATGGACTGTTGCAGTAACAATCAAGAACCATACTGGTTGCGTACATGCGGCAAATGAGCATGATGTACGCAGTCAAAAAAAAAAAAAAAAAAAAAAAAATGCCTCTTATCACTAAACTTTTAAAACAGGTTTTATTTGGTAACTATAACTGTATGATACTGTATATTTATCTGTGATAACTTGATGTTTCTTACTGTGATGTTATTACTTTATCAATGTTAATACTTGTATAGTTCTATACTTTGTTTGTCGGTAAAATAGCCCTGGTGGCTAGTGTTATATGTGTTTTAAATATGAATACCGACTCTAAATAAAGTTTCTTGTATCTTGTATCTTGTATCTTGTATCTCTCTTTTGTGAAAGTGCCTTCAGATGTACTACGACTTACGTTCCCTCTAACATTTATTTTTGATTTAGGGCATATCCAACGGAATTTCTAAAACTAGGCATTTTGGTTCTGGCTTTATTTGATTTGATGTTTAACGTCACCGTCAACACAGTAATGGTCATTTTGGAGACGTTGCTTCTACTTTTGTGGGACTTTACCCGACACTGAGATGAAATGACATCTCAAAGCCCTGTCGCCCAATGAAACCAATAGGTTTTTGTAAGCACCGCTTTGCCTCGGTAGACTTAGATCCTCATAGCGGTTTTCCAGTACTGATGTGCGGGTCGGTTTCAGTTCATGCAGCCTATCTATTTCTTCAAGCCCCTATGGCCGGGGGTCTGATTCCCTGTTTATTTTGTCACATGTTTATATAGATGTTCGTAACTGTTTGTGTTAAATGTATTCTTTAAGAAAATAGAAAACTTTCTGACTTTTATCTATATGGATTTTTGGCTGCAAGTGACAAAACGCAAAGGTTTCCATTTTTTTGACAAAACAAAACGCGAAGCAAATTCTTTCATACCGGAGTGCAGGTGAAAAACCCGCACCTGATACAATGTAACATCATATCAAGCGCTGGAAGCCTCTGTGGTGTAGTGGTTATGCTACTCGCCTCATTAACCAGGGATCGCAGGATCGACGCCGGGCTTCTCCAGAATTTCGGATGAGTCTTCCATCTCCGTATGACCTTAGCTGTTTGTGAGACGTAAAACTCACTCACATTCCAAGCGCATCCCACCATAAAAACACATCTTTATAATTCTGACCCCCCTCCACCCCATACGCACACACACACACACACACACACACACACACACACACACACACACACACACACACACACACACACACACACACACACACACACACACACTTGATCCCCACTTTTATATAGTAAAACTGGGATTTACAGGAGTAAACATTATTTTTCTCATTTCTATTCCAAAATATAGATTGCGGGTACTCGTTAGAACCGCATCGAAGAGGCGCTTCTAACGTGTACCCAAAATGTATATTTTAAGCAACAGTCAGAAAAATATCACGACTTTTCATCTTACAATTTTTTTTTTATTTTTTTTTTCGGCGGTAAAATGTACAAATCTAATGCATCAAAAACAAAAAAAAAAATGCTTTTTTTTTCTAGATTCTGTAAACTTTAATAATAAGAAAGTAAATAAATAATGTCGTTAAGTTCCGCCACGTAAACCTGGGTACGCTGTACGCGGTCTAAGAAGAAAAAAAAACTTTGGTGTAGATCTAATACATGGAAATATATGTAAGTACAAAATGGTTTGGTTTGCCTTATCGTTACATGTAGAACTTGAAGAAACTTTATGTAATAGGCTGGTTAAGACAGTCGCGACACCAGCTCAGCAAGGATTTGCTGGCTGGAGACGGTTTGTTTGTTTGATTTGAGGTTTAGCGTCCCCGTGAACACTTTATAGGTCATTTTGGAGACGTTGCTTCCAATTTTGTGGGACTTTTACCCGAAATTGAGATGAAATGACTTCTCAAGCCCTGTTGCCCAATGAAACCAATAGGGTTTGTAAGCATTGGACGGTCCGACTCGCACTTGATTTGCCTGGGCCGGCTTAGATCCTCTTAGCTGCTTATCAGGACTCGTGTGCGGTCGGTTTCAGCTCTGCGTGGAACCATAATGAAGCCCATCTATTTTTTCAAGCTCCGATGGGCGAGGGCCGAATGGCTGAAGACAGACGGACGGACGAGCTGACTGACGACCAGCTAATAGCTATCCTGCCCCAGTCTTACTTATGAAGACAGACAGACGGACATATGAATAGGACAGCTGTCATTGTGACCCCAGGTGCGTTTCTATGGTTGTTGGTCGGGGCTGAGAAATGGTAAGTACTGATCAAGTTAATGAACATGAAGTATTTATATCAGAATTATGAAGGGAATCCATGCTGGTATTACCTCTATTCACCGTTGCCGGTGAACAGGGAGACCATAGCTCGGCTTCCCAGGATTACATCCTATGCATAGATATTTCTGTAATATCCAAACATTTGAGTTTTGAGTGAGGTTGCAATTAGTAACTAATATCTTTATAAGTAACACGTCAGAATGATCAGATTTATGAAAATTGTATGAATTAATAAATTTTAACAATAATTGCTCATTTCAAATCCACGGATTCGGCACAAACCAATACCTCATGGTAATTTATTTTAGTAAATGTTCAACGATAGAGTATTTTCCCCTTCGTCAAACAAGTATTAACTTTTAAATAAAAATCCTGTTTCTCATAAATATATAAATAAGGAACCTCGCTGTAAAATTTATTTTAAAAGATGCAAACGTACACATTATTGTAAATATCCGAATTTTATCTGGATAAAATTTATCCCTGCTGGCTTGAATTTGGCCCCTGGAAAAGCGAATGCGATCTTCTCAAATGGACGCTTGTCATCCGAAAAAATACGGCAAACCCACGGACATTACCGAACGTTACCCGCACCTCAATGACTGGTACCCCGTCTAACCACAGCAGAATCAAAACTGAATAATGCAAAATAGGACGTCCAAATGCCATATTTAAATACAAAGGTCTCAAATTAGAATGTGCATGTTGCATATTTGAATAAAGTAGTAAGATATGGAAAGGTTCATAATTCAAAGTGCGGTCTCAACAATTCATATTGTAATTGCACATTGCATAATTGAGTTTTTACCTTAATACTGTTCCATATTAATATGCTTGTTCTCAATATGATATTTAATCTTGTTTCGTTATTCAGCCATATGGCGTCACGTGAATAAATCCGTGAAATTAGCACCCCTCCCCCACACTAAACCCCATTTTATAGAGAGAAACCTAGGGTTTATGGGGGTATACATTATTTTTCTTAATTCTGATCCAAGACATAGGTTGTGGGTACTCGTTAGGGCCGCCTGGATGTGGCGGTTCTAGAGAGCACCCACAACCTATGTTTGCAGTATTTATAAGAAAAATATCACGGATTTTCATCAGAAAAGTAGCATTTTTTGGAGATTGAAAAAAAAACACCATGTGCCAAGTATGTGTTATCAAAATGGCAAACAATTCCAGTGTAGCGTTTTCAATTTGTTCAGTGTACATGTAGCAACACGTGATGTTTGTTTGTTTGATTTGAGATTTGTAGTCCCCGTCAACACTGTAAAGGTCATTTTGGAGACGTTGCTTCAAATTTTGTGGGACTTTTACCCGACATTGAGATGAAATGACATCTCAAGCCCTGTCGCCCAATGAAACCAATAGGGTTTATTAGCATGGACGGTCCGCCTCGCACCGCGGTTCCTGGACAGGCTTAGATCCTCTAAGCAGTTTACCAGTACTAGTGTGCGGGCCGGATTCAGCTCTGCGTGGAAGCATCGTGCAGCCCATATATTTCTTCAAGCCCCTATGGGCGGGGGCCTAGCAACACGTGAGGTTTACCAGTTGCTACATTATGTTTTAGCTCGAACACCTAGATTGTAGGTATTATTTAGAATCGCCTAAATGAGGCGGTTCTAACCAGCACAAACAATCAATGTAATATAAAATATAGAGCGTTCTGTTTTCAACTGAAAACCGCCATTCCTGGCACAAGGAAACATTACGATAACACCCGTGCATTTTTCACGCCTCTAAAATGGCTACTTTTCTATATGAAAATCGGTAATATTTTTTTTTATTTATTCTGCAAACATAGGTTGAAGGTGCTCATTAGAACCGCCTAATTGAGGCGGTTCTAACGAGTCCCCACAACCCATGTCTTACAGCAGAAATAAGAAAAATACGGCGTGCCCCCTTAAACCCCTGTTTTCTCTATATCAAGTGGGGTTTAGGGGTGTTCATTTCACGGAGGATGCAACTGGTTTTGTACCAGGTCAGCATGTGAATCTTGCACGCGTGTATCATGATGCATCTGCACTGAGAGCAAAGTGAAGACGTCGGTATGACTGCAGCGTCACTATGGCAACACACCCGTGTGCTAAAATGGTCATTACTAAAACAGGCCTATACAAACACGTTGTAAATATAACCGCCCCCCCCCCCACAAAAAAAAAAAAAAAAAAAAAAAAAAAAAACGAAACGTTTCAGATGAAAATTTGTGATATTTTTCTTATTTCTGTTCAAAATATTATGGGTACTCGTTAGAACCGCCTCATCAAGGCGGTTCTAACGAGTACCCACATTCTATATTTTAGAGCAGAAATAAGGAAAATAAGGTTTACCCCTGTTAATCCCAGTTTTACTATATAAAGGTGGGGTTTAAGGGGGGGGGGTCAAAATTTTATAAGTGTGTTTTCGTGATGGCCTATTTCATACTTCCAGAACTACATGTAGCATTTTAGCTCCCCTGAGCTAAAGGCTCCGGGGGAGCTTATAGCTTGGTAGGCCTCCGTCGTCCGTCCGTCGTCCACCATTTTCAAATGTCTTCTTCTCTGAAACCGCTGGTCCAATTTCAATTTAATTTCATATGCAGACCCCTGGCAATGGGGGAACGAAAGTTTGATCCAGGTCACATGACCAAGATGGCCGTCATGCCCAAATATTTTAAAAACCTTAAAACATCTTCTTCTCTAGAACCACTGGACTGATTATCTTGAAACTTGGTATTTAGCATCGGGCGACTGAGAACTACCAAGTTTGCAAAAATAATAACACTAGATTGACCTTGACCTATTTTATGATAAGGCTAAAAATTAATTTGGTTCCTTAGGCTTTTCAATGGGAAAAGGGTGAAACAATGCATTTATTAAAAAAAATATTGTGATCTTTGACATGAGAATAGGTAAAATATGAATTTCTGTAAATGCTTAAGGTCAAGGCCATTCGGTGACCTTGGCTCAATGTCATTTGGATTATAGTTCCATTGACACTTCAAAATACATTTTCTCTGAAACCACTGGCTCAATTTCAATTAAATTTTATATGCTGCCTCAGGGCAGTGAGGGAACAAAAATTTGATCGAATGGTTCAGGTCACATGACCAACATGGCCGCCATCCCCATATATGGTAAATATCTACAAAAATCTTCTTCTCCAGAATCACCCGCCCGATTGTCTTGAAACTTGGTCTGTTATATTAGGTGCCTGAGTGCTACCAAGTTTGCAAATATGATGATCCTAGGTTGACCTTGACCTATTTTCTGCCAAGGTCAAATTTGGTTCCTTAGGCTTTTCAATGGGAAAAGGGTAAAACAATGTTGTTGTGTTTGTTTTTTTTTTTCAGAAAATATTGTGGTCTGTGACATAAGAATAGGTAAAAAACGAACGTCTATGAATGCTAATGTTAAGATCATTCCGTGACCTTGGCTCAAGGTCACTTGAATTATAGGTCCATTGACATTTTAAAATACATGTTCTCTGAAACAACTGGGCCAATTTCAATTAAATTTTATATGCAGCCTGAGGACAATTGGGGATCAAAAATTTATTCCAATTGTCGAGGTCACATGACCAAGATGGCCGCCATGCCCAAATTTGGTAAAAACTTTAAAAAATCTTCTTCTCCAGGACCACTCAGCCGATTGTCTTGAAACTTTGTTTCTTGCTTCAAGTGACTGAGTACTACCAAATTTGCAAATATGATGACCCTAGGTTGACCTTGACCTATTTTACTCCAAGGTCAAAGTTGGTGTCTTAGGCTTTTCAGTGGGAAATGGTTAAATATTGCATTTTTTTTGGAAAATGTTTTGGTTTATGACATGAGAATAGGTAAAAATGAATGTCTATGGCTGCTAAAGGTCAAGGTCATTCAATGACCTTGGCTGAAGGTCACTTCGATTCAAGGTTCATTGACATTTCAAAATATATTTTCTCAGAAGCCACTGGGCCAATTTCATTTAAATTTAATATGCTGCCTTAGGACAGTTAAGGAACGAAAATTTGTTCGAATGCTCCAGTTTCCATGACGAAGGTGGCCGCCATGCCCAAATATAGCAAAAACCTTAAAAAAATCTTCTTCTCTGGAACTACTGGGCTGACTGTCTTGAAACTTGGTATGTATCATCGAGTGACTGCGTCCTACCCAATTTGCAAATGTGATGACCCTATGCTGACCTTGGCCTATTTTACACCAAGGTCAAATTTGGTTCCTTAAGCTTTTCAATAGGAAAAGGGTAAAACAATCCTTTTTTTTAAAAAAAGTATTGTGGTGTATTGCATGAGAATAGGTAAAAATGATTGTCAATTGGGCCAGTTTCATTTAAATTTTATGTGCAGCCTTAGGACAGTGAGGGAACAAAAATATCTCAATTTGTCCAATCACATGACCATGTCCAAATATGGTAAAAACTTAAAAAATCTTCTCCAGAACCACTTGGCCAATTGTGTATTGAAACTTGAAATGAAGCATTGGGTGTTTGAGTACTACCAAGTTTGCTGTAAAAATTACAGTAGTTGACCTTGACCAATTTTACGGCAAGGTCAAATTGGTTTCTTAGGCTTTTGAATGGGAATAGGGTAAATCATGCAATATGAATTGCAAACGTCAAAGTAATTGCCCCAGGTCACTTAAAATGATATTTCCTCTACATTACGATAACACGTCCGTGTGATATTGTGCATTTTTTCAAAACCTCAAAAAAGGTATTTTTTCTGATGAAAATTTGTGATATTTTTCTTATTTTTACTCAGAACATAGTTTTTGGGTGCTTATTCTAACGAGTACCCACAACCTATGTCTTGGAGCAGAAATAAGGAAAATAATGTTTACCCCCGTAAACCCCAGTTTTCTCTATATAAAGTGGGGTTTGGGGGGGGGGTCTTTATTTCACGGACTTGTTCACGTGATGTAAAAATGCAGGGTCAATATCAGTTTAATATGCAGCTTCCTGACAATTGCAAATCAAAAGTTTATTCGAATGGTTCAGGTCACATGACAAAGATGGCCGGCATGCTCAATATGGTAAAACCCCTAAAAATCTTCTTTGCCAGAACCTCTTGGCCAAATGCCTTGAAATTCTGTATGTAGCTTTATGTGACTGAGTGCAACTAACTTTGTTTTATCGATGACCCTAGGTCGACCTTGACCTATCTTTTGACACGGTCAAATTTGGTCCCTGGCTGAGGTAAAAAATTTAGTTGTGAATATGAAATGTGCGGTACTGTATGAATGTCTGTGAATGCTGTTATATGTTAAGGTCATTAGCAACATCGACTTTTCAACTTAAATTTTATATACAGCTGCCTTGGCAATGGATAAAAGTTGGCTCAAATGGTCCAGATCACATCAATACGAAAACACGCCTATACACATACAGTGTAAATTTTACCACCGAAAAAAAACACAAAAAATTGATATGAAAAATTGCGATATTTTTCTTATTTCTGCTCAAAACATAGATTTTGGGCACTCGTTAGAACCGCCTCATCGAGGCGGTTCTAACGAGTACCCACAATCTATGTTTTATAGCAGAAATAAGAAAAATAAGGTTTACCCCTGTAAACCCGTTTTACTATATAAAAGTGGGGTTCACTGGTGTCAAAATTATATAGGCTTGTGTTCGTGATGTGACCAAAACGGCTACCATGGCCACACATAATAAGTTTTAAATCTTCTGCAGAACCTCTTTGCTGATTTCTTGAAACTTTGTGTACAGCTTCAGGGGGCTAAGTACTACAGTATTTGTATAAATGAGGACCCCAGGTTATAATGACCTTCACCTGTTTATCAGTACCAAAGATAATAGTCAGTCAAATGAGGGGAAAAGGAACCAAATAATACACAGGGCTCAGGGGAGCGAACAGGACCTCATGGTCCTCTTGTTTTTTTGTTTTTGTTTCTTTTTTTTTTTTTTTTTCATACGAAACATTGTGATAACTCTTATCTCTTGTGTCCGAACATAGTTTAAGGCTTCTCATTTAAACCGCCTCATTTAGGCCGTTCTAACGAGTACAAACAATCTCTGATTTTGAACAAAAATAAGGAAAATATGTAATATAATATTTTTTCTAAATCCATAAATCTAATTCTATAAAGTGGGGATTAAAGGGTGCTTGTAACACGGACTTGCTTACCTGTTATGGTGGATGTCTGATTGTGCACCTGCCATTTTATTCCTTATTACTTTCATTGACTCACTTATTCCCTAGACAGCTTTGCTTGTCTTCGTAATTAGATGTATCATCTTCTCTTTGAGAAGAAAAGGAAGTCGTGTCCATTATCCCTTGTCAGACATCGTTCAGTTACCAGAACACGTTCGGAAACTCCTATGGCGCATTTAACCCCGTTCAATCCTATAGACAAACAAATACACGTACCTAGGCAGACAGTGTAGTTCTAGATTATAAGAATCTGATATGGCGTTCTGTTGAAGATGAGCGTTTCCAACCCGAGGGATGACCGTGCTGAGCGGAACCGAGGCTACGCCGAGGTTCCGCTCAGCACGGTCATCCCGAAGGTTGGAAACGCCCATCTACAACAGAACCCCATATTGGATTCTTTTTCTTGCACAATACCTCCGGTAGTTTTGACAGCTCGCACATGTATATTGTTTACAAAATAAAAGTAGTGCGGAAGTAGTTCCGGCAGTTGAATAGAATTGAAGCGCATTTATGTTAGTTGCCTGGGTCGGAACACCAGGGTCAGAACATAAATTTCTATCCAAGGGTAAATTCACGGATTTCCTTGTCTGATGTGCAAGAAAAAGTGCGCTCACCTATCGGGGCTGGGAGGAATAGATTTGGCTGCACATTACGAAAACATGCCTATACAAATACATTGTAAACTTTACCGTCGAAAAATCGACAATTTTCAGAGGAAAAATTTCTGCTCAAAATATAGATTATGGGTACTCGTTAGAACCGCCTCGATGAGGCGGTTCTAACGAGTACCCACAAACTATATTTCAGAGCAGAAATAAGAAAAATAAGGTTTACCCCTGTAAACCCCAGTTTTACTGTATAAAAGTTGGGTTCGAGGGGGTCAAAATTATATAGGCGTGTTTTCGTGATGTAAAATATGTTCTGTAAAAGGGTTATCCTTTGGAAGCAAGGAATACACCACAGAACTGAAAAATATTGACTATATATGTTTTCTGGGCCAGACTAGCTAGTTTCGGCCAATAAGGCCTCATCAGTGACCCTCAGATATTTTCAAAATTCCACAATGGAATCAATGATCCCAAAGGACAAAGCCTGCCAAGGAAAACTGATGCGAGTCGGACGGCTCCTGAGCCGTTATCCTGATGTTCACGACAGTCCTTACCTTTGCAAACAGTGTAGATCCAGCTCAGAAGCCATCTGATCAGGATCTACGCTGTTTGTCATTCAGTTTGTGATTTCGAATGAAAACATCACGAAAAAACGCCTATATAATTCTGACTCCCTTGAACCCCATTTTTCTATTGTAAAACTGGGGTTTACAGGGGTAAACCTTATTTTTCTTATTTCTGCTCTAAAACATAGATGTTGGGTGTTCGTTAGAACCGCCTCAATGAGGCGGTTCTAACGTGCACCAACAATGTATATTTTGTGCAGAAATAAGAAAAATATCAGTTTTCAACTGAAAATTGTCGTGTGTTTTTTTTTTTTTTTTTTTTTGCGGTAAAATTTACAATGCATTTGTATAGGCGTGTTTTCGTAATATTGTCATTCAGTTCGTGAATTCGAATGAGAACATTATCTCATGTGATCTTGTCTGTTTGAATTGAGGTTTTACGTCCCCGTCAACACTATTCAGGTCATTCTGGAGACGTTGCTTCCAATTTTGTGAGACTTTATCCCGACAGTGAGATGAAATGACACCTCATGCCCTGCCGCCCAAACAAACCAAAAGGGTTAATATGTAGGGACTGTCCGACTTGCACTACTTTGCCTGTGCAGGCTTAGACTACTAAGCGGTTTACCAGTACTCATGTGCGGCCGGTTTCAGCTCTGCGTGGAAGCATTATGCAGCCCATCTATTTCTTCAAGCCCCGATGGGCGGTGGCCAATATCATGTGAACTGATTGCCTGAACAACACTGGGTATGGATAATTAAAATATTCAGCAAGATAAGGGTTAGGGCGGTCCCTAGGTCGGTAGGGTTGAGATGTCATTTCATCTCAATGCCCGTTAAAGTCCCACAAAATCGGAAGCAACGTCTCTAGTATGACCTAAATAGAGTTGACGGGGGAGTAAAACCTCAACTCAAACAAACAAACAGATAAGAGGGCTCTTTATGAGCCGTTTCAGCAGGATCTAAATAGTTTACCCTTCTGGTAGTGATTTTGACCCCTGTGAAAGAGAATAAAGCCCAAATTCAAAGTTTTGATAACTCTGGGATGAAACAGTTAAAAGCACACGGCCCCCGCCCGTCGGAGCTTGAAGAAATAGATGGGCTGCATGATGCTTCCACTTAGAGCTGAAGTCGACCGCACATGAGTACATGGTAAACCGTTTAGAGGATTAAGCCTTCCAAGGCAAAGCAGTGCAGGTTGGTCCGTCCATGCTTATCAACCCTACTGGTTTCATTGGGCGACAGGGCTTGAGATGTCATTTCATCTCAATGCCGGGTAAAGACCCACAAAATAGGAAGACACGTCTCCAAAATGACCTATACAGTGTTGACGGGGACGTTAAACCTCAAATCAAACAAGCAGTTAAAAGCACAATGATTAGAGCATTCTGTCAGAAATAAAGCAAATTCTTATGATATTAATCCGTGTTATATAAATACAGAGAACCCTCGTTATAACGACAGTGTTTGCTCCATATTATTGTGCCGTTATAAAGGATTTGTCGTTATAAAGAATCCCAGTTAGGAGTATGGTAGGTAATAAAAGGCCTTTTCACCATCATTACTCCAAGAAATAAATGTTATAGGCATTTGTTAGAATCGCCTCGGTGAGGCGATTCTAACAAATGTCTATAACATTTGTTTCTTGGAGTATTTGATTACAAGACCCTTTCATGACTATGGACTCAATATGTGCATTTCCAACCCGAGGGAGGCCATAGCCGCTCGGAACCGAGGCTAAGCCTTTAGCTAAGCAGTCATTTTGTTCAAATTGCCGTTATAATGAGTTTTGCCGTTCTAACGAATGTAGATATAAAGCGGGTTGACTGTACTTATAAACCCAACGTAACATTATCTCAACAACTCCATTTGAGCCCCGCCAAGCCAATTTGTGTCTTCGAGCAGTCCGTAATGACAAATTTTAACTGCGCATGCCCAGCCATTCAGAGGGGCCAGGAATATGGCTTTCTGTCTGAAGGTTCCTCTTGATTCACTGCTTGTATGAGCGAGCAGCGAAGGTTCTGGCGAGACTGCGCGTATGCGAAGCCTCGCCTGAACCTTCGCTGCTCGCATAGGTGATAAGTACCAAAATCGCTTGACGGGGCCCTTTTAATTAACATCTCTGTAAGCATCACTTGATATAGAACGTCCCCGTCAAGACTATATGGGACATTATGGAGATGTTGCTTCCAATTTTTACGGGACTTTTACCCGGTATTGAGATGAAATGGCATCTCAAGCTCTGATGCTCAATGAAACCAATAGGGACGGACGGCCCGACTCGCAAAGATATGCCTGGGTAGGCTTAGATCCTCTAAGCGGTTTACCAGTACTCGTGTGTGGTCGGTTTCAGCTCTGCGTGGAAGCATCATGCAGCCAATCTATTTCGTCTCTCAAGCCCTGTTGCCCAATGAAACGAAAAGGGTTTATAAGAATGGACCGTCCGACTCGCACCGCTTTGCCTGGGAAGGTTTAGATCCTCTAAGCTGTTTACCAGTACCCGTGTGCGGTCCGTTTCTGCTCTGCATGGAAGCACTATGTAGCCCTTTTATTCCTCCAAATCCCGATGGGAGGGGCGGGCAGGGTAGAAAGGGGAAAATTAATGTTGAGTTTGTTTCCTGAAACAGAAGAATCAACGGTCATTCCTGCTCTTCCTTTACCCTGTAAGCAAATAATTGTCGGTCGCAAGTTTCACGATAGGTTCGCTTCAACCAAGCAACCCGGCCCTGAAATCAAAGCTCCGGACGACATTCAATGGCTCGAACTCCTTTGGGACCATGAAAATCTGCTCGAGACAGGGGTAGTTCGAGCGACTGAGGGCTATTTACAGGAGACAACAGGGATAATTTTGTACAGTAAAACCTGTCTTAGTGGCCACCTCTATTAAGCAAGCAACCTGTCTTAAGCAAGCAGGCATTCAGTTCCCCCAAAAGGCAAATGTGTTAAATTTCACCTGTATTAAGCAAGCACCTGTCTTAAGCAAGCACATTTTGGTTATCCCTTAGGTGCTTGTTTAATACAGGTTGGACTGTACTTCTTTTCGATGTTCTTTGATAAGAATGTATGCTGTGTGTACTCATTAGAATCGCCTCACGGAGGCGATTCTAATGAGTACACACAGCATACACTTGCAAGCTAAAAGACAAAAATATCCTAAACTTTTCATCACTATTTCTTAACTTAAGAGAAATTCCCTAGGGACTCAAGAACAGGTTCGACTCAGCCATAATAAACGAGCCATCGGTGTTCGAGTCATCGAAGTTCTACTGTAGTATGGAAAAAGCCATATTTACAGCGATATTTACTATTTTTGCAGATTTAGGCCCCCTTCCATCGGGGCTTTCAGGAATAGATGGGCTGCAGGATAATTCCAAGCAGTGCTGAAACCGACCGCATACGAGTACTGGTAAACCGCTTTTAGGACCTAAGCCTGCCCAGGCAAAGCGGTGCAAGTCGGGCCGTCCATGTTTAAAAATCCTATCAGTCTCACTGGGCATCAGGGCTTGAGATGTCATTTCATCTCAATGTCGGGTAAAAGTCCCACAAACTGGAAGCAACGTCTCCAAAATGACCTATACAGTACTGACGGGTACGTTAAACCTCAAATCAAAACAACCAAAATTTTCGAATCTTTTCTCAAGAACTAGGATTGCGGGCACTCGATAGAACCGCCGCATCGCAGCTAGAACCGCCGCATCGCAGCTAGAACCGCCGCATCGCAGCTGTTCTAACAAGCAGCCACAATCTATGTTTGAAACATAAATGAGAAAAACATTACGAAAACACGCCTATAATTTTACCGCCGTACAAAATGAAAAATTTAAGATGAAAAATTGTGATTTTTTCTGATTTCTGCTTAAAACATAGATTTTGGGTACACGTTAGAACCGCCTCATCGAGGCGGTTCTAATGAGTACCCACACTCTATATTTTTTGAGCAGAAAAAAAGAAAAATAAGGTTTATCCCTGTAAAACTCAGTTTAACTATATACATGTAGAAGTTGGGTTCAAGGGGGTCAAATCTATATCGGCGTGTTTTCGTGATGTATGACCCGCCTTCATCAGGTGGGTATGAAAAAAAGTCTCTATGCCACATAGCGGGAGGGTGGGGTGTATCCAAATTAGAAACCATTAGGCTAATACACTCATGTGAAATAGTGCCTTTTTCATATCTACAAAATGACTTCTTTTCTGATGAAAATCCATGATATTTTTTCTTATTTATACTGCAAACATGAGGCGGTTCTAACGAGTATCCACAACGGCACAACCTGCATATATGTTTTGGAGCAGAAATAAGAAAATTGATGTTTACCCCTGTAAACCCCAGTTTTCTCTGTATAAAGTGGGGTTGGGATGTTAATTTCACTGACTTGTTCACGTGATGAAAAGCGCTGCAAACACTTCATCATGCGCCGCCTATACATGTATACTAACATCAAGCAAGTGTCATAACTCTGTCAAAAAGGAATTCAAAGTGACGTTGCAATAGTCTTTCCCTAAATAAAGATGACATGAATACATGATAGGGATGACTATGCCCAATGTTCAAAGGGCAATATCGCCAAAAGAAAGTTAACCAGAATTACAGTTCTCATTTTCTTGCGAACCTCTCATGGTGTTTCACCTTTGTGTGAAGTTAACGGAAAACATTTCGAAACATTTTTCTGTTTACAGAGAAAATACAAATATATCACAGAAACAGTCAATGTTCAATGTGTCATAACATGAAACTTAGCTAAGCCATACTTATGGGTCTTGTGTTCTTCATGTCATCTTATATTGCTTTTTTTTACATTTTTGCAAGGTTTAACAAGAGCACCGCATGCGGGTGCCAACGCTCGGCTGCAAAAATTCTAAGTCAAAAAAGGGGCATAACTGTGACAAAAATATTTTGAGGGTTACCTCACCTATTGGTATGAGTTCCCCTTTTCGTAATGAACAACTAGTCCGAGTTTCTAGTAAATATGTTCAGTAATGACAGAGATATTACAAAATAAACAAGTTTTTGCAAAAATTCTAAGTCGAAAAAGGGGTTAACTGTGTCAAGAATATTTTGAGGGTTACCTCTCCTATTGGCATGAGTTCCCCTTTTTATAATGAACAACTAGTCCGAGTTTCAAGTAAATACAGACCAGCTACCGGTAATAACCCATTTTTTTTTTGTTTCGCGGAGAAACCGCCTAACGCGAAATCGGCTATTTTCTCCGCAAAACAGCGAGAAAAGATAAAATGAGCGAGAAATTTCTCGGAGATTCTCGGCGAAAATTTGACCGATTGCTTTCATTGAAAATGAAATTACCCGCGTTTCGCGGAGAAAAAAAAATACAACTGGGCTTACGAGAAATTTCCGGCTCATTATTATTTCTTCGTTTGTTTGGCGTTGTTTTTGTAAACGAAGGCAAATGGTAGTCATTGTTAAATCATAATCCAATATTCTTTCATGTTACACAATTTCATTTTAGTAATTTATTTCTCCTTTGTATAATCCTTTTTTAAAAGTCTTATGACAACTTTCATTCACATCACTAAAATACGCCTATTTATTTGTTACCCGCTTTTACCCCAATTTTAACTGGGGTTTACAGGGGTATACATTATTTATCTAATTTCTGCTCATATAGATTGTGGGTACTCGTTAGAACCGCCCCACCGGGTTGTTTTAAAGTGTACCCTAAATCTTGAACAGAAATATGAAAAAAATGCCGGAATTTTTATCCGAAATTTTCCGTTTTTAGTGGTAAAATTTTACAATATATTTGAATAGGAGAGTTCTCATAATGAGTCATACATGTAGGTTATTAACACCATAAGACGGGCCTCCGTGGCCTAATGGATAAGAGCGCTGACTCTTAGTCATTAGGTCTCTCACCGCCGTGGATTCGAGCCTCGCTCGAGTCAAGTGTGAGACGCCAAGTTCTGCAACGGAAGGTCAGGTGGTTTTTCTCCGGGTACTCCGGTTTTCGCCGACCTATGATTAACGATCGGCTCGATATGAGTGAAATAATCTTGAAAGGGCCGTAAAAACCCAAACCAAAAAAAAAAAAAATAACACCATAATGATGTGTGACATTTACAAAAAGATCAGCTTGATGAAATAGATGGGCTGCATGATGCATCCACGCAGAGCTGAAACCGACCCGCATGCGAGTACTGGTAAACCACTTACAGGATCTTAGCCTGCCCAGGCAAAGTGGTGCGAGTCGGACCATCAATGCTTATAAACCCTGTTGGTTTCATGGGGTGGCAGGGCTTGAGATGTCATTTCATCTCAATGTCGGGTAAAAGTCCCACAAAATTAGAAACGACATCTCCTAAATGACCTTTACAGTGTTGACGGGGACGTGAAACCTCAACCAAACAAAACCAAAAGCTCAGATACGCCTCATTTATTCATGATTACAAACTGTCAAATTGGTACAGCAAGCGGTGCTTTGAATGCAAAGTTAGTAGTAACCAGTTAACGAGGAACACATGAATTCCACCGCAGGCTAGGTCTATGTCGCGGACGAACGGACGAAAAACCAGACACCTATATCGCGCCATGCTTCATGCAGGCGCGTGAAAAAGGACGTGCTACTTTGCATTCGCACGCATTATTTGCGCTACCAAGTCTCCTTCCCCGACCCCTCACCTACCTCTGACTAACAAATACGCTTTAAGGATGCCCGTTATCCTCGGGGTACGGCACTTTCAAGATTATTTCACTTATTTCGAACGGAGCGCTAATCAGAGTTGAGCTAAAACCGGAGTAAGACCATCTTCTGTTGCAGATCTTTGCGTCTTATATGTGGCCCGAGCGAGACGCAAACCAAAGCGGAGAGACCTAATGACCCGATGATTAACCCTTTTTGTACCAAATGGAATCTTCCTCCTTATATATACATGAGTCCATTTTGAAACTTAGGAGTGTCAGGTTTTTTTTTTTTTTTTTTTTTTTTAATTTAGTTCGGGAGATGGCTTAACGTTTTGCAAACAGTGTAGGTCCTGATCAGACGCCGCGTTCTGTGGTGTCTGATCTGGGCCTGCACTGTTTGCCAAGGTACCCCTTTATGGGTTTCTGGTACTGAACGGGTTAAGAGTCAGCGCTCTTGCCCATTAGGACACGGGGGCCAGTTACCTTCGGGGTGTACAGTAGACTTAACAAGATACCCAGGTTGCATGTCTGTACAAACTTCGCTGATTATATTGGAGAATTTTGTAGATCTGCTCCAAGTTCGAGATCAGACTTATATGCAGCCTTGGAATGCTTGCCGCGCAATTTCCCCATATTAACCCTTTTTGTACCAAATGGAATCTTCCTCCTTATATATAGCATGAGTCCATTTCAAATTTTAGGCGTTTCAGGTTGTGTTTTCTTCAAAATTTATTAGGAAACTGGCCGAACTTTTTGCAAACAGTGTAGGCCCTGATCAGACGCCGCGTTCTGCGGCGTCTGATCTGGGCCTGCACTGTTTGCCACGGTACCCTGTTAGGGGTTTCCAGTCTGAAATGGGTTTATGTACATGTATGAGCAAAATTTAATTGTAAAGGCAAGAATCACTAGCGGGCCTCCGTGGCCTACTCTCAAACATTAGATCTCTCAGTCGGGCTTAAGTGTAAGCATCAGTGATGTTTAATTACTCGCAGTGTAAGAAAAAGATCAACCAAAATGTAGAGTGAGATCAGCGCCCACACATACATGTACAAGCAGGATCACCATTATTATATATATTGAGTTTGAATTTTCTAAAGTATTTACTTGAGAAAAAAAAATAAAGTACTCCCAATATGGTGAACCGATAGAAAATCAACAGTTTTCAATTTATGAAGCGTTTACAAAACAGTAAAAAAGGTACACAGCAAACATTCATCTTGTTCATACTGCGTTGTAAAGTGCATAAGATGCAAATCATTATGATTCCAACCGGATCAAAATCATACTTTTCGATCGCTAGAGTTGTCGATCTTTGTACAAAGAACATGCATTTCGTCATATGCTTCAAACTTTGTGTACCAAATTTTAATGCATGAAAAAATACATGCGCATGAACAAATATACATTTAGGTATAGGCAGATTTCGCGGAGAAACACCGTGAACGACTTCACCTGTACTAATTGGCTTTCTCCGAGAAAAAGCGATGTTCGCGGAGAAATTTCGCGGCGTTTCGCGGAGAAATTAACCGCTTTGAAACGCGAAATTTTTTTCTTCTCGGAGAAATATCTCGCTTGTTCTCCGAGAAAAAAAAGCCTATTACCGCGGAGAAAAAAAAAATATGGGTTATTACCGGTAGCTGGTCTGTATGTTCAGTAATGACAGAGATATTAAAAAATGTCCAAGTTTTTGCACGACGACAACGACGCAGACCCAGAGCTATGACAATACCTCGTCGTTTTCTTAAAAATAATAGACGAGCTAATAAAAAAGCCCTGAAACTCTTGAATGGGCACGCGTGTATGCCTGGGTTTTTTATACACAGTGTTCAAAGGAAGGGGACTCCAAAAGCGGGTAACTCACAGTTATGGTTCTTTGGTTCTGCATAGCATTTAACGATTTAAATTTGCATAAGTTTTCAAGAAAATGTCTCAGTCTTAGTTATAGAGCGACACGACTATATTTCAGAAATCACTTTTTTCAATGTTCAAAAGGGCAGTACTTCAATAAGAGGATTAGTCACAGTGAGAATTCTCGTGTTTTTTGTATCTTAACCCTTATCTTGCTGAATATTCATTTAAGCCACACCCACTTCTGTCTATCAACCAATCAAATTACTTGATGTACAAATTCATAAACTGAATGCAGAACAGTGTAGATCCGGATCAGATGGCTTCTTTAGAAGCCATCTGATCAGGATCTACACTTTTTGCAAAGATAGGGGGTGTCGTGAACAATAAGATAAGGGTTAACTTATAATGCTTTACAGTTGTGTGAAGTTTCATCAAAATATCTGTAATAGTTTCAACCTTACAGTGCGATACAAGTAAACTATAGGTAGACATGACTATATTCAGTATTTACTATGTTCAAAGGGCCTTCGCGCAGAAGTTGTTAACCAGAGTTATGGTTCTTGTGTTCTGCACGATATCTCCTAGTTCTTTCAATTTATGACAGATATCATGAAACTATTTCAAACAGTTTTCAACTTACAGAGCAGAATGAGTATAAGGTAGAAATGGCTATGTCCAATGTTCAAAGGACAATAACTCCAAAAGTTGTCAAACATGAATTATCGCCAAAATATTCTGCACACCGACGCATGGTGTTTCACATTTTTTGTATGTAGTTTCATGAAAATATCTCAAATAGTGTCAGAGTTAAGGAGCCGATACAAGTACGTGATAGCAATGTCTATGTTCAAAGGTCTATGTTCAAAGGACACTTACTCAATAAGTAGAAACATCAGGGTAACGGTTCATATGTTTTGCACGTCATCTCATGGTGCTCTATACATATTTGAAGTTATTCGTAAAAATATATCAAAGGTATCATGATTATTGAGCGGACAGGAAACTATGACAAAAAATCGCTTTGTTCAATGTTCAAAAGGCAATAACTCCAAAAGTAGAAAAATCAGAGTTACGGCCCATATGTTCTGCACGTCGTCTCGTTGTGCTCTATGTATATCTGTAAAGGTTCGTAAAAATGTCTCATATGGTATCAGAGTTATGGAGCGGACACGCAACTATGATAGAAAAAGATAGATATGTACAATGTTCAACGGGCAATAACCCCCAGAGTCGGAATATCAGATAAACGGCTCATATGTTCTGCACGTCATCACATGGTGCTCTACATATCACTGAAGTTTCGTGACAATATCTCAAAATATATCAGAGTTATGGAGCGGTCACGAAACTATGACAAATATGGCTATGTTCAATGTTCAAAGGGCAATAACTCCAAAAGTAGAAAAATCAGATTTACGGTTCATGTGTTCTGCACGTCTTCTCATAGTGCGCTACATATCTATGGAGTTTCGTGAAAATATTTCGTATAGTATCAGAGTTATGGAGCGGACACGAAACTATGATAGAAATTTCTATGTGCAATATTCAAAGGGCAATTACGCCAAAGGAATGAATCAGCTTTACCGTTCATATGTTCTACACGTCGTCTCACGGTGCTCTATATATCTGTGAAGTTTCGTGAAAATATCTCAAATGGTATCAAAGTTATACATGTACTTCGAGGCGCTGACGGACGCACAGACTGACGGTCGGACACTCAAAACTTCGGAGGGTATAACATAATACCCTGCCACTTTTTGAGTGGCGGAATAGGGAAATAACAATACTGCCGAAAGACAAAATTAATGTACATGCAGTTGCCAGAGCTTTTGAACACCATCACTACCTCCTCACTTGGACATGTTTACCACACGTGTAGAAATGGATGTATTAAGCTGTTGTTTTTTTCTTTGAATGATTATAGCATATTCTTCAAAGAACTTCTGCGTACTACACTAATTTGTCAGGGTAATTTGTTGGAGTTTTTTCAAGAGAGCTTCAATTGCGACTTCTGTTCGTCTTGACAGTAATGCAAGTCGTGCGTTATTTAATTTGATTGATCAATGGCATTAAACGTTCAATCGTCTTGATTAGAATAAGACGTTCAAAGAGATACCAGCCACTCTTTAACTTATGCATGCTTGTCATCCCCAGAACAGGACTGACAACCGATGAAGACCGACATCAGACGCCGTCTGACCAAGGTGCACATTTTCTGCCTAAAGAATAGTTCTATTGCAAAACTTGTACGTGTACATGTAGTAAATGATAGGCGTCTTAATCAAGTTGCAAGTGGGCCTATCCAAGGTCATAATGTGGAATATTCTATATGGCATTTATGGGCTATTGTGCATCCATACAGAAACATGCAGCATGTTTTATTATATTTCCTCTAATTACATTTAGAGATAGTCTACTAATTCTAAACCATGCAATGTTGCGTGAATACATCAGTCATTATAATTGCTGGCCTTTGAAAAAATAACTAGTAGTTTACCTCTGAAAACTATGCTGAAAAATTCAGATGACACGGAGGGTCACTAGGCTACACAGGCTGACTATGTATAATTAGTTGATTAAATAGAGGATCTTACATGAGTGTTCGTGTATTATTATATTCAATAATACATGAGCACGAAGGCAAGATTTTTTTTTTGTATTTATTTTTTATTTCATTCTCAATTTATACACACAGACGTTATACAGAGTACTTGAACAGTAAGCAAAGTTCTCTAGCTATAATTACAATAGTAATAGACCTTTAAGCGGCATTTCATATAAATACACATATATGACAATATTGTATGAGTCTACAATAGACATGGAGGAAATTTGATTTTTCCAAGTGTAAGGCAAACATCTACTCCACGGAAAGAACACCGAAAGAGGCGTTTTCACGAGTGACAAAGCCACGAGTGAAAATACTTCTTTAGGTGCCCACGAGTGAAACAAAAACTGATCCAACAGTGATTTTTTTCTCCCATCCTTTAAAATCTAATTGGTAACGCAGTTTCAAAGCCATCATCACAGAGAACAAACTTTTTCCAGGGCAATTTCACGTAGATTTAGAGGTGTTCAGTGTGTTAACTAGGCATGAAATTGGGTGAAATTCACCTGGAAAACAGTTTAAGATGTAACTTTATCAAATAGCTCACTAGCTAATGTCCACAGTTGCTAAGCTTGGTTGGCGTCGCGTGCATTATTTATGATGCGTTGGTGCCAAAAGCGGCGTTATCAACGTCAGAATGACATGAAAACATGCATGAAGTAATTTCTGTCACACATTAATAACTTGTGACGTTCATTTCTCATATGACGTAGTGTCTGAGAATGTAAAACGTCATATAACAAATCCATATTCCACTATTAAGGCAAGATTCTATTTGTCATATGACATTTAAAACGATTTTTATTTACGATTGTTTTTATAAAAATGTCAATATTCCTCCATAAGTAAATGTGACGTCGTTAAGGACGTCGTACGTGTAACGGTACGAGACGTATCTAACTAATTTGCATATTTAATCCACTAGTAGAGTACGGAATGTATTGTATGAAATTACCACACTCTCAGACGCGATGTCATATGATAAACTGATTTTCTTGATAAACCTAAAAAGTGGTCATTTTTTATTTATTTTGGTCGCGACAACCTAGTCATTTTGACTTGTATATCTGGCCTAAATGGCTATGATTCCTAGTAAGCACCCACTGCCTAAGATCAAGGATGGTGTCATTTGACTCGACTTCATAGTAGCACCACCACATTTCAATGTGCCATCACGTTAATAATTACCGACCCCGCCCATCGGGGCTTGGAGAAATGCATTGTGCTACATGGTGCTTCCACGTAGAGCTGAAACCAACCGCACATGGCTACTGGTAAACCGCTCAGGAGGTCTAAGCCTGCCCAGGCAAAATGGTGCGGGTTGGACCGTCAATGCATATAAACCCTATGAGCTTCAAAGGGCCGCACGGCTTAAGATGTCATTTCATCTCTCAATGTCGGGTAAAAGTCCCACAAAATTGGAAGCAAGGTCTCAAAAATGACATAAATAGTGTTGACGGGGACGGTAAACCCCAGAACAAAAACAAACTAACGTGCGCAAAAATCTATGCTTGGAGCTGAAATACGAGGAAAATCATCTGAAAAAATGATAGTTCTACAGGCGATTGCAGCACACGGGTGTAGTGTCGTAAAAAGCAATTATTTTAACAGCTTCTTTTTAACACGTATATGCCTATCAGCCAAAAGCATGGCATTGGAAAAGACAGCAGACACAGATCAGACGCACCATATACTTTTGTAAACCTTGCAGACAATAGAACAAACCAGGTAGTCCCGATTAATGTTAGTAATGGACCTGCCCGAAGATATTAAGTGGAATATTCTATCATTTATGGGCTATTGTTGATCCATAAAAAATACGCAGTATGTTTTAATTCTGTGATCAGAATACGTTTAAAGACTCAACTGTACACTGTTGCGGGAACAATAGAAAGATTAACCTAGTATACTGAAAATATATTTATCAGTTACCCCCTATATATATTGTATTGCAACGCATAGACTTGATAAAGATATGCTATCTCAGGTCATGTGAGCTTTATCATGTCAACATGACATTGTACTTTTATGAAAGAACCGGATCACTGAAAAAATGACAAAAATGTTATTGCTACTGAGAAAAATGGAAAAATTACATGAAAAAGTAATATCATAGGACAACTACGGTCAGCTGATACTAAATATATCGACCGCCAGAATGCTGGGACGCACTGAGGAGAGGACCATCAATAACTGATCGTAAATAGCTAATTTAAGAGTGTACAAGGGGATAAACTGATAAATAGAATACCAGCTTCGTATCATTTGATATCAAGTTTATCAGGCTCGGCAAGCCTCGCGATTCTACAAGCGTTCTCGAAGCCTTGCCTGATAAACTTGATATCAAAAGATACACCTGGTATTCTCTATATCTCTTAAACCTACACTGAAAATAACTTAGCAAACGCGGGGTATCGTTTAGCAGGTTCTGATTAACAGATTGTCATCTTAGTCACTTTAACCCTTATCTTGCTGGATATTCATTTAAGCCACACCCATTTCTGTCTATCAACCAAACAAATTACTTGATGTTAAACCTATTATGCGACATAGAGCATTCATAACGGTTAATTTTCTAATGCTTTAAATTCATAAAATGAATGCCAAACAGTGTAGCTCCGGATCAGATGGCTTCTTCAGAAGCCATCTGATCCGGATCTACACTGTTTGCAAAGGTAGGGGTTGTCGTGAACAGCAATATAAGGGTTAACTGATTAGTCTAGGGCATGAACACTCAGATTCAATGAACACGCACCACAAGTACTATACCTCAAATTTAAATTGATTCACAATATTTCAAGCATTTGATCACGTTTATTGAGTTGTCACTAATTTATCCACAGACTCACTACAGAGTTACAGCATTCCATAGGATGTAGAGATACGGAGACTCGAATAAGTCAACACCTCCGAAAAATCAGAATCACATATCCTAATACCGGGTCTGTCCACCATTAGCATCAAGTGTTGCTTGGCATTGACGCCTCATGCTTCGAATCAAACGTTGTATCTGGTCTTGTGTGATGTTGTCCCATTCTCCGGTAGCGCCATGGCAAGCTGCTGACGGTTGATTGGCGGATGCCGTCGGCTGTACACACGCTTTCCGAACTGGTCCTAAAGGCGCTTAATTGGCTTTAAATCCGGCGAAAACGCAGGCCTAGGAAAAACTTGCACACCATTTTGATTGAAAAAGTCCATGGTTAGCCTCGCAGAATGCGCACGTGCATTGTCCTGTTGGAAAAGTGTAGCGTCACTATTATTGCGTAAAAACAGAACCACCTCAAGCTCTAAGATTTCATCGATGTACCGACGTGCCGTCAAATAGCCATCAACAACGATGAGTTGCGTTTTGTGGCGCCATGAGATCCCTGCCCACACCATTTCGCTACCACCACCGCAACATGAAACCTGTTTAACAGAACAGTCTTGAAATCGCTCCCCACAGCGACGCCATACCTTACGCCGACTATCAAACATTTAAACACAAAAACGGACTCGTCCGTAATCAGTACACCACGCCAATGCTGCTGTGTCCATCGGATACGCTTTCGATACTAATTAATGCGACTGATTCGAAGCGCCCCCCCCCCTATACGTCTTATGACTAGAAATATCGCGTTTCTGGAGACGCCGCCGTACAGCTAAGGCACTTACGCGTAGGTTATGAATTCCAACTGTCTCCTGGGCAGTTTCCATAGACGTCGTGAATCGGTCTCGTAAATGACTCAAAACAATTTACCGGTCCTGCTGACGTGTTGTAACATGTTCACGTCCTGGGCGTTGTCTATCGTCCACAGACCCCGTAGCGTTGTGCCTTTCAACCAATCGAGCAATCGTAGTGTGCAAACACCCAATGGCCATACGCTCTGCAACTTGGCGGTATGAAAGCCGACCTTCAACCATACCGAGGGTACGATGATGATCGACGTTACTTAGACGCCCCATTTGCGTGTTGTTATGAAATGTGTTGCTGCCTTTTAACGTAAAGTATCCGGACCTTAAAATGACAGTAAGGGAAGTGCCAAAAATATCGTGATTACGGAAAGTTTGCAATTTTTGCATTTTGCACGCACACATGCGTTTCATGAAAATCACGCAGTATTCGTGTCAAACAAACCCATGCTTCGGTGACAACTTTACAATACCGTATTTATCAGTTGAAAAAATCACTCATTTTTACCTCAAACTAAAGAAATCAAAATTCTTAAAGTGGTGGGTTTTCATTGAATCTGAGTTTTTTCTAGTCAGTATGACTATGGCATACTGATTATGACATGAGTATCTAATCAGTATGACTATGACATGTATATCAAGAAGCCCCCGAGGATATGCTACTCGCCTAGTAATCTAGGGGTCGTGGTTCGATCCCAGGCTTCTCCAGACTTTCGGATGAGACTTTAAACCGAGGTCCCGTCTCCGTATTAGCTATTGGTGGGACGCAAAACTTAAACAAACAATAAAATGTATATCCAGCCAGTATAACTATAACATGTTTATATAGTCAGTATGACTATGCCATGTATATCTAGTTCTTAAGACTGTGACATGGGTACAATGTATCTTTTCAGTATGACTGACATGTATATCTTGTCATGACTATGTCAGTATGACTATTTCCCACTGCTGATGAGAAGCATCAAGATAACACGACTAAATAATTTTGACCCCCTTGAACCCCACTTTTTATATAGCAAAACTGGGTAAACATTTTCATTTATTTCTGCTTTAAAATATAGATTGTGGGTACTCGAGAGAACCGCCTCGGAATACTATTGACTGGAGTATGCCGATAATCTCAAGACTAACAGACAAACAAACAAATAAAAATCACACTTTTCCTTCGCAGGCTTATGTATTAGTGATTAACTAATAACTCTCTCTCTCTCTATCTGTCTGTCTCTCTCTCTCTCTCTCTCTCTCTCTCTCTCTCTCTCTCTCTCTCTCTCTTATACTAAGTTTGTCATATACAAAGTTTGTCATAGACAAAGTTTGACGTTACAAAGTTCTGCCAGTTTTGAGCATCATCTCTTTCAACATTGCTTTACCTTCTGATTTTGTGCCATTTGTATGGTGTGTATAATTCTGTATTGGTATGTGATGTTGTTGGGGCCCTATGGAAGATTGGATACACCAATTGCGTTACCCTCGTTAAATGACGATTGTGGGTACTCGAGAGAACCGCCTCGGAATACTGATGACTGGAGTATGCCGATAATCTCAACACAAACAGACAAACAAACAAAACAAAGTCACACTTTTCCTTTGCAGGCTTATGCATAAGTGATTAACTAATACCTCTCTCTCTCTCTCTCTTATACTAAGTTTGTCATATACAAAGTTTATCATTTGTCATAGACGAAGTTTGACGTTGTTTGGAGCATCATTTCTTTCAACATTGTTTTACATTCTGAGTTTTTTGCCATTTGTATGGTGTGTATATTTCTGCGTTGGTATGTGATGTTGTTGAAAGCCCCAAGGAACATTGAATAAAACAAATGCGTTACCCTCGCCGAAACTAGCTAGTCTGGCCCAGAAAACATGTGCACTTTGTATTTTCCAGTTCTGTGGTGTATTCCTTGCTTACAAAGGATAATCCCTTTATAGAACATGTTTGACGTCACTGCAGCTGGTGACTGGGAATGTGTGGTGGCCGTAAAAAGTCTCCCTGCCCTACATCATAGTGTAGTTTATATTTTCTTGTCCTTGGGGATCATTGATTCCATTGTGGAATTTTGAAAATATTTGAGGGTCACTGATTGGCCTAATTGGCCGAAACTAGCTAGTCTAGTCCAGAAAACATGTGCATTTTGTATTTTCCAGTTCTGTTATGTATTCCTTGCTTCCAAAGGATAATCCTTTTATAGAACATAATTGTCTTGTTGCAATCGTACAATTTATGAGAGAGAGAGAGAGAGAGACAGACAGAGAAAGAGAGAGAGCTCAACAGTCAAGAATGACACATACAGGTAGAGTGATGTAGGCATTCGTTACTTGTTCTAAAATTTGAACAAGTACAATCTACTACTCGATGTTGTGACTTAAATTGGCGGGATGTGTGGTAAACAGTGTAGACCCTAATAAGACTCCGGGTTCTGTGGTATCTCATTTGTGTCTATACTGTTTGCTTAGGCCTGTCTGTCCGAATACATACTGTAAACACTGTAAAATGACACACCCGTGTGACATTGTGACTGAAAAAATGACATTGTATTGTGTACTTACGTACAATGTACATTGTAGGTAGTAGTTAGACCCGCCTCGTGGAGGCGGTAATAACAATACCTACACAGTATAATGAACAGTAATAAGAATAAAGCCAAACTTTTACTCTACATTACATTTGATTTACAAGGATTAGTCGTCGGCTCCCGCCCATCGGGGCTTGGGGAAATTGATTGGATTGTATTTCGCTTGCACGCAGAGCTGAAACAGACCGCATATGAGTACTGATAAACCGCTAAGAGGGTCTAAGACTGCCCAGGTACGTGGTGACAGTCTGACGGGCTCTACATATAAACCGTTTTGGTTTTCGGCAGCAGGTCTTGAGATGTCGTTTCATCTCAGTGTCGGACAAAAGGCCCACAAAATTGAAAGCGACATCTCCAAAATAACCTAAACGGAGTTGACGGGGACGTAAAATCCAAATTTAATCAAGCAAACAAGGACAGGCGTCACAGGGTATTAAAGTAATCGCAGATATGACTGACAGGGCGGAGCTATCGTTTGCACCTGCCTTAAAAATATTAAAAAACCAAAACGGTAAACCTGGTCACCCGGTTCTGTGAATTCAACTAGAACACATAGCTTTGGGGTATATGGCCATTTAGGCCGCTTGCAAAAAGCATGAGAAAGGCACTCTACCTCTCCTGTGAACTCAGCGGATTTGATATACATTCACAACACCTACCGGCCCCGATAGCTCAGTTGGTAGAGTGTCCGCTCCGGGGAACGGGAGGTTACGGGTTCGATCCCGGGCCGCGACATACCAAAGTCGTTAAGAATGGTACTAGCTGCTCCTCGCTTTGCACTCAGATTTACGAGGTAGAGCTAGGACTGGTCGACCCAGTGTCAGGATAATGTGACTGGGACATGATACTTCAGTGAGGTAGCACAATAAAAGTGAGCATTGAGCTCCCTGTCGCAACCAGACACCGTAGTGATATGACTGAAAAATTGTTGAAAGCGACGTTAAACCCGAATTCACACACACACACACACACACACACACACACACACACACACACACACACACACACACACACACACACACCACATACACATTCACAACACCTGAATAGCTCCACCCTGTCAATTTTTCTTCGACTACCGTACATGTACTACACTGGAAAATTAGTTATCAACGGTCTTGTATACTGGGAAATACATGTATATATGTATATTCTAACTTCATGACTAAAATCACATTATGAGCAAAAGCATAAGTTCTCTATTGTTGTCTGTCAAACTACTGGACTACCGCTAACATCTCCGGAAGGTGTCACCTTATTTCTGGAAACAAACAACAAACAAGACAATAAATGTTCATTAAAACATTAACAAGATTAACGCTCTGCATGCTGTTTATTATTATTTTTTAAGCTGGCGACAGTTTGAAATATTGTTCTTTTTATTTCCAGAAAACAGGACTTGACATCTCGTGCAAATTGACTCCTATGGATACAATCGCCATGAAATGTCAAATCCTTTTTCCTGGGGAAAATACGAAAAAATGCCAATTTCGCCTAGAGAGTGTTAAAGGTTAACATAACTTATCCGACGCATAGCAAAAGCTACACTAAGACATTAGCGACCAGTAATGACCCAGATCAGCCTGTGCATAAATCGAGTCTGGCCAAAGCCATCAT
The DNA here is from genome assembly GCA_963580285.1 of Lucinisca nassula. Taxonomy (NCBI): domain Eukaryota; kingdom Metazoa; phylum Mollusca; class Bivalvia; order Lucinida; family Lucinidae; genus Lucinisca; species Lucinisca nassula. The sequence goes on from OY757010.1 coordinate 80,608,070, forward strand.
TTAGTGTTCATTGGATAGCCTAGGTACAACAGAACATCAGGTAAACAAGTCCGTGCAACGAACACCCCTCTAAATAGAAGTGGAGACAATGATCAGGAATCGATACAATTAACCCACAGGTCCCGTCAGAGACACCAAAGAGAAAGAAACGCAAACATGAAACAACACACCCTAATGAATAGCGGAGTTACTTTCCCACAAAATGGCCAATAGGCTATCCAAAACAAAGTAATATAAGCGATACAAACACCCAAAGACAATCAAAAACACAACTAAACCGCGACAGAAGAACTGCCTTGGAACGGTTAGTAAAAACGAATTCCACTGGGGGTGGCGGAGGGGTGCTTAAATCGATTTAACATGGCCACAATCCTCGCCCCTACTTCCGTCGCGAGTTAGAAAAATAATTTGTCCAGTCCGCATGAAGGCCTCCTAACTCATCAGTGCAACATCTCCGTGAACACAAAAGTTCAAACAACCACAGAGATGAAACAACGGTGAGGACTCGACAGCAAGAAACCACTGAAATGCTGGAGCAAAAGAAAGCCAACAGTTAGACTCCGATTGGCCCGACCAGAGACAGAGCATCAGGCACCAATCAACATTACATTGAATTAAATCTCTCTAATTTTCAGTAAGTCTTTACGTTGGAACCGTCATAGAATCTGAGGCCTGACCCACCGGCGTGCAATTAAAGAGGGAAGCAAAGTTGTCAAACCTGATTGGGTTAACTACCATGCATGCAGTCTGTTGTATAATATTTATGCTGTGCCCAATCTTTTTATATCTAAGAATTATTTTACGAAAATGGGTGCTGAAGTCATTGCGGATATATATTTTTCTGAATTTATATACTAAGTTACCATAAACCCCACTTTATACAGAGAAAACTGGGATTTATAAGGGTAAACATTGGTTTTCTTATTTCTGCTCCAAAACATAGGTTGTGGCTTCTCGTTAGAACCGCCTCAATTAGGCGTTCTATCGAATACGCACAGCCTACTTTTAAAGTATAAATAAAGAAATGAAAAATATATCAAACATTCTAATAAAAAAGTAACCATTTTGGAGTTTGGAAAGATTGCACTATGTCACACGGTTGTTTCAACATAATGAGGTTCAAGGAAACAACACAGACTCTGATCAGACTTTGCTGACGCACATATCTTCTTATATGTTTTGTCATGCGCCGGATTATATCAGGATTAAGAACAATCGCGGAATTGTACTTTGACGATGATGTTTTCGAGTTTAAAGACGCGCCAACTGTACTTTGACGAGATACAAAATACAGTCAGTCAGTAAGGTTATTCGCGCGCGATGTGCATGCGGCCTTATGTGTTATGTATGTGCATATGTGTTCGGTGTTTGTAAAGATGAAATCTTATATCATCTATTGAGCAAACGGGATAATGTAGCTAATGGAAAGCCGAAAGAAAAAACGGAAGGCAATAGGCCTACAGTGAACAAAAGCTAAACACGGCGAATGAATTTCTAGAAGGATTGTTTTCTTCGCAGACAACCGCTGGGGCGTCCAACGGATATTGACTTACAGTTGGGCAAGGCCTGCTGTTCTTCATTACGAAAACAGGCCTATGTAAATACTGTGTGAACTTTACCGCCGAAAAAAATGAAATTTAAGTTGAAAATTATGATTTTTTTATGTCTGCTCAAAATATAGATTATGGGTGCTCGTTAGAACCGCATCGTCGAGGCGGTTCTAACGAGTACCCACAATATTTTTTTTAGATCAGAAATAAGAAAAATATTAAACCCGAGTTTTACTATATACATGTAAAAGTGGAGTTCAAGGGGGTCAAAATTATAAAGGCATGTTTTCATGATGTGCAGCAAGTACAGATAGAGGGGCAATGTTGTTATTCCTTCTGTATCTATACTTCCAATTATTTCCCTCTTTCTGCCCCGTCCATCACTTTCATCTCCTAAACTGTCTATCTCTTGTCTCCCTTTTTCTGGGAGACGACAAAAATTGACCCAGAGGAGTTGACTTGTCGTTAAACCCCAACACAGTCTGTCAAACAATCAATTAATCGATCAATCTATCAATCAATCATTATTTGTAGACAAGCCTCTGATGAATGGTTCTAGACAGACGAAAGACGCCAAGTATAGCACACGGTTGTGTTATCGTTATTTGAAATTTCTTGAAAGTTCCTTGGGCCCGTGTGTTGGCGCACCTCGTAATTCGATGGAGTTAGATGGGTCCCTGGCTTTCCTCAGTAACCTGTTTTTCTGTTTTGGATTTATAGCTTCTTGCAATCCGTTGTTTTAGCCTGGGACAGAAATTTTGTTCTTATCCTAATGGTGTTCTTACCTTGGCAAACTACATTACGAATAATGCACGAAACATAAAACATTTAATAAAGTAAAATGAAATTTTTGGTGGTGTTGGGCAAGTAAAAGAATTTAATATGGGGTTATGTTGAAGATCGGTGTTTCCACAACCCTCAGGATACACGTACTGAGCGGAACCTCAGCATTGCCTAGGTTCCGCTCAGCACGGTCATTCCTCGGGATGGACATGCCCATCTACAACAGAACCCCAATATAAGATTCTTATAATCTCAAACCAGCGATCATTTCATATATATGACTGGTGAAAAGAAACCTTGGCGATTCTCATAACAATGTCCATCACGTTTAGCAAGTCCGTGTAATGAACGCCCCTCTAAACCAACCCCACTTTATTTGGAGAAACGTTGGGATTTACAGGCGTTTTCATTATTTTCCTGATTTTGTTCCAAAACATAGATTGTGAGAACTCGTTGGAACCGCCCCATTTAGGCCAATCTAACTAGAAAGCTTATATTTGGACTCGAAATAGGAAAACTGAAAATGCAAGTTCTAGAGATAAGAAAGATGCTATTTTAGCAGCCATGTGTAGTCGTAATGCAATAAAGGGGGATAAGTATTGCGCCCAATTATTCTGTGTAGAAGTATGTTATACCACCTGCAGAAAACATCATGATGTCAGGAAAGGCGAGACAACGTATCGCGACGTCTCTACGTGATATTACACGTTCTACACAGTGAATATATGTTATGATGCCATGGAACTGCTAACGACATTAGTCATAATGGATACATATAGTATTTTATGATTAAGTCTCGACGTACACAAAACAAAACAGATTAAGTCTCGACGTACACAAAACAAAACATACCGTCGTAAATTTGAGAGTCCGACGCTTTCCTGCCTTTCAAATCTACCAAAAACAATAACATGGAATTGAACAGGCGTACTAGGTAGCCATTCGTATTGTTTTTGTTTTGTTTTTATCATATAACGTTGCTAACATTTAATGGACGACGTCATGTCATAAAAAGCATATGACCACACATGCAGTAGCACATGGTAATTTGCGCGTAATGTCATGATGCCGTCGAAGATAACCCTCTGTTTTCTTTTGAACTTCTTCCGCGGTCATTACGAAAACACGCCTATACAAATACATTGCCACCTTTATCGCCGAAAAAATGAAAATTTTAGGATGAAAAATTGTGATATTTTTCTTATTTCTGCTCAATATATAGATTGAGGGCACTCGTTAGAACCGCCTCATCGAGGCGGTTCTAACGAGTACCCACAATCTATATTTTAGAGCAGAAATAGGAAAAATAAGGTATACCCCCGGAAACCCCAGTTTTACTATATAAAAGTGGGGTTCAAGGGGGTCAAAAGTATATATGCGTGTTTGCGTGATGGAAATCTAATTTAAAACTGTTATATGATAAACATAATCTTACATTCCTGGTCATTTCATATGAAATTTATGAAACTCGCCAAAGGCTCGTTGCATAAATTTCACATGAAATGACCACTCGTGTAAAATCCTCTGTATCTATATAAATAAGTACAAAACCTAGTTGCCGGCCTCGGTTGCTCAGTCGGATGCACGTCTGACTGGTGATCAGGAGGACGCGGATTCAATACCTGCCAGGGTCAGCAACATTCTTTCGTGGAGATTGATCATGAAATATTTCTTTGGTCATTCTCTCCATTCCGCTGCTTCAAGAAGGACAGTTGTCAGTTTCTGGCGAAAGAATGTGCACGGTACTGGTTAACCACTTTCGTATAAGCCTGCCCCGGAAAAGTGTGGATAGGTAAACTGACCGGCTCAAAAAATGACCTAAATAGTTTTGACTGGGCTTTTAAACTACAATACAAACAAAGGACACAAACAAAATCTAGTTATACATTAAACCTTAAAAGACCCGTTCAACAGTGACAAATTACCAATGGCTGATTCGAACTCCTAAGGAATAGATGCTAGCTGATCGCGATAACAAGTCCGTACAAGTAAGGGTTATGGATATACCTGACTGATGTTTCCGCCATTTTTCAAAGGGATACAACTTTCGGTACTGTAATTTCTGTCCCGCATAAAAAGGGGCCTACTCTTATAGAAAAGAATTTGCTCCATAGGAGCAAATTCTTTTCTTTAAGAGTTGACACCTATTGATATGGGAGGCAAATATACTTTTGCAAAGATTGCCTCCCCTGACGGTATATGCATTCCCCTTAACAACCCTTTAAACCTCACTTTATATAGAGAACACTGTGGTTTGCGTGGGTATACATTATTCACCTTATTGCCGCTCCAAGACATAGATTGTGGGTCCCCGTTAGAACCACCTAGATGAGGCGGTTTTAACGAGTAGCCACAGTCTTTGTTTAGCGTGAGTGAGTTTTTGAGTTCTACATCACATCAACAGCTGAGGTCATAAGGAGACGGGACCTCGGTTTAAAGACTCATCCGAAAGTCAGGAAAAGCCCGGGATCGATCCTGCGTTCCCTGGTTTACAAGGCAAGTAGCGTAACCACTACACTACGGAGGCTTCTCAATCTATGTTTAGCGTAAGAGTAAGAAAAATACCACATATTTTCATCCGTTTATGAGATACAGAAGAATGCATTATGTCACAGGGATGTGTTATCATAATATCTAGGAAAATATATGTAAGGAAAGTTCAAAGGAATCTTTTTCATTTGATCCTGATCTCGTCGAAGTACAAGTATACCATTATTGTAAAGTAGATTGAAAAGATGGTCCAGAATAATACCTCTTTTTGCTGCAATTATCTGTCTAAAAAGATTTTCAAAGCCGAAACCATGTTCAAGCGATTAAATTTAGAAAGATTAGAGACTGTGCTTGGGAAATTGCATTTGAGATCACTTAAAGCCTAAACAGGATAGCTCCTTTGTGCCTGCTACAAATCAACATTCTATTCAGAATGGTATCAATGCAATATAAAATACCTGATGTTCAGCCAATCAGGCGGCATTTAAATATATTTTTATCCATTAACACATTTTCATTTTTGAAGGTTTAAACCAATGTTACAAAATGTTCTGGCCCAGAAAACATGTACACTCCATATTTTTCACTTCTGTGGTGTATTCCTTGCTTCCAAAGGATAACCCTTTTATAGAACATAATTAGAGTTTACGTACCCAGAATACCTTTCTTCTACATAATCCATTCTGCGGTAGTGTTTGGAAAGTTTCATAGCAAATATAACCGCGGGTATGAAGAAAAATATACACCAGCCGATAGAAAACCAAAACCCATTCTGTAAAGCAAATAATAAATTAATTTCGCCTATTTTGTCCCTTAACAGAATCTTCCATTTCATAAGGTTAACAAGTCTATGATACGAACACCCCTCCAAACCAAACTTTATTTGACATAACGATAACTCACCCGTGCGACATGGTGCATTTTTCACATCTCCAAAATGGCTACTTTTCTGATGAAAATCCTTGATATTTTTGTTATAAATGTTCAAAACATAGGTTGAGGGTGCTCGTTAGAACAGCCTCAGTGCGGCGGTTCTAACGAGTACCCACAACCTATGTCTTGGAGCAGAAATAAGAAAAATAATGTATACCCCTTAAACCCCAGTTTTGCTCTATATAAAGTGGGGTTTAGGGGGGTCTTCATTTCTCGGACTTGTTCACGTGATGAGGAAACTTGTATTTACAGGGGTAGACAATATTTGTTCGTATTTCTGCTCTAACAAATAGGTTGTTGGTACTCATTGATGCGGGTCTAATGAGCACGCACAACCTATGGTTTGAGTGAAAATAAGAAAACATTACAAATTTTCATCAGAAAAATTACCGTTTTAGAGAAATGAAACACAGATGTGTTGCTCGTATAATATATTGCAGGTGTCCATTTCGCAGTTTAGTCATTTCAACCTTATTATAAGTTATTGTTAGACACGTATTCACAAAATTGCCGAACATATTGTAATCAATGCAGCTGTGATCTGACCAGTACTTACACTAATTGCCAATGTCAATGGGTAGTTCGTACGAAATTGGTCAATTAACATAACCAAGACCTTATGAGGCAAATTGCTTCACTGGTCGCATGTATCTCGTTCAACATTTGGGCTATCCAAACAGACATAACTGAGAACACTTGTCATTCTTGTTGGATGTGCGGGCTGATCTGTGCCGTTACTTACTTATTTATTGTCGTGCAACAAATTTACAATTCATTATTTGCCAGACGATAATTCGTGTCAACTTTGCATAGTTTTGTAACGTTTTGTATTATATTACTTACAAATGCATCCACAGTGTACTGACAAACTGACACTAAGAGAATAGAATTGTAGAGATTCCACAGAGGGGTACAGTTTCCTACTTTATATTCAACCTGAAACATGAACAAAATACTATTAAAATCAAATATCAAAGGCCATACTCTTCCAAAATAGAAGTGAAGCCAATGTATGGAATCAATAAAGTTAACCCACAGCTCCTACCAGAGAAACCAAGGGAAAGAAGCACAAATATGAAACAACTAGACCCTAATGGAAACATCACTAGCGGAAAGCCACAAGGACAGTTACTTTCCCACAGAATGGCCAATTGGCGATCCATAGCAAATTATTATAAGTGATATACACATTCAAAGACAAGCCATAACAACAATAAAGCACGGCAGAAAAAAACGCCCTGGAACGGTCGGTGAAACGAATTACACTTTTATTACTTGGCCACTATCCTCACCCTTACTTCCGTCGCCATTTCGACAAATAATTTGTTCAGTCCGCATGAATTCCTCATAACTTTCCGTAAACACGAAAAATAATCAACCACAGAGATGAAACAACGATGACAACTCGGCAGCAAGAAACCACTGAAATGCAGGAGCAAAAGAAAACCAACAGTTAGACTCCGAAAATTAGATTCTCTCTCAGTCTCAGTAAAATAGAAGTGAAGGCAAGGATCTGGAATCGATACAATTAACCCACAGTTCCCATCAGAGACACCAAAGGGAAAAAACACAAACACGAAACAACAGACCCCAATGGAAACACCAACAGCGGAAAGTCAAAAGGAAAGTCACTTTCCCACAAAATGGCCAGAATCAGAATCAGAATTGTTACTGGTGACACGTCGAATGACATTCATACACCAGGACCTGTGATGTGGGGAGTCAGTCCCTAGCTCTAACCAAAGAGGTAAATTTAGCTACACAATCATCAGCACCTTCAGCTGTCGAAATAATCGAATCGGGAAGGGCATTCCAATCTCTAATGGTTCTGGGGAAGAACGACTCTTTATAAATGTCAGTTCTTGCGCTAAGGGTCTGAAACGCCAACGAATGGTGATTTCTACAGTGTCTAGCTGGGGGAACAAGGTCATCTGTTGGAATGCTGGCAGCACCCTTTAGACCTTCGTATAAAAGGATTAGCCTACTGTCTTTTCTCCTTTTCTTGATGGACTCCCGTTTTAATTTTCCAAGTATTCCAGTCATGCTCCCAGTTTCAAAGCAGTAATTGCCTGTTACAAATCTAGCAGCTCTATTCTGAACTTTCTCAATTTCATCGTTAAGGACCACTCCACTGGGGTCCTAGATACAACTACCATATTCCAAGATTGGGCGAACAAGACCTTTATATGCTGTCTCTTTTACATCCTGAGGGCACTGATGAAGATTTCTCCTCAGGAAACCAAGCGTTCTATTTGTCTTAGTACACATGTTGCTAATATGAGTATTCCATCTCAAGTTGTGTGAGATTGTCACTCCAAGGTATTTAATGGAGTCCACCTTCTCAAGGACTGTTCCCTCTAAGGTGTAAGACGCCTCAACTTTATAAGTTCTTTTCCTAGTTATCTGCATAATATTGCATTTAACTGGCTGAAATCTCATGCCCCATTTACGTGCCCAACATCCTAATCTATCTATGTCAGCCTGAAGTTTCAATGAGTCATCTGTTTCTCTAATTTCCCGGTAACAAACACAGTCATCTGCGAACAGTCTTATTTCTGAGTCAATGTCAATGGAAATACCATTGATGTACAGGGAGAACAAAAGTGGACCAAGAACGGTCCCTTGCGGGACTCCAGCCAGACAAAACTTGAGCCCACTCCGAAGATTCACCATTAACAACAACCCGCTGTTTTCTGTAGCAAAGAAAGGAATCTATCCATTTAAGGGTCTTTCCCCCAATTCCATAACCAAATAACTTAGATTTAAGTAGTTCATGAGGAGGGGTCTCAAAAGCCTTCTCGAAGTCCAGAATAAATGTGTCCACCTGTCCCCCTTTGTCAAGGATTTTTGCCCAGTCATTAATAACTGTGCTTAGCTGAGTTTCACAACTGTGCCTTTTCCTAAATGCATGTTGTCTGTCTGACAAAAGTTTATGTTCGTCTAAGTGGGCCATGATGTTCGAGCAGACTATATGTTCCAGCAATTTACACAGAACACAAGTCAGAGACACAGGGCGATAATTACGGGCAAGAGCCCTATCTCCTTTTTTGAAGAGTGGACAGGTGTTTGCTAAGAGCCATTCTTTGGGGATTTCACCCGTATCAAGAGACTGATGAAAGTGTGCAAAAACTGGACCCAACTCATTTGCTAGTTCCTTCAGGACTCTAGGATGAAGCTCATCAGGTCCTAAGGCCTTACTGGGGTTTAAGCCTTGAAGTAATTTGATCACTCCTGCAGCTGTCACAACAATATTATTCATGAATGGGGCCGATCTTCCAGTCAATGGAACCTCCGTGAACTCAGTTTTATTAAACGCATCATTGAATGAGTCTGATTCAGCAAACCCCATCCCCTCCTCTTTTATTAAGGGGCGGGATACCTTGCCTGTCTTTCTTCTGGCTATTAATATATCTGTAGAAGTCTCTGGGATTTGCCTTTACATCACCTACCAAGTTATTCACATACAAATCATGCTGATTTTTTTATATCAGTCTTGATTTCACGTCTCAAGTTTTCAAATTTTGTCCGGAGTTTACCACTTCCCGTCTTTTTTGCCTTTGCATGAATCTTATTCCTTCTGCGAATTTTCCTTCTTATCTCTGGAGTGATCCAGGGAATAGAAGATACATACCTACTAGTTTTTGAGGGGATATGATTTTCGGCCGAAGTATTAACGAAAGAAGTTATCAAATCAAAATTCTCCTGTACAGACCGAGCATCTGAATGACCATTAAAGTAATTCTCATTTGCAAATCTGAGTGCATCCTTCCTCATAGTTTCATAGTCACCTTTCTGATATGAGTACACCTTCCTCCGAGGTTTCTTTATTGGTGGGATGTGAATTTTTAAATATCCGGAGACAACATCGTGGTCACTTAGTTTATCTGGGGAATGAATGTCCTCGAATTGTCCTGGCAAAGTCGTAAGGATCAGATCCAATGTGTTCTTATCACGAGTGGGGAAGTTAACAATTTGTTCAAGACCATGATCGTTCATAATGTCAATTAATATTTGTCCTTCCGACTGACTCAGCATTGTGCCTTGTTTGCTAAGCCTGTCGGGCCAAGCAATGTCTCTGAAGTTGAGGTCACCTAGAACATGTACAGCCATTAGGCTATCCAACACAAAATAATATAAGCGACCCAAACACTCAAAGAAACACCATAACAAAAATAAACCGCGACAGAAGAACCGACTTGAAAAGGTCAGTGACAACGAATTCCACTTGGGGCTTAAATCGATTTTACGTGGCCACAATCCTCGTCCTTACTTCCGTCGCGATTAAGACAAATAATTTGTTCAGTCCGCCTGAGGGCCTCCTAACCCATCAGTGCAACATCTCCGTGAACACAAAAATCAAACAACCACACAGATGAAACAACGGTTACGACTCGACAGCAAGAAACCACTGAAATGCTGGAGCCAAAGTAAACCAACAGTTAGACTCCGATGGGCCCAACCAGAGACAGAGCATCAGGTACCAAACAACATAAGCCTTTACGCTGGAACCGTCATGGAATCTGAGGCTTGACCCACCGGCGTGCAATTAAAGAGGGAAGCAAACTTGTCAGCTGTGCTTGGGTTAACTACCAACATTTGTGTTGTACCAAATTTTTTTATATCGAAGAATGATTTTACGAAATAGGGTGCTGAAGTCATTGTGGTTATATATTTTTTCTGAATTTATATACTAAGTCACCATAAAATTCGGGTTCCGATAGACCGTTTTGTAGAAGAGATTTAAGTCAATATTAAATTTTTTAAATTTAATCAGAATGACGTATATGAAATTTTATAAGGCTTTGCGTATTTTATGGTACCGATAACCCTGATAAAGAAGTTTAGCCGTTAACAATTTATTACGAGAGTTGAAGTCAATTACCTGACTACGCACTCTGGCAAATCGAATTAATTGCGAAATATAAACACCATAGGATGGCGCACGAGGAACATCACCATCCAAAAGAGTAAAATTTACAATCTCAAAATCAAAATCATCGCGTTTATCATAAATTTCACAAGAAACAAACCCACCTACAATAGACAGAAGTAAATCCAAAAACGGAGCCTCGGTATCAGAAGAATTTGCTTTATTTAACTGAAGTTCTGGGGGGTAAATTTGACTGATCAAACAATCGAAATAGGTATTATCACGATTTTAAAAAATTATTCAAATATCTAGAAGTGGAGCTTTCAGCCTGGTTTTCAGAATAAAGGGACATCATGAAGTCTCTCTCATAAAAACAAAAATAGATCAGCCACAAGTGATGCGCAATTAGTACCCATCGGAATACCAACAATTTGTCTAAATAACTTAGTAACTAATATTATGTAAATATTGTCAAGTAGAAAGGTGAGAGCTACACACACTGTCTGCCATGACCATAAAGTATAATTTTTATGCTCTTCAGAAGTGAAAAAGGCATTTCTTACAATACATGCGAGATAGAGGAAGTCTTCCCTGTGAAATGTCCATTCAGTTAAATTATTAACTTTTTCTTTTATAAGACTATGAGGAAGTGTAGTATAAAGGGTGGAAAAATCATAATAAGACAGACTTGGAGCACGAAAACGCCTGGATTTCAATTTATTTAAAACTTCATTAGAATATTTTATAGACCAAAAAAGATTTCTTCCTGGTCTTTCGAAGACTTTGTCGCAATATTTTATCACATGTTTTTTGATTGCAGTAAAGCATGAAGTTAATAATTTGGAGAGTTCAGTGGTGGTACAAGAATCTTTTATGAAGTTTAGGTAAGCAATATAACGTAGGGAGCTTGTCTTGGCCTTCTGTAACACAGAACCGCAAACTTGGTGGCTGAATGACAAATGTGGTCATCAACTAAAGCCCTCTCTACAGCTAAAGGCTGAAGTGCATAGTCCTTTGTACAACCAAGTTCTAGCTGAAGAGTGTTAACATAGTGAAGCCGTCAAACAATGACCACACTGTTAGCGACCTTATCAGCTGGAGCCAAAACAAACTGCCTATGAAATTCTTGAATACCTAGTTTAAGGTGACGTAAAGACGTCTTAGGTTTAGGAGGTAATAAGTTTGTATTGTACGAATAAAAAGAAATGCGTTTGTTCACTAATTTCAGAATGCTTAATTTCCATTCTTTAAGATTTTTTTTATGCTCAACATACTCTCAAGCCTTTACGCTGGAACCGCCATAGAATCTGAGGCCTGACCCACCGGCGTGCAATTAAAGAGGGAAGCATATAAAAATCAAAAATGAGTTCCTTTAAGAGCAATGAAAACATTCATAAGAAAGAAGATGGGTCATACTACGTAGTTTCGGCTAATAAAGCCTCATCCGTGACCCTGTAATGATCCGACAACGAAAGCCAGAGGAAACATACTGCAATTCTGCGAATTTCGAATAGGCAGTAGACTCAAAGACTGATATAAATCAAAATGGGATCCAAATAATTAAAAACCTGTCTAGAATATGAGTCTAAACCAATAATTTATTTCTGATTTCTCAGAATATTCACGCTGATCTCAAAGCACCAAAAGTTAAATATAAACTGCTCTATGGTTGATGTACGGGGAGACGTTTTACGGCCGCCACACGGCACAAAACCAGCTGCAGTGAAGGCAAATAAAAATCAAAAATGAGTTCCTTTCAGAGCAATGAAAACATTCATAAGAAAGAAGATGGGTCATACTACGTAGTTTCGGCTAATAAATCTGTTCTATAAAAGGGTTATCCTTTGGAAGCAAGTAATACACCACAGAACTGAAAATATGGAGTTTACATGTTTTCTGGACCAGACTAGCTAGTTTCGGCCAATTAGGCCCCATCAGTGACCCTCAGATATTTTCAAAATTCCACAATGGAATCAATGATCCCAAAGGACAAGAAAATATAATCTACACTATGATGTAGGGCAGGGAGACGTTCTACCGCCGCCACACATTCCCACACACCAACTGTAGTGAAGTTAAATATGTTCTATAAAAGGGTTATCCTTTGGAAGCAAATAATACACCAAAGAACTGAAAATATTGAGTGTACATGTTTTCTGGGCCAGACTAGCTAGTTTCGGCCAATTAGGCCTCATCAGTGACCCTCAGATATTTTCAAAATTCCACAATGGAATCAATGATCCCAAAGGACAAGAAAATATAATCTTCACTATGATGTAGGGCAGGGAGACGTTTTACCGCCGCCACACATTCCCACACACCAGCTGTAGTGAAGTTAAATATGTTCTATAAAAGGGTTATCCTTTGGAAGCAAGTAATACACCACAGAACTGAAAATATGGCGTGTACATGTTTTCTGGGCCAGACGAGCTAGTTTCGGCCAATTAGGCCTCATCAGTGACCCTGAATTGATCCGACAACGAAAGCCAGAGGAAACATACTGCAATTTTGCGAGTTTCGAATAGGCAGTCGACTCAAAGACTGATATAAATCAAAATGGGATCCAAATAATTAAAAACCTGTCTAGAATATGAGTCTAAACCAATAATTTAGTTCTGATTTCTCAGAATATTCACGCTGATCTCAAAGGACCAAAATTAAAGTATAAACTGCACTATGGTTGTCACTTGTGACTGGGTTAACTATCATGCATGCAGTCTGTCGTATTACATTTATGTTGAATCCAATATTTTTTATATCGAAGAATGATTTTACGAAATTGGGTACTGAAGTAATCGCAATTATATATTTTTCTGAACTTATATACTAAGTCTCCATAGAATTCGGGTTCCGATAAACAAGTCCAACATTGGATTTTGAAATTAAATCGAAATGACGTCTATAAAATTTTGAAAAGGCTTTGCGTAGTTTATGATACCGATAGCCCTGATTAAGAAATTTAGCAGTTAACACCTTATTACGAGTGTTAAACAGGTAGAAGAAATTGTTTTATTTAAAGACTGTCTTTAAATTTAAGGGCTGTCTTTAAATTTAAAGACTTTTTAGTTTGAAATTTAAAGACTTACACTGAGTAACACAAAGAAAATCATGAAAATGATGTAACATGAAAAAATCACATTCTCATACGCAGCCTCAGTCTTCATCTCATTAATAAAAGGTGCGTTGCTATAGACGGCATGTATTGTATTGTCTTTTAATATCGCTTTAATGATAGAAATAATTAAGAAATAAAACAACACAGTTCCTTCCCTTAGACCACAAATGCCGTGAAAGTTCGCAGTAAGGGAGAAATATCTGTCAAAGGTCGAACATAAAATGAGTTTCGTACTGACGTAATTTCGTTTTCGGACATTTTACTGTTGTAGTCCGTCTGAAACTTTCATCAATTTTAGTTGTCATAAAAACTGTCTGTCGAAGCGACTGGTCGGTATATTGACAAAATGATAAAATCGTTATACACATTCATTCCTGAGTTCATTTTACCAATGCATCTTATTAGAAAACCTGTTTTTCTGAGAACTCTTCAATTATGTGGAAGGAATTTAATCAAATAGAGACAACTATATAATTTGCAGTTACACAAAATTAAATATTTCCATAGATAACGGCCAAATAACTATAAACAGCTAAGTGCGATTTTTCTGTCTTACACCATTTTCAATATTTTATTTGTGTCAGTCTTTAAATTTACAGACTAAAAATTTTTAATTTAAAGACAGTCTTTAAATAAAACAATTTTTTCTGCCTGTTAAAGTCACTAGCCCTTAGGAACGTTGTGGTTCAAAATTAAAATAGTGCAAAACAACGGCAACACAAATGAGCTATGCAGCAAGAAAATGAGTGTAAACGAATGTATGTTGAGCATAAATATGTTCTATAAAAGGGTTATCCTTTGGAAGCAAGGGATACACCACAGAACAGGAAAATATAAAGTGTACATGTTTTCTGGGCCAGACTAGCTAGTTTCGGCCAATTAGGCCTCATGAGTGACCATCAAAGCCTTAACACAATGGCATCTTAGGACTCTGAAACTAGTGAACAAACGCATTTCTTTCTACTCTCCAAATACGATACCTTCTAAACCTAAGACGTCTTTACGTCAACTTAAACTAGGTAGTCAGGAACTTCATAAGAAGTTTGTTTTGGCTCCAGCAGACAAGGCCGCTAACAATGTGGTCCTTGTCTGACGGCTCCACTATGTCAACACTCTTCAGCAAGAACTTGGTGGTTTTGTTTGTTTGATTTGAGGTTTAACGTCCCCGTCAACACTGTAAAGGTCATTTTGGAGACGTTGCTTCAATTTTGTGGGACTTTTACCCGACATTGAGATCAAATGACAACTCAAGCCCTGTCGCCCAATGAAACCAATAGGGTTTATTAGCATGGACGGTCCGCCTCGCACCGCGGTTCCTGGACAGGCATCATGCAGCCAATATATTTCTTCAAGCCCCTATGGGCGGGGGCCGAAGAACTTGGTGGTACTAAGCCATACGAACTGCAGACTTTGCCCGTAGAGAGGGCTGCAGTTGATGGCCACATTTGTCACTCTGTCACCAAGTTTGCTGCCAAGACAAGCTTCCTACTTTATATCGGTTACCTAAATTTCACAAAAGACCATACAAAACACGGTTTATCGCAAATTCAAGCTCTTGTACCAACAATGAACTTTTCTAAATTATTAACTTCATGTTTTACTGCCATAAAACATGTGATTAAATATTGCGACAAAATAGAAGTGGACGCAACGATCAGGAAACGATACAATCAACCAACAGCTCCCATCAGAGACACCAAAGGGAGAGAGAAACAAACATGAAACAACAGACCAAATGGAAACATCAATAGCGGAAAGCCAAAAGGACAGTTATTTTTCGACAAAATGGCCAATAGGCTATCCAAAACAAAATAATATTAGCGACACAAACACCCAAAGACAAACCATAACAAAAATAAACCGCGACAGAAGAACCGCCTTGGTACGGTCAGCGGACACGAATTCCACGGGGGGGGGGGGGGGGGGGGGGGGGGCTTAAATCGATTTTACGGGACCACAATCCTCGCCCTTACTTCCGTCGCGATTTAGAAAAATAATTTGTTCATTCCGCATGAAGGCCTCCAAACTCATCAGGGCAACATCTCCGTGAACACAAATAATCAAACAACTACAAAGATGAAACAACGGTGAGGACTCGACAGCAAGAAACCACTGAAATGCTGGAGCAAAAGTAAACCAACAGTTAGACTCCGATGGACCCGACCAGAGATCCTTTGATAAAGCGTTTGAAAGATCAGGGAGAAATCTATTCTGGTCTATAAAAAATTCTACTGAAGTTTTAAATAAATTGAAATCCAGACGTTTTATTGCTTCAAGTCTGACTACTTATGATTTTTCCGACCTCTAAACTACACTTCCTCATTACCTTATAAAAAAACTTAATGATATAATTGAATAAACATTTCATAGGGAAGATTCCCTGTTTTGCACGTTATGTTAGAAATGCTTTTTCACTTCCGAAGAGCATAAAAATTATACTTTATGGTCATCTCAGAAATTGTGTGATACTTTCACCTTTCTACTTGACAATATTTACATAAGATTTGGTACTAATTTTTTAATTTATACAAATTGTGGGTGTTCCGATGGGTACGAATTGCGCAACCCTTGTGGCTGATCTGTCTTTGTTATATTATAAAGAGACTTCATGATGTCCCTTTCCGTTGAAAACCGATCTCAAATCATTGAAAAGTAGAAGTGGAGGCAATGATCAGGTATCGATACAATCAACCCACAGCTCCCATCAGAGACACCAAAGGGAAAGAAACACAAACATGAAGCAACAGACCCTAATGGAAACACCGATAGCGGAAAGTCAAAAGGACAGGTACTTTCCAACAAAATGGCCAAAAGACTATCCAAAATAAAATAATATCAGCGACACAAACACCCAAAGACAAACCATAACAAAAATAAACCACGACAGAAGAACCGCCCTGGAACGGTCAGCGGAAACGATTTCCACTGGGGGGAGGGGGGGGGGCTTAAATCTATCTTACGTGGCAACAATCCTCGCCCTAACTTCCGTCGGTCGCGGTTTGGACAAATAATTTGTTCGAGCATTTTGCTCGACTTCTAGATATTTGGATGGTTTGTTAAATATTGACACCTATTTCGATGGTTTGATCAGCCAAATTTACAACCCCCCCCCCCCCCCCCCCCCCATTGTAGATGGGTTTGTTTCCTGCAAATTTTCCTTTCTTAAATGGTGATGTTCCTCGTGGGGCATCCTATGGTGTTCATATTTCGCAATTAATTCGATTTGCCAGAGTGTGTATTCATGTAACTGACTTCAACATTCGTACTAAATTGTTAAGTGCTAAACTTCTTACTCTGTCTCTGGTCTGGCCCATCGGAGTCTTACTGTTGGTTTTCTTTTGCTCCAGCATTTCAGTGGTTTCTTGCTGTCGAGTCCTCAGCGTGTTCTCAGCTCTGTGGTTCTTTGATTATGTGTGTTCACGGAGATGTTGCACTGATGAGTTAGGAGGTCTTCATGCGGACTGAACAAATTATTTGTCTAAATCGCGACGGAAGTAAGGGCGAGGATTGTGGCCATGTAAAATCGATTTATGTCCCCAGTGGAAATCTTTCCACTGACCGTTCAAAGGCTTCTGTGGCGGTGTATTTATGGTTTTGTTTGTTACTTACTGTGTGTATCACTTGTGTATTTTTATTTTGGCTGGCCATATGGCCATTTTGTGGGAAAGTATCTCGCGTACAAGTGTCGTATGCTACGCCGAAATGGTATACTGAAAAAAGTGTGGATATACAATGGGAATGTTTATGTAAAACAGAATGATGATGAGCAGGTTCAGATACTTTGTGCATCAGATCTGGAAAAATACTAACCCATTGTATGCCATGGACTCTTCCATTGCTGTTTGGTTTCCATTATGGTCTGGTCGCTTAATGTTTGTGTTTTTTTCCCTTTGGTGTCTTTGATGGGTGGAGTAAGTTAATTGTATCCATTCCTGATCTTTGTTTTACTTCTACTTTTCTTAATCAGGGTTATCGCTATCATAAACTACGCAAAGCCTTTTCAAAATTGTAAAGACGTCATTCCGATTTAATTTCAAAATACAATTTTAGACTTAAATCTCTTCTGCAACAAGGTCTATCGGAACATGAATTTTGTGGTGACTTAGTATATAAATTCAGAAAAATATATAATTGCAATGACTTCAGCACCCAATTTCGTCGATATTCTTCAATATAAAATAAAGGATACAACATTAATGTTATACGACGGACTGCATGCATGGTAGTTAACCCAATCACGGTTGACAACTTTGCTTCACTCTTTAATTGCACGCCGGCGGGTCAGGCCTGAGATTCTATGACGGTTCCAGCGTAAAGGCTTACTGAGATTTAGAGATAATTTAATTTAATGTAATGTTGGTTGATGCCTGATGCTCTGTCACTGGTCGGGTTCGTCGGAGTCTAACTGTTGGTTTCCTTTTGCTCCAGCATTTCAGTGGTTTCTTGTTGTCGAGTTCTCACCGTTCTTTCATCTCTGTGGTTGTTTGCTTTTTGTGTTTTCGGAGATGGCGCACTGATAAGTTAGGAGGCTTTCATGCGGATTTATCAAATTATTTGTCTAAATCGCATCGGAAGTAAGGGCGAGGATTGCAGCTGCGTAAAATGGATTTAAGCCCCCGAGTAGAATTCGTTTCATTGACCGATCCAAGGCGATTCTTCTGTCGCGGTTTATTTTTTTATGGTTTGGGACCGACCGTCAGTGATCTAATTAGTGGTTTTCTTCTGCTCTGACGTCGGATTGTTGATGAGTCCTCAACCCCGATTCATGGTAATATTAATCTATACATAACCATTTTACTTTGTATTTTATAATGACTAACTGTTGGGCTAGAAAGTCTCTATGCGGATCAATTTGTTATTATTATTTTGTTTGATACTGTACTGGAACTAAGGGCGAGGGTTGTAATTTCATAAACTCCGGGGTTGAAGCCCCCTGGTAATTTTGCTACTGACCGTCCCAAGGCAGTGTCTTAACTGCTACTTGGCTTTGTGCCGTTGGTTCATGTTTCGTCTGTGTTTGTGTGTGTCTCCGTGTCACTTTCTATAGGTGACTTGAAACGGCTGCGTTCTTGGATCGTGGCCTTTCCTGGGTGACCTTTTCTTAATAGTTTGTCTTTGAGTGTGTGCTTCTCTTATATTATTTTGTTTTGGATAGCCAGTTGGTCATTTTGTAGAAAAGTAACTGTCCTTTTGGCATTCCGCCATTGATGTTTCTATTAGGGTCTAGTTATTTCATGTTTGTGTTTCGTTCCCTTTGGTGTCACTGCTGTGAGATGTGGGTTAATTGTATGGATTCCTGATCATTGCCTTCACTTCTATTTGGTAAGTTTCCATCGGACTTTTTTTCTTGTCCGCATCGAGCTTCAAAATAGAAGTGAAGGCAACAGCTACGCTCAGGAATCGATAAAACTACCCAACATCTCCCACCAGAGACACCAAAGGGAAAGAAACACGAACAATATTTTACCAACGCACAGGGTGATGTGTGTTATCACTAGTCGGAGGACTATCAAAGTCGTTTTGTGGCACACTCAAATACACGATGAATGCAACGTAACGACAGCGTTATGTTGGCCAATATCATGTATTCCAAACAAAACGCCAGATTAAAACACAAACGGGTTTTTGTCATCCTATGGCGTTTATATTTCGCAGTTAATTCGATTTGCTAGAGTGTGTAGTCATGTAACTGACTTCAACACTCGTAATAAATTATTAACGGCTAAACTTCTTAATCAGGATTATCGGTACCATAAACTACGCAAAGCCTTTTCAAAATTTTATAGACGCCATTCTGATTTAATTTCAAAATTCAATATTGGACTTAAATCTCTTCTGCAACAAGGTCTATCGGAACACGATTTTTATGTCGACTTAGTATATAAATTCAGAAAAAAATATATAACCGCAATGACTTCAGCACCCAATTTCAAAAAATCATTCTTCGATATAAAAAGATTGGGTACAACATGGATGTTATACGACAGACTGCATGCATGGTAGTTTACCCAATCACGGTTGGCAACTTTGCTTCCCTCTTTTATTGCGAGGCCGGTGGGTCAGGCCTCAGATTCTATGACGGTTCCAACGTTAAGGCTTATTGAGAATTAGAGAGATCTAATTCAAGGTAATGTTGGTATGTGCCTGATGCTCTGTCGCCCATCGGAGTCTAACTGTTGGTTTTCTTTTGCTCCAGTATTTCAGTGGTTTCTTGCTGTCGAGTCCTCACCGTTGTCTCACCTCTGAGGTTCTTTGATTGTTTGTGTTCACGGAGATGTTGCACTGATGAGTTAGGAGGCCTTCATGCGGACTGAACCAATTATTTGTCTAAATCGCGACGGAAGTAAGGGCGAGGATTGTGGCCACGTAAAATCGACTTAAGCTCCCCAGTGGAAATCGTTTCACTGACCGTTCCAATGTGGTTCTTCTGTGGCTGTTTATTTATGTTGTTGTTTGTTACTTACTGTGTGTATCACTTGTGTCTTTTTATTTTGGCTGGCCATATGGCCATTTTGTGGGAAAGTAGCTGTCCTTATGGCCTTCCTTTGTTGAGGTTTCCATTATGGTCTGGTCGCTTCATGTTTGTGCTTCTTTCTCTTTGGTGTCTTTGATGGGTGGAGTAATTTAATTTTATCGATTCCTGATCTTTCTTTTACTTCTACTTTTTAGATATATCTATGTAAGCCTTACCGTGCACAAGGATATGCCATTACCAACCGACGAGTCTACGAATGCTCCGAATTGCTGGCGATGGATTAGTATAGAAGATCTTGTGATAAAGTAATTGAGATCCAGTAGGGATAGCTAAATATATTTTAGAAATGAATTTTATTTTTCTGCAGTTCATGAAATTATGAACGCAGTGGGTCGCGTCCAAAGTAAATGAACCTTTAAGGGGTTCAGGTAAACTTTGCTAGCAACCCGCTGTCGTTCATACTTTCATGAAAAGCAGAATTTTGTTTATTTTTATATTCACATTCTTTGCCCCTTATCACTGGGCGAAAAAAAGGCATCTAGGGCAAACTTTTAAAGCTGTAAAACATTTACACGCGGTTTCTTCTACAAAGGGCGGAACAGCGTTGACGCCCCCTACGCCCGTAGAAAACCGTAGTTTAGACTGACGTCACATGACGTAACTGAAAATCATGTGACTCGATGCGTTAATGGAAATATGATCTACATTGTTTTCCATAAGGTTTAACATTAGACTTTACGCTGGAAATGTAAATATTTAATATTTACACACTGGATGCGAAATTGCCCACCAATGTTACCTGTAATTTACCTTTGGAAATTCATCACCAGTACCACCGCGTGAAACCTTGAAATTTAGATAAGAATTGTGAAGATAGAATGTGTTGCTTAAAATGTAAATGTATGAAGTGGTCGACGGAAATAATCGTGTCTGTCATAAGCATGGATATACTATAATGTTATTAATGTTCATGGTGTATCGTGCTGTACGAAGTGGCGATATGCGGACGACTTTGCATATTTGGTATGCTTCAAGGTTTGTTCATTCCAAGCAAATATTATACCTATATTATTTACCAAAAAGCTATACGATTAAACATTTACAGTATTCTTTTAAAAGAACGTCATGCAGATTCCCCCGGGTATATACTTACATTATCCTTTGTTGAATTTACGTATATTTCAGCAATTTCTATAACTGCACTTTTATACGTCTCTAGCATCTGAAATAAAGAATATTACATCACGTGAACAAGTCCGTGAAATGAAGACCCCCCTAAACCCCACTTTATATAGAGAAAACTGGGGTTTACGGGGGTATTCATTATTTTTCTTATTTCTGCTCCAAGACATAGGGTGTGGGTACTCGTTAGAACCGCCTCATTGAGGCGGTTCTAACGAGCACCCACAACCTATGTTTGCAGTACAAATAAGATAAATATAACGGATTTTCATCAGAAAAATAACCATTTTGGAGATGTGAAAAATGCATTATGTCGCACGGGTGTGTTATCATAATGAAAAGTTGTCTTGCATGCAGTTGAAATTTTAACGCTATACAGAGTCCCAATGTAAAGCCTTGCTTAAAGCTTTTTTTCTGCATATGCAGCAGTTTGATTGTGTCTTAGATGCAAATGCAGTACATTAAACTGGTGTTATTTTTAAATCACGTTAACAACTCAGTGTAATGACCCCCTCCAACCCCCTTTATACAGTGAAAACTGGGCGTTACAGGGGTACACTTTATTTTATTTATATCTCCTCCAAGGCATAGGTTGTGGGTACTCGTTAGAACGAGCACCAGAAACCTATGTTTGCAGTATAAATAAGGAATATATTACAAATTTTCATCAGAAAAGTCACATGTTTGAGGTATTAAAGAATGCACTATATCACACGGAAGATTTATCGTCATGTCAGTCAAATCAAGGTGTCCGCGACAGTCTATCCATTACGATAACACACCCGTAAGACATAGTGCATTTTTTTTTTCACAACTCCAAAATGGCTACTTTTCGGATGAAAATCCATGATATCTTTCTTATTTATACTGCAAACATAGGTTGTGGGTGCTCATTGAGGCGGTTCTAACGAGTACCCACAACCCATGTCTTGGAGTAAAAATAAGAAAAATAATGTTTACCCCCGTAAACCCCAGTTTTCTCTATACAAAGTCGGGTGTAAGTCGGTGTTCATTTCACGGACTTGTTCGCGTGATGAAAGCTAGCGGCAATGATCAGCAATCTGTACAATTACCTTATTTCTTCCGTCCAAGACACCGAAGGAAAAGAAGGATGCACATAAAGCAACGGGATTATAACAAATACAGTAAAACTCCGATGGCTCGAACACCGATGGCTCGTTTACCATGGATGTGTCGAACCCATTCTTGAGCCCCTAGCGAAATCATCTTCATAAGAAATAGTTGGGGATAATTAAAGAGATTTTAGTCTTTTATCTTGCAAAATCCATTATCGAAACCGAAACGATGTGTAAAAGTATCACGTTATGCCTCCTGACAGTAGTAACCTCAGTGGCTCGAACTACCCGTGTCTCGAACAGATTTTCGAGGTCCTTAAGGTTTTCGCGCCATTGAAGTTCGACTGTACATAACAAGTCAATTAAATCATCCATTTTTATTTTATAAGATTATTTAAAAGTGTATTATAAAATGTGGAAAATCATAGACAGCCTGGTGCACGAAATCGTCTAGATTTTAGATTATTTAAAACTTCATGCGGACTAAAAAAAGTATTTGTCTGGGCCGCGACAGAACCAAGGGCGAGGACTGTGGCCACGAAAATTCGATTTAAGCCCGCTCCCCCGAGAGAGAAATGCTGTTTTCTAACCGCCCCAATTGCGGTTCTTCTGTCGCGGTTTATTTTTGTTATAGTTTGTCTTTGCATATATGTATTGCTTACATATTTTTATTTTCGATAGCCGTTTGGCCATTTTGTGGGAAAGTGGCGATCCTTTTGGCTTTCCACGTGTGTTGTTTTCATTAGGGTTTAGTAATTTCACGTTCGTGTATCTTTCCCTTTAATGTCTCTGATTCGAGGTGTTGGGTAGATGTATCGATTCCTGATAATTGCTTTCACTTCAATTTTGCATTCGGATTTAAATGAACCAAATCTGAGTTTTGCCTGCTCTTTCAAAGTCCATACTGCAATATTTAGTCACTCGCCTCACAAGACTGATTTATCTGAAAACAATATTTCCGCGGCAATGACCCAGACCCGTCATTGATTATTTTTCACATTCCTTCAGTATTCGAAAAATTAAATACAAAATAGTATGTATTTATACAGACGAAACATACATACATACCTGGTGTGTGTGTGTGTGTGTGTGTGTGTGTGTGTGTGTGTGTGTGTGAGAGAGAGAGAGAGAGAGAGAGAGAGAGAGAGTACTTCTCTCATAGTGCCGCTTTTACTGAATCGAATCCTGTATGTTTAAATGCAGCATGCGGCTTATCGTTTAAAGTGAGATTGACGTTGTTTGTCGTAATTGACCCAAACAAACAAAGATACAGCGTAGCGTAGCGTAAATGATCACTACATATATGTTTGTAATAGAAATTGTGTTTGATATCGTTTACAAAAATTGTTTTTAATACAGAAATGATAATTAATATAGAGATACTTACGTTATCCATCTTCGTCACGACTTGCAAGCTTGCAGTCACTCTTTGTAAACTTGTTGTCAGGTCAGTGTTCCAACCCTAATTTGTAACATGTAGAGCAAAGACAATTTTTATAACTCACAAATATTTTTCTTAGCATATGTCATAACAAGCACGTTCTTTTATGTACCGGTCATAACCTAAAACTATGAAGGCATGTCAATGCAATATCCGTTTAGAAGCGCATCCCCGCATAATTAATCATGGTGCAGTTAATATATTCGTTTGCTCGAGGATACTTTTGAAAAGGTAATATTGCTCAAGTGCAAACTATGATGCATATGCATTTCTTAAAACTTACTGAATATGAGTTATGAAGTGTAATCCTAAACAACTAGAATTGGTATAGAAACATAACGGAAAACATAACTGAGACACCTGCTTCCTGTCTGTAGTGTCTGTTTGTTTTTAACCGGTAAGATACCATTGTACACCAGCTGTGTTAAGTGCCGTGTTATGGCTGTGAAGCAGTGTTACATACTATAAAACTTCTCATGATGTCTGAATAAACATGTACCTTAGACTTCTAGTTTGTAATGTACTTTTTGTTTCCAAAGGAAACTGGTATAATTTTGGCGCGCGCGTGCGTGCGTGCGCGTGTGTGTGTGTTTAACGTCAAACCAACAGCTAACTTGA
Organism: Lucinisca nassula; assembly: GCA_963580285.1. Taxonomy (NCBI): domain Eukaryota; kingdom Metazoa; phylum Mollusca; class Bivalvia; order Lucinida; family Lucinidae; genus Lucinisca; species Lucinisca nassula. Next base: position 80,632,603 of record OY757010.1, read on the forward strand.
CGGTATTAAGGAGATGGAGCCCCGCCTGAAAGGCTCATCATAAAGTCTGTAGAAGCCCGGGCTTGAACACACGGCCGTTGGTTTATGAGACACGTAGCATGACCACCACACCACACAGTGCTTCTACAGCTTTGTTGTATAGATATGATACGCAGTATATGATATGGCACATACTATACATAGACGTATGACAGCTACAGTAGAACTTCGATGGCTCGAACACCGTTGGCTCGTTTACCAGGGCTGTGTCGAACCCATTCTTGAGCCCCTAGCGAAATCCTCTACATAAGAAATAGTGGGGGATGATTAAGGAGATTTTAGTCTTTTATCTTGCAAATATATGCTGTGTGTACTCATTAGAATCGCCTCGATGAGGCGATTCTAATGAGTACACACAGCAGACATTTTCATTATAGAACACCGAAAAGATGTCTAAAAGTATCTCGTTATGCCTCCTGGCAGTCACCTCAGTGGCTCGAACTACCCCTGTCTCGAACAGATTTTCGAGGTCCCAAAGGTGTTCGAGCCATTGAAGTTCGACTGTATATGGTCATGTAACTTAAGCTATCTGTAGAAGAACATTTTGCGAAAATTTAAGATGAAAGGTCAAAGCTTTGGTAATTTGTGATTTTTTAATATACTAAATTGTTTACATCAACCTGGTCTTTTACACGTTCAAGCTGAGTTAGTCCAGACTTTAATGACAACTAGAATTAGAAACAGATAAAAATACATTTATTTTTGCATTGACATAACCTGACAAACAAGAAAAACTTGCATGGTATCTTACGAACAAAAAGCATTCAAAAAATCAAATTTCTTTCATTCAAGTATTTCAACTTTTTGCTTAGTTTTATAGAACATTTAACTTCATCACAGATTGTGTTAAAGTATTGATGGCGGCCTTAAAAGTCTCCCTGCCCTTCATCATAGTGTGTATTACATATTCTAGTCCTTTGGGATCATTAACTCCACTACGGAATTGATAGAAATTGAGGGACACTGATGAGGCCAAACTGACCGAAATAAGCTAGTCTGGTCCAGAAAAAAAACTGTTAACTCCATTGTTTTCAGTTCTGTATTAAGGTATTTGCCTCCAGGGGACTATCCTTTTTACAGAACATTTGAAGCGTCGAGACTGCGATTCAAAATGATGGTGGGAGATATAGACGTCAAAATATGAAAAAATCAAAGACTCAAAACAACCAATAAAAACTGGCGTGCTGACGCTAATATCCATTTTATTAATTTGTTTGAACCAGTACAGATCTTGTTTAAATGATATCACATCACGCAGACTATGATACCTAATACGGTGTTGTCTTTGGCAGCCTTTTTGAAAGGTTTTCGGTCTATTTTCTATACTGACAGTTACTACCAAATCGTAAGCAAGGCTTGCATCTGGAGGGCATATGGATATTTGTGTGTATTACGTTGTAAGCCGACGGAATTTGCATGACTATGTACCTCTATGCATTTTGTTAAACAATAAGAGATAAAACGATTTGTTTTATAGTCATCTTCGTGAAAAACACATAAATATCAGTATATCATAAAAGCAGTAAACATTTTTGTTTCGGCGGCTGGCGAATATTCAACTAGCATTCAGGATACTACCAAAGTTTACTTCGTTCTCCATGACCGTGTTTTACATGAATGATTGACAGATGTCTAAACGACTCATAATTATGTTAAGATCTAATATATATCTTTCTTCGTGTGCCAAAGCATAGAATTCGGAATGACTTCATAGAAGAACTAAAGTATCACCGTACCAGCGTCTGTCTGAAGTCCCTTGTATTCTGTATCTGAAAAAGTACAATGATCCCTTACATGGGTATGAAACTATACATCGTCAACTGAAACTATTTAAATGTTTGAATATTGAAATCCACTTTATAATATTTGGAATAAGATAAAGGTTTCGACCACTTTACAATACACAGGTGGGTGTTTGATACAATGGCCTTAAACTGTTCTTCTTTCGAATATTTTTTCGTTTTTTTTTAAGATTTAATAGTTGTCTTTTGGACACAAAGAGTAAATTACGTTACTTTAGTTTCTGACTTTTATTTGATTTAACGGCCCGTTCAAGTTCATTTCACTTACATCTATCCGATCTGAAATCAGATAAAGCAAAAAATACAGCAAACTCGCGGGAATCACATGACTAACCCTTTACTTCCGAGCATAGGGAACAGCGCTTTTATCCGCTAACCTAGCAAGGCCTTTGTACCACATATTTCAAAGGGGTAAGATGGATAGAAAATGTTACAATAGAAAATACGACTAAACCCATCTCAAGAGATAAAAAGGTGTAAAAGACTTTGAGAGATGAAGACACGAAGGCGCACAACAATACAAAATATCAACTGCATTGGCCATCCAAAGTCAGTTATATTAGTCCTAAAGAAATGAAGTTGACAAAATGCGACCAGAACTGGACTCGAACAGACGATCCCTTGCTTACAAGGCAAGTGTTCTACCGACTGAGCGATCGGGGAGCTGGTAACATTTCTCCAACTTCGAAGTTCTATAAACTCAGTAAATAAACATCACTATTGATGAAGACTGCAAAAATATCCGGTGCTTCAAGGACTGAATTTATGAATACTCAATCTAAATTTCTGATACAGATTCACACAAAAAACAACAACAGCAAACATGGCTTTATTAAGGTATTCATTAGTTTATCAAGTCAGTGTTATGAACACACCCGAAACCACATTTATGCAGCGTAAAATAGAAGTTAAGGCAATGATCAGGAATCGATACAATTAACCCACATCTCCCATCGGAGACACAAAAGGAAAAGAAACACAAACATTTAATAGCTAGACCCTAATGCAAAAACCAATAGCGAAAAGCCAAATGGACAGTTACTTTCCCACAAAATGGCCTATTGGCTATCTAAAGTAGAAGTAAAACAAAGATCAGGAATCGATACAATTAACTTACTCCACCCAACAAAGACACCAAAGGGAAAGAAACACAAACATTAAGCGACCAGACCATAATGGAAACCTAAACAAAGGAAGGCCAAAAGGACAGTTACTTTCTCACAAAATGGCCACATGGCCATCCAAAATAAAAAGACACAAGTGATACACACATCAAGTAACAAACAACAAGATAAATAAACCGCCACAAAAGAACCGCCTTGGAACGGTCAGTGGAAAGATTTCCACTGGGGGGATTTTACGTGGCCACAGTCCTCGCCCTTACTTCCGTCGCGATTTAGACAAATAATTTGTTCAGTCCGCATGAAGGCCTCCTAACTCATCAGTGCAACATCTTCGTGAACACAAAAAATCAAAGAACCACAGAGGTGAAACAATGGTGACGACTCGACAGCAAGAAACCACTGAAATGCTGGAGCAAAAGAAAACCAACAGTTAGACTCCGATGGACCCGACAAGAGACAGAGCATCAGGCACCAACCAACATTACCAAGAATTAGATCTCTCTAATTCTCAATAAGCCTTTACGTTGGAGCCGTCATAGAATCTGAGGCCTGACCCACCGGCGTGCAATTAAAGAGGGAAGCAAAGTTGCCAACCGTGATTGGGTAAACTACCATGCATGCAGTCTGTCGTATAACATCAATGTTGTAGCTAATTTTTTTTATCGAAGAATGATTTTACGAAATTGGGTGCTGAAGTCATTGCGGTTATAAATTTTTCTGAATTTATATACTAAGTCACCTTAAAATTCGGGTTCCGATAGACCTTGTTGCAGAAGAGATTTAAGTCCAATATTGAATTTTGAAATTAAATCAGAATGGCGTCTATAAAAGATAGAGAGAATCTTCTCTGTGAAAAGTCCATTCAATTAAATCATTAAGCTTTTCTTTTATAAGATTATGAGGAAGTGTAGTGTAAAGAGTGGAAAAATCGTAAGTAGACAGACTTGAAGCACGAAAATGTCTGGATTTCAATTTATTTAAAACATCATTCATTCGAATTTTTTATAGACCAAAACAGATTTCTTCATGATCTTTCAAAGACTTACGGGGCTTTTCACAGAGAAGATTCTCTCTATCTTGCATGTAATGACAGAAATGCATTTTTCACTTCTAAAGAGCATAAGAATTATACACTTTGGTCATGTCAGAAAGTGTGTGATGCCCTCACCTTTCTACTTGACAATATTTATATTAGATTCGGTACTAAGTTATTTAGACAAATTGTGGGTATTCCGATGGGTACTAATTGCGCACCTCTTGTGGCTGATCTGTTCTTGTATTGTTATGAAAGAGACTTCATTTTGTCGCTTTCCATTGCTAACCAATCTGAAATTATTGAAGCTTTTAGCTCTACTTCTAGATATTTAGATGATTTATTAAATATTGATAATACCTATTTTGATGGTTTGATCAGTCAGATTTACCCCCTAGAACTTCAGTTAAATAAAGCAAATTCTTCTGATACCGAGGCCCCGTTTTTGGATTTACATCTATCTATTGTAGATGGATTTGTTTCGTGCAAAATTTATGATAAACGCGATGACTTTGATTTTGAGATTGTAAATTTTCCTTTTTTGGATGGTGATGTTCCTCGTGCGCCATCCTATGGCGTTTATATTTCGCAATTAATTCGATTTGCTAGAGTGTGTAGTCATGTAACTGACTTCAACACTCGTAATAAATTATTAACGGCTAAACTCCTTAATCAGGGTTATCGGTACCATAAACTAAACAAATCCTTTTCAAAATTTTATAGACGCCATTCTGATTTAATTTCAAAATTCAATATTGGACTTAAATCTCTTCTGCAACAAGGTCTATCGGAACCCGAATTTTATGGTGACTTAGTATATAAATTCAGAAAAATATATAACCGCAATGACTTCAGCACCCAATTTCGTAAAATCATTCTTCGATATAAAAAGATTGGGTACAACATGGATATTATACGACAGACTGCATGCATGGTAGTTAACCCAATCACGGTTGGCAACTTTGCTTCCCTCTTTAATTGCACGCCGGTGGGTCAGGCCTCAGATTCTATGACGGCTCCAACGTAAAGGCTTATTGAAAATTAAAGAGATAATGTTGGTTGGTGCCTGATGCTCTGTCTCTGGTCGGGCTCATCGGAGTCTAACTGTTGGTTTTTCTTTTGCTCCAGCATTTCAGTGGTTTCTTGCTGTCGAGTCCTCACCGTTGTCTCACCTCTGTGGTTCTTTGATTTCTGTGTTCACGGAGATGTTGCACTGATGAGTTAGGAGGCCTTCATGCGGACTGAACAAATTTTTTGTCTAAATCGCGACGGAAGTAAGGGCGAGGATTGTGGCCACGTAAAATCGATTTAAGCCCCCCAGTGGAAATCTTCCACTGACCGTTCCAAGGCGGCTCTTCTGTGGCGATTTATTTATGTTGTTGTTTGTTACTTACTGTGTGTATCACTTGTGTCTTTTAATTTTGGATGGCCATATGGCCATTTTGTGGGAAAGTAACTGTCCATATGGCCTTCCTTTGTTTAGGTTTCCATTATGGTCTGGTCGCTTAATGTTTGTATTTCTTTCCCTTTGGTGTCTTTTATGGATGGAGTAAGTTAATTGTATCAATTCCTGATCTTTGTTTTACTTCTACTTTATCACAATATTTAATCACACGCGTTTTAATAGCAGTAAGACAGGAAGTTAATAATTTAGAAAGTTCAGTGGTAGTGCAAGAGCTAGAGTTTGCGATAAACCGTGCTTTGTAAGGTCTTTTATGAAGTTTTGGTAACCAGTATAGCGTAGGAAGCTTGTCTTGGCCTTCGGTAACACACACAGCAAACTTGGTGGCTGAATGACAAACTTGTTAATCTACTATAACTCTCGCTTCAGCTAAAGGCTGAAGTTCATAGGCCTTAGTACCACCAAGCTCCTGTTTAAGCGTGTTAACATAGTGGAGCCGTCACACAACGACGACGTTGTTAGCGGCCTTGTCTGCAGGGGCCAAAACAAACTTCTTATGAAATTCTTGAATACCTAGTTTAAGTTGACGTAAAGACGTCTTGGGCTTAGGAGGTAATAAGTTAGTATTTTGAGAGTAGAAAGAAATGCGTTTATTCACTGGTTTTAATATGCTAAGTTTCTAGTCCTTAAGGGCTTTATGCTCAACATACTCTCGCTTACACCATCGATTACCGAATGCATTCAAGGAGCCAGCGATTTCATCTCTACATTTACTGAAATCAATTTTAGAAGGAAACCGATATTTCGGTCCTTTAGAAATTATATTCCTTATCCTAGAATCAGGAATATTTTTCAAATTGCCAGTAATTACATGACCAGCAGCAGGATAGCAATGCACTGAGTTTTTACAATCACATGAATAAGGAGTATTAGTATCAATATCAAGATCTGAAACAAGTTTATTGAAATTAAAAAATGATAGATCTAACCGGTTTGTTATATCTATAGCAAATTATAGGTGTTTCAGTATTTTGAAAATAAGCCTAAAAAGTTATAAGCGATACACACACTCAAGGACAAACCATAACAAAAATAAACAGCGACAGAAGAACCGCCTTGGAAGCGATGAAAGGTTACAGGTTGACAGGGGTATGAATAGTTTATTCTTATTTTTGCACATAAACATACATTAAAGTACTCGTTCTAAGCACCAACAAACTATGTTTGAAAAACTACTATTACGTGATATTTCAAGGATTTTCTTCGTAAAATGTGACTTCTTAAGATTTAAAAAGTGCCATTTAAGGACACTGGCGTGTTATCGTAATGCTAGCTCATGCCAGTATCACGCAGAGAAAATATGTGAATTCCGACACACCAGATAATCAGCAAAAAAGTGGCGTCCGAGCAGAAGAATCAGAAATGGAGGCCATAAAAACAATCCGAACCCAAGAGGTGGTCGTCTTAGAGACTGAAGTCTGATCTTTGCAATAGAACCAAACAACAATGCATAGTTGTTGGGGGTAAAACAGTCGACAACCAAACAAACATCTCTATAATTTTTTGAGTCTTTATGTACCTTACAGTAAGTTGTAACTACATTGCCAGTATGCGCTTGAATTTGTAAGTCTACCCGTCAGTCAGATTTGGAGAACATTACGAAAACACGCCTATACAAATACATTGTAACCTTTATCGGCGAAAAAAAAATGAAAATTTTAAGATGAAAATTGTGATATTTTTCTTATTTTTGCTCAAAAATAGATTGTGTGTACTCGTTAGAACCGCCGCATCGAGGTGGGTCTGATGAGTACCCACAATCTATATTTATAGCAGAAATAAGAAATATAAGATTTACCCCTGTAAACCAAAGTTTAACTATACAAAAGTGGGGTTCGAGGGGGTCAAAATTATATAGGCGTGTTTTCGTGATGAAATATTGATGAACGTATATTATATTTTAACATCAGCTGCAGTAGAGTTTAACAATGCCGTTAAGTTTGCATTTGGTGGAGTTTTAATAATTTAATATGGACTTACGTCTGGTATAGTACCTATAGCTTGATCGAGCTGCAAAAAATGTAACGAATTGTATTAGTCATTCACAAATGAACTATGCTGTCTTTAAACGAACAAGTAACAGCGAAACACTGTGTATGTCAGAATATTTTTCCATTTCCTGCTGTTATTTAAATGTTTACTTCAGAAGCAGGAATAATCCGAAACATGATGGGTAACAGTAAATCAGCTGTGTTGATTTTGATTTTACCTCGCCTAGATCATCCAGATGGTAATTTTCATAAAGCATCTAACATCCCTGATTCATTAAATGTATTACAGTAAAATTCCTATATTAAGACCAACTTTGGGACTGTTCAAAAGTGGTCTTGAAGACCACTTTTGAACAATCCCAAAGGTGGCCCCTTAAACGGAGACAATGGGTGAAGAAAACACAAAGGAAGAATACGAAACCGTCTCAATAAGCTTTTAAAGGCAGATTTAGTCTTAATTTTAGGTGGTCTTAATAGCGGAATTTTACTGTATATAGCTTGATGCAACGTCCGGTTTGAGTACAGGAACATTAGTATTAATTTTATAAATACATTAAATGAGCCTGTTTACATGAATACATGCAAACTAGTAAGAAAAAGCCTCTCGGAAAAGACAACAAACAAAGTTCGTAGTCATCTCAAGTCACCTAAATTAAATAAGTGGCACGGAGGGAAACATAAAAACAGACGAAATATGAACCAACGGCATAAAGCCAATTAACAAATAACACACTGCAGAAGAACGACCGCCTTGGGACGGTCCATTGTAAAACTACTTTAGGGCTTCCAATTCGAAATTTATGAAATTTCATTCCTCGCCCTCAATTCCACTGTAGTATCAACCATATTAACAATAACAACTGATCTGCACGGAGACTTCCGAGCTCATGTTGGTGGCATGTGCGAAAAGCAAAGTCCCAGATTACCCTGCGTATCCGCAGTCCGATCAGATTGAATGTGTAAATATATCTCAGGAACTGATTGAACAGAACCCAAAACCTATTCCAAAGAATCAAAGGGGATGATTGACAAACATATCGTACCAAACATCAAAATCAAAGGTGGCAAGCCAAGTTGGCAGCTCTTTTCGAAACAGGTGGCAACTCAGTATCTTACCGAATTAAATAATTTGGACCCACGGAAGTGCTAAAATGAAAACATGTAAAAATTGAACAGCACAGGAGAAAACATTAATGGATCCGCAGAGAACTTACCATCTTTGGACCGCTAGTAATAATTATGCGAGGTTTAAATCGGCTTCACGATGCCAAAACCATCACCCTCATCTTATGTAGCTGTCTACACAATTGATTTCGGCCCGCTTAGGTATAGTTTTCATAAGTCTCACGAGTGAATTGTGGAAACTTATTAACAAGGTAGAGGGATGAGGTGTTGATGTGCCTCCTTGGGTGCACGGACCGAATTTATGTTTCGCTGATCGCACTTGCCAAGCTGTTACGTTTCGTGTGAATAAGTTCAAATATAATTTCAGACAGGATGGAAGCAGTATCACTGTTATTTTCTACCTATGACAGGTTTTCGGGTAAAACGTTTAAAAGTACAGATAGAATTTTGACAATATCTTGTCAAATAGATATATAGGGTCTCAAACGACTGATAATTTCATATGCAATCTATACATTTTTGAAATGACCACTTATATATGATTTTTTTTCGAAGAGATCGGAAAAGTTACAGGAAAGAAAAAGTCCACATTATCATAAACGGCGTGATAACAAAAGTGATGATAACATTTATGATAACACATACATGTGATAGAGTGCCTTCTTTCATATCTCCAATTGATCATTTTTCTGATGAAAAGTTGCGATATTTTTCTTGTTCATACTGTAAGCATAGGTTATGGGTGCTCGTAGGAACCGCCTTAGGCGGTTCCAACGAGCACTCACAACCTATGTCTTTGAACAGAAATACATAATAGAAGAAGAAGGCAATGATCAGTAATCGATACATTTAATCCACAGCTCCCATCAGAGACACCAAGGGAAAGAAACATGGACCAACTAGACCCTAATGGAAACATCACTAGCGGAAAACCAAAACGACAGTTACTTTCCAACAAAATGGCCAATTGGCTATCCAAAGCAAAATAATATATGCAATACACACACTCAAAAAGGCTATAACAAAAATAAACCTCGACAGAAGAACCGCCTTGGATCGGTCGGTGAAACGAATTCGACTTGGGGGGGGGGGGTTGGGTGGGGTCTTAAATCGATTTTTCGTAATTTGTTCAGACGGCATGAAGGCCCTCCTAACTCATCAGTGCAACATCTCCGTGGACACAAAAACAATCAACCACAGTGATGAAACAACGGTGAGGACTCGACAGCAAGAAACCACTAAAATGCTGGAGCAAAAGAAAACCAACAGTTAGACTCCGATAGGCCCAACCGGAGACAGAGCATCTGACACCAACCAACAATACATAAAACTAGATTCTCTCTAATTCTCAGAAAGCCTTTACGCTGGAGCCGTCATAGAATCTGAGGCCTGGCCCACTCGCGTGCAATTAAAGAGGGAAGCAAAGTTGTCAACCGTGATTGGATTAATTACAATGTTTGTAGTCTGTCGAATAATGTTTACCACTATAATGAAGATATAACCACTATTTACCACAATTAATGTTTACCACTATAACCCTGTAAACCCCTATAAAACGTGATATTTAGAGAGGACCATTTCAGGGTTATCGGTATCATAAACTAAGCAAAGTTTTTTCAAAATTTTATAGACGTCATTCCAATTTAATTTCAAAATTCAGTATTGGACTGAAATCTCTTCTGCAACAAGGTCTATCGGAACCCGAAATTCATGGTGACTTAGTATAAATAAATTCAGAAAAAATAATATCAAATAGTTGCAATGACTTCAGCACCCGATTTCGTAAAATCGTTCTCCGATATAAAAAACTGGGTACAACATAAATGTTATACGACAGACTGCATGCATGGTAATTAACCCAATCACGGTTGACAACTTTGCTTCCCTCTTTAACTGCACGCCGATGGTTGAGGCCTCAGATTCTATCACGGCTTCATCGACAAGGCTTACTGCGAATGAGAGAGAATCTAATTTTATGTAATGTTGGTTGGTGCCTGATGCTCTGTCTCTGTTTGGACCCATCGGAGTCTAAATGTCGGTTTCTTGCTGTCGACTCCTCACCGTTGTTTCATCTCTGTGGTTGCTTGATTTTTCTGTTCACGGAGATGTTGCACTGATGAGTTAGGAGGCCTTCATGCAGAGTGAAAAATTATTTGTCTAAATCGCAACGGAAGTAAGGGCGCGGATTGTGGCAACGAAATATCGATTTAAGCCCCAAGTGGAATTCGTTTCACTGACCGTTCCAAGGTGGTTTATTTTTGTTATGACTTGTCTTTGGTTGTGTGTGTGTGTCGAGTGTGTTATTTCATTTCGGATAGCCAATTGGCCATTTTGTGGAAAAGTAACTGTCCTTTTGGCTTTCCGCTATTGATGTTTCCATTAGGGTCTAGTTGTTTCATGTTTGTGTTTCTTTCCCTTTGGTGTTTCTGATGGGACCTGTGGGTTAATTGTATCGATTCCTGATCACTGCCTTCACTTCTATTTTGTTAACGTAATGTACGTGGTATTCCAAACGCCATATACAGAAAATATGTAATACGTTACACCCATGAGTAATGTACACATCGTATAAATGATAGATAAAAATAGAGTTTAATGGCAAATTATTTCTGAGATACAGGTTTGAAATAGCATTTAAATAAGCAATTAATAAAAAGAAACATTCTTGCATATACAGGGGAAATTGAGTCAAATTGTTTTCATATCTACGTGTGGAAATACTGGAATTTACCATAGACTTCTGTATTGTAGTTATAACCGAAAAATTTCAATGAAAGCCCGTTTCCGATACCTGTTTATTTATTTCCGTAAACTTTATTTTCTGAAGCGACTCTTTGAATTTCCTCAAACTCAAATCAGCCGTTGTGCTAAAATCAACATTTCCAATATTCCGAATGCCGTCTAGAGCCTGTTTCATCTGCTTGTCTATTTCCTAGAAAACAAATAGCATGGCGTTTTGGCTGTCGATTGATCAAAACGATAATTTTGTTGACCTAGCTCATGCCGAGACACTTATATTTACATAGCCATTAATTAGTAAACCGCTTTTGAATATGACCAGGTTGTGTATGGTCTTTATTTGATGTTTGGTAAAATTATAAAGATAATCGTCCGTTAGCAGTAGAATTTAATTTTAAATACTTAAAATGCTTAAATACATCATTTCTTGAAGGTCAAAAGGAAGTAATTCGGTGTATCATTTATGGATTCAAACTGAAATTCGTGAACCTGGAGTGATATTATTTTTTCATTATTAACACTTTTCTTCCCCGAAAATTTTCTTCACACAGGCACTACATATATGGTCTTTAAGAATGTAAATTGTGTTCTATGAAAATGGTAATTCTTTTGAATATGTTCTATAAAAGGGTTATCCTTTGGAAGCAAGGAATACACCACAGAAGTGAAAAATATGGAGAGTACATGTTTTCTGGGCCAGTCTAGCTAGTTTCGGCCAATTAGGTCTCATCAGTGACCCTCAGATATTTTCAAAATTCCACAATGGAATCAATGATCCCAAAGGACAAGAAAATATAATCTACACTATGGTGTAGGGCAGGGAGACGTTTTACCGCCGCCACACATTCCCAAGGAAAACACAACAAAACTAGAACCTGTGAAAATGCGGCAATTTCCTCGGATAGACTACCTAATTTCGGCCAATTAGGCCTCATTTGTGACTCTCAAATACTTCCCAAATTGCACGATGGAGAACGTTCCAAAAGGACAATATAATATACCATATGATGAAGGGCAGGGAAACATTTTACGGCCGCCATACCTACGCTTTACACCAGCAGGGTATCCTTTGAAGCATGGAATACACAACAAAATTGAAAATTGTTAAGTGATCAAGTTTGTCTGGGTCCAACTGGCTATTTTTGTCAATTAGGTTCCCTCGGTATCCCGCGACTATTTTCAAAAGTCCACAATGGAATTAATGTTTCAAAAGGACTGGCAAATATCCTCTGCAATATGGCGCAGGACAGGGAGACCTTTTGTGGTAATTTAAACCTACTCTAAAATCATTTCTGCTGGAAAAAGTAGGCAATGCTAATTATGGCTAAGGTTCAAGTTTAGATACTATGAGACGTTGGAATAGCCCCGGTGAGGCGAGTTTTATTTTCAATTATGACATGCTATATCGAACTGTCACACATTTACTTTCTATCCATTATTATAATATTTGGGTTTTCGACATGTATAGTTATTCATACTTATCCTTTCAAAGACTGGCTAAAGTCAAGCATGTGTTTTAATAAAACCATAACCAAACCAAACGAACTTCACCTTCTCCTGGTTATGCAGTTCCACATCAACATCTGTCAGGTTAAACAGCGAACTCAGATGAAATGCTGTGTATGCAGCCTTGCCATCTCTGCAGTCTCTGTACAGGAAAACATATAAATGGAAAGCAATTAGCAACTATTTCTATGTAAGATTTAATAATACAGAGGCCCCCCTATTGCATTTGATATTTACAAAAAAACTGTAACAGTAATTTCAGAGAGCGTATTCAATAAAATTGAAAACAATAATCAGGAATCGATACAGTTACATCACACCTCCCATCCAAGACACCAAAGGGAAAGAAACACCAACATAAAACAACTTCACTATTATAAAAACGTCATATGCAGAAAGCCAAAAGGACAGTTACTCTCCAACAAAATGGCGAAACGGGTATCCAAAGTAAAAAGATATAAGCAATGCATACATGCAAGGTGAACTGAAACAATAATTAACCAAGAAAAACCACCTTGGAAAGGTCAGTAAAACGTCTTTCACTGGCTGTTATGGGCTGGGGGCTTAAATCCATTTTGCTTGACCAGAATTCTCGCCCTTGGATCTGCCGTGGTTATGACAAATCTTTTGTTCAGTCGGCATGAAGGATTTCTAACACATCGGTGCAACATCTCCGAGAACATAAAAATCAAAGGAATACAGACACGGAACAACGATTAGGAATTTATGGTATGAAATAATTGAAAGGCTGCAACAAACGAAAACCAACAGATGGACTCCCGTGGGCCAGACTAGAGACAAAGCATCGGACACCAACTGACAGTACTTAAAAAGTTTGAGTAAGTCTTGCCTTAAACAACTATACTAACTGTGCTTTACGCTTTGACCAAATGAGACGCAATTAAGTAATGGAGCAGTTGGTATAATAAATGATCTTTTGGATATTATATTTGATTCGTATTATAACTTTTTACACATTGATGAGAACTTATATCTGCTGGTATACTGATATACCACGTAAAATCGATTTAAGCACACCCCCACCCCCAGTGGAATTCGTTTCACTGACCGTTCCCAGGCGGTTCTTCTCTCGCGGTTTATTTTTTGTTATGGTTTGTCTATGAGTGTTTGTACCACTTATATTATTTTGTTTTGGATAGCCGATTGGCCAGTTTGTGGGAAAGTAACTGTCCTTTTGGCTTTCTGCTATTGATGTTACCATTAGGATTTGTTGTTTCATGATTTTGTTTCTTTTCCTTTGGTGTCTCTGATGGGAGCTTTGGGTTAATTGTATCGATTCCTGATCATTGCCTTAACTTCTATTTTGCCAAGATTTAATCTTCCCGACCTACTGATAGAAGAAGGAGAAAGAAGGAGAAACATAATGATTATGACTTTTGAGTAGCTTTGCAATTGATAACATAGTTTCTATTTTTGGTGATTTCAATCAAAAGTCTTGATATTTTCCAAGTTATCACTATATCCCCCCACCTAGTTGGGGACATATTGTTTTTGGTGCGGATCCTGTTTACGTCGGCGTCGGCGTATCTTGATTATATCTCTCAATAATATGGATAGATTCTAACCAAACTTGCATGGTTACATCATTAGGACAGAGAAACAGCCATAAGGATTTGATGGCTTGGACCTCATTTGCAAGGACACAGCAACACTACCCCACCCCACAAAATAACTGTCAATTTGAGGCCAAAACTGATTTGTCTGCACCTCTGCACCATACGTAAGTAACGAATTAATGCTTTGTGGTCAAACTTGTTACACTGTATGACTATTATCTACCAATATGTTCTTTAAAAGGGTTATCCTTTGGAAGCAAGGAATACACCACAGAACTGGAAATTATGAAGTGTACATGTTTTCTGGGCCAACTAGCTAGTTTCGGCCAACTAGGCCTCATCAGTGACCCTCAAATATTTTCAAAATTCCACAATGGAATCAACGATCCCAAAAGACAAGAAAATATAAACTACACTATGATGTAGGGCAGGGAGACGTTTTACCGCCGCCACACATTCCCACACACCAGCTGTAGTGACGTTAAATATTTTCTTTAAAAGGGTTATCCTTTGGAAGCAAGGAATACACCACAGAACTGGAAAACATGAAGTGTACATGTTTTCTGGGCCAGACTAGCTAGTTTCGGCTGTGATAAGAGTCTGGTGACCTAGATTTTATTTTAAGGACACAGGCCCCAAAATATTTACATTTGGCTTTCTGCACCCTATCTCAACAATGAATAAAGGAAATTTGGTCAGATTTGGTACAATATATTATTGCAACCTACAAAAGATTTGATTCGATTTTGGTGACATTGACGTAATTTTCCAAGGAACTTGCTCCCAAAAGCAATAAATTTTGGTTAGTGTGCACCCTCATCTCATGTAGTATCTCATGAACGATTAAAGATTTGATTAGAGTTTGGTGACCTTGACCTTCTTTTCAAGGTAACGGCTCCCAAAAACTGTCAATATTGGGCCACAATTGGCTTGTATGCACCATAACCCATTTATGAATTGATGAAGGTTTGTCAAAACTTGGTACAATATTTTATAACAACCTACCAAAGATTTTATAGAAAACAGACGTGAAATCAATGATCAGGAGTCGATACAATTAACCCACAGCTCCAATCAGAGACCCCGAAGGGAAAGAAGCACAAACATCAAACAACTAGAATGGATACTTACTTTACCACAAAATGGCCTATTGGCTATCCGAAACAGAATAATATAAGCGATACATACCCTAAATGACAAAAATAGCAAAAATAAACCGCGACAGAAGAACCGCCTTGGAACGGCCGGCGAAACGAATTCCACTGGGGTGGGACGGAGGCGGTGCTTAAATCGATTTTACGTGGCAACAATCCCTGCCCTTACTACCGTCGCGATTAAGACAATCATTTTGTTCAGTCCGCATGAAGGCCTACTAACTCATCAGTGCAACATCTTCGTGAACACAAAAATTAAACAACCACAGAGATGAAACAACGGTGAGCAAGAAACCACTGAAATGCGGGAGCAAATTAAGACCAACAGTTAGACTCCGATGGGCCCAACCAGACAGAGCATCAACATTACCTAAGCGATACTCTATAATTCTCAAATACGGAACTTCAATTAAATAAAGCAAATTCTTCTGATACCGAGGCCCCGGTTTTGGAAATACATCTATCTATTGTAGATGGGTCTGTTTCTTGCAAAGTTTATGATAAACGCGATGAGTTTGATTTTGAGATTGTAAGTTTTCCTTTCTTGGATGGTGATGTTCCTCGTGCGGCTTCCTATGGCATTTATATTTTGCAATTGGTTCGAATTGAAAGAGTGTCTAGTCATGTAACCGACTTCAACGCTCCTAATAAATTGTTATCTCTTAACTTCTTAATCAGGGTTATCGGTATCATAAACTACGAAAAGCCTTTTCAAAATTTGATAGATGTCATTCCGATTTAATTTCAAAATCCAATGTTTAACTTAAATCTCTTCTGCAACAAGGTCTATCGGTCTCTTCTGCAACAAGGTCTATCGGAACCCGAATTTTATGGTCACTTAATATATAAATTTAGAAAAATATATAAATGCAATGTCTTCAGCACCCAATTTCGTAAAATCGTTCTTCGATACAAAAAGATAAGGTACAATGTAAATTTTATACGACAGACTCTATGCATGGTAGTTAACCCAATCATCGTTGACAACTTTACTTCCCTCTTTAATTGCACGCCGGTAGTTAAGGCCTCAGATTCCATTATGGTTCCAGCGCCCTGACAACTCAGTTTTCGGCTCAAACATGGTAAGTGTGCACCTTAGATTTTGGTTGCCTAGTTTAAAATGCCAAATGGGTGTTTAAGTAATACTTATGTTGGGGGAGCCCCTGCCCATAGGGGTTTGAAGAAATATATGGGCTGCATGATGCTTCCACGCAGAGCTGAATCCGGCCCGCACACTAGTACTGATAAACCACTTAGCGGATTTAAGCCTGTCCAGGAACCGCAGTGCGAGGCGGACCGTCCAGGCTAATAAACCCTATTGGTTTCATTGGTCGACAGGGCTTGAGATGTCATTTCATCTCAATGTCGGGTAAAAGTCCCACAAAATTGGAAGCAACGTCTCCAAAATGACCTTTATAGTGTTGACGGGGACGTTAAACCTCAAATCAAACAAACAAATTATGTTGGGGGACATTGTTTCCCTCTTAAAACATTTCTAGTTATTCAATGGATGTAAAAAACTTACAATGTCTGAATAAAACTTTTAACTGTACCTGAGATAACTATTGTATTTGATCATGTTGTGCTGATACGCACGTAATAGCTCATTAATTATATTGCTTCTTCTGTACAACCATTTTTTTAGTGACGGCATCGAATTAAATAACTATATTATATCTTTAATTTTTGCAGCATAAAATTGTGATTTTTCTGAAACTAAGACGGACTTGTCAGGTGAGACATGTATCTTAGCGGATTTGGTTGCCACTTTTTGTTATATTTTAAAATTTTGCAAATCTCGCTTCTTTGGACAACTCCGTCCTGATGCCCGGGACTTCCGTGGAGTGTGGGCCATGTTTGCTGATGTTGGCTCGGTGGAGGACATCTATTAGTCCTGATGTAGACGTCTCTTGTCTGATGCCTCCAGTTGACCTGTCTCATGATCTGCGTCGGTCGGTGTGTGCTCGGAGGGGGGTGTGCTGTGTTTGCCGGGACTTGTACATCATCCGTTTCGGTTTCAGAACTTTGGGGTTGAGACACACTGATGAAGATTAAATATCAAAAATGCCTCTGTGTCACTAAATTTGGTATCGTTACGCCTTAACTGCAACCACTGGGTCGGTATCTCTGCTGGTGGATGATTCGATCGTCCCCGAGGGTATCATCAGCTCAGTATCAATTCCTCAGTGCTGAGGTTGATACTGCGGTGTTGACGTCAGTACTCAGGTACTGATTTAAATATCTATATCTTTAATGTTTGCAGCATAAAATTCTTTTTTTTTCTAAAACTAAGACTGACTTGTCAGGTGAGACATGTATCTTAGCGGATTTGGTTGTCACTTTTTGTTGGGGTTGGAACACACTGATGAAGATTAAATATCAGAAAGGCCTCTGTGTCACTAAATTTGGTATAGTCACGCCTTAATTGTCATGTACTTTGCTTACCTTATAACATTTGACAAGTCTGCTCTTAGCGTGGCTTTTGTAGGAAAGTATGGGTCAGCTACCTGAATAACACATCGAAAGTAAAACGACAAACAAATGTGATATATGGTGGATCTTACACGTGTATCATTGCTTTTATTAAACGAGTATAGGAAAAGAGCTAAAAAGCGAGGCATCGCCGTGCATTCTATCCCTTTGCCTCAATGAGTTTAATAGATTTAATATATACTTGAGCACGAATGCAAGATTCCATTTATCATATGACCTTTAAAACGCATTTTATTCTCGCTGTTTTAAACTTAAATGTGAATATTCTTCCACTCGCAAATGCGACGTTGTTAAGACCGTCGTACGTGTAACGTTACGGGTCGTATCTAGCTACATGTAATTAGTATATATATTTAATCCATTAATGGATTGCCGAATTCAGGACATATCATTATTACATTCTCAGACGCGACGTTATATGGGCCCAGTCAAGCGATTTTGGTACTGATCGCCTATGCGAGCAGCGAAGGTTCAGGCGCATCCGCGCAGACTCGCCAGAACATTCTCTGCCCGCTCATATAAGCAGTGCATCAAGAGGAACCTTCAGAAAGAAAGCCATATCTCTGGCCCTCTGAGTGGCTGGGCATGCGCAGTTAAAATTTGTCATGACGGAATGCTCGAAGACACAAATTCGCTTGGCGGGGCTCCTATAATAAATACCTTCAATAAAGATGACAAACTTAAAGTTAGTATCTCGCCGTACTTGCAGCATAACATTTTCATTTCGAATGTTTACATGACACCCCTCTTCTAGCTTACACATTACGAATACTCGCCTATACTAGCACAGTATAATTTTTTCGCCGACAAAACTAAAATTTTAGGATGAAAAATTGTGATATTTTCCTTATTTCTGCTCAAAATATAGATTTCGGGCACTCGTTAGAACCGCCTCATCGAGGCGGTTCTAACGAGTACCCACAATCTATATTTTAGAGCAGAAATAAGAAAAACAAGGCTTACTCCTGCAAACCCGAGTTTTACTAAATAAAAGTGGGGTTCAAGGGGGTCAATTAAACCCCAGCTCCCATCAGAGACACCGAAGGAAAAGAAACACAAACACAAAACAACAGACCCCAAATCGAAATACCAATAGCGGAAAGCCAAAAGGATAGTTACTTTCCCACAAAATGGCCAATTGGCTATCCGAAACAAAATAATATAAGCGATACAAACACTCAAAGAAAAACTATAACAGAAATAAAACCGCGACAGAAGAACCACCTTGTTTTTATCCAACACAGAAAGAAAACGCTACTCAGGACACACCGTAATTAGATACCACAGTTACAGTATTTCAATCTAAGACATAGTGACATGATGCATGTAGAAAACAGAGAACAATAAGCGGGCCAGCAGTATCACAGCCATTAGATGATGTAACGCCATTGCAATGCAACAACACGTTACAAAACTAACTGAATAAAATATATTTGTTACACTCAATATTGTTGGCGAGAATTCTTCGAGCAATGGCGAAAGTTTGCGAATATTTTAAGGAAATAACGCATCACTTCAATAAGTCCGTAGAATGAACACCTACTAAATAGCACTGTGGTGCAATGGTAAAGCATCGGATTTGTAATCGAGAGGTAGCCGGTTCGATCCCCGCGAGCTCCAAGTGTTGTTTCCTTCAGCTAGAGACTTTATCCACATTAATACCCAGGAAAAAGAAGAAAAAGAGGGCCACATGGAAGATTAGTACTAGTTTACTAAGTGTGTTACTCTCTATAAATAAAGTCGATTATTATTATTATTATTATTATTATTATTATTATTATTATTATTATTATAATTATTATTATTATTAGAAGCGAAGGTAATGATCAGGAATCGATATTAATAACCCACACCCATCACGAAAACACGCCTATATAATTATGACCCCCTTGAACCCCACTTTTATATATAAAAACTGGGGTTTCCAGGGGTATACCTTATTTTTCTTATTTCTGCTCTAAAATTTAGATTGTAGGTACTCATTAGAACCGCCTCGATGAGGCGGTTCTAACGAGCGCCCACAATCTATATTTTGAGCAGAAATAAGAAAAATAACACAACTTTTCATCATAACATTTTCGGCCATGAGGGTGGCAATGTATTTGAATAGGCGTGTTTGCGTAATGCCTGTCATCAAAGACGCCTAAGGGAAAGAAACACGAACATGAAATACAGTAAACAGACCCTAATGGAAACATCAATAGCGGAAAGCCAAAAGGACAGTTACTTGCCTACAAAATGGCCAACTGACCATCCAAAACAAAAATTTATAATCGATACCATTACGCAAACACGCCTATACAAATACATTGCCACTTTTATCGCCGAAAAAAATGAAAATTTTAAGATGAAAAATGCTCAAATTATAGATTGTGTGCACTCGTTAGAACCGCCTCATCGAGGCGGTTCTAACGAGTACCCACAATCTATGTTTTAGAGCAGAAATAAGAAAAATAAGGTATACCCCTGGAAACCCCAGTTTTAGGATATAAAAGTGGGGTTCAAGGGGGTCAAAATTATATAGGCCTGTTTTTGTGATGATACATACAAAGACGACCTATAACAAAAATTAACCGCGCCAGAAGAACCGCCTTGCTTTATATACAGAAAACTGGGGTTTACAGGGGTAAACATTATATTCCTTATTTCTTCTCCAAGACAGTGGTTGTGGATACTCGGAAGAACCGCCTCAATGAGGAGGTTCTAATGAGCACCCGCGACCTTTGTTTGCCGTATAAATAAGAAAAATATCCCGGATTTTCATTGGGGAAGTGTAGCCATTTTTGGGATTTGAAAAAATGCACTATGTTGCACGGGTGTGTTATCGTACTGATATTGTCGATTTGTATTGTGTAAGAATCGAAATAGATCAGCTCTTATAAGTGAATTGTTGAGAAATATATCAAAGTTTGTCTGTCAGTTATAAGTTGACATATTACTCGCGCTACGCAGTTGTGATTGCACCAACTTTACAACTGACCTCCAAATTGTGATTAATTACTCAATCAATTGCTGGAGCGGATTTATTTCTTTAGTGAATGTAAGGAGCACTACTACACCGAGTGGTTTGTGGTCATCTCAAATCGGACAATAAAATCTAGTAACATAATGCCCTGTTAGCCTACACATTTCACGGGATGTGTATCATGTCTTAAGTTGACCATCACAAACACTATCAATGTAATATTGCCCCGGGAAGCATTAAAACATTGAGACCATTCTGGTGGTTTGGTTTTGTGTACAAAATGGGGATCATGTAAACTCGAAACAGCCGCTTCATATGTCTATTCCACCGCGAGTATCAAGTATGTCTTCTTAAAATCAATCAGACAAATTTGGAATAACATTTTGCGCCACCCCTGTCTTACTGTACTGCACAAACATGTTTTGAAATAGTGTGTTGTGATTGAGCTGCACTAAGCGATATTAAAGGGATCACCCTAGGTTTTCCATGCATTAATAGTTGCCGAGTCCTTTAGGAAGTTGTTTGAACACGAGGCCGCTAGGCTCGGCAAACTATTTTGCAATGAAATAACCATGGATGATCGTCGTTCGTGCATAACTTACGATTACTAAAACTCCTTATAAATTCTTGAAAATGCGATCGTAAAACCAATATGGCGACTTGTTCAGAACGTTTTAGCAATGTCATCAGTTCCACTATCACGTCCATCATTAAATTTTAAAATGCTTCATGTAGGGCGACAACGATACGTCACTCAACGTAACGTAAAAAAGCGAGGCCCATCTTGTGATATCAAAAGTTCAAAACCTATGTTCAAACAACGGCTGGGTTTCTTAATTTGAACATGGGTTTGTTGTTTGAACACGTCTCCTGGCCCATTCAAGAAAAGATTCAAACAGCAATGTTGATAGGATTTTGTGCAAGACAGTGTCTTCGAACATGAGCGCACAACGGGTTTAAAATAATCCTACGCATTAGCACAGTCAGGTCAGAGTCTTTGTTTTTTTATTGTAATGATAACGTTTCAATTTATGTGTCTATCTGCAGACAGGAAAGGCGCTGTTTTGAATGAGTATGTACGGATGCTTATGTCTGTAGGCTATGAGCGCACGTCCGAAATCAGTTTCGCTTGACGACGCTCGAATTTATTTCTGTATCAAATAAGGAAACGTGTTTCAACAAAACCTGTCTTAGGGGTTAATAACCAAGGCCCCGTTGTCAAAAGCATCTTTACGAGCTTGACGAGCTCATTACTTCTCAAAGATTTAACTCGTCTAGCAAGTACGATATCTTATACTCTGGTATTTTGCTGGAAAATGTAAGTAGCTTTTGCAAATACAAAAGCTACTCACATTCTTATTTTTGCTGGAAAATTGTGAGTGGATTTTGCATAACCTATTAGCCTTATTCAATGATCAAAGTTTTAAAATTATGTTAACTAATAATATTGTTAGTTTTGAAAAATTGGGCCCAAGTAACTTAAGTCACAAATGCCTGCTTAGCTACACATACTAAGGTGAGTCTAGAATGTTTTGAGGTTTACGTCCCATAAACAGTTAAGGTCATAAAGAGATGGGAAATCGGTTAAATAACTGATCCGAAAGTCTTGAAAAGCCCAGAATCGAAACCACAGCCCCTGGTATATGAGGCGAGTAGATTATCCATTTCATCTCGGAGTCTTCTGATGGAACCTTGAAGTTTTAGATATAGAAACTAGAGATATTGTACTAGCCAACACTCAAACAGATGTTCTCATAATGAAGCTTGAATAAGTTTTACCTCTAGCAGCTCCATCGAAGGCGGAGACAAAGGTTGACATATAAATCGTTCCAGTAATGCACCAGCAGCAAACGACACAGTTGTAAGCAACATCAGCAACGACGAGAAAATGAAGATAAAAACCACTGAACTGAAATGATATTTTAAAATCTTAGTTGTTCACTGTCTCCTGCAAAGCAAAGAATCCGCCGCCAATCATTAGGATAACACACCCGCGCGAAATAGTGCATATTTTTAAATCTCCAAAATGGCTACTTTTCTGATGAAAATCCCGGATATTTTTCTTATTCATACTGCACACGTAGGTTGTGGGTGCTCGTTAGAACCGCCTCATTAAGGCGGTTCTAACGAGTACCCACAACCTATGTCTTGCAGCAGAAATAAGGAAAATAATTTTTACCCCTGTAAACACCAGTTTTACTATACGAAAGTGGGGTTCAAGGGCGTAAACATTCTATAGGCGTGTTTTCGTGATATCATGCAGGCTATTATTACAGACAATAGGAATAAACTAAAACTGTCGGGTGATCTGAGTAAGTCCGCCATTTATTACATTTTACCGAAATGAGGATTGAATGCATGGTCTTCTCATCACCAGTCAGAAAGCCATATGTGTCTTACATGAAATAAATCATCAACACTGTATAGTTTACCAAGTCTGAAGCTACTAGCTTTTATATTTCTTGACAACATATGACAAACATTTTAACACATGCATATATCCCTAAGACTGCCGGGCATTTCTGAAATCTAGAACATTTCTAGAACCCGGTCTTTTGGTTCAATTAGCCTTATCCAGCCCATTTCCAATAGAAGACAAAATGTACTCTTCGATATGTGAAAAGAATCTTTCTGATGACGTCATATGTCATGTCGCTATCTATCTATCTATCTTTTTATACTGAGTCGGTCATATCTGGCCATTAACTCAGTTGATTGGGTGGCTAAATTTAGAATTTAGCTGAAGAAAAAAAAAAAAAAAAAAAAAAAAAAAAAAAAAGAGAGGCACTGGATGCGTCCTTAAAACTATTTACAATCTGCATAACAGAGGTATCCTTAAACGCATACCTCTGAGACCCAATCTTACACTGTGCGGGCTTTGAACTCTTCTGCGGACTTGGCATTCACCGCAGAGGAGGGAAGACTATTCCATTGGGGAATAGTTCTAGGAAAAAACGAGTTCTTCAGGGCATCACTATAGGACTGGTATCTACGATATTGTGAGTCGTTTAATTTTGATGCCCTTGTTTGGGTCGACAGTGTTACAGGGGTCAAGTACCTTTCATTAAAATGCGTCGCAGGGGTCACGCTATGCTAAAACATGCGCACGGATTTCTTTTTTTTTTTCGTTTTCTCTGCCTAATTTTCCTCTCTTTTTGTCTCTTTTTCCCTCATGTACTTTTCACTCTTTTGTACGTATCCTCGACACGCCTTTATTGCGGCCGCACTTGTTTCATACCGACAGCACGCCGCCTCAAAGGACATGAGGCAGAATGACAATTTCAGAGGCTATTTGTTTTCGACTTTTTGTCAGCTTTGGAAGCCTTCGGTTCTGTTCCAGTATCTCTTATAGGATTGATATGCATGCTGTGAAGCGTTATAGGTATACCGTATTCAAAAACACTATTGTCAAAATTATGGTTTAATGTGCGAAAGAATGAGGGTCGTACAAAACAATTTTGGCAGCAATAACGTATTAACATGCTATGGTAGAGGAAAGGATATGGAGAAAAGAAAAATGAAAGAAAAGATAAAAAAAACAAACGAGAAAGCCAATCGTCTTTTATACGACACAAATTTTCGTCAAACCACAGTATACCAAGTTTTAGGCTTCTAGTTTTCACAAGTCCTGTAAAATCGTTGGCAAATTAAAAATAAGCCAAGGAATTCCATAGTTTCTTATACAATAACTAATTATTTATATTGCATTGTATACAAAGTTAAAGGCTTTGAACTTCTGTAACTCTTGGGATATCCTTGACGAACAAAAAAGAATTTTGGTCTAAATGGAGAGGAATTTTAATGAAAGACTAGATGAGCAAATACGACAAAAATCCCCCTGTCTCTTACACAATGTAAAATAGAAATGAAAGCAATGATCAGGAATCGATTAAATTAACAAACACCACACCTCAGAGACGCCAAAGGGAAATAAACACAGACACTAAACAACCAGACCTCAACGGAAACACCAACAGCGGAATGTCAAAAGGACAGTCACTCTACCACAAAACGGCCAACCGGCCATCCAAAACAAAAAGACACAAGCGCCACACACGTCTAAAGACAAACTATAACAAAATCAAAATGCGAAGAGGAAACCGCCCTGGAACGGCCAGCGAAAAGAAATACACCGGTGTCGGTTGTGGGGGGGGGGGCTGAAATCGATCCTATGCGGACGCAAGTCTCGCCCTTAACTCCGTCGCGATTTAATCTTTGTTTAGTGTGGCAAGTCTGTATTTTTATCTTCCACAGTCCCTATGCAATCTTTCAAGAACAGGAGACCAGGAGAGAAAAAAGAATGACAGAACATGAACAAATAAGCAGCAAAAGCTCATTGTCTCTTACACCATATAAGTCATTTGTTTGCTCTGCATCAGAATTTTGAAGCTTCTAGCTTTTATAGTCCCAGAGAAATCTTTGACAAAAACTTTAACATTGGTCCATATTGAGACAAATATAAATGAAAAGACAATTAAACAAAATACGCCGAGACAGTCAATTGTCCCTTACACGATATGTCATCATCATGCATATTATGCCATGTTTTTAGACTCTCAACTTTTATAGTTCCTGGAAGTCTTTGACGAAAAAATGAGCACTGTTTTGTTTGTTTGTATTTGAGTTTAACGGCCCAGTCAACACTATTTTATGTCATTTTTGAGCCGGTCAGTTTACCTATCTACACTTTTCCTGGGCAGGCTTATACATAAGCGGTTAACCAGTACAGTGGAAAGTCTTTCGTCAGAAACTGATAATTGGCCTTCTTGAATCAGCGGAAGGGAGAGAATGACCGTAGAAAAGATTTCATGATCAATCTCCACCAAAGATGTTGCCGACCCTGGCAGGTAACGAACCCACGTCCTCCAGATCGTAAGTCGAACGCGCATCCGATTGAGCTGCCGAGGCTGGCCAAATTTAACACTGGTCAGGATATGGATGGAAAGAACAGGGAAAGCACAGATGAACGGATAAGCCGGCCTACGTAGGGGATTCCGAGCATCTCAAGTTTATCTATATGTCAGCAAGAATTTCAATAAATCTCAGCTTCACTATTGTCTTAATAGATGGCTGTTAGATATTTCTTGACTCGGGTCTGCAAAATGCAGAGCAGCTAAGTTGTAAAACAATTAATTTTAAATATTTTCTTGAGAGAAATAAAGCATGCACAAGTTAGACATAAACATTAAGCAGCGTCTGATTGAGCTTAAAATGTAATTGTATGGGTTTAATGGGCCATCCAGCTGTGATTCTATTACCATCGCCTTTTCATATGAGATGATTACTGTCAATTTATCATCACGAAAACACGCCTATATAATTTTGACTCACACGAACCCCTTTTTACATAGTGTAACTGGGGTTTACAGGCGTAAACCTTATTTTTCTTATTTCTGCTCTAAAAAATAGACTATGGGTACTTGTTAGAACCGCTTTGACGAGGCGGTTCTTACGAATACCCACAATCTATATTTTGAGCAGAAATAAGAAAAATATCACATTTTTCATCTTAAAATTTTCATTTTTTCGACGTAAAGGTTATAATGTTTAGGTATAGGCATGTTTTCGTAATGTTAACACAGGGAAGCTTTGCTTTGAAAACAGTGAAGATCTCGATCAGAGGCTTCTGATTTACAGTGATTGTCATTCAGCTTGTGAACAAATATAGTAAGTCTAGTAATTTGATTGGCGTCTGGTCTGCAGTGGTTGTTGCTGAATTAACATATTCGGCAGGATAAAGGTTACAAAATTAGTAAATTGTGGCCTGCAGCCTACAGGCCCGCACAATAGCAATTTTGCATATTACATGGGTCTGATGTGGCTTGCGGACTGAACAAATGCGGACTGAACAAATTATTTGTCTAACTTGCGACGGAAGTAAGGGCGAGGATTGTGGCCACGTAAAATCGATTTAAGCCCCCCAGTGGAATTCGTTTCCGCTGACCGTTCCAAGGCCGTTCTTCTGTCGCGGTTTATCTTTGTTATTTTTGTCTTTGGGTGTTTGTGCCGCTTATATTATTCTATTTTGGATAGACTATTGGCCTTTTTATGGGAAAGTAACTGTCCTTTTGGGTTTCCACTATTGATGTTTCCATTAGGTTTGTTGTTTCATGTTTGTGTTTCTTTCCCTTTGGTGTCTCTGATGGGAGCTTTGGGTTGATTGTATCGATTCCTGATCATTGCCTCCACTTCTATTTTGGTTGGTATTATGAGGCTGGTAACAGCCATCACAGACAAAACTTGACCAGATACTATGTGCAAAATTTCACACATAAACAATTTGAATCAGCGCAAATTTCTATGATAAATCTAGCTGTAAATTATGAAATTGTAAAACAACTATTTTAAACATAATAAAGCTTGTACATGTTACACATAAACATTAAGCAGCGTCTGATCAGGGCCATGATTATGAACAAATATAGAATGTAAAGTAATTTGATTGGGTACTGGTTTGCCATGGTTGTTGCTAAATTAACATATTCAGCAGGATACAGGTTAAAATTACAAAAGTTTAACCTGCAGCCTACAGGCCCGCAAAATAGCAAATTTGCATATAGCAAGGGTCTGGTTGGGCTTATTTGGTATGGTTAGGCTGGTATCAGCTATCACAGACAAAACCTTACTTTTATTGTGCAAACTTAATATAAATGCTTTCACACATAAACATGTTGAATCAGCGCAAATATCCATGAACAATCTTTTTTTCTTGGTTTTGTAGCTCTTTCAAGATTATTTCACTGATATCTAGTCGATCGTTAATCAGAAATTGGCGAAGTCTGAGTACTGGGAGAAAAAAACACCTGACCTTCTGTTGCAGAACCTGGCGTCTCACATGTGACCGTAGCCAGGCTCTAACCATAGCGGTGAGAGCTATACCTAATGATTGCATGATCAATCTCCATTGAAGTACACAGGTTAATCTATTCAATAGTCAAAATGCAGCCCATACTATTGAGCACTGGAATGGGGTGGAATAGTGTATTGCATTCCACTCCAATTTTAAACTAAGCAACAAATGAATCCCTCGAAGATGGAACGGATTGGAATAGGCCATTTGTCTTCTTATCTATTCTATTCAATTCTCTTTCCCATTCCACTCCCTCTTAACCCTTTAACACATGAATACATCTTTTAACGTGTCTACCCCCCCCCCCCCCCCGTTTTTGAGCCCAAGAACCACCTTTGTTTGATTTGAGGCATTTCCCACCCCAAGATATATATATTTGGTTAGGGTAAATTGTCCTTAATTTATCGCGGCCCACACGTAAATATACATACGGGGTTTGAAGGGGCTCCCTCACGTCAGAAAACATGGTGTCTGAGATAAAAATGCCTTGAAATTGAGGCTCGAAAAAACATGCTGCAACAGTGAAAATCGCCAGGGCTAAACCCATTACTTTTTGCCTTGACACCTGTTTGAAGATTAAGATTCGGTCAAAAACATGTGAAATCACACTTTTTGCCAACATTGAGATGCCCCCACCCTTCGCTACCACGGCAATAGTGATTTAGCCCAAAAAGGTTGCATTTGCAAGTCTACTATCCAGTGAATTTCATGCAAGTTTGGTGTATAACGGACCATTCATTATGAAAACGGCTATTTGAAGTTGCTGACAGATGCAACACTGCGAAAATCAGAAAAGATATGGTAATGGGTTATACCTTATTCTACTGAACACGACACTCTCTAGCATTGCAAACAATTTAGGTCTCTGTATAAGCCACCTGATCTTGAGCTACACTGTTTGTCATGACTGTGGTTTGTGAATTGAATAAAAAGACTATATCAAGTAATTGGATTAGTTTGCTTGAATCGACGTTTAACGTCCCCGTCAACACTATTTACGTCAGTTTGGAGACGTCGCTTCAAATTTTGTGGGACTTTAACCGACATTAAAATGTAATGACATCCCAAGCCTTGTTGTCCAAACAAACCAAAAGGCTAATATGCGTTCGACGATCTAACTCACACCACTTTGTCTGGGCAGGCTTAGTCCTTCTAAGCGGTTTACAAGTACTCATGTGTGGTCAGTTTTAGCTCTGCGTGGAAGCACCATTTGATTAGAGGATAGACAATACATGTACAGGGTATGATTAGGTTAATTTATTCAGCAGGATAAGGGTTCTATTATGCTAATACCGGATCCCCTCAAATCCTTAAAGAGATAAAATAAAACTAGACGATCACTAAAGGTTATAAATGCCTACCACATGCCTCACTAGATGAGAAATGTGTTTGATATCTGCAGTAGACAGGCGCACATTATAACTAAACTAGAATTTGCAACAGTCTCCAAATAACATATGTTCAAAATATTTAAGTCGTTCTGTGGGACAAGCTTCTGCAATAAGGTGCTTGTTCAGAATCCCATTCCTTTATGCATATGTTCAATACATGCATGTCTGAACTATGTTGCAAGTTCCAATTTCCCCCATGAAATACTCATTACGATAACACACATCTGTGCGATATAGTGCATTTTTTCACATCTCCAAAATGGCCATTTTTTCTGATAAAAATCCTGACATTTTCCTTATAAATACTGGAAACATAGGTTATGGGTGGTCGTTAGAATCGCATCGTTGAGGCGGTTCTAACGAGTACCCACAATCTATGTCTTGGAGCAAAAATAAGTAAAATAATGTATACCCCTGTAAACCCCAATTTTCTCTATAAAAAGTTGGGTATCGGGGGTCTTCATTTCACGGACTAGTTCGCGTGATGTGCAGGGGTAGTTGCAGAGAAACAAACAGTACTATTTAGCTTTCTATGCTACACATGTGGCCAACAAGTTTAAGTCGTTCTAGGAGACATAATTTTGCAATTGGGGGCTGGATCAGAATCCTGTTTCCTTTATGCACATGTTCAATGCATGTCTGAACTGTGTTGCGAGTTTCAATGTCCTGTATCAACTACTGTAGGAGGAGCTGTGGAGACACAAACAACACTATTTAAAGTAATATGCTACACATATGGCCAAAATGTTTACGTTTTTGAACGGGACATAATTCTGCACTGAGGGGCTGGATCAGAATTTTGTTTGCTTTATGCACATGTTCAATGCATGATTGTCAAAACTTTGTAATAAGTTTCAATGCCCTGCATCGAATACTGTAGGAGGGTTGATGAGACAAGAGTAGTACTACATAGTGTGACGTACGTATGTACGCACGGACAAGGACAAAACTATATGCTCCTCCCCACTTCATGGCGGGGGTATATAATTAAATAAATAGATAAATAAATAAAACTCTGTATTCCGAATACAATTTTGGAAGTGTTACTTTGCCAAGAGGAACATTTGAGTCTGGTTCATCACCGTCTAAGGCGTAAAAATAGCCGTGTTCCTGCTAACATGCAGAAAAATATTTTGTCGGTAGGTGGGAGAAACTGTTTTTCATTGGTTTATTTTTTCTGCCAAAAATAAAACATGGTCGGGCCTGTATCTATTATGTGTTTGTTTTTGTTTTGTACATGTTTTTGTTAATAAAATTGTAATGCTGAGATTTGCACTGTATATCATAATTCATGTTAGATGCTCAAAAATGTCAGCTCTGTATTTTGGAAGGTACTAAATCATGCCAATAACTATGAAAGTGTACTTTAAACGCGAAATTACTGTGGAAAATGCAAAGGCGATACCGGGTATGGTCGGTATCGAAAATGGTAAGGTCGGTGTTTTAATTTTTATTTTGTTCTTTTATTTATAAAAAAAATGGTAGAGTCGGGGGTCTGAAGCAGGGTCGGTCGGGTTAGCGGAAACACGGCTATTCTTTTTAGGCCTAATCATAATAAAATTCACTGCAATTTGAATTAATTATCATTAGAGTACAGCGCCCCGCCCATCGGAAATGGAAGAAATAGATTGGCCTGCATGGTGCTACTAGCTAGTAGCTTGAGAACTAGGAAACCGCTTTGGTATAAGTCTGCCCAGGCAAAGTGTTGTGAGTCAGACCGTCTTAAGCATATAAGCCTTTTGGTTTCTATGGGCGGTAGAGCTTGAGATGTCATCTCATTTTAATGTCGGTTAAAAGTCCCACAGCATCGGAAGTAATGCCACCAAAATTACCTAAATTGTGTTGACGGGGACGTAAAACCTCAACTCCAACAGACATTAGAGTACAACCACATGTTGCAAATACCACATCACCAAGGCATTAGGTGTCAAATAATTTTTTTTTGATGCATTTACTCCATCGATGCAAAATTCAGGGAGTTCTGTAGCACCTTCGCCACACCCAACCACCCTCTCAGAAAGTAAATAAAACATATAATAATAACAGATAAAACAGTACACAAATATTTGAACGAATAATTAGATGGACAAATTTTACTAAATGTAATTATGAAGAGTGAGTGAGTGTTTGAGTTTTACGTCCAACCAACAGCTAAGGTCATACGGAGACGGGACCTTGGTTTAAAGACTCAACCGAAAGTCTGGAGAAGCCCGGGATTGATCCTGCGATCCCTGGTTTACATGGCGAGTAGCGTAACCACTACACCACGGAGCCTTCTATGTAATTATGAAGCCACATCCGTACATATTTATCCATAGTTTTCTTATTTCTGCTCCAAACATAGATTGCGGGTGCTCATTTGAACCGGCGATGGACGTTAGCTGATTGCAATAGCCCGCCATGAGCACTTCGTGTTCAGATTAGCAAAGAACATTTTTGTTCTTAAAATCTTGCACTAATATTTAACTTTTATCTAAACGATTATTTACATTTCGCTTTCTTTCTTTCTTTTGATACTGGGTCGGTCACATTTGACCATTACCGCAGGTATACATTACATACACTCCAGGTTTGCAGGATGAAAGCCTGCACAGTAATCATGTTATTAAGGTAGGGATAATAAACCTGCACAGGGAGTGGTTCTCCCTGCACAGGGGCGCCTCCAGTTAACGTCCCGATCCGAAGGACGGTGCAATTTATGACATTCATCCCTGCAAATGATGTCAATGGAGCGTGTTCGGACACCGAAATTTTATCGTCGCTGCCGGGAATCGAACCCGGGACCTCTAGCATCAGAGGCAAATGCACTAACCACTGAGCTATCGCGCTCCACTCCATCTATCGTTTGAAAACATTAATTTATAGTAATTAAATAAACATAAACCAGTGTGATGTTCTGTTTCCTTAGATCTATTGCGGTTGAATATAAGGCAACATTTCCCGGCTCGAAGGGTGTAAAAAACACGTGGAGGCAATTAGCAGGAAGGGATAGAACCATACACCTTACACCTTCTAACAAAGACAGCAAAGTAAACGAAGCACAAAGGTTAACATAAGTCAACTGCACCATTATATGCCCAAACAACTATTTGAAATAAAATATGGTAACAGGAAATGCAGACAAAGACAAACAATGGCAATAATGAACAACAAAAGAAGCACTGCTTTGGAACAGTCAGTTAATTTTTTACTTGGGGCTTCAACGTTCCCACAACACTCGTCAGTTTTATAAACAAACGTCTTAGACTAAAACGAAGATACATTACGCAATTAGTAAATTTCCTCCTGAATTTGACAAACAGCCACGTTCTGTTGGTGATGATCTATGGCGTGTTCCTACTATACCACACACTAGACCAAGCAACTGTAGCGTGACGATAATGGTGGTCATTGCCGCTAGTCCTGCACCAGCATCATACCTTAAACGACAAGTGGCCATCCACTATGTTTGAGATTATATTGTCATTCTTGTCCCCAAATATATTTGAGTAAGTTATATTGTGATTTTCTCCCTGTATCTGTTTCAAACTAAACTTGCTTGTACATACAGTCAAATTAGCAAGACTAAAATCGTCATTATAAAACTAACATATATAAGACGACAAAATGATAACGCGCCGATGTGAGTTACAAAAGGCACGGTGTCTCTAAACGGACATGTTTTCTTGATTCTTTCCTTTTTCCTCTTCTAAACATAGATTGCTGTTGCTTAATAGTGATAACTCAAATCTGTTTATTCATATGTACAATAATTAGATGTGAATAAACAGATTACAGGTAGCTCTTTCGAAACATATGTTTCACCATCATGTTAATAAGTCCATGTATGAATATCCAATTAAGCCCCACTTCATATAGCGAAATGGATTGTACAAGGGTTAACATGTACAATAATAAGATGTTCACCCTTATAGTGAAACATACGTTTCCAGGGTTCTATTCGTGGTATTTTTCAAAAGCCATTTTTGTTAATGTGTCATGTGCACTAATGACCTTGATACTTATTTTTGTTTCTGTTTAGGATTGTCAATCGGCCATTTAATGGGAAAGTAACTGTCCTTTTGACTTTCCGCTATAATTGATGTTTCCAGTTAGGCCTAGTTATTTCATGTTTGTGTTTCTTTGCCGTTGGTGTCTCTGATGGGAGCTGTGGGTTAATTGTATCGATTCCTGATCATTGCCTGCACTTCTATTTCTAATCTCCGTGATCTAATTGTTTTTTGTTTTCCTTATTTAATGTCAGATTGTTATTCAGTCCTGAAAGTAAATCGTGATTGTCTTAATTCAAACGTAGTTATTTTACTACGCCTGCTGTTGTCTTAACTCATTCCTGCACGCGGGATCAGCATTTTATAATTTAATGCATTAATCTGCATTGAAACTGAGAGTAATAGTCAAATATTCATAAACTCCAAAGGGGGGGGGGGTGCCCATTTGGGAGTATTCTAGCCTTGTACCAAATCTTTGTTTTATTTTTTGCAGGTTAACAGCCTAGCATGTGTACATTATTATGGCATACCTCTGGTCGCGCGCAAGGTTGGATTTTTTCGAGCTACAGCCCTTTAAAAGTGGGTAGGGTAGCTTAGCATGACACTGTAGTGTATTTTGAAAGTTACCTTTGGTTATCACCCATGTGCTGTTTCACTGCAATTTGTCCTTAGGTAGATTGAAGGATGTCTGAAGTGATGTGTGGAAACATTTTTCGAAACAAAATTACAACATAGGAAGATCAAATGCATTTTTTTCTAACATCAGGGGCCTTTTCCTTATTTTTAACCTTAATCATTAAATATTTTGAAGTTACTGGTAATGTAGGAGGCAAGCAATGGTGATTCTTTCACAACAGTATCATTTTTATCAGCACAATCTCATAGCGATATAGAACTGGTTGACTTGAGCTACATTTCATTGTTCAGTGAACATAGAATGGGAAATGGGTGGGGTAATTCAGATTGTGAGTTAAGTTACCATTCAACCACCATATCAATACATCAAAATCATGTTGTTACAATAATGTAGTGTGAGATTATTTATTAATCTGTCTAATATATTTATTTTCAAAGATATAGTAGTTTCAGGGCAAAATAAACTAATGGGTTGTAACCCAACTTGGTGTATGCATTGATGATGGGGATACCTGAAATGGGCTTTTCATTTGTCACGTGTAGTTAATCTTTTCCAGAATAATCTGTCTCAGAACCCTGAGAAATGTTTTACGCTTTCATCTCTACATTTGGAAGCAGGTCTGTGAACTCCAAAAATGTATTGTTTTTGCCCTGTCTGTTTTGTTTGTTTGTTTGTTGGTTGGTTCGTACATGGACAGCTTTAACATTGGTCATAACTTTTGAACCGTTTGAGGTAGAGCATTCATGCCTGACACGAAGGTCCTTTGTGGCAAGAGCTTCACACTCATGCAAAAATAATATTTGACCTATTACCTTGACCTTTGACTTAAAAGAAAAAATAACATTGGTCATATCTTTTTAATCGCTTGAGGTACAGCCTTCATATTTAGCAAGTATGTTCCTTGTGGCAAAAGCTTAACATTCATGCAAAAAAATTTGACCTGTGACCTTGACCTTTGACCTACTTAAAATAAAAAGTTAACATTGGTCATAACTTTTGAACCATTTAAGATACAGCCTCCATATTTGGCATGTAGGTTCTTTGTGACAAGAGCTTTACATTCATTTGAAACATTTGACCTGTGACCTTGACCTTTGACCTACTTAAAAAGAAAAATTAACATTTTGGTCATAACTTTCAAACCGTTTGGGATAGAGCCTTTACATTTGGCATGTAGGTTCCCGGTGATAAGAGATTTACATTCATGCAATTTTTTGGACCACGACCTTGACCTTTGACCTACTTAAAAGAAAAAATAGAATTGTTCATAACTTTTGAACCGTTTAAGATAAGAGTCTTCATATTTGGCATGTAGGTTCCTTGTGACAAGAGCTTTACATTCATGCAAATTGTTTTGACATGTGACCTTGAGCTATGACCTACTTTAAAGAAAAAAATATTCTTCATAACTTTTGAACCATTTAAGAAAGAGCCTTCATAGTTGGCATGTAAGTTACTTGTGTAAGGGGCTTCCTATTCAAACAAAAGATGTTGACCTGTGACCTTGACCTTGAACTGTGACCAATTTTGAAAAAAATGACCATGCCCCGGGACATGTTCGTGTTTCACAAACACATCTTGTTTGGAATAGTATTTGGAAGCTTCAGATATAACTCATCACTCATTTCTCCATTCGCTAGTGTTTAGAGGCCTCAGTGCTATCTTTACAACCTTCAGCTTCTATCTAGTCTATCATTAAACCTTCTATTGGATATAGTGCTGTAGCCTCGGCAGTAGCTTTACACACTGTAGCTTCTTTTCAATCTCTTCTTTAATCCTCTCTTGGGTATTTTCTTGTATCACAAATGGTACCTTCATACCTATTAGCTAAGTTACATCTGTTCAATCGCCCTCTCTTGGGTTAAATGTTGCAGCTTCAGATGTACCTTTACATCATGTAGCTTCTGTCCTTCTATGCTATAACCCTTTCTTGTGTAGTGTTTAGCAACCACAGATGTACATTCACACCCTTTAGCTTCTTCAAATCTCTTCTATAGCCCTCCATTGGGTGGTATTTTGTAAACTACGATGTGCCTTAACACCCTTTTAAGGCTTTAGCGTCTGACAAATCTCTTCTATAACCGTCTCGTGGGTAGTATTTTGTAACCTCAGATGTTTCTTAACATCCTACAATCTATAACCCTCTTTGGGGTAGTATTTTGTAACCACAGCTGTATCTCAACACCCTACAAATCTATAACCCTCTTTTGGGTATGGTTTTGAACCTCGGATGCATCTTGGGCTAGCTTGAAACTTCTAACTACCCATCCTTTTGCAAACCAATGGTACAGTGCCCTACTTGAATTAAAGGTAGGGAGGAATGTTTCCACGGAAAGCTGTGCCAGATCTGCGAATCAAACTCTCGCTCACTTTGTTTCGAGTAGTTTAGGTCGTAGTACCAAAGCGTTAATCCAAAATCGCTAATCCATAGACAAAATGGCAAATATCAATGTTCGGATCAACAGACATGGACTCCAGAAGAGTGTAATCAGGCGTGTTGAACTCACATTCAGTTGAGGGTTCAGTTGGACTACAGGGCCCGGCTTATGTGAAATCTACATGACAGGACATCTGTTAAATAAATATTGTGCATGGTTTTGATGTATTGGTAAGGTGGTTGAATAGTAACTGAGTTTACAATCTGATTACCCGACCAATTTGCAATTCTGTGTTCACTGAACCATTAAATGTTGCTCAATTCATCCGATTCCACACTACTACCAATTGTACGGATTACAATGATACTGTTATCCAAGAATCATCATTGGTTTCTTCCCATATTACCAGAAACTTTAAAAAATTAATGATTATGGTTAAAAATAAGTAAAAAATATCTTTAGTATTTGGAAAATGCAGTTAATCTCCCTAAGTTGCAATATTGTTTCGAAAAATGTTTCTAAACATCACTTCAGACATCCTTCAGTCTACCTAAGAACAAATTGCAGTGAAACAGCACACAAGTAATAACCAGTGTTAACTTTCAAAATACACTACAGTGTCATGCTAAGTTACCCCACCCACTTTTAAAGGCCTGTAGCTCGAAAAAACCCAACCTTGCGCGCGACCAGAGGTATGCCATAATAAAGTACACATGTAAAGATGTTTACCTGCAAAATATAAAAAGATTTGGTACAAGGCCAGAATAGCCCCAAATGGGCACCCCCCCCCCCCCCTCCTTTAATGTAACCAATGTTTTTGCTGACCGTCGTCTCCTATTACGTACATTTTTTTCATGGTGTGTGTGTGTGTGTGTGTGTGTGTGTGTATGTGTGTGTGTGTGTGTGTGTGTGTGTGTGTGTGTGTGAATTCGGGTTTAACGTCGCTTTCAACAATTTTTCAGTCATATCACGACGGTGTCTGGTTGCGACAGGGAGCTCAATGCTCACATTTATAGTGCTGCCTCACTGAAGTATCATGTCCCAGACACGTTACATGATACCACACCCAGTCACATTATCCTGACACTGGATCGACCAGTCCTAGCTCTACCCCGTAAATCTGAGTGCCAAACGAGGAGCAGCTAGTACCATTTTTAACGACTTTGGTATGTCGCGGCCCGGGGTCGAACCCCAGACCTCCCGTTCCCCGGAGCGGACACTCTACCAACTGAGCTATCGGGGCCGGTATGTGTGTGTGTGTGTGTGTGTGAGTGAGTGAGTTTTAGTTTTACGTCCCACCAACAGCTAAGGTCATACAGAGACGGGACCTCGGTTTAAAGACTCATCCGAAAGTCTGGAGAAGCCCGGGGTCGATCCTGCGATCCCTGGTTTACAAGGCGAGTAGCGTAACCACTGCAACACGGAGGCTTCTATGTGTGTGTGTGTGTGTGTGTGTGTGTGTGTGTGTGTGTGTGTGTGTGTGTGTGTGTGTGTGTGTGTGTGTGTGTTTAAATATCAATGCATTTACATTCTCAGTGCATCAAAAATAAATTTTAAATCGCAATGTTGCTCAAACCTCAATGAATACACTGACTCACATGACGTCACATGATCATTAAGTGACGTCAAAATAAACCAATGTTCTCTCAAATAATAAGTCTTCGAGTCACTTACATGTACATGTAAAATAGCTGTGAATACAATGATCAAGAATCGATACAATTAACCCACAGCTCCCATCAGAGACACCAAAGGGAAAGAGACAAAACATGAAATAATTAGATCCTAACAGAAGCACCAATAATGGTCTTTATATTCTTTCGGCGGCTGTGTTGTCTTGGATGGGCCAGTGTGAGGTACTTGTATCGATTCCGGATCACTGTTATTTTTTATTTTCTTTTACATTTTTAAGATTGTTGTGTGCTTTGATTGTCGCTGTTTCGGAGTTCTTTTCTCTTTCTAGGTTGGAAACGTACATTTGATATTACAAAACAATATTTTACCTGTATTTATCGTATTTCTTTACATCATTTGCAATAGAAGATGCTTTCCATTTGTAGAAGTCTATATCGATACCAGAATCGGCCTAAAGTAATATAAAAAACATGCTTTACGATAACACACCCGTGCGTCATATAGCATTTTTTACATCCCCAAAACGGTAAATTTTCTGATAAAAATGTACGATAGTTTTCTTATTTATACTCAAAACATATATTGTGGCGGTTCTAATGAGTACCCACAACCTATGTCAATGAGCCGAAATAAGGGAAATAATGTATACCCCCTAAACCCCAGTTATCTCTATATAAAGCGGGATATAAGGGCTGTTCATTTCACGGACTTGTTAGCGTGACGGAAATCAATTGAGCCTGGCCATCCATATGATTCTTATTGCCTTATGGGAATGTTCAAAAATGTTGGTCAATGTTAAACTATACAATGGCACTTTTCTCAAAAGCTTATAGCCCTAACCTTATGAAATTATCTTCCTGTGAAGCACTCAGTTTTTTAAGGTACATGTGAAAAAATTGTGTTCTTTCTTTTTTCTTAGCAGTAACAAACTATATACATGTATACCAAGGACAACTGAAGTGAAGACAATGATCAGGAATCCATAAAACTCACAGCAGAGACACCACAGGGAAATGAAACGCACACATAACATCACTAGATCCTAATGTTTACATCAATGGCGGAAAGCACAATGGACAGTTACTTTCCCACAAAATGGCCAATTAGCTATACAAAATAAAAGAAAATATTAGTGATACACACACTTAATGGCAAACCATAACAAAACTAAACCGTTGCGATGTCCAAGATGAATGCCAATGGCAGCCTTCTAGAAAATCGTTAAACGACCACGTCTGCCGAACCGTAAGATAGATTGAGCTATAAATTATTTGAGGCATGGGGTAGAATTATTAAAATCGTTCGTTCCAATATCCAAGATGACCAATGTGCCAGCCATCAGCCTTCTTGAAATGATTCAAGACATTTCTCTGGAATAATAGGACAAAATAAGTTGAATCTTCATAAGAGGCATTCGGGCGACATGGAAAATCGTTTCTCTCCACTATCCAATGTAAAAATTAACCCCCACGTTCTTTAAGATTTATTTGTTTTATTTTCTGCCTTTTCAAGATTATGTCACTTATTTCGTCCTAATCTGTATAGAGACAGGCGAAAACCGGAGTACCTGGAGTAATAACACCTGACCTCCGTTACAGAACTTGGCTTCACAAATGGGTCCCGAGCGAGGTTCGCACCCGCAACGGTAAACAAGCCTTGGCCTCTAGTTCGCGTCATACAGGAAGAGCCTACTTTTATGAACTTACATTTGTTTTAAACGATCTCACTTCATCCACAACATTATGCACCTTCATTTCAATCTTCTGGAATGCATGTTGCACGTGGCCCCTTTGGCCTATATAACAAAAGATGTAACAGTGAGAAGCATTGATTGTGAAAAAATAATACCTCTGCATATAGTCATTCAATTATGGAACAAGCCTATTGTCGACATTCTCGGGACATATCGTTCATCCATATACAATGTCAAATATAAGTCCAACTTTTTATTTCTCTTGGTCTAGCAGTTCAGTAATATCATGATGTCGAGTTCGTATATGTTCCATTCTTTAAAATTTTGAGATTTTGCACTGAACAAATTACACGCTGGCTGAACAAATTACATGTGTACACCACAGTAGCATTAAGGCCAAGAGTTGTGGCCATGTAAAATGGACGCTTCAAAGCGGTATCTCAGTTGTGGTTTTATTGTAATTTTATGTCTATGCATGTATATCCTGGTAATATTTGTTTCATTGTAACTAACCATTTCAATTTGCTGGATAAGTTTCTGTCCTTTCGCCTTTCTGCTAGGCATAGTAATGTTTTATCATAATGCTGTTGTTCTATGTACATCCCTTATTACCCTTTGGTGTTCTGGGCGGCTGGTGTAAGATAATTATCATAACTCCTTCTACTTAAGAAGTTCAGAGAAGCATCTGTAGTCTCCAAATGATGAGACAACAAAATAAACATAGATATTTTCATTTTCCTCGAAGGGATGATCATGAAAATAATGACCATGGTATTTTAAAATGCCACGGTCTAATTACACATACTGAAAATATATACACGGATTTTGTCATTTTCCAAAATATTTTTTTTTCAAAACTTTAGTAAATGTGACGAACGAAACAAGCTGGTAGCGTGCTAGAAAACCATTACTTTCATAATGCAAGACCAATAAAATATCACTCACCATCCGTTTTAATCCGTCTTCTTTGAATGAAAATTGCTGAATGCGTCAATGGCAAAAACTAACGTGCTTTTGAAATGAGACGGCAACATGTCGAATTGATTTAGGCAACTCCGAAATGCAAAAGTACAATGCCATTACCACTACCAGCACACTTATGGCTCATCATATAGCAATACCATGAATGGAATCCTAAAATTACACGATTTGTCAAACAAATTTTAAGTATAGATTCACGCGATTAAACATGCGCGGGCATTTAGATGGTTTCTGAAACACTTTACCTTACACTGAATAGAATATATACACTTTTGATTTTATTTTCTATAGAGCAGTAGCTGGTTTTCCAATGGGCACAAACTTGTACCTAGTGTTGCAGACTTGTTTGATTGTGCCATAAGAAACATTTCGTGCAACTCCTTTCAAAACAGACCAAAGCCTAAATCACGGCGAATTTTAACTGATTTTCTAGATATAAGGGGATTTTGTTTTAAATATCAAGAATTTACCAATTTATATGATTGCTACATATGTACTAAATATGTTAGCTCTGGGCCTCATAGTTTCAGAGTAGAAGATTTTCTTTAATTCTCCCCCATTATAAGAATATGTGAGCTATGTTGCCATGGCAACCTAATTCCAATCCGACCTGCCCAAAAAACTCCCAAAAAACTAATACAGCCTTCTCCCCACCTGATAATGCTTCACATGAAATTTGCTTATGATTGCCCGTCTGGTAGTAGAGGTATACCTATTTTAAACTATGGACAGACGACGGAGGACGGACGACGTACGGCGAACGACGGAAGCCGGAGCATTGGCATACTAGTAGCTCACTTGAAGCTTCGGCTCAGATGAGCTACATGTAAATATGCGTTAAGGATTCCACCATAGACGCGTTGTTTTAATTAGGAAAAACAAGTTCTTCAAAGGAAAAAGATTTTTTAAGACAATACTCACCACTTATGTTGTGGAGATTCGTTTGTATCCTTGTCCGAAGCTGATTCTTCACCTAAATGAATATTTAAGAGGAATGGGAACACCTGGTAGATTTTTCCGCCATTGTGCAAAGGGAGACGACTTTCGGGACTTCCTGTTCGCTTTCCTATAAGCCCTGTCACACAGAAAAAAGGGGTCTACTCTTAAAGGAAAGAATTTGCTCCTTTAAGAGTCGACCCCTATTGACATGGGATAAAAATACTTTTGCAGGAGTCGTCTATGGTGCAGGTGTTCCCATTCCCCTTAATACAAATGGTAGAAATTTACTGTTCAGTTTCATTTAATTAGACTTCGTGGAGTGTTTAAATTATTGAGGGCCACTGATGGGGTCTAAGTGATCGAAACTAGCTAGTCTGACCAAGGAAAACCCGTGGGCACTCAATAATTTTCAGTAATGCTGTGTATTTGCATTCTTCCAAGGGATAAGTTTTTCAGAACGTATTTGTATGTGTTGATGATAAAATACGTTCCCTGCATAGCTTTGGTATATAATATGCCTATTTTAAGCAAAGCATTGGTTTGAACTGGTTTGATTATTTTTGTACAATGTTGGGTAGTTAATGTTTGGTATCATATTACTTCGATAGTCTGATCGGTCAAATGTATACTGCAGAAATTTAAAAGAAAGACCCAGGGAGCACCACAGTCACAAGACGCAGCCCACTCTCGACACAAAGAGGAAGAGGAAACATACACAAAAATAAAATTACGAGTGTTTATGAAATAGAACAACCAGCCCTCTCTTCCCCACACAGAGTGATCAGACCTTTAGAAAATACTAAACAACAACTCAAACCAATTCGCAGACATACAACAAAAATAATAGCTAAAGACCAACACCAAAAACTACCACCTTAGAACGGTCAAGTGCCACTGGGGTGCTTAAATAGTAAATACATGGCTAATGTCTTTAATAATAAAATATAATCAGTGAGCCTTAGACAATTTTTAGGGGCGAACTTAAGCGCATGTTTTAGAGGCCAACCCGCGAACATTTGGCGACGCGGAAATATTCCAGAATACGGTATGCAGCTCCCTCCATTTCACATAATGTACAATATCTTTGAAAATTCCAATTGACTTTCAAAAACCATATGTTTTATTTCTTCTTGTGATAAAATGCATTTATTGACACTGACTGGGCGTCCTCAAGTTCGTATAAGCCTGAGAAAATGTTTAAATCCCCATTCTAAACCATATTTATTAGTGTTCCTAGTGATAAGATGCTTTAACTGACACTGATTGTGGCCACAACCCCGTCAGTTCACATCATGGTTCTCTAGTCTTTTGCTTCGACATTTCCGTTATTTCATGTTGTCGACTACTTATCGTTGTTTTATCTCTTAATACGTTTTAATTATATTTTCGGAGATAATTTACTGATGAGTTCGGAATCCTTCACATGGACTGAACAAAGGCTTTACAAATAACGGTCAGGCCGTCCCAATGCGGTCGTTCTTTTGCAGTATCTTATTTGTTATTTGGCTTTGTGCTGTTGGTTCATTTTTCGTCTGTTCCTATGTGTGCCTCCGTGTCGCTTTCTATAGGTGACTTGAGACGGCTACGCTCAATGATTGTGGCCACAACCCCGTCAGTTCACAGAAGTCTTAACTTAAACTTAAATCAGACCCCGCCCATGGATATTATTGTTCCTTATGAGCAGGCTCATTCACTGACACTGACCGGTGAATATGTCACATAAGTCTTAATATCTTGAAAAACGTTTATATTCCTTCTCTAAAACCATATGTTCTCATGATAAGATATTCAATGGCATTGCCTTTCTATTTTTAAATGTTTCTAGAAAGCTGGGTTAGACGTCGGTACTGATCATATAGCACCATCATGACACATTGAACATCAAATTTATACAACAATCTTAAAGCAATCTGCATGTGTGAAACGAAACATTAATATTAATGTGTTACATCTGTTAGCTCATACGAACAATTTAGGACCATCATGGTTCTCTAGTCTTTTGCTTCGACATTTCCGTTATTTCATGTTGTCGACTACTTATCGTTGTTTTATCTCTTAATACGTTTTAATTATATTTTCGGAGATAATTTACTGATGAGTTCGGAATCTTTCACGTGGACTGAACAAAGGCTTTACAAATAACGGTCAGGCCGTCCCAATGCGGTCGTTCTTTTGCAGTATCTTATTTGTTATTTGGCTTTGTGCTGTTGGTTCATTTTTCGTCTGTTCCTATGTGTGCCTCCGTGTCGCTTTCTATAGGTGACTTGAGACGGCTACGCTCAATGATTGTGGCCACAACCCCGTCAGTTCACAGAAGTCTTAACTTAAACTTAAATCAGACCCCGCCCATGGATATTATTGTTCCTTATGAGCAGGCTCATTCACTGACACTGACCGGTGAATATGTCACATAAGTCTTAATATCTTGAAAAACGTTTATATTCCTTCTCTAAAACCATATGTTCTCATGATAAGATATTCAATGGAATTGCCTTTCCATTTTTAAATGTTTCTAGAAAGCTGGGTTAGACGTCGGTACTGATCATATAGCAACATCATGACACTTTGAACATCAAATTTATATAACAATCTAAAAGCAATCTGCGTGTGTGAAACGAAACATTAATATTAATGTGTTACATCTGTTAGCTCATGTGAACAATTTAGGACCATCATGGTTCTCTAGTCTTTTGCTTCGACATTTCCGTTATTTCATGTTGTCGACTACTCATCGTTGTTTCATCTCTGAATACGTTTTATTCATATTTTCGGAGATAATTCACTGATGAGTTCGGAATCCTTCACGTGGACTGAACAAAGGCTTTACAAATGACGGTCAGGCCGTCCCAAGGCGGTCGTTCTTTTGCAGTATCTTATTTGTTATTTAGCCTTGTGCCGTTGGTTCATGTTTCGTCTGTTCCTATGTGTGCCTCCGTGTCGCTTTCTATAGGTGACTTGAGACGGCTGCGCTTTTGGATTGTGGCCTTTCCTGAGTGACCTTTTCTTGCTAGTTTGTGCAAATCGTAGCAGAACATAAGACGAGGATTGTGGCCACGTAAAATCCCCTACGAAACTTTCCAAGGCGGTGCTTCTGTTGTTTTTATTGTCATTGAAATTCTTTGCATGTACGTACATGTATGTCATGGTATATTGTTTTATTATTTTTCATTTTGAGATAGCCGTTTGCGTTGACGTTTCCTAACACAGGACGCCATTTTTTTCGAAGTGCCCGCTTTATTTCTTTCATAATACTCCTGATTGCAAAAAAGGAATTAATGAACATCTTAACAGGTTGAAGGTAGGTCATAGTTGACAGCATAAAATACGCTTAACGGACTTTGCCACAATCAATATATGTTAGTTTTGTTTAACGTTTTAACAGTCGATACGCAGGACAGTTTTAGTCTCAAAA
The DNA here is from genome assembly GCA_963580285.1 of Lucinisca nassula. Classification (NCBI taxonomy): domain Eukaryota; kingdom Metazoa; phylum Mollusca; class Bivalvia; order Lucinida; family Lucinidae; genus Lucinisca; species Lucinisca nassula. The sequence continues at coordinate 80,677,518 of OY757010.1, forward strand.
TGAAACGAGAACATCTTATCTACGGGACATATACACCTGACTACGGCCAATATGGAAAAATATTTACCGGTAACGTCTGTACAATGTAAATGGGACCTTTTCTGGGTATATATTAACAGACGATATTTTCCGACATTTATGAGGCTTCTTATGAAAGGATCGAAATTCGGACATATTGCCGTGCAAGGAAAGTAGAGGTAAAACAACTAGAGCTGTCGCCTAACGGGCGCCAATTATACCCCGCATGCGTTGTCAGATGGTAACTCCAAGTAAGAGTAATCGGTTAAAGAATGAGGAAGTTATGTGCAATGTTAAAGTTTTTTGGAACGGACCGACAACAAATTTTTACAAGTATTTGACCTTGAGGAAGGTCAACGTGAAGGTCAAGGTCAGGTTTGTGTATATCAATCTTAAGTACTAGTGGCAAGGTGTGTGGTGTGTGAACTTCGTTTGCGGGGGTATAAGTATTGTATATTAAAGAAATCGGTTAAAGAATGAGGAAGTTATGTGCAATGTTAAAGTTTTTTTGGAACGGACCGACAACAAATTTTTACAAGTATTTGACCTTGAGGAAGGTCAACGTGAAGGTCAAGGTCAGGTTTGTGTATATCAATCTTAAGTACTAGTGGCAAGGTGTGTGGTGTGTGAATATTTAAGAAATCGGTCAAAGAATGAGGAAGTTATGTGCAATGTTAAAGTTTTTTGTACCGACAAATTTTTACAAGTATTTGACCTTGAGGAAGGTCAACGTGAAGGTCAAGGTCAGGTTTGTGTATATCAATCTTAAGTACTAGTGGCAAGGTGTGAAGTTATGTGCAATGTTAAAGTTTTTTTGTACCGACAATTTTTTACAAGTATTTGACCTTGAGGAAGGACAACGTAAAGGTCAAGGTCAGGTTTGTGTATATCAATCTTAAGTTATAGTGGCAAGGTGTGTGGTGTGTGAATATTAAAGAAATCGGTCAAAGAATGAGGAAGTTATGAGCAATGTTAAAGTTTTTTGTAACGGACTGACCACGACAGACGACGACGACAGACGACAAGCTGACTCCTATATACCCCCTTCAAACTTCGTTTGCGGGGGTATAATGATCAGGAATCGATACAATTAACTTACTCCACCCATTAAAGACACCAAAGGGAAAGAAACACAAACATGAAGCGACCAAACCATAATTGAAACCTAAACAAAGGAAGGTCATAAGGACAGTTACTTTCCCACAAAATGGCCATATGGCCATCTAAAATAAAAAGACACAAGTGATACACACAGTAAGTAACAAACAACAACATAAATAAACCGCCACAGAAGAACCGCCTTGGAACGGTCAGTGGAAATATTTCCACTGGGGGGCTTGAATCGATTTTACTTTGCCTCAATCCTCGCCCTTACTTCCGTCGCGATTTAGACAAATAATTCGTTCAGTCCACATGAAGGCCTCCTAACTCATCAGTGCAACATCTCCGTGAACACCAATAATCAAAGAACCACAGAGGTGAGACAACGGTGAGGACTCGACAGCAAGAAACCTTTGAAATGCTGGAGCAAGGGAAAACCAACAGTTAGACTCCGATGGGCCCGACCAGAGACAGAGCATCAGGCATCAACCATCATTACCTTGATTTAGATCTCTCTACTTCTCAATAAGCCTTCTGAGAAATCGGAAATAAATTATTGGTTTAGACTCATATTCTAGACCAGGTTTTTAATTATTTGGACCCCATTTTGATTTATATCAGTCTTTGAATCGACTGCCTATTCGAAATTCGCAAAATTGCAGTATGTTTCCTCTGGCTTTCTTTGCCGGATCATTACAGGGTCACTGATGAGGCTACTACGTAGTATGACCCATCTTCTTTCTTATGAATATTTTCATTGCTCTTAAAGGAACTCATTTTTGATTTTTATTAATTAGCCGAAACTACGTGGTATGACCCATCTTCTTTCTTATGAATGTTTTCATTGCTCTTAAAGGAACTCAATTTTGATTTTTATTTGCCTTCACTGCAGCTGGTGTTGTGTCGTGTGGCGGCCGTAAAACGTCTCCCCGTACACCAACCATAGTGCAGTTTATATTTTACTTTTGGTCCTTTGAGATCAGCGTGAATATTCTGAGAAATCGGAAATAAATTATTGGTTTAGACTCATATTCTAGACCAGGTTTTTAATTATTTGGACCCCATTTTGATTTATATCAGTCTTTGAATCGACTGCCTATTCGAAATTCGCAAAATTGCAGTATGTTTCCTCTGGCTTTCTTTGCCGGATCATTACAGGGTCACTGATGAGGCTTTTTAGCCGCAACTACGTGGTATGACCCATCTTCTTTCTTATGAATGTTTTCATTGCTCTTAAAGGAACTCAATTTTGATTTTTATTTACGTTGGAACCGTCATAGAATCTGAGGCCTGACCCACCGGCGTGCAATTAAAGAGGCAAGCAAAGTTGCCAACCGTGGTTGGGTTAACTACCATGCATGCAGTCTGTCGTATAACATCCATGTTGTACCCAATCTCTTTATATCGAAGAATGATTTTACGAAATTGGGTGCTAAAGTAATTGCGGTTATATATTTTTCTGAATTTCTAAGTCACCATAAAATTCGGGTTTCGATAGACCTTGTTGCAGAAGAGATTTAAGTCCAATATTGAATTTTGAAATTAAATCAGAATGGCGTCTATGAACTATTGAAAAGGCTTTGCGTAGTTTATGGTACCGATAACCCTGATTAAGAAGTTTAGCCGTTATTAATTTATTGCGAATGCTGAAGTCACTTACATGACTACACACTCTAGCAAATCGAATCAATTGCGAAATATAAACGCCATAGGATGGCGCACGAGGAACATCACCATCCAAAAAAGGAAAATTTACAATCTCAAAATCAAAGTCATCACGTTTATCATAAATTTTGCACGAAACAAACCCATCTAAAATTGATAGATGTAAATCCAATAACGGGGCCTCGGTATCAGAAGAATTAGCTTTATTTAACTGAAGTTCGTGTTCGTTCTGGGGTAAATCTGACTGATCAAACCATCGGAAAAGGTATTATCAATATTTAATAAATCATCTAAATATCTAGAAGTGGAGCTCAAAGCTTCAATAATTTCAGATTGGTTATCAATGGAAAGCGACAACATGAAGTCTCTTTCATAACAATACAGGAACAGATCAGTCACAAGAGGTGCGCAATTCGTACCCATCGGAATACCCACAATTTGTCTAAATAACTTAGTACCGAATCTAATATAAATATTGTCAAGTAGGAAGGTGAGGGCATCACACACTTTCTGACATGGCAAAAGTGTAAAATTCTTATGCTCTTTAGAAGTGAAAAATGCATTTCTGACATTGCATGCAAGATAGAGAGAATATTCTCTGTGAAAAGCCCATTCATTTAAATCATTAAGCTTTTCTTTTATAAGATTATGAGGAAGTGAAGTGTAAAGAGTGGAAAAATCGTAAGTAGACAGACTTGAAGCACGAAAACGTCTGGATTTCAATTTATTTAAAGTAGAAGTAAAACAAAGATCAGGAATTGATACAATTAACTTACTCCATCCATAAAAGACACCAAAGGGAAAGAAATACAAACATTAAGCGACCATACCATAATGGAAACCTAAACAAAGGAAGGCCATATGGACAGTTACTTTCCCACAAAATGGCCATATGGCCATCCAAAATTAAAAGACACAAGTGATACACACAGTAAGTAACAAACAACATAAATAAATCGCCACAGAAGAGCCGCCTTGGAACGGTCAGTGGAAGATTTCCACTGGGGGGCTTAAATCGATTTTACGTGGCCACAATCCTCGCCCTTACTTCCGCCGCGATTTAGACAAATAATTTGTTCAGTCCGCATGAAGGCCTCCTAACTCATCAGTGCAACATCTCCGTGAACACAGAAATCAAAGAACCACAGAGGTGAGACAACGGTGAGGACTCGACAGCAAGAAACCACTGAAATGCTGGAGCAAAAGAAAAGCAACAGTTAGACTCCGATGAGCCCGACCAGAGACAGAGCATCAGGCACCAACCAACATTATCTCGTTAATTTTCAATAAGCCTTTACGTTGGAGCCGTCATAGAATCTGAGGCCTGACCCACCGGCGTGCAATTAAAGAGGGAAGCAAAGTTGCCAACCGTGATTGGGTTAACTACCATGCATGCAGTCTGTCGTATAATATCCATGTTGTACCCAATCTTTTTATATCGAAGAATGATTTTACGAAATTGGGTGCTGAAGTCATTGCGGTTATATATTTTTCTGAATTTATATACTAAGTCACCATAAAATTCGGGTTCCGATAGACCTTGTTGCAGTAGAGATTTAAGTCCAATATTGAATTTTGAAATTAAATCAGAATGGCGTCTATAAAATTTTGAAAAGGCTTTGCGTAGTTTATGGTACCGATAACCCTGATTAAGAAGTTTAGCCGTTAATAATTTATTACGAGTGTTGAAGTCAGTTACATGACTACACACTCTAGCAAATCGAATTAATTGCGAAATATAAACGCCATAGGATGGCGCACGAGGAACATCACCATCCAAAAAAGGAAAATTTACAATCTCAAAATCAAAGTCATCGCGTTTATCATAAATTTTGCACGAAACAAATCCATCTACAATAGATAGATGTAAATCCAAAAACGGGGCCTCGGTATCAGAAGAATTTGCTTTATTTAACTGAAGTTCTAGGGGGTAAATCTGACTGATCAAACCATCAAAATAGGTATTATCAATATTTAATAAATCATCTAAATATCTAGAAGTAGAGCTAAAAGCTTCAATAATTTCAGATTGGCAAAACCGGCAAAACCTCATTCGAATTTTTTTATAGACCAAAACAGATTTCTTCCTGATCTTTCAAAGACTTTTTCTTTCGAAGCCTGTATGAAACTAATCATCTCTAGCTACTATATGTATAACTAGCATGTATTAATAAAAATCAAAAATGAGTTCCTTTAAGAGCAATGAAAACATTCATAAGAAAGAAGATGGGTCATACTACGTAGTTTCGGCTAATAAAGCCTCATCAGTGACCCTGTAATGATCCGGCAAAGAAAGCCAGAGGAAACATACTGCAATTTTGCAAATTTCGAATAGGCAGTCGATACAAAGACTGATATAAATCAAATTGGGGTCCAAAAATTTAAAAACCTGTCTAGAATATGAGTCTAAACCAAAAATTTATTTCTGATTTCTCAGAATATTCACGCTGATCTCAAAGGACCAAAAGTAAAATATAAACTACACTATGGTTGATGTACGGGGAGACGTTTTACGGCCGCCACACGGCACAACACCAGCTGCAGTGAAGGCAAATAAAAATAAAAAATGAGTTCCTTTAAGAGCAATGAAAACATTCATAAGAAAGAAGATGGGTCATAATACGTAGTTTCGGCTAATAAAGCCTCATCAGTGACCCTGTAATGATCCGCTAAAGAAAGCCAGAGGAAACATACTGCAATTTTGCAAATTTCGAATAGGCAGTCGATACAAAGACTGATATAAATCAAATTGGGGTCCAAAAATTTAAAAACCTGTCCAGAATATGAGTCCAAACCAAAAATTTATTTCTGATTTCTCAGAATATTCACGCTGATCTCAAAGGACCAAAAGTAAAATATAAACTACACTATGGTTGATGTACGGGGAGACGTTTTACGGCCGCCACACGGCACAACACCAGCTGCAGTGAAGGCAAATAAAAATCAAAAATGAGTTCCTTTAAGAGCAATCAAAACATTCATAACAAAGAAGATGGGTCATACTACGTAGTTTCGGCTAATAAAGCCTCATCAGTGACCCTGTAATGATCCGACAAAGAAAGCCAGAGGAAACATACTGCAATTTTGCAAATTTCGAATACGCAGTCGATACAAAGACTGATATAAATCAAATTGGGGTCCAAAAATTTAAAAACCTGTCTAGAATATGAGTCTAAACCAAAAATTTATTTCTGATTTCTCAGAATATTCACGCTGATCTCAAAGGACCAAAAGTAAAGTATAAACTACACTATGGTTGATGTACGGGGAGACGTTTTACGGCCGCCACACGGCACAACACCAGCTGCAGTGAAGGCAAATAAAAATCAAAAATGAGTTCCTTTAAGAGCAATGAAAACATTCATAAGAAAGAAGATGGGTCATACTACGTAGTTTTGGCTAATAAAATAAGTAGTCTAAAAAGCATATATAAAGGCAGATAGAAATGTGCCCCGTTTCCTTTATTGTGACAGCGTCATCACGCACCGTAAACCAGTAAGTATACTATAGTCTTACAACTTTGAGAGTCCGACACTTATATGGGAACATTACCTACTGTGTTTGTAGTCCTGATAATAAACATACTAACCTCTCTTCATACAAAGCTAAGGATATCCATAAATTTCTACATATTATTCAACAACTTACACAAGAACCGCTCCAGTTGAAGACAAGTGTACTCTAATGGACCACAGTTTTAGTTTGTAAAAGAACGAATACAGATTTAAAACATTTGCATCTGACAGGAACCGTTCATAGATCCAAGGAAGACGGACTATTTTTGTTTCACACAGGCGAAGTTTCTTAATATGCGTCCGTCCAGGCAATTTAGCTATTGAGGTTTTACCCTTCTCGACATTGACATTATTCATTATCACATGTTTACATACCTGGTCTACGACGCTGTTTGCTTTGAAGCTTTCAAATTCCTGTTTGTGGGTTATCAAATCCAGGAACTGAAAACAAGAATAAGTACTTTGATATGTGAGTTTGGTTTGGGGCATTTAACTGAATGAATGAAAACCAGAGCAATATACAGATAGATAAGAGCGCATGTAAGGTTGATCTGGATCTAGTCAAGACACGTCGCTCCCCTGGTGCATGATTCAAACACTTAGTATTACCTTAAGTTTATAAAACCATAGAGTTAATGTGGATTGTGGAATGTAATTTTACTGTTTTCCTAGTAAATGTAATTTACATCAGGCATATTTATCGTAATTGTAAGAGACATTTTCCAATCGGAATCCTTTGGGAAAAGGGATCTGCTATTTATATATAGCATTTGTTATGGGAGAAAACATATTTACAATATACGTCACGAATGTGAGCCCTCGCCCATCGCGCTTAGGAGAAGTAGACGCATGATGAAACCAACAGAATAGTGATACTCAGTCTGGTGAACAGCTTAGAAGATCTATCGGTGCCCTGGCAAGGTGGTACGAGTCCATTAAACCATTTTGGCAGTTTCTTTAGGTGGTAAGGCTTGAGATTTCGAGGTAAGTCATGCACAATCGGAAGCGACTTCTCAAAAATTACTTAAAAAGTGTTGACGGGAACGTTAACCCTCACCAAAAACAAATAAACATTACGACTGTATGAGCATTGTCCGGTAACAATTCAAGGCAGGACTCAATGTGCATCAGTTTGTTGATCAGATTATTAGAAATATATGGGCTGCATGATGCTTCGACGCAGAGCCACATGTACATCCGACCCGCACACGAGTACTGGTTAACCGCGTAGAGGATCTAAGCCTGCCCAGGCTAAGCGGTGCGAGTCAGACCCCCCATGCTTATAAACCCTATCGGTTTCATAGGGCGACAGCGCTCTATGTCAGTAAAAGTCCCACAAAATTGGAAGCAACGTCTCCAAAATGATTTTTACAGTGTTGACGGAGACGTTAAACTAGCAATCAAACAAACAAGATGGTGAGAATACCAAATGACAATCTTTACACAAGGATTTTTATCAACATTTGTCCTTATGCAACCAAAAACAAACATACCATAAAGATGGTAAAATAAATGACGCAAGTTGTGATGACACAACATACACCTTTGGTATAAAGTCACATGACATGATATCAACCAGAGGTCCCCAATATTGGCCGAACTGATTGATACATGTAGAATCGGTTATTATTGGTATCCGCTTTCGACGTAGCCGTTATGTTTTTGGTTTTGTCCTTTCGTTATTTCGTTGCTCAATAAAACCACATGTTTTAGGGGATGACGATTTCATTGGTCAATAATTTGCATATTAAACAGTTCCATTCAATAACTACGACAGTTTACCGAAGTGTCCATTCTCTTCATTTTAACCTAAGAAATGTTTCATTTTTATGTGTGTAGTAAAGACAGATCAGTGCCTTATTAATTAAATGTTTAGTATTTTAATCTACCTTTATTTGAATGACCAAACGGAAACAATTACGGATTAATTAGACAATCAAAGTTTCTACTTTCAGTTTCCGTATACCTGAACGCATTGCAAACGCCCAAACATTGATTTATTTAACGCTTTTGTTGTCTCCCTTGATATACTTAACGTTTTAATGCGTTAGAAGAGCAGTCTGATCAAGGTCTTCACTTTTAACCATTCCATCTAAATGCTTTGGACATATTGTTGTTTTGTAAAGAACTATATATCAATTTTTGGAATTGATTAGTGTAACATTTTTAGGTGTCACAAATTTTAAAAAGTACGGTGATCTTAATTTTCGCACAGTGTTATTGTAAATTGTTAGTTTGATTTGCTTCATTATGATACAGTATGGAGTGGTTAAATGGGGTAAAGCTTGCATCACTGGGGGCGTCCAAATGATATTGCTGAGAACTTGGCAAGACCTCTATCCTTAAAGCAGGTAGGGATAGATGGGGATTGTTGTTATTTCGTCTGGTTCTACACTTTGCTTAACATTCCTCTTTCTCCTCTGTCCCTTACTTTCATCACATCTACTATTTTTTCTCTCTCTTTGTTTCCTATCTGTGTGAGACAACACAAAATGGCGCACAATGGTTGAAGTGTCGTTAAACACAAAACTTACAATTGTTGGTAAAACACTTTGGTAGCTCATATTTCAAAACAATCTTCGCTGCATATCGTTTTTAAAGATAGTTCTTGTTTACATTATATCTAGCTTAACAATACATATCACAGCAGTTTATACACATACACAAATCAGAAAGGCCAAACATTTATTTTCTTTTTATACTCCAGTGTTCTAATCTTCCAGTGGTGGAGCTTCAGTCTGTGTGCAGGTGCTTTGTTTACCGCTTAGAGGGTCTAAGCCTGTCCGGGAAAAGTGAAGGCAACTGACAGACATGACCTTACCTGTCGACTGAGCAATAAAACCAGATCATAACAGCAACACAACAACCTTTCCGTGACTGGTAGTTTTTCTACATATCGGTCGGAGTCCTTAACCTTGTTTTGATTGCTTTAATTCATATAATTATATGTAAATATATAATAATAAATGTTATACGACAGACTGCATGCATGGTAGTTTACCCAATCACGATTGATAACTTTGTGTTCCTCTTTATTTGCACACCGGCGCGTCGTTCATAAGACTCTATGACGGCTCCGATCAAATGACTTACTTTGTTAGTAAACTGACTGGTGCCTGATACTCTGTCTCTAGTTGGGCCAACGGAGTCCAACTGTTGGTTTTCATTTGCTTCAGCATTTCAGTTATTTCATGCTGTGGAGTCCTCATCATTTTTTCATCTCTGAAGTCGTTGGATTTTATGTACTCGGAGATGTTGCACTTATGGATAAGAATAACAGAAATGAAGGCATTGATACAATTACCTCTCATCTCCCATTAAGATGTAGATATACCAAATTTAGTGACACAGAGGCCTTTCTGATAATTAATCTTCATTAGTGTGTCTAAACCCAAAGTTTTGAAACCTAAACGGATGATGGACAAGACCCGGCAAACACAGCAAAACCCCCTCAGAGAACACACTGACCGACGTAGCTCATGAGACATGTAAGCTGGAGGCATCAGGCAAGAGACGCCCGATCCAGATAGGCGTCCCCCACCGAGCAAACATCTGCAAACAAGACGCCAAACGAAAAAACAACATAAAACGACTTAACCCAGTAAGCATTCTACATAAATCTACAGCGGGCCGTTAGCTGTAGATTTATGTAGAATGCTAGCAGGGTTTACCATAATGGAAACGTAACAAGCAGAAAGCCATTGGACTGTTACTTTCCCTTAAAACGGCTGCCCCAATTAAGAAATGAAATTTATTTTTCTACAGTTCAGGGAAGTATGAACGCAGTGGGTCGCGTGCAAAGTAAATGAACCCCGAAGGGGTCGTTCATACTTTCATGAAAAGCAGAAAAATTAAGTTTATTTTTTATATTTACATTATTTGCCCCTCATCACTGGGCGAAAAAATGCTTGTAGGGCAAACTTTTAAAGCTGAAAAATATTTACACGCTGTAATTCTACAATGACCGGAGCAGCATTGACGTCATCAACGCCCGTAGAGAACAATGGTTTAGAATGACGTCACTTAACGTCACTGAAAATCATGTGATTCGATGCGTTCATGGAAGTATGAACGCAATTGTTTTCTATAGGTTTACATCGGAGTCTAACTGTTGGTTCTCTTTTGCTCCAGCATTTCAGTGGTTTCTTGCTGTCGAGTCCTCACCGTTGTCTCACCTCTATGGTTATTTGATTATTTGTGTTCACGGAGATGTTGCACTGATGAGTTAGGAGGCCTTCATGCGGACTGAACAAATTATTTGTCTAAATTGCGGCGGAAGTAAGGGCGAGGATTGTGGCAAAGTAAAATCGATTTAAGCCCCCCAGTGGAAATCTTTCCTCTGACCGTTCCAAGGCGGTTCTTCTGTGGCGATTTATTTATGTTGTTGTTTGTTACTTACTGTGTGTATCACTTGTGTCTTTTAATTTTGGATGGCCATATGGCCATTTTGTGGGAAAGTAACTGTCCTTATGGCCTTCCTTTATTTAGGTTTCCATTATGGTCTGGTCGCTTAATGTTTGTGTTTCTTTCCCTTTGGTGTCTTTGATGGGTGGAGTAAGTTAATTGTATCGATTCCGATCTTTGTTTTACTTCTACTTTACACTGGAAATGTAAATATATAAAAATATACTAGCAATACATACATGCAAAGACGACCTACAAGAATAATAAACCACAGCAGAAGAGTCGTCTTTAAACGGTAAGTAATATGTTTACTACGGGGTTGGGGGCTTAAATCGATTTTACGTGGCCACAATTCCCGCCCTTGGTTCTGCCGCAGTTTGGACAAATAATGTGTTTGGTCCGCATGAAGAACTTTAAACGAATCAGTGCAACATCTCCGAGAATACACAGATGGAACGATGATAAGGACTAGACAGCATGAAATAACTGACATGCTGGAGCAAAAGAAAACCAACTGTTGGATTTCGATGGGCAAAACCGGAGACGTAGCATCAGGCACCAATTAAACCCTGCGGACTGAACAAAGTATTTGTTTAACCCATATATGCCTAGCGGCCATTTTTCGGGACATTGGCAAACAGTGTAGACCCAGATCGGACGCCGCAGAACGCGGCGTCCGATCTGGGCCTACACTGTTTGCATAAAGTACATACATTTTTGCAAAATTTGCAACAAACAAAAAACTAACCAGACACCCCTATAAATGGAAATGTATCACTCCAAACTTAATAGTTGGAAGATTCCATTGTCATATGTGGGTTAAACCACGGCAGAACCAAGGGCGAGGATTGTGGTCAGGTAAAAGTCGATAAACCACCCCCATACATACACACAGTAATTTAAACTGACAGTCCTAGTACGATGTTCCTGTTGTAATTTATTCTTGTCATGTTTGTGTTTGCATGTATATACTGCTTATATCTTTTTATTATTATTTTGTATAGCCGTTTGGTCATTTTGTGGGAAAGAAAAAGCCATTCTGTCATTTACGGCGGTGATTCTTTCCCGTTGGTGTCTTGGACGAAAGATGTAAGCTACCTTTATCAATTCCTGATCATTGCCTTCAATTTAAAAGAACATAAAGCATACCAAACGTACTCAGGATCGATGGTGTATCGGCTTAGCACAAAAACGAATGCACGCGGCACACGGGGCTACATTTCCAACCAACGAGCAGCAGTGCTTCACCACATAGGGCCAATAGGAATTAGTCTTATTTCATGTGCATAACATATTTTCGGGAAGAAAGAAGAAAGTAAAGGCTACTTAAGAATAGATATGATAAATGAAAACAGCCACCAAAAGCCATCGAAAAAAAAAAGAAAAGGGTCAGCCTTCAAATCACATCACGGATCTACACACAGTCTTTCGGGATTTCTTTGAATAAAAATCAAAATAAAACTAGTTTCTCGGTTAAATATTTACATATTATGCAACATAATTCCTCGATGAGACAGATTTAAACACACACACACACACACACACACACACACACACACACACAAAGAACGAAACAGAAAAGCTGGTTCAATTACTATAGCGCCTTCAGCAGTTAAGATGGCCACTGCAGTGTGTAATATATGTCAGTTCCACTGAGGGCTTTTTGCTCCAGCATTTCAGTGGTTTCTTGCTGTCGAGTCCTCACCGTTGTTTCATCTCTGTGGTTGTTTGATTTTTTGTGTTAACGGAGATGTTGCACTGATGAGTTTGGAGGCTTTCATGCGGACCGAACAAATTATTTGTCTAAATCTAAACGGAAGTAAGGGCGAGGATTGTGGCAACGAAAAATCGATTTAAGCACCCCCCACCACCCCCCCCCCCCCCCACCCCCCAGTGGAATTCGTTTCACTGACCGTTCGCAGGCGGTTCTTCTGTCGCGGTTTATTTTTGTTATGGTTTGTCTTTGAGTGTTTGTATCGGTTATATTATTTTGGTTTGGATCGCAAATTGGCCATATTGTGGGAAAGTAACTGCCCACGAGTACTGGAAAACTGCTTAGAGGATCTAAGTCTGCTCAGGCAAGCGGTAGGAATCGGACCGCCCATGCTTAGAAACCATATTTATTTCATTGGGCGACAGGGCTTGAGATGTCATTTCATCTCAATGTCGGGTAAAAGTCCAACAAAATTGGAAGCAACGTATTCAAAATGACCTATACAGAATTGACGGAGACGTTAAACCACAACTCAAACTAACAAAACTGTCCTTTAGGCTTTCCGCTATTGATGTTTGCATTAGAGTATGTTGTTTCATGTGTGTGTTTCTTTCCCTTTGATGTCTCTGATGGGAGCTGTGAGTTTATTGTATCGATTCCTGATCTTTGCAATCTGTGTTTAGAAAAAATATGTTTTTTTTTTTGTTTGTTTGTTTGTTTTTTGTTGTTGTTTTTTGTTGTTTGTTTTGATTGTTTTTTGTTGATGTTGTTGTTTTCAGAAATGTCGATATTGAATTAACACTGAATTAAGTTTGACAAAATGACTTCAGAATTAAACATCATGACGACACATTGTTTAGTCGCCAGCTTACGACATACCTCTGGACTTGCAGTTGGATCTTGGCAACCTACACAAAATGTCTTGACAGTGTTGTATGTTGTGTGAACAGCTTGAGCTGCGGTCGCCACTGTACCAAAAGCTGTCTCTGCAGTTTCGATATCTAGAACAAAGACATGATAATTAAGCATGGGGTAAAGAATATATCCTCAGATATCATTATAACTATAGAATAAAATCAGTTTCTAGCACTGTACAAACATCATTGGAACCAGAAGTTCTAGCCGCTGAATGGTTTTCTTAGAATTAGGTAAGAAGGAGTAAGGCGAAAACCATAGCTGTGTTTCTACTAACATGCAGAAAAACATTTTGTTCGGTAGGTAGGAGAAACTTTTATTTTGTTATTTTATTTTTTCTCCCGAAAAAAAAACAGGGTTTGGCCTGTATTGTTTATGTTTTTTTTTGTTTTTTTTTTTTTGTAGATGATATTGTGAATAAAATTGTGTTGAGATTTGCACTGGTTATCATAATTCATTTAAATTAGATGCTCAAAATAGTCAGCTCTGTATTTTGGAAGGGACTAAATGCCAAAAACTATAAAAAGCGAAATTGCTATGCGAAAATACAAAGACGACACTGGGTAGGGTCGGAAATAGAAAATGCTAAGGTCGGTGTTTTAATTTTTATTTTGTCCTTTTATTGATACAAATAGTAGGGTCGGGGGGTCTGAAGCGGAGTCGGTCGGGTTAGAGGAAACACGGCTATTTTTAGGCCTTAGAGATATCAGCATGGGATATCTCCTGGATCATCAAAAAGAAATAAATAGAGGATATTTACTCTTTCGGGGTGATTACCAAACATACTTAATCGAGTGTGCTTGAAACATCAGACTTTTCACGAGTGTGAAATTCTGAATGTTTCAACACACAAGATTAAATATGTTAGGTATTTATCGAAAATTATTTTTGTTTTATTCGTGACTTTGGAGGAAAAAAGTAGTTCGGGCTGCTACTGTGAAAATAATATTGTCATATTATTTTAATATAATTTCTTTTCGCAGTGAACAAATGTCATTATTTCGTGTTCACGATATCCATTGATGTTACTGCTGAGTATAAAATAAAGGTTTGTTTCTTGTACTCAATGCAAAAGCCATCCAGTAAGTACGCTCAACATATTTCTAATGCTGAAGAAAAAAGAAAACAAAACGCCAGAAAATCCATCCCAAATATCTTGAACTACGGTAAGAACTGCCTAGATTCGAATCACCAATGTTAAATTCGATGTTTGCGTCAGCGAAGTGTAAAGTTATAAAATACGGTGAGATATGGGTGCGAAGTGTAAAGTTATAAAATAAGGTGAGATATGGGTGCTTAGAGTCGTGAGTGTTTATAATGATTGAGCATACAAACTGGATTCAATTTGTATTATGCGGTCAATGATAAGTTTACTGCTTTCAAATGTGCCCGTGCCTGCGAAATATACAAGAAGGTGACTATAAAGCACAGGATACCAACGGAGCTAAAAGAAAGAGCAAACTAAATGATACGTACATATAAAGAATGCAAACCAATTTATTCCAAATCTATTTTCCCTGACGAGGCGAGAACAATGTTATTAACTTGAGGAAAAGCAAAGACTAGTGCGACAATGTATTAATCAGTACTTAACCAGAAGATGTGTGCGTCCAGTGTAGATGCCGTTTAGCCTCTGCATACACCCTAACAAACCAGTGTTTTCAAGTATCTTTGTGAGCCTTATACGGTTAATGCTAACAGCTAAGGCTCCGGTCAGATTTCGCGAAAGCCGGTCACGCTGGTTGCGTTGGACATCCTTTTGATTTTATTAAATAAATATACGCACTTGTGAAACTGGAAAGACATTTGCAGGCTTTTACTGGACAGCGCAAGGGCAAATCTTTTCCAAATACCCCGTGAGCAAAATAAATATTACCGTCTCGTGCTTGTCTTGTCCGCAATCTTGGATTTATTGCATAGTTAATAAGAAATAAAAGCATAATAAGTTCATGTACCATAATAAGATAAAACCTTTTGGTTCTTTTTCATTCATTTGGTACTTTATTGCATAGTTTTCCACTATTAAACTCGCATTCTTAAACAACGTAAACGTTTCCCACTGGGCACCGAGATCATCGTAGTGCGTGCAGAAGTGCTCGTTTGGTGACGTCACAGATAAACATGTAGTTCTCATGACGTCTGCTGCAAAAGAATACTTTCAAAAACATAACAATAATGTACAAAAAGTTGTGAAAAAACAAATTCGTTATTTGATTCTAGATGGGAGCATGGGGTCACACTACCTCCTGACAGCGATATTTTGGTGACGTCGCAGGTAAATATGTCGTTCTCTGCTGCAAAAGCATTGTTTGAACAGCATTGCAGCCATTAAGAGAATGTCGTGAAAAAGCAAATTCGTCATTTTGATTATAATGGCTCGGACAAATGTCGCTCTCAGGCGGGGAATTTGATCCTATCTTCCCCGTCAAGATCAAAATGACTAATATTGTACCCCGTTATATATACATGTACTTACGTGTTTCCATAGTTTTCAGTGCGCCTCCGGAAAATTCACTTAATAAATAGTCTGTTAAATTCTTTTCCATTGCTGAAAGAGATTAGTATATGTATAGTAAAGAAACTGTAAGCGGCATTATACATAAAATGTATATGATAATGTCATCAATAACCAGGGTTGAGGACTGGCGCTAGTGCTTTAAAAATAATCAACCATGTAATAGCGTAAGAAAGAAAATAAAAACATACTCAGGTAAAGCTACGGGCACAGAAGATCAAAGTGTGTTTGTTTGTTTGTTTGTTTGTTTTAGCGTTTACCGGCCCAGTCAACACTATTAATGCCATTTTTGAGCCGGTCAGTTTACCTATCCACACTTTTCCTGGGCAGGCTTATTCGTAAGCGGTTAACTAGTACAGTGCACATTCATTCGCCAGAAACTGACAACTGCCCTTCTTGAAACAGCGGAAGGGAGAGAATGACTGTCGAAAAGATTTCATGATCAATCTCCACGTAAGAATGTTGCCGACCCCAACAGATATCGAACCCGCGTCCTCCTGATCACCAGTCAGACGCGCGTCCGACTGAGCTACCGAGGCCGGCAAGAAGATCAAAGACCAGCCACAAGGTTTCATATGTATCTCTTAAAACACAAAAATATGAATAAGACACCAAGGTCCAGGAGCTAGACTAACCAACACATAAAAACAAATACCACCTTGGGACAGTCAGCAGAAAAAAAAACAGAATGGGCGCGGATTTTAGCTTCGGGGTTCACGAATATTCAACCCGCGCCCTCAATTCGAATACTTCCTGCAAAATACTAATAACAAAAGCAGTCTGTGGGACAGCCAAGTTTCAAACTTGTGATCTTCACCTGTAACCTTGACCTTGAGTCGGCATGGTTTATTAAGTGACTTCCATATCTTATATAAACGCGCTGTGCTAGAATTTGCATTGTATTATGTGCCGTATTTGTATGACTGATCTTGTCTGAATACAACGGAACTGAATTACGTTAAAAAATTTGTGTAATGAATATGCCTCTAAACTCCGCTTAATGTAGAGAAAACTTGGGTACATGTGTATATTTTTCTTATTTCTGCTCCAAAACATAGGGTTTGGGTACTCGTTAGAACCGATCCACAACCCGTGTCTTGGAGTAAAAATAAGAACAAAAATATCACAAGTTTTCTTCAGCAAACTAACTGTTGTGCTCCATGTCACATGGATGTAATATCGTAATGTTTTCCGAATGTCGAAATAAAAATAAACCTTTCAATGGTACTTACTTGTCTGATCCATATTTTGCAGAATCTGCTGTTTTGTTATTTTTAAGTTCGTCAGACCTATTGTTTCTATTTGCTGCAAATACACGAAATACGGTGTTACCAAACATAATTTATAACAAACATCAGAACAACCCAATGAAAATGTACTGTCGTATAACAGGCTACTGGTAGGTTCCTCGGAGAAATGTAACGGAAGCATGGCATCTGTTCCTAAAATAAAGTTGTTTTATTTTTAACATAGACCCTAACATACTGTGTGCGCACGTGCTTGTCGCGCGTTCGAATGGATGCTTTTGTAATTGTGTGCGCAATACACAGCCTGCTTACTAATAGGTTGGCTCGTCCAGGCTTAAATCTACATTGGCGACAGTACATGTATATGAATCTTACATGGGTGTGAGGGGTGGATGGAAAAAATCCCTGCCGAGGGTCACTGTCCGGCATCACGAGGCTTGCCGAGTGATGCCGGACAGTGATCCTGAGGGACGGATTTTTCATTATTGACGATACCAGTGTACCTAATCCGTCAGTGCATATCTACTAGCTATTGATCGCCTGAGCCTTCCATTGCTAATATTTGAACAAGAGGGCTATGGGGCCCAAAATTACCCACTATAGCTAAAGCCTCAATGGCAGTAAGAAAATTAGAATTAACCTTCTTCGTCATGACACACTTTCTCCGCAAGCTGAGTTCATCAACATTTTCTAAACTATAGAGGGGTTATAGCTTAGGCACTTGTAAAAGTTAGCAATCTTAGTAGTGACCATTGCGTTGACACATCCGTGTGGCATGGTGCATTCTTTAATATCTCAAAAACGTTTAATTTTCCGGTGAAAATCTGCGATTAGCTTCCTATTGATGCCCCAAACATAGTAAGGGTCGCGGTTCTTACGAGCAGCCACAAATTATATTTGGATAAGAAATAGGGAAAACATATCAAACATTTTCATCCGGAAAAAAAACGCTAATTGTAGACAAAGGGGAGGCATCATTTTAGTACACGGATGTATAATTGTAATGCAAATGTGCTTGCTTCAGACATGTGCTTGCTTAATACAGTTGAGTTTCAGGTCCCCACTCATCGGAGCTTGGAGAAATAGATGGGGCTGCATGGTGCTTCCAGGCAGGGCTGAAACCGTCCGCAAGTGAATACTGGTAAACCGCCTAGACGGTGTAGGCCTGCCATATAAACATGTTGGCTATTATTGGATGGCAGGGCACGAGATGTCATTTGATCTCAATTCACATTCGGAAGCTACGTCTCCAAAATGACCTTAACTGCGTTGTGGGGACGTTAAACCTCAATTCAAAAAAAAAAACCATTACACTTTGTAGTGCTAATCTTGTCTCCGCAACTACTTCTACAGTATTTGATGAAGGGCATTGAAACTTGCAAGACACTGCAGACATGCATTGAATAGAATTATGTCCCCTTGAAAGACTTAAACATTATTGCCATATGTGTAGCATATGATGTTAAATAAGACTGTTCATGTCTCCACAACTCATCATACGGTAATGCGTTGACGGGGACGTTAAACCTCAATTCAAACAAACAAAACAGTTGGGTTTAAATGCCTTTTTTGGAAACTTAATACAGAATTGTTTACATAGTGTTGATTGTTTAATGGAGGTGACCACAAAATAAACAAGAGCTGTCACTATAAGTGAGCAATGCCCCCGTAGGAGCCATTTTGAGGGAAATAAGTGCGGACTAACCCACAAACCCACAAACAAACGGACAGTGCAAAAACTATATGCCCTCCTACTGGGGCATAAAAATTAACAACATTGTTGAAGAAATGTGGAAGTAGTTCGCGTCACAAGGTTTAAGAACGCGTTTTTGCAGAAAATAAAGGGCCGTAACTCCTACGCAGATGATAGGATCAACGTGAAAATTGTGTTAGGCACTCCTTTACCTCACAAGGAATGCATGTGTAAAGTTTCAGCTCAAACGGTGAAGAAATGTGGAAGTAGTTCGCGTCACAAGGGTTTCGAACGCGTTTTTCAGAAAATCAATGGCCGTAACATCGTCGCAGGTGATAGGATCAACTTGAAAATTGTGTTAGGCACCCCTTCACCTCACAAGAAATGCATGTGCAAAGTTTCAGCTGAATCGGTGAAGAAATTTGGAGGTAGTTTGCATCACAAGATTTTTAGAGCATTTTTTTAGAAAATCAAGGGCCATAACTCCAAAACGCTTCATCCGAGCAGAATGAATTTTGTGTTAGGTACATCTACATATTATTGCAAATGCATATGTAAAAGGAGCTGTCTCTATAAGGCTGTTTTCATGGCCACAACCGATTTCCTTTAAACTTAGTAGCTTCAAATTGGTACATATTGACTGTCTAATGGTGAATTTTTAGACTCTTTGGTCCACTTGTTTTTGCTGTATACACTATTAAAGTGGGTGGGGTAATATCACCCCATCAAGGGTATACCAACAAAAATGCTATTATTTTTGTTCAAAGTGCATGACTGGAGGCGATGTTTACCCTTTTAGGCATAACAGCCGGTGATAACAGTCTTATAAATATCAAACAAGAGAAGAGTTTATACGCGCTTGTAAGTTGTACCCAAATATCAGTAATTTTTATTCCCCAACTTTACGAAAAACCATAACACCTTTACAGTTTTCAACTTATTTTAAAGATCTTTCATTAATATAATGTTGATGTAATAGTCATTCCAGGTATATGTCAGAATTATTGTTAGTTCATAAAACTTTATGAGTTACCTGCCCCTGAATTTGGATTTTATCCATTTTTTAAATCGGAGTGCATTTATCCGTTTCTAGTACTCACAACTTCATTTGAAAGTGAATAAACCGATTCCATGCAAATATTATTAAATAGATGTGGACAAGGAAGTCATTTGATTTAATAGTGCATGCTAGTATTTCTTGTTTTTGGTTATTTATGAACTCTTCATTTCCAGGTGCAAATGGAACATTTGTCAACTGTCAAACATTTTTGACCACCAAAGCAGGCTTTGCTCATGTTGTGGAACCTCATTCTAGACTGATACTGTGCTTAAATATAAGCCTGTATGGTCTCACGACATGTTTAAGAATTTGTTAATTTACTGATCTTCCACTGAATCGCTAGATGTACTCCATGTGTTAACAGCAGCATCATAAACAAAATCAATATGTTCCCGGCTTGGTTTTGCTTCACTATTTTCTGTTTTGTTCTGGTAATATCCCAAATACCAGAGAACAGAAGCCACATGTGCGCAACATCCCACGGTACGAGCTCCACTTCTGCACCCACAATACGATCCAGTGATTGGGTTCAGTCCTTGAGTATATTCAACCCACATGTTATATGTTTTATTAGACGTGTAGCGATAACTTATCTGTGCTTTGAGAATACCATCTTCTTCTTTGTGTGCCATTATCTCATATGATCCATTGTCGTAAAAATGTTCATCTGTGTAGGATTTGGCTTGTTTCAGCTGGTATATACCAAGTTACAAATCCCTGAGCTCATCCACAGTCATCTCTGGGAAATTCTCAAGTTTCTCATAATCGATCTTTTTCCAAATAACCCGTTTTTATCCCAGCCATTTTTTGCCGCGCCTGCTATTAGCATGGCGCGATATAGGCGCCCGGTTTTCCGTCCGTCCGTTCGTCAAGGCGTCAACATTTGCGACCACCCTAGCGTTCACCCTGATGGTCAAGTTTATTTCTCAAGAACTATAAGAGCTTCATAAATGATACTTGGTACAAACTTATATCTGGGGATGGTAACTTAAATGCAAGCATCCGTATTTAACCTTGACCTATATTTCATGGTTCACTGACTTTGTAAAATATTGTGACCACCCTAGCGTTCACCGTAATGGTTAAGTTCATTTCTCAAGAATTATCTGGGGATGACAACTTAAATGCAAGCATCTATATTTGACCTTGACCTACATTTCATGGTTCACTGACTTTGTAAAACATTGCGACCACCCTAGCTTTCACCCTAATGCTCAAGTTTATTTCTCAAGAATTATAAGAGTTTTATTAATGATACTTGGTACAAACTTGTATCTGGGGATGGTGCAAGCATCCGTATTTAACCTTGACCTATATTTCATGGTTCACTGACTTTGTCAAATATTGTGACCACCCTAGCGTTCACCGTAATGGTTAAGTTCATTTCTCTAGAATTATTAGAGCTTCATTAATGATACTTAGTACAAGCTTTCATTTGAGAATGGGATCTTTTGAGCAAGCATCTATGTTTGACCGTGACCTACATATCATGGTTCGATGACTTTGCGCCCCCACAGGCGGGACATAGCCTTCGGCGGAATTCTTGTTACAACCTTATCCTGCAGCTTATTTGGAGTTTTTGCTAGGACCATCATTCTTCTAGCAATTACTTTGCCTGAATCTTTGCTTGTTACCAAAGGTGGTCTTAATGCATTGCACAATGAGCAAACAATCCTTACATAGTCGCCAACATATGGTATTTGACTATTGGGCATTGTGTTGCTAAGGGCTTTCCACCTTTTAATTCTCCCATTAGCTGATTAGACAACCCATCTCACCTTTGTAACTAGCCTTGACTCATTCGCCTTTTCAGTCGTATGTTGCTTCTGAGATTTGTTTAGGAAGTAAGGCATATGAGAATTGATTCCAAAATCCTTTAGTATATCTATAGCATCCCTGAAGCCGCGGTCTACAACGAGAACATCGTCTTCTTCAAACCAGTCAGTAATATTTTCTGCATCAGTCTTTAACATGTGTTCGGTAATCTTAGCATCTGTGTTTTTCCCATCTGCAAGATATGGTCCCATCACAGTCAAAATGTAGCCATCAGTGGCCACAAGCATCATAGGTTTCAGCAAAGGCTGTCCTTTATGTCCGGAATAAGATCTTCTCTGAAATGAGTAGTTTCCACTCTTCTCAATATATATGTATGTTCCATCAGCCACTGCGATTGCAACATCAGAATTTGAATCCCCAAATAGGACATTTGCAAAAGTTGATGTATGATTCAGGGATGTTAGAGAAATACTAAAGGGTTATGAAATCAATTCTCATATGCTTCACTTCCTAACCAAATCTCAGAAGCAATATACGACTGAAGAGGCGAATGATTCAAGGCTAGGTACAAGGTGAGATAGGTTGTCGAATCAGCTAATGGGAGAATTACAAAGTGGAAGGCCTTAGAAACAAAATATCCAATAGTAAAATACCATATGTTGGCAACTATGTAAGAATTGTTTGCTCGTTTTGCAATGTGTTTAGACCACAAGGACTAAACCCAATCACTGGATGGTACTGTTGGTGAAGAAGTGGCGCTTGTACCGTGGGATATTGTGCTCATGTTCTTGCTAGCATGCACTATTAAATCAAATGACTTCTTTGTCCACATCTATTTAATTATATTTGCATGGAATCGGTTTATTCACTTCCAAATGAAGTTGTGAGTACTACAAACGGATAAATGCACTCTGATTTAAAAAAAAATGGGTAAAATCCAATTTCAGGGGCAGGTAACTCATTAAGTTTTATGAACTAACAATAATTCTGACATATACCTAGAATGACTATTACATCAACATTATATTTATGAAAGATCTTTGAAATAAGTTGAAAACTGTAAAGGTGTTGTGGTTTTTCGTAAAGCTGGGGAATAAAAATTACTAATATTTGGGTACAACGTACAGTCGCGTATAAACTCTTCTCTTGTTTGATATTTATAAGACTGTTATCACTGTCTGTTATGCCTAAAAGGGTAGTAAGCATACGGCAAACATCGCCTCCAGTCATGCACTTTGAACAAAAATAATAGCATTTTTGTTGGTATACCCTTGATGGGGTGACATTACCCCACCCACTTTAATAGTGTATACAGCAAAAACCAGTGGACCAAAGAGTCTAAAAATTCACCATTAGACAGCCAATATGTACCAATTTGAAGCTACAAAGTTTAAAGGAAATCGGTTGTGGCCATGAAAATAGCCTTATAGAGACTGCTCCTTTAACAAAATTGTCGAAGAAATGTGGAAGTAGTTCGCGCCACAAGGTTTAAGAACGCTTTTTCAGAAAATAAAGGGCCGTAACTCCTTCGCAGATGATAGGATTAACGTGAAAAGTATGTTGGGCACCCCTTGACCTCACAGGGAATGCATGTGCAAAGTTTCAGCTCAAACAGTAAAGACATGTGGAAGTTATTCTCGTCACAAGGCTTTTGAACGCATTTTTCAGAAAATCAAAGGCCTTAACTCCGTCACAGATGATAGGATCAACGTGAAAATTGTGTTAGGCACCTCTTTACCTCACAAGGAATGCATGTGCAAAGTTTCAGCTCAAACGGTGAAGAAATGTGGAAGTAGTTCGTGTCACAATGTATTCGAACGCGTTTTTCAGAAAATCACGGGCCGTAACTCCGTCACAGATGATAGGATCAACGTGAAAATTGTGTTAGGCACCCCTTCACCTCACAAGGAATGCATGCACAACGTTTCAGCTGAATCAGTGGAGAAATGTTGAAGTAGTTCGCATCACAAGGTTTTTATCACATGTTTAGAAAATAAAGGACCAACGTGAAAATTGTGTTAGGCAATCCTTCACCTCACAAGGAATGCATGTGCAAAGTTTCAGCTCAATCGTTGGAGAAATGTAGAAGTAGTTCGCATCACAAAAAAAGTGCGGACTTACAAACCCACAAACGCACAAACAAACGGACAGTGCAAAAACTATATGCCCTCCTATGGGGGCATAAAAAAACATAAATAAAGGTATATATAAAGAAGGCACTTAACTGTCTCGACAAGATCCAGGTAAGTGTCGATATCATTCAAGTTGTCAGTGACAGTGTTTTCGATCGTATCTATGGCAACCGTCATCCTATTGTTTGAAACGTATGTGCAAATGTTTCCAACTCTGCAAAATTAAAATTGTCATTATTTTCCATTACGATATTACACCAGTATGATACATGTAAAATGTCGTCATTCATAGGTTCAAAATAAGTATTTTTCAGGTGAAAATGTGTGATTTTTTTTTCTGATTTTTTGTCCAAGCATTGGCTGTGGGTGCTTGTTAGAACCGCATTAATAGGGCGGTTCTAACGAGTATCCACAATCTATGCTTCCATGCAAAATAAGGAAATAACGTATACTCATGTAAACCCCATATAGATCTTTATAAAGTGGGGTTCACAGTGGTGTTTATTAAACGGGATCGTTTACCTGATGCTTTCGTTTATTTTACGTCGCATTACGAAAACACGCCTATTCAAATACACTGGTTAAATTTTACCACCTAAAAAAAAATATTGAAATTGTTCAGATAAAATTCCTGATATTTTTCTTATTTCTGCACAAAATATAGATGCATACCCCTGTAAACCCCTTTTACTACAGAATTGGGTTTAAGAGGTCAAAATTACACGCGTGTTAGCGTGATGGATTATTGTTAGCTTGCTTAAATGAAATGCGTCCAGTGAAATAGCGAAGTATATTTTGCCATTTTAGATAAAAACAGCTTGTTTGTATATAATTGTATATAAGTGGGATTCGCATATATAGACTGATAGATGCTTTTTACTTTCATGTTTTTTTTTTATTTATTTATTTATTTTTCTGTATCAATGAGTAATTTCCCGCCGACAGGATAACATGTCCATATAAGATACTGTTATCCTTGCCGGCGCTATGAGAAACATTTTTTTTATATAAAACTTCGTTATGTTTTATAAAATATAATGAATGCTCGTTAAAACCACCACATTGCTTGTGTATATATTAGTATATGTCATCAGTATCATACATTAATATCGAGTGTGTCGGTGACGAGGACACTGGCCTTTTCAGTTCTTGGCTGATGGCTCTGGATCAGCGTTGGCCCAAATCACACAATCACATCGAAAATAAAAAAAGAGATCGATCTCACCAAGAAATAAGTCAGACTGTTTTTATTGACTCGTCCTCGTATCAGTTGATCTCATACGTTAATATCAGTCTATGCCATCAGCACCATACATTAGTATCCATGTATTTCAGCACTTTCAAACGTTAATTCAAGTGAATGTCATCAGTATCATACGTTTTTATGATGAAAAGTTGCGATACTTTTCTCATTTAATTTGATTGCAAATAATGGAAATAATGAATATGCATTGCCGCGATTACGAAAACACACCCGTCTGATGTGTTTTTGTTATAATTATTATTGTTATTATTTAGAACACAATGTTTAATATTTGTTTTTATTTCTTTTCTAAATATATATTGTGGGTGCTCGTTAGAACGCCTTATTGACGCGGTTCTAATGCGTACCACAATCAATGGTTTTGAGCAGAATTAAGGAAAAGTAAACCCCGCATTTCGCTATATAAATTGGGGATTTAAAGGGTGTTTATTGCATAATGCAAAGGTTGTTGCCCGGTCTATAAAATGGTATTTGCAATAGTGCTTATTGCATAAACTTCAGAAAGCGATGCATTCCTACGATTCTTTTATACAAATGTAGCGTACACTTACAGCATAAAAACTGAAATCACGACTAATATTATCTCATATATTCGTCGTCGCAAATGTAAATGTGGTGTCATCGTTTGTTTTCGTTTGCCTCCACAGTTCCCGCACAGACGACAACATCCAACACAGCAGCCGACAATAGGAAAAATCACAACAAATAGTAAGCCTACCACTAGCGCCGCTACATAACCAGCAAAAGTCTTCAAAATCTAAAAGAAAGTCACATGTATAGTAAAACAATGTGGATGTTAACATTCTGTAGGCCCCCGCCTATAGGCCCGGGCTTGAAGAAATAAATTGGCTGCATGATGCTTCCACGCAGAGCTGTATCCGACCGCACACGAGTACTGGTATACCACTTAGAGGATCTAAGACTGCCCAGGAAAAGCGGTGGGAGCCGCACCGCCCATGTTTATAAACCCTATTGATTTCATTGGGCGACAGGGCTTGAGATGTCATTTCATCTCAATGTCTGGTAAAAGTCCTACAAAATTGGAAGCAACGTCTCCAAAATGACATATACAGTATTGACGGGGTCGTTAAACCTCAAAGCATACATACATACAACGCCTCTGTACCATTACGATTACACACCCGTGCGACATAGTGCATCCTGTTTTATATTTTCCAAAATGGCTACATGTACTTTCCCGATGAAAATATGTTATAGTTTTCTTATTTTTACTCCGAACATAGGGTGTGGGTGCTCGTTAGAACCGCCTCATTGAGGCGGTTCTAACGAGTACCCACAACCTATGTCTAGGAGCAGAAATAGACGAAATAGTGTATACCCCTGTAAACCCCAGTTTTCTCTGTATAAAGCGAAGTTTAGAGGGTGTTCATTTCACGGACGTATTATCATGGTATGGAATACCCTTGTAAAATCCTCTATTCCAACAAATGTTCACGTCATTTTTTGTTTTTGTTTGATTTGAGGTTTAACATCCCCGTCAACACTATACAGGTCATTTTGGAGACGTTGCTTTCAATTTTAAGATGAAATGACATCTCAAACCCTGTCGCCCAATGAAACCAACTGAGTTTATAAGCATGGAGCACTTTGCATGGACAGGCTTAGATCCTCAAAGCGATTCACCAATACCCGCGTGTGGTCGGTTTCAGCTTTGCATCATGCAGCCCATTTATTTTCTCAAGCCCCGACGGGCGAGGGTCAATCACTGCATTTGCTTCTTGCAGTATTTTAGGGAACCCGTCATATTGCTACAAACTTGGATTTCATCACGAAAACAAGCCTTAATAATTTTGACCCCCTTGAACCCCACTTTTATAAAGTAAAACTGGGGTCCTAGCATCCCACTTTTACAAAGTAAAACTGGGGTTCACGGGGCTGTAAACCTTATTTGCTCTAAACTATAGATTGTGGTTACACGGTAGAAACGCAGCTCCAAAATAAAGCTGGTGGGTATTCGTTAGAACCGCCTCGAATCTATGTTTTGAGCATAAATAAAAAAATCACAATTTTTCCGCTTACATGTTTCGCTTTTTTTTTTTTGGCGGTAAAATGTACACTGCATTTAAATAGGCGTGTTTTCGTAATGTTTACATTGGCAAATTCTTTATTACGGAACATGTTATGGCACACATACTGCCGTCACAGCGGGGCTGTACTGTATGTTTTTTTGTTATTGTTGGCTGGTTTGGTTTTATTTCGATAATTTCACTTCTTTCGAGCAGATGGTTTACCAAATGTGGGCGAAAATCGGAGTACCCGGAGAAACCAACCTGACCTTCCGTTGCATAACTTGGCGCCTCACATGTGGCCTGACCGAGGCTCGAACCACAACTGATTACGTGGAAGAGTCAGCGATAGGGCCACCCCCCCCCCCCCCCCCCTGTATGTACATGTATTTTACCATTCACCTATAAGTTTGAATTCTAAAGGAAGACTTCCAGTCTCTTAAACGGCATAACCCTCTTTTTCAAAATGCAATAGCAAAACCTACCTTAGGAAGAAGCTTTCCAATGTCGAGGCCAGCTCCTCCTTGATTTACATCCCACATAGTTTCTGAATAAAACAATAACAATACATCAAAGCACGCCATAAGCAACGTTGATCAACTTCGCGGTAACATATTTACATGTATGTGTTATTTAGACAAAACCTAGGAGCAGCAGGCAACGTTGAAACAACGTTGGAAACGTTGTTTCAACGTTGATTCTACGTTGAGTCAACGTTTTGTGTCTGTGGGTCTACATTGTATAATACACATGCGATAATGGTGATTTTCATAGCTCTGTGCCTGACATGTTGTTAAATGGAAATGATGTGATATTTTAGCTTTGGTTCAAATATGGATCGTGGAAGTTAATGAGGAGCGCCCTGTAGTGGTGATTCTAATGAAGTCCAAAAATCTATGTTTTGAAGCACAAATAAGTAAAATACAAGTAGTTTTGCTATATTTGTTTGTTTGATTTGAGGTTTAACGTTCCCGTCAACACTGTAAAGGTCATTTTGGAGACGTTGCTTCCATTATTGTGGGACTTTTACACGACATTGAGATGAAATGACATCTCAATGACATGTCGCCCAATGAAACCAATAGGGTTTATTAGCATGGACGGTCCGCCTCGCACCGCGGTTCCTGGACAGGCTTAGATCCTCTAAGCGGTTTACCAGTACTAGTGTGCGGGCCGGATTCAGCTCTGCGTGGAAGCATCATGCAGCCAATATATTTCTCTAAGCCCCTATGGGCGGGGGCTAAATAGTTTTGCTATAAAACTTCCCATTACGATAACACATCCGTACGAAATAGTGCATTTTTTTTTTTTTTTTTTTTACATTTTCAAAATGGCTACTTTTCTGATGAAAATCCTTGATTTTTTGTTATTTTTTTTCTGCAAACACATGTTGCTGGTGCTCGTTAGAACCGCCTCAAGGAGGCGGTTCTAACGAGCACCAATAACCTATGTACTGGAGCAGAAATAAGGAAATAATATATACACCTGCAAACCCTAGTTCTCTATGTATAAAGTGGGGTTTAGGGGATGTTCATTTCACGGACGTGCTCAGGTGATCACACCTGGCACATTTGATGCTGTTTGCAACGAAAGTCATAGACGAGCCAAAAGTTTCGTCGCACCGTGTAGAACTAACTTTCTAGTATGTATTAGAAATTACGGATATGGTTGGTGGAATGATTTCGCAATTGATTGGCCGAAACTTCCAGACAACTGGCGTTATGCAAATAAACAATTTTGAATATGCAGCGCAAATCTTTAAAAGGAGGGATTGCAGTAGTATAGAATTTTGGACAATAATTAAGCTCCGCCCCTCATTCAGCGAGAAGCGGAATACCGTTGTACAATTTGTTTTGATTGTTTGTTTGATTTGAGGTTTAACGTCCCCGTCAACACTGTAAAGGTCATTTTGGAGACGTTGTTTCCAATTTTGTGGGACTTTTACCCGACATTGAGATGAAATGACATCTCAAGCCCTGTCGCCCAATGAAACCAATATGGTTTATTAGCATGGACGGTCCGCCTTGCACCGCGGTTCCTAGACAGGCTTAGATCCTCTAAGCGGTTTACCAGTACTAGTGTGCGGGCCGGATTCAGCTCTGCGTGGAAGCATCATGCAGCCCATATATTTCTTCAAGCCCATATGGGCGGGGGGCGTGGTACAATTTGTTAAATATTAACTGCGGTTTCTTTGTACTTCTGACAAACATGTAACTTGTGACGTTTTTCTTGATCAGCCTGTCATTGTGTTTTGACATATCTGCACTTTAATGAACCGACGAGTGATGCACTATTACTAGCCTGCTATTTGCGCACTAGTAATGTATACGCGTGTAATTTCCATTTTCCTCTATATAAAATGGGGTTTACCAGGGTGTTCGTTACACGGTATTCTTAACGTGATGGGGCAGGGAGGTTTTGCAGCAATATGAATAGAGGATATTTACTCTTTTAGATGAATAACAGAAATATTACTTCGGGCGTGCTGAAAACGTCAGCATTTTCACGAATGCTAAGATGAAATATTTTTGGAATCGAAAACAAAAAGTAAATTTTCTTTTTATTTCATACGTGACTTTGGCGATATACTGTAACTGTAACGGTCCCGTTAACACTATTTAGATATTTTTGGAGATGTTGCTTGAAATGACAACTCAGTCTCTGTTGTCCAAAGAAACCAAAAGGGGTTTATATGCATGGACGACACACATCACTTTGCCTAAGCTAAGCGGTTACCAGAAGTTTCAGCTCTGCGTGGAAGCGTCATACGACCCAATCTATTTCTAGTTCCGATGGACTGGGGCCACTGAACAGTCAGTCGCTAAGGAATGTTTCAATTTTTATATACATGTATAAAATCTGTTTTTCTTTTAAAAAAAAAAAAACAGTAAACGGGAGTAATGAACTGAAAATAGTTCATTACGATAACATACCAGTGCGGCATAATGTATTTTTCACATCTCCAAAATGGCTATTTTTCGATGAAAATCCGTGATATTTTTCTTATTTATACTGTAACCATAGGTTGTGGGTACTCTATTGAGTATCCACATTCTGTGTCTTGGAGCAGAAATAAGGATAATAATGTATACCCCCGTAAACCCCAATTTTCTCTAAATGCAGTGGGGTTTAGGTCGGGGTGGGGTGGTATTTCACGGACTTGTTCACTTGCGGTGCCAGAAACAGTTACATGTAACTTAACCCTTACATGTATCCCACTAAACACAAAATACCCGAGGTAGCTAAAATATACATGTGTATTTTTTTGTCTTTGTCGACATAAAGCAGTCAATGTTTTCAATAATAAATTACTGCTTTCGTAAGCCGGCCTCTGTAGCTCAATCGGATGCGCGCCTGACTGGTGATCAGGAGGACGCGGGTTCGATTCCTGCCAGGGTACGCAAAATTCTTTCGTGGAGATTGATCATGAAATCTTTTCTACGGTCATTCTCACCCTTCCGCTGATTCAAGAAGGCCAGTTGTCAGTTTCTGGCGAAAGAACGTGCACTGTTCTGGTTTACCGCTTACGTATAAATCTGCCAAGGAAATGTGTGGACAGGTAAACTGACCGACTCAAAAATGACCTTATTAGAGTTGACTGGGCCGTTAAACTCCAATACAAACAAACAAACAAACTGCTTTCGTAAAGTCTATTGTCCGTGGCCAGTACATGGGATATTAAGTCAATTGCTTAATAAAAAAGTTTAATCATTCTAGTTTAAGGACGTCGCCTTATATTTTATACATTTTGAAAACTATATGAATTTGGCGATTAATCGAAATAAATCTGGGCCTACGAATCATTTTACATTTATCAGTTACTTTTTCATAGTGAGGTTTAAGAGGATTATGATAAAGCAAGATAAAAATATTGTAACTGTGCAGCACTAACGGTTATGATCCCGGAAAAGGAGGTTGTGGACCCAGCCTTTTGCCATGTATGAGACAATAGTTACATTTGATTGGCTATAATTATGAAATTGATGAGTAACAATTAGCTGGGTTTTTTTCTTGCAGTATATTATATGTGCAGTAAACACATAAAGGAAACAAAGTGATCTGTCTTCTGAATTTTCTGCTGTGATAATAATTATACATGTAGTATCTCTCAGTTTCTCAGACTGAATTTAGCCCCCGCCCAAAGGGGCTTGAAGAAATATATGGGCTGCATGATGCGTCCACACAGAGCTGAATCCAGTCCGCACACTAGTACTGGTAAGCCGCTTAAAGGATCTAAGCCTGTCCAGGAACCGCGGTGCGAGGCAGACCGTCCATGCTAATAAACCCTATTGGTTTCATTGGGCGACAAGGCTTGAGATGTCATTTCATCTCAATGTCAGGTAAAAGTCCCACAAAATTGGAAGCAACGTCTCCAAAATGACCTTAACAGTGTTGACGGGGAGTTAACCCTCAAATCAAACAAAACCAAGACTGAATTTTCACTTTGAGGCAGGGTTGCCTCCCTTGGACTGTTAGAAAGCTTGAAATTGCCACATGACACCCTTGTTTTTTTTGTTTTGAAAATTTTGTAGATGGCAGTTTGTTTACCATGTTTTGGGGTAAGAAAATCAATTTTAAATGCAGATTTATCAGGTGCAGGGTTAACTATTAACATGTAAGGAAATGAAAATAGAAGACCATAACCTAAATCAAAGCACTGAGAGTGCTGATGGAGCGTAGCTTTGATAATTTGATTTAGCGTCTGATTGGTATTTTAATTCAGGCTCATATTGATCCAATGAACATAGCTGTTTGAAGCTATTCTGGACCAGAAGTCGTGTTAAAGCAACAAGACCAAAATTGAAATTAACTCACGCTACGGTGTAGACCCCGCAACAACCATCACGAAAACATGCCTGTACAAATACATTGTCATTTTTTTTGGCAAAAAAAAAAAAAAAAAAAAAAAAATGGAAATTTTAAGATACAAAATTGTGATATTTTCTTATCTCTGCTCAAAACATTGATTGCGGGGACTTGATTGAACCGCCTTGGCGAGGCAGTTTTATCAAGAACCCACAATCAATGTTTTTGAGCAATACAGCAAACATGCAGTTCAACAGTTTACTTGAAGATTTCTGCTGAGCTATAGTTCGTGCAATAACTGCGGCTTGCGCAATTGTTTGGCGGCTTTAAAGTTATTTTATGGAATCAGTTTTTGAAAAATTACCTTTGGGAGGTTATTTATCTTGCATTAGACATTCTTCTTGATTACGGCTTGATTGTGAAAAATTATCATACTTTTCCCAGCAGTTTATAAGTTATACATCCGCAATCAGTCTTTAAAAATTGCCTCGGTGAGGCTGTTTATAAAGCTATCTGGCATTAGAGAATACCATTAGCTTGATCTTGTCAATTTACATCTGCATACAAAACATTATAAAAATATACCCGTCGGGTTGAAAGTTATAAGACCGTGTCAGTGGGTGAATTTTTTACCTTGCCGAGGCTAAAATAAAGAAATTGGGCATTCAGGAATCACGTTGGTTAGATCTGTACATTATCTCTCTGCATGCTAACAGTTGTCAAATATATTCCAAGTAGATTAGAAGTTACACTTCGAAATAATTTTTCAGTTTGCCTAGGCGAGGCCGTTTGTAAAGTAATTTGGCATAAGACAATTTTGCGGGTTATGTATTGTCAATATCAACCTGTATGCCGAAAATGATCAAAGCCGGGTTTAGATGTTATACTCTGTATTCATTTTTTATATTATTTTGCCTCGGCGAGGCCATTCATAAAGTAATCTTGCATAAAACAGCCTCACGGGTTAGGTATTGTCAATATCAACCCGAATGTCAAAAATGATCGGAATATTCAGAGAGGTTTGAACATTATACTCTGTTAACATTTTTCTAAATATATATTGCATCGGTGAGGCCATTTATGAAGTGATCTTGCATACGACAGTTTCTTGGGTTAGTCATTGTCAATATCAATCCATAGGAATATTTGAAGAGGTTTAGACATTATACTCCGTTATTATTATATAAAAATAAATTGCCTCGACGAGGCCATTTATGAAATGATCTGGCATTAAGGCAATTTCTTTGGTTAGATATTGTCAATACAGCACAGTACACAGTCTTTTACCGGAAACCAACAACTGCCCTTCTTGGATCAGCGAAAGGGATAGAATCACCGTGGAACAGATTTCACGATCAATCTCCTGGAAAGAATGTTGCCGAACCCGGCAGGTATCGAACTTGCGTCTGAGCTGAAAATTTGCTTTATTTATGGTCACGTGCCTAGGACGCAGACAGGTCGCTTTAAAAAAGTAACCCCCCCCCCCGCAACACACACACACACACACACACACACATTAACCCATACTCTGAGTATATGTCTAGCAGCCTTTTCAGGGACAAACATAGCAGACCCAAATCAGACGCTACAACAAGTGGCGTCTCATCTGTGTCTAAACTGCAAAATTTACTCCTTTCAATATAAGCCTTGACGTGCACCTGTCCAAACTCATTCCAACTGTCTTATTTTGGTAATACATTATCGATCCACACTGCGTACTTTTAACCCATTTTAAACGAATGGAATCCTCAACACCTTATATCAGTATGGGATGAGTTCATTTTAAAACCAGGGATGTCAGGTTGTGGCTTCCACGAAATATTTGGCAAAAAATGGCTGAACCTTTTTTGTAAGTATGCAGTGAAGGGCATAATGAGACTCCGCGTTGTGTGGTATCTGATCTTGGTTTGTCCTGTTTGCAGGTTGCCAGGTTTGGGATTTTATGGTACAAATTGGCTGTAAACTGGGTTATATGAACTGAACTAAAAAACGATTAGACTGCTACACAGTTCATCTATTAAAAATATTCATCTATTCCGTTTGAAATAGGTTTTTGTAAATCTACGTTAAATACTCACTGTATTTTGTTTCCTGTTTTACTGTTGCTTGTACTTGTCCACTTGTCCAAGGCCGGGGAGTCCTTAATGAGAATGGGTTGACGTAGGTAATCCATGTTGATAACGGGGTTGTAGGATGTATTCATTGTCGACAACGGGTTGTAGCAGATAGACCATGTTGATAGCAGAAATGATTTGCGCATGGACAGACAAATTATTACGCACTTTAGGTGCGTAATTAGGTCATTACAAAATAGTTCGTTTAACTACAATTTTTGTAAATCTACGTTAAATACTCACTGTATTTTGTTTCCTGTTTTACTGTTGCTTCGTTTAGAGATTATCCTGACGTACACTAATATACTTATGACAAAAAAACGCACTAAGGGATTATTAACACTTCAAAATTATGTTTTAAACTTCAGAACACCTATTAAACACGAACTTGGAACTTTAACTCAAACTTTAAACTTTTAACTTATATTACAGAAAACTCTGGCTTATAACTGCAACTTTTTGTGACTTATGTCATAGAGTCTAGCACTGTGGATCAGTGCTGCTCAACATATTAGTGGTATATCCACCAGGTACGCGTCCGTACACGTAATGGTTGAGAAAAACCTCCTTGGTCTTCCATCTGCCAATTTTCATGACTGTTTCTGGAATTATTCCCTGTGACACAGCAATTGTGGCACCAGTAGGCCGAAAAGACTTGGCAGTAAAGCCTTCCTGTTTTAATCCGGATAACATTATACTTTCCTCCAGAATATTGCCGACTGTATCTGCACTTATAGCCTTATAAGGCGCTCTTAAAGTTATAAACAATGGTTTTTCAGGTCCTTTCCTGAGATGCTCCGTTCTGACAATATAAGTCTTTAAACAATCGACAGGATCCATAATCTTATCCTCTGATGGAGGAATTTTAACCTCAAAACCCTGACGCTGAGTATCGTTTTTAATACCCCAGAATATAATAGTCATCGAACCGTCAGGTTCAAACTGAACGTCATTGGTAGATAAAATAACACTTTTACATGAAAGACTCTGGGGATCAAACACTTTTGCCTTTGGTGCAAGGTCTGAAGGTCGTGTCATAAGGACTAACGCCACTAAAGTTATAGCTTTCAGTCTTAGATCCTTTAAAGTTAATTGCTCATTACTTCCCCAGCTACCAAAAAGACTGACGAACGCTGATACCGGCATTGGCCTCTGTCTTGGCATTGCTTTAGAAGTCCCTGTTTTAACCAAAGCCAAAGTAAGCCTCTTAATGTCTGAATTGTGTGCTGGAGACACTTTTCCTAACCCTTCAAATAAGAATGTTATCGCAGCCATAGATGACTTAATAGTTCCCTCAGGTCTCCTTGACGTATCTGCAAGGTGACATAGAAATTCAGCAAAATTTGCTATATTGCCTTCGTCCGAAAAGTCTTGTTTTCTTTGTGAGCAGTAACTGACATATTTGTTGATACAACTATTGTATGATCTGAGCGTCGAGTCAGCCAAAGAATGAATAGTTTGTCTGGCAGCCCTTATGGACCATCCAAGGCTCCTGAGTCGAGACGACCAGAGAGTCTCCACGCATAAATGACCCAGTTCTTGTTCTTGAAAGGCTCCTGCTTTGGACCTAGTGCAATGATAGTCCGTGGAGATATGGGTAATTTGATTGGCCTGTCTATTAACATTTCTACAAGTTCCTGATACCAGGGTTGGCTTATCCACATCGGAGCAATAACTGTAGCCACTGCTTTTTGTTGTTTTATTAACTTGAGAATTCTGGGTATCAGAGCAAAGGGCGGGTTGACGAAATTGTTCATTGTTGACCAATCTGTCTGTGACAGAGCGTCTACTCCTGAAGTTTTTGGGTCCCAATACAACGAATTGTAAACTGGAAGTTGGGTTGAGGTCATGGAAGCAAAACGGTCTATGTGATGAGGCCCCCACACCGAATCTATCATTCTGAACAGATTTGGATGGAGACGCCACTCGTATGTGGATTTTATTCTTGACAGGTAATCTGCTTGCCAATTCATAGCGGCCGAAAGGTATTTGGCTGTAAGACCTATATTTGCCTCCATAGCCTCCATATGTATGCTCCTGGTAATGGCATCCAACTGTACGGATGCCCCTCCCATACCGTTTAACATTGCCACTGTCGTAACATTGTCGGAGAGTATTTGGACTTGTTTGTTTTTGAGTTGCTCTTTGAAAGATAACACTCCCATCAAAACCGCCAACAGTTCTCGGTAGTTTGGACTTTTCATGGAAACTCTGGTATTCCAAAACCCTTGGGCATTCATACTTGGGATCCATGCTCCCCACCCGTATGATGATGCGTCAGTTACCAACTGAACGTCAATTTTTCTATCCACTACATATAAGGCATTCCACTGTGCTATACTAGTAAAAAACCACTCGAGATCATTACGTGTATAGGGATCTAAAACTATTTTCTGACTCCAGTTCACTCTTTGAGCTAGCTGGCGGTATAAATTGCGTAACATCAATTTTGCAGGAAAAATGCATTTACACATGGACACACACTGTCCTGCAATTCTAGCTAGACCTCTAGCTGTAGTTTCACCAGAACGCAACGCCCTACTTAAGTCTTTTTTCAAGGACCTAACTCTCTCCCTAGTAATTCTGATTACTGTTTTATCCCCACTGTTATCAATAATGTAACCAAGAAATGTTTTCACAAGAGAAGGATCCAATTCAGATTTTTCATAATTAATAGTCCAGCCAAGCTGCTCCAATGTTTGCAAAAGGAAATTTGTTTGTCCTTGTATCCGCTGCCTATCAGCGAGAATAATAAAGTCATCAACGTAAACCACCACCTTAATCCCTTTGGACCTTAAATATGTTATAACAGGTCTAAGAACCTTATAAAAATAATATGGACTACAGCAATGGCCAAAAGGTAGTACAGTCCACTTATAGTAAATGTCTTTGAATTTGAATCCCAAAAAATCCTGGTGATTCGGGTGAACTGGAACGTGGAAAAAACCATCTTTTAAATCAGTAGTAATAATGTAGTCTGTTGGTTTTATAATATCTATAACTGTATTTATGTCCTCATTCTTAAATTTAGGCGGTTCACAATTGTTATTAACATACCTCAAATCTGTTATCAAACGAAAACTGCCCCTCTTTTTTGGTATACAGTTTATTGGAGAAACACAATATGGTCTGTCATCACAAATGTCAATATGACCTAATAATAACAACTTCTGTAATTCATTTTGTATGAAGTCAGTCTCTTTCTGATTAAATAATTTATTAGGCACTTCAAATGAATCGAATGAGGATTTAATCGGGAATTGTATGCCCTGTTCCAACCAGTGTGTGATAGTATGTGATGCTCCAATATCATACCATTTGTCAATATGAAGGGCCAACTGATTTTTCATTGGTCCTGATCCCTAGCTTGCCAGGGCTGGCCTCTGTTGGGGTTCCTAAACCTGGAACCTTGTAAGTTCTGGAAGAGATCTTCCCGTCCACGAAAATACCGACCCGAGCCAAATCTCGGATTATATGAAGTATTGTATGAACTATTATACGGTTGCACAAAAGTACTAGGTCCACGATAAGCTGGCCTTACATGACGTGTTGGATTTCTTTGAGATATACTAGACAGCTCCGCTGCTATCCTGACATTGTTTATACTTCTGTGATCAAAACCAGAATTACTTTTTTGCAACGAACGAAATAGCTGCGCTGTAGAGTCATCAAATTTACCTTTTACAAGCAAAGCAGAATATTCATCTTGTAAATAACTTATGTTGGCCGTAAGTACAGTAAGAATTTGCCCAACATCAAGAGGTTGACCCTCATTGGACAAACTAAGCAGTTTTAAGATTGTTTCTACATATCTACCACACTTAGATAAAACATTTAATGTTGGTTGATCCTCCCTCTTAATTCCAGATCTAGAATCATGTAGCTTTAAATGAGTTGGCAACACTACCTTTTCTACTGAGCTCTTAATAGAGTTAAATTGTTCCTGTACCTGATCGGATACTGGACTTTCGGCTGTGACAGTGGAATCAGGACCGAAGGGAAATTCTGTGGCCTGGGGTGGCGAACAAGCTTCGGCCAATGGGGGCGGAAGTTGTGAACTGTTAGAAAATGGCGGCCTATCCGCCAATTTGGAACTACTTTCGAAATGTTTTCTTTGAGAATACCCGAACTCTAAACGATTTAGGCGATTTTCGATTCGCGACAAAGTCAGCCTCAGATCTTCAGGATCATCTTTGCGTGCGTAGTTGAGGGTGACATCTCCGACTTCTGCAGTTTTTTCCCCGTTTTCTTCATGGTCTGACATGTCGGACTCCCCTTGCTGATTTGCGCATGGACAGACAAATTATTACGCACTTTAGGTGCGTAATTAGGTCATTACAAAATAGTTCGTTTAACTACAATGGTCTGTGAAGCAGTCTATAAGAAGATACCACATGGCGTAATAATCTACTACGTTAACACGGGGTACTATATTCTCAGGTCATATGCATTAACACCGAAAGTAGTGCCGAAATCACTTCTCATCTCACTGGAGCTACGCTGCAACAGCTACGCTCCAAAAACGCATAGTGCCACAGTGCGTATATACAATACAATTCCTATATTAAGACCACCTTTGGGACTGTTCAAAAGTGGTCTTTAAGACCACTTTTGAGCAGTCCCAAAGGTGGTCTCTGTCCAGAGGACACTGTATGCAGAAAACAAAAAAAACGAATAACTACCGACTTTTAAAGCATTATTTGCCTTAATTTTTAGGTGGTTTTAATAGTGGAATTTCGCTGTATGTGATTAGATTTCCCACATTTCGTCAAGCTATGAGACGACATTTATTCTAGATACATTCTAGAATCAGGTGGACTAGTTCAGGCAATATCCCTACTTTATATAGAGGAAAGTGGGATTTACAATGGTATACATTATATTGTGGTCATAAACCTTTATAGTGGGTACGTGTTAGATGTCATAAACCTATATTGTGGGTACATGTTAGATCCGCTTCAATGAAGCGGTTCTAAAACTCACCCACTATGCATGTTCATGGCAGAAATGAGAAAAATATCAAACGACTTCATATGAAACATCATGTTAACAAGTCCGTGTAATGAACACTCCTGTAACCCCCTACCCACCTTATATACAGAAAACTAGGGTTTACAGGGGTATACATTATTTTTTATTTTTTCTACTCCAAGACATAGGCTGTGGGTACTCGTTAGAACCGCCTCAATGAGGCGGTTCTAACGAGCACCTACAACCTATGTATGGAGTACAAGAAAATATACACGTATATCACACATTTTTATCAGAAAAATTTCGGGATATGAAAACAATGCACTAGGAGTGTTATTTTCTACTGTGAAAGAAAGGACTGTCATAATATATATGTCACACGAGTGTGTGATCCTAATGCAGACCGATGCATTAGGCTAAAAACTCCATCTGAAATAATGATACCTTTCTTGTCGTAAAAGTTTGTTCTTTTTTTCGGATGATTTTTTCTTATTTCTGCTTCAAACATGGATTGCAGATGCACGCAAGAACCGGCTCAATGCGACGGTTCTAACGACAACTATCCACATTCTAAGTATTTGAGCAAAAAAGTCCTACACTGTTGGCTAATGTTACATTTTGGTACCCTAGTTATATAATCGGTTAACTAATTCAGTAAAACTTTCCAGCACTTGCAAAACTTTTTTTTGCACTGTGCTCTATTTATTGGGCGATTGTTGATTTGGGCGACAACATAGTGAACAGTGGAGTGAAAGTTTACTTGCTGCAAATTGCCTGATCACCGCCAAGGGACATCCGAAAGAAAATTACAAAAAAAGTTTCGAAAATACCGTATACTCTAAATGCCGATGAAAATGTTTATTCTATCAATTTATAACATGGACGCACATGGCCTGCTCTTTAGTTTTTAAGAATCATAAATTTTGCACATGGAGTTAGTGTACTTGATTTATGTATGGAACATCTATGACGTTGCGGATGAATACAGACGTGCCGAGTGTAAAACCCGGAGCGTTTCACGTCAGATACGTTTTGCCCCAAATCGGTCTCAAATCCATATCACAGTGGCATGGCTGAATATCGTTTAAAGCATCATGGTTTGGGCATAAATTCAAATACCTGTTCTACAGGCAGTATGCTGTCTGTTCCGAGCTATGGGTTGGGTTGACACACAACTGCAATTGAAATTCTAATGCATTTTCCTCCCTTTTCAGTTGATTAGTGTTACACGGGGAAAATCTGTACATCTGGTAGAGAAAGTTTCAGTCTAATCAGGCTTGTACTGAGAAATCTAGGTGCGAGTCGAATAAGGGTTTAAAATCAAAACATAAGCATAATACACACTGCAGATACACTGTCTACCACATGAACTTCTTTTTATTACTATGATTATTATTACTATGGTGTATAGTCTCTTTCAAGATTATTTCACTTATATCGAGCCGATCAATAATCAGAGGTGGGTAAAAATCGAAGTACCCAGAGAGAAACCACCTGAACCTCCGCTGCAGGACTAAGTGTCTCACATGTGGCCCGAGCGAGGCTCGAGCCACACCGGTGAGAGGCCTCACGACTAAGAGTCAGCGCTCTTACCCATAAGTCCGCGGAGGCCCGCCTACTTAATTAGATGCATATTCTATAAAAGGCTTATCCTTTGGAAGCAAGGAATACACCTTATCACGAAAACACGCCTATATAATTTTGACCCCATTGAACCCCACTTTCATGTAGTAAAACTGGGGTTGACAGGGGTATACCTTATTTTTCTAATAGCTGCTCTAAAATATAGATTGTCGGTACATGTGCTCGTTAGAACCGCCCCGATGAGGCATTTCTCGAGAGGCGGTTCTAACGAGTACCCATACTATATTTTGAGCAAAAAATAAGGAACATATCTCAAATTTTCATCTTAAAATGTTCGTTTTTCCGGCGGTATAGTTTACAATGTATTTGTATCGGCGTGTTTCCGTTATGAAACAGCTTAAAACTGCCTAGTGTACAAGTTTTCTGGCTCAGATGTCCTACTTTCGGACAACTCATCCAGCAGTGATCC
This sequence comes from Lucinisca nassula, assembly GCA_963580285.1. Lineage (NCBI taxonomy): Eukaryota > Metazoa > Mollusca > Bivalvia > Lucinida > Lucinidae > Lucinisca > Lucinisca nassula. Next base: position 80,718,508 of record OY757010.1, read on the forward strand.
TCAAGATATTTAAAGTTACACAGTGGAATCAATTAGCCTAATAGACTCACAAAAACAGTAAAATTTCTATATTAAGACCACCTTTGGGACTGTTCAAAAGTGGTCTTTAAGATGGTCCCTGGCCAGAGGCTATTGCGGCAGGAAATTCGAACAAAGAATAATTGCACCCTTCTAAATAAGCTTTTTCAAGCAGATCTAGTCTTATGTCAGGTGGTTTTAATACCGGAATTTTACTGTACTGGGATCTACACTATGATGAAAAGTTTGTTTGATTTGAGGTTTAACGTCCCCGTCAACACTGTTTAGGTCATTTTGGAGACGTTGCTTCTAATTTTGTGGGACTTTTACCCGACACGGAGATGAAATGACATCTCAATCCCTGCCGCCAAATGAAACCAATAGAGCTTATATACATGGGCTGTCCGACTCGCATCACTTTGTCTGGGCAGGCTTAGACCTTCTAAGTGGTTTACCAGTACTCATGTGCTGTCGGTTTCAACTCTGCGTGGAAATCTTTATTTCTCCAAGCCCTGATTGGCGAAGGCCAGTGTCGACATAATTACATATAACGTATGATTTAGCCTATCTATTCCTAGCACCCAACAGACCTGTCATCGTCACAAAATCTGACCCCGTTCTGACCATGGTCACAGAACATTTGAAGTTCTGGCGTATTTGCATTACGAAAACACGCCTATATAAATACATTGTAAATTTTACTGCCAAAAAACGAAAATTTTAAGATGAAAAATTGTGATAATTTTCTTATTTCTGCTCAAAATATAGATTGTGGGTACTCGTTAGAACCGCCTCGATGAGGCGGATCTAAGGAATACCCACAATCTATATTTTAGAGCAGAAATAAGGAAAATAAAGTTTACCCAGATAACCCCAGTTTTACTATATAAAAACGGGGGTTCAAATGGGTCAAAATTATATAGGCGTGTTTTCGTGATGGCTTCTAATTTTGTTGATCTTTTACCCGTCTTTGATATGAAATGACATCTCAATCCCTGTCGCCAAATGAAACCAATTGGGCGGTCCGACTCGCATCACTTTGTCTGGACAGACTTGGACCTTCTAAGTGGTTTACCAGTACTCATGTGCGGTCGGTTTCAACTCTGCGTGGTAGCATCATGCAGCCCAATCTATATTTCTCCAAGCCCTGACTGGCGAGGACCAGTGTCCAAATGGTTGAGAGGATTAAATTACATATTACGTATGATTTAGCCTATATAGCACCAAACAGACCTGTCATCGTCACAAAAAAAATCAGACCCCGTTCTGACCATGGTCACAGTACATTTGGAGTTCAGCAAAACAGACATTTTGGCCAAAATGTCAGTTACACCGTTTTTGCACCAAGCAGACGGGATGTAAAAAATGCACCATGTCGCTCGGCTGTGTTATCGTAATGAATCCAATGAAGGGTTTGTCTCCTTTGACCATTGCGAAAACACGCCTATACAAATACATTGTAACCTTTATCGCCGAAATTGTGATATTTTTCTTATTTCTGTTCAAAATATAGATTGTCGGTACTCGTTAAGACCGCCTCATCGAGGCGGTTCTAACGAGTACCCACAATCTATATTTTAGAGCAGAAATAAGGAAAATAATGTTTACCCCTGCAAACCCCAGTTTTACTATATAATAGTGGCGTTCAACGGGGGTCAAAATTATATAGGCGTGTTTTCGTGATCATGCATATTAGGAAACCCGGCACCTCTGCAAAGCTATTCGCCAGTAATTATGGGTACAATGTTCATGATTTAGTTGAATATTTTGTAATAATACAGAAATTGCTGCAGGCACCAACGTTGACGTAACATCGCATTAACGTGTTAACGTTGTTTCAACGTTGAGTGCTTGCTATGAAGGTTTGGTAACAATGTCATACCGTTGATGAACTCTTTTGGAAATCCTCCTGGAAGTGCAGTGTTGATAAAACTTCTTGCAAAATCATACAAAGGTCCCATACCACCATCATCGTAGGTAGTTCCTGGTGCAGCATAAGAAGCATTATTAGGGATCTCTTGCAGCGCTGTGCGTTGTTCTGCCACGGAAATGGTAGTCCATGATAAGACGCACACATACACAAGTAGGCATGATCTCCACATTTTTTCAACTACTTTTTTTGTCTTATAAGTACAGTAAAATTCATATAATAAGACCAACTTTGGGACTGTCCAAAAGTGGTCTTTAAGACCACTTTTGAACAGTCCCAAAGTTGGTCTTTTGCCAGAAGACACTGAGTGCAGAAACACACGGAAACAATGAATGAAACATTTTGTATATACTTTTTAAAAGGGGAATTAGTCCTTATTTTATGTGGTCTTAATAGCGGAATTTCATTGTTTTATATAGGGGGTTTGTTTAATAATCATGTTCTTCCTGTATACTGAGCTGGTCAGGACACCACAGAACCTACAATAGGATTTGCGACCAGCAAAGGCTCAGATCAGACTGCGCGTCGGCGCAGTCTGATCTGAGTCTTCGCTGGCTCAATGAGGTTTTTGCAGACTTCGAGCTATGCACAGTGAAAAAAAAAACGAGAAACTCTTGCAATCTTTTGACAGTAGCCCAACTAAATTTGGCTGCATGGTGCTTCCGCGCAGAGCTGAAACCGTCCGAACTTTAGAGTACCGGTAAACCGCTCAGAAGGTCTAAGCCTGTTCAGGAAAAGTGGTGCGAGTCTGACCTTCCTCCAAACCCCAGCGGTGCCTTTGGTTGGTAGGGCTTGAGATGTCATTTCCGTTCCTTGTTGGGTATAAGTCCCACAAATCGGAAGCAATGTTTCCAAAATATTGTTGACAGGGATTAACATCTCACATCCAACAAAAACACATGTCTCATTGTAGATTATGTCGTGAGCCGTCGGTTTCAGCTCTGTGTGGAAGCATCGTGCATCCCATCTATTCCTTCAAGCCCCTATGGGCGGGGGCCGATAAGCAGGTAGGTAGGAGATTAAGCATGTAGGTAGGAGAGGTAGGAGATTTTTTAATCCTGTATTACTGCATGCAATATCCGATTTGTCCTAACACTCGCATTCAGAGAGAGAGAGAGAGAGAGAGAGCGAGAGAGAGAGTCATTGATAAACACTCTACTCAAAACATCATATCCAGATTATACATAAAAGTTAAAAATCCTTTAGTATTAGATGTATACGCAGCCATCAGAGTATCAGAACGCTGGTGTTTAATTGCGTTTTAATTTAAACGATCTTAATAATGTGCTTTTAATTAAAATAAATAATGATGTTTGCAATAAAACAATAGCCATAAGATTTGTTACTAGGAATACAGTTATTTCCCTATGTATGGTCAATAATCACAATGGATCTTAAGTTAAGTGGTAACAGATAAAATACGAGCTGTGTCAAGACAAACTGGGCTATTCAGTCTTTACTGTACATCATGACGTGGGGTACGTTATGAAAAATACCAGATGTTGAAGTTTACGAACAACACATGTTGATCGGCCTGCGCATCCATGCAGCCTGATCTTAGGTGTGATGGCTGTTGTGATACATTGTAGTACAATACTCCAACTACATTGATGTAAACGTTCCACACCCTAGCTTGGAGGTTGGGTGGTGTAAAGGTGTCGTGTATCTTGCGTCACTGGTGCGTCCAATATACTATACTGGCTTACAGCTGGACAAGGCCTTCTGTCCTTGCAGCAGGAAGTGTTGTTATTTCTTCTGTTTTTACATTCCGTTCATTTTCCTCTTTCTCCCGTTTCCCAGACTTTTATCCCCTCTCCCATCTCTTCTATCTCTTTCCTCCCTTTCGCTGGGGGATGACACAAAATGACACGCAAGGGGTGACGCACCGCTATACTCAAATCAATCGATGAATCAATCAATCCACACTTTAGTTCATCACGATAACACACCCGTGTGCTACATTGGCGTACTACAATGTAGCATTTTCCGGATGAAAATGTTTGATATTTTCCTTATTTCTAGCCCAAGTTAAGATTTTGGGTGCTTGTTAGTACCGCTCAAATGGGGCGGTTCTATCGAATACCCACAATCTATATTTTTGACCACAAATATGGAAAATATAATTCATACCCCCGCAAAAAATCCAGTTTTATCTCTATAAAGTGGGGTTTAGGGGGTTCATTTCACGGACTTGTTAACCTGGTGTTGTGTTGTATTATATCCTGGCCATATCCTGATCACAGACCCCGAAGACCCGGGGCTCTAATCCTACTACAGTCGAACTTCAATGGCTCGAACACCTTTGGGACCTCGAAAATCTGTTCGAGTGACAGGAATAGTTCGAGCCACTGACGTTACTGTCAGGAGGCATAGCAAGATACTTTTAGACATCCTTTCGGTGTTCTAAAATGAAAATGTATGCTGAGTGTACTCATTAGAATCGCCTCATCGAGGCGATTCTAATGAGTACACACAGCATACATTTGCAAGATAAAAGACTAAGATCTCCTTAATTATCCCCACTATTTCTTATGGAGAGGATTTCGCTAGGGACTCAAGAATGGGTTCGACGCATCCATGGTAAACGAGCCATCGGTGTTCGAACCATCGAAGTTCTACTGTACTTGACATATTTCCCATGTTCCATGTATAGATTGTTACCCGAATACCGGTATACAGTGAAATTCCGCTATCAAGATCTCCTAAAATGAAGACTAACTATTTCTCCCCCCCCCCCCCCCCCCCCACACTGCCCCCCTCTTCATCTCCTCTACTATCTCTTCAGTCTCTTATATCTCTTCTCTGGGATATGGCATAAAATCACGTACAAGGGTTGTGACTTTTGAAAAATCACTTATAGTATGAGGGCAAGTTCTGCATGGGGAGTTTGGTCGGGGCCAGATGCTTTGTGGGGGTTCAGGGTTTTAAGCTTCACTAAAATCATTCTGCTGAACAAAATGGCCCTCAGAGCTAAACACAGAAAAACCTTTAAACAACATCTCCTAAGCCGATGGCACAGTCCTTTAAACGTTTCAGTCATTCTTTCTGCGTGTCTTCTAGGAGGAGACCACCTTTGGGACAGTTCAAAAGACCACTTTTGAACAGTTCCAAATGATGTCTTATTGTAGGATTTTTACTGTATTTGGAAATTTCGCGGTATTTTTATTGGTAACTTGTTTCTATCTGTTTTGGCGGTTTGATACGTGTCGACACTTGAACTGAATTCGACACATGTACATGTACAATGCCAATGAATGTCTGACAAAGGCCACGGAGTGTTGTCAGGAGACTTATAATATCGATATATTTGTTTTTTCGATTTTCTATAAACGAGGCGATTCTAATGATTACACACAACATATATTTTACAAGACAATTTTCCCCCAAATTATTCCAAATACATGTATATCAAAATCTGTAGTTTGGGGACTTTTTCCTGGTGAATCAAGAACCAGTTTGAAACAGCCGTGGTAAACGAGCCAGCGGTGTACAACAAAGACTTACATTGTGATTGTGTTCAGGCAATCACCGTCCTCAGTAGCTCAGTCGAACGCGCGTCCGACAGGCGACCAGGATGACGCGGGTTCGATACCTTCCGTGTCAGCAATATTCTTTCTACGGCCATTCTCCTACTTCCACTGATTCAAGAAGGGCAGTTGTCAGTTTCTCACGAAATAATTGGCTCTGTACTAATGTAAGCTTGCCCGAGAAAAGTGTGGTTAGGTCAACTGACTGACTCGATATGACCATAATAGAGCAAACAGGGCTGTTAAACTCCAGACAAACAAAGGGGGTGGTTAGATGAAGCAAATGTGACGTGAATCTTGCGTCACTGGGGTGTCCATCTGATGCTGGCTTACAGCCGGACAAGGCCTGCTATCCTTTCAGCAGGTAAGGTTAGAGGGGGAATGTTGTTATTTCTTCTTTTTCTACACTTCATTTCTTTTTTCCTCTCTCCCCTCTGTCCCTCACTTTCACCCACTATAACATCTCTTCTCTCTCCTATCTCCCTTTCTCTGGGAGATGACAGAAAATCACCAACAAGTGTTGGCGTCAGCCCCCGCCCATCGGGGCTTGAAGAAATAGATGGGCTGCATAATGCTTCCACGCAGAGCTGAAACCGGCTGCATTTGAGTACTGGTTGCATATGAGGATCTAAGCCTGCCCAGGCAAAGCGGTGCGACTCGGATCGTCCATGCTTATAAACCATATTGGTTTCAATGGGCGACAGGGCTTGAGATGTCATTTCATCTCAATGTCGGGTAAAAAACCCACAAAATTGGAAGCAGTGTCTCCAAAATGACCTATACAGTGTTGACGGGGACGTTAAACCTCAAATCAAACAAACAAGTGTTGGCGTGTCGTTAAACCCAAAATATCCAATCAATCAGACTAAAGCGTAGCAAATTAGTTACATTTTCGCGTTGCTGGGCTCGATTTCGCGTAGAAACGATATACGCATATCCTTTTTTGTGATAAATCCAGAGCTAAGCTCCCAAGTCCGGATAAAATCAATTGAGTTTTATCCTAAATAGATAATAGTTTTCCTCAATACTTAAAACTTGTATATCATAGTTACTTTGAATTTCGGGACACATTAATATCAAAGTACTGTATAATTCCTATATTAAGACGACCTTTGGGACTGTTCAAAAGTGGTCTTAGAGACCACTTTTGAACAGTCCCAAAGGTGGTCCCAGACCAGAGGACATTGTGTGCAGAAAATACGAAGATAGAGTAACAATACGCTTTTTTAAAGCAGAATTAGTCTTAATTTTGGTGGTCTTAATAGCAAAATTTCACCGTAGTATTTATTCTAAAACTTTTATTGCCTGGCGATTTGGTGTCCGGTCACAAAAATTATCGTCTGCTTGTTACTTTCAAATTCATTGTGGTAAACAGCATGGACCAAGATTAGACTGCTCGTCCAAGAGCAGTCTGATCAGGGTCCAGAATATTGGCCTGCAGCAGGCGACATTAACACAGGTACATTTTTAAATACAGTTTTACTTTTCAAGATAAAAGCAGGTAAAAATAACTATTCTAAATGTATGGTTACTGGTAAACCGCTTGGAGGCTCTAAGCCTGCCCAGGAAAAGTGGTGCGACTCGGACCGTCCATGCATATAAACCCGAATGGTTTCATTGGCGGCAGGGCTTGAGCTGTCATTTCATCTCAGTGTCGGGTAAAAGTTCCATAAAATTTGAAGCAACGTCTCCAAAATGACCTATACAGTGTTGACGGGGACGTTAAACCACAAATCAAATAAACAAAATGTAAATGTATGGATATCTAAAGCTATAGACCGGTCCCGATAGCTCAGTTGGTAGAGTGTCCGCTCCGGGGAACGGGAGGTCACGGATTCGATCCCGGCCCGCGACATACCAAAGTCGTTAAGAATTGTACTAGCTGCTCCTCGCTTGGCACTCAGATTAACGGGGTAGAGCTAGGACTGGTCGACCCAGTGTCAAGATAATGTGACTGGGTGTGGTATCCTGTAATGTGTCTGGGACATGATACTTCAGTGAGGCAGCACTATAAAAGTGAGCATTGCAACCAGGCACCGTCGTGATATGACTGAAAAATTGTTGAAAGCGACGTTAAACCCAAATTCACACACACACAAATACAGTTATACTTTTCAAGATAAAAGCAGGAAAGCAGGAAAAAATCCCTTAACTATTCTAAATGTAAGGTTACTGGTAAACCGCTAGGTGGCTCTAAGCCTGCCCAGGAAATGTGGTGCGAGTCGGACCGCCCATGCATATAAACCTAATGGTTTCATTGGCGGCAGGGCTTGAGCTGTCATTTCATCTCACTGTCGAGTAAAAGTCCCATAATCACGAAAACACACCTATATAATTTTGACCCCTTGAACCCCACTTTTATGTAGTAAAACTGTGGTTTCCGGAGGTAAACCTTATTTTTCTTATTTCTGCTCTAAGATTGTGGGTACTCTTTAGAACCGCCTCGATGAGGCGGTTCTAACGAGTATCCACAGTCTATATTTTGAGCAGAAATAAGAAAAATATCACAATTTTTCATCTTAAATTTTTCATTTTTTCAGCGATAAAGGTGGCAATGTATTTGTATAGGCGTGTTTGCGTAATGTAAAATTGGAAGCAACGTCTCCAAAATGACCTATACAATGTTGACGGGGACGTTAAATCACAAATCAAACAAACAAAATCTGAATGTATGTATATCTAAAGCTATAGAAAGAATTCGGATTCGAGGTTGAGTTCAAATTCATTATGATAACGCATTCATAACGCAAACACGCCTGTACAAATACATTGCCATCTTTATCGCCGAAAAAATGAAAATTTTATGATGACTCCAAATATAGATTGTGGGCACTCGTTAGAACCGCCTCATCGGTTCTAACGAGTACCCACAATCTATACTTTAGAGCAGAAATAAGAATAATAAGGTATACCCCGGAAACCCCAGCTTTCTATATAAAAGTGGGGTTCAGGGGGGGGGGGGGTCAAAATTATATAGGCGTGTTTTCGTGATGCCTGTGACAGTGCATTCCGTCATATCTTCAAAATGTTTATTTTTCTGATGAAAATTTGTGATTTTTTTCTTATTAACTCTCCAGATAAAGGTTGCAGGCGGTTCTAACAAGTACCCACAACCTATGTCTTGAAGCAGAAATAAGGAAAATAATGAGTATTCCCGAAAACCCATTTTTTATATACAAGTGGGATTTAGAGGAATGCTGATTGCACGGACCTGTTAGTATGATGTTTTCATGGTTTTGCTTGATTTGAAGTTTAACGTCCCCGTCAACACTGTAAAGGGCATTTTTGAGACTTTGCTACCAATATTGTGGGACTTTTACCCGACATTGAGATGAAATGACATCTCAAGCCCTAGCGCCCAATGAAACCAATAGGGTTTATAAGCATGGACGGTCCGACTCGCACCGCTTTGCCAGGGCAGGCTTAGATGCTCCAAGAAGTTTACCAGTACTCGTGTGCGGCCAGTTTCAGCTCTGCGTGGAAGCATCATGCAGCCCATTTATTTCTTCAAGCCCCGATGGGTGGGGGTGGTATGTAGTCATGGTAAACGAGCCACCCATGCTGGAGTTACTAACCCTTCTTGTACCAAATGGAAGCCTCCTCCTTGTATATAGCAAATGTCCATTTCAACATCAAGTTAGGGGTGTTAGGTTGTGTTTTCTTCAAAATGAATCTGGGAACTGGCCTAGCGTTTTTGCAAACGGTGTAGGCCCTGATCAGACACCGCGTTCTGTGGTGTCTGATCTGGGCCTGCACTGTTTGTCGATTACCCCTTTTGGGGTTTCCGGTACAAAATGGGTTAAATATGCACTGTATGTCAGATCATTACCATAACACCCGTGTGACATGGTGCAGTTTGTCTCCAAAATAGATGACTTAAATCCGTGATGTGTTTCTCATTTACATGTATACTGCAAACATAGGTTGTGGGTCCGCGCTAGAACCGCTTCGATGAGCGGTTCTAACGAGTTCGCACAACCCATGAAGTGGACCCTATATAAAGTGGCGTTCAGGGGTGGGGGTGGGAATTGAAATTTACATCAAGACTCAAAGTTTACATCAGGCCCTTGAATAGGCTACCTTTTTTACGGCCTTTTATGCTAATTTCACTTATTTCGAGCCGATCGTTAATCAAACCGTAGCCTCTTGAAGTTTAGTCCATCAAACATACTCTGAAGCAATTTACGAAATGGCTTACTGATACTTTTGATTTTTTACATCATGGATCACTTATGGATAGAACTTCAAGCGCCTGTGATCAAAGGTGGGCGAAAACCGGAGTACCCAGAGAAAATCCATTTGACCTTCCGTCTTAGATACGACCCGAGCGAGGCTCGAACTACAGCAGTGAGAGACCTATTGATACATGTAAAGAATCAGGGCTCTTATACACGAGGTAACGGAGGTCTTTTTACTACAACAGGAGCTTGTGAGCCCTTTAATAGCCATAGACTATACTGACTACCTTTGGAACACTCCTAGAGGTGGCCTGTTACTAGAGCTCATTTAGACAAAAGTATAATTGAAAACTTTTAGTTAGTCTCATTGTGTATAAATGGCTATTATTCTGGTGAAAATCCGTGATATATTTCTTAGTAAAAAAGCAAACATATATATAGGCTGTGGATGTTTTTTAGAACCGCGTCAATTAGGCGGTTCTAATAAGTACCCACCACCAATGAGGTGGTATTAAAGAGTACCCACAACTTTGTCATAGAGCAGAAATAATAAAAACAATGTATGCCCCTCTAAAGCCCAGTTTTCTCAATATAAAGTGGGGTTAGGGGTTTATATTTCACGGACTTGTTCACGTGATCGTTCGGTGTTGACTTTGACTGCATGTATGCAAGTACCGCTCGAGGGCATGCTAGAAGGTGCGGGGTGTAGGGGGAGGGATGGGGGCACGTAATGTTTTGTGTTGTTGTGCCTTCTTATTACTGAATCCTTGTCACTAACGCCTCTAAAAACGATAACACATCCATGTGCTACAACAGCATATTTCTATACAGAACTGACATTTTTCAGATACCTACATTAAAAAAGCACGCCTATTGAAACTTTTACTACAAAAAGATTTTCAGAAAAAAATTCTGATATTTTTTCATATTTCTGCTAAAAACATAGATTGTGGTTACTCATTAGAACCGCCTCGCTGAGGTGGTTCTAACGAGTACCGAAATTCTATGTTTTGAGCAGATATTAGAATATCAATGAATCCGCCTGTAAACCCCAGTTTTACAATATAATATCTGGGTTTTAGGAGAAAGAAATTAATTGCCGGGCTCGTAACGAGTACCCACAATCTATGTATCCGAGAAATAAAAAAGGAAAATAATGTATACCCTTGTAAACCCAACTAGGGCCTTAACGCTCAGACATATATTGTATTTGTCTACGCCAATGGGCTTAGACATTATAGACATATGGTTTAACAAGGACGTAGGACCATTAGCTACACACAATGTATGTTGACCTTTAAATTTAAGCAACAAGTAGAAGAAAACAAAGGTTCATAACAAGTATAAGCCTTCATAAAAAGAGGCCAACGGGCAAGGCTCTGGCACAGAATTGCTATCATATATTGCTGTCATATAAGCTCAACAGACGCCTTCGGCTCTGGTGAGCTAAAATCTTGCCTCGCCCTTAGCAAAATTTGGGGTTGATATTCAGTTTGTCTTCTATAAAGTGTAGCAAAGTTGTCTTTTTAACTTCTCCAACCGTTTTCAAGCATTCCGTTTGATAAGATGTTACAAGCATATTGAAGTTACACATGTGCCTTTTTAAAGATGAAAAATCATTTTTGGCAAAATTACAGCAGTTCCCACTTTCACATTTCAGACAGTATACATGTACTTCAGTCTGCAAGATCCTGGGTGCAGACAGGCAATTGAGTATATTGTCAAAGACAGTCAATTGTATAAAACATTCTGAGATACACATTTTATATGTGCTAAGCGTAGACCTAGCTTTTTGTAAAAGCTATACATGATAACTGCAGCTGTAACGTCAAATAAATACAATTCAAGCCAATCCCCCTTTTTCCCCATCACGAAAACAATTTGTTTTTGTTTGATTTGAGGTTTAACGTCCCCGTCAACACTGTAAAGGTCATTTTGGAGACGTTGCTTCCAATTTTGTGGGACTTTTACCCGACACTGAGATGAAATGACATCTCAATCCCTGTCGCCCAATGAAGCCAACAGGGTTTATAAGCATGGACGGTCCGCCTCGCACCGCGGTTCCTGGACAGGCTTAGATCCTCTAAGCGGTTTACCAGTACTAGTGTGCGGGCCGGATTCAGCTCTGCGTGGAAACATCATGCAGCCCATATATTTCTTCAAGCCCCTATGGGCGGGGGACGAAAACAAGCCTATATAATTTTGATACCCTCAAACCCCACTTTTATATAGTAAAATTGGGTTTACAGGGGGCATTTATTATTTTTCTTATTTCTCCTAAAAGCATAGGATGTGGGTACTCGTTAGAACCGCCTCGCCGAGGCGGTTCTAACGAGTTCTCACAATCTATGTTTCGAACATAAATTAACATGTGAGACGCCCAATTCTGCAACGGAAGGTCAGGTGGTTTTTCTCCGGGTACTCCAGTTTTCGCCAACCTCTGATTAACGCTCCCCTCGATATGAGTGAAATAATCTTGAAAGGGCCGTAAGGCCATAACAAAAAAGCATGTTCTGAAAGTCACCGCAAAGGTGAAAGGTTTGATTTGAAATTCTAAGTGCTAGGTATTGTTTTCATTAAAGTGTTCAAAATATGACTTTTGAGCGCTTTTTAATAAGCAGTGGGCTATTGTCTTCCCTGCCAAAGTTTAGCAGTGGGCTATTACCCAGTGGGCTATTGTCCTAGTGGGCTTTTGTTCCTGTAGGCTCTTGTCCGTTCACCATAATGACACGTTTTGTGTCATCGCCCGCTAATGATGTTTGTTTGATTTGTTTGTTTGATTTGAGATTTAACGTCCCCGTCAACACTGTATGGGTCATGTTGGAGCCGTTGCTTCCAATTTTGTGGGACTTTTATCCGACATTGAGATATTTGAAATCTCAAGCCCTGTCGCCCAATGAAACCAATAGGCTTTATCAGCATTGGCGGCCCTAATCGTACCGCCTTGCCTGTGCAAGCTTAGATCCTCTAAGCGATTTACCAGTACTCGTGTGCGGTCGGTTTCAGCTCTGCGTGGAAGCATCGTGCAGCCCAAATATTTCTTTAAGCCTCGATGGGCGGGGTTGACCCCACTAATGTTGCAGAAATCAGAATTTGTTGCACAGAATATATCTTTATCGCCCTCACATTAGAAACATTAAAAATGAATGAAATGACGTCAATGCGACGTGAACTTGGATAACCTTTACCCTGAACAAACCCACTCCTTTTCACTATATTGCCAGACTTTATTTCTGAATGAATGTATTAAAACATGAAGGAATTCTTGTTTGATTAGCGGGTTTCTTATGTTTTCTGAAAAAATCGCCAGCACCCAAGAGTTTAATTTGAAGCAACTTACATTAAACGGCGACTGGTTAAAGCCAAAAAATTAAAACGGAGTGGCTATTGACAGTCGACTGGCAATAGCCAAAACACGTTAAAATGGCTAGTGACAGTCGACTGGCAATAGCCAAAATACGTTAAAATGGCTAGTGACAGTCGACTGGCAATAGCCAAAATACGTTAAAATGGCTAGTGACAGTCGACTGGCAATAGCCATTTTAACGTGTTTTGGCTATTACCAGTCGACTGTCAATAAGGAATTTTAACTTTTTTGGCTATTACCAGTCGCCCGTTTAACGTAAGTTTGCATCAAGTTAAACTCTTAGGTGCTGGCGATTTTCTCAGAAAACTAGGTAAAACAGCCACCAGTTTTTTTTTGCCTCACCAGAAATTAGGCAAACTCACCTAGTCTTTCTAACACTTTTAGGTGGCTTTCAATGCATTTAGGTAATAGCTTAGATCTATGCAAATTATTTCTATATGATTTGGTGAATATATACATAAAGGTTTCTTGGCAAACCGGGGTGAAAGGGTGAAAATCCCGCGGGATTTTTGAAAATCCCACGGGATAAAAATAATCCCACGGGATTTTTTCTCCACTCCCGCGGGATTAAAATCCCATAAAAATATCAGGGATTTTTCTCCCACGGGAGAATTTCAAAATTTTAAATCTTGCTTTTAACTATCAAAATGGACCTACTTAACATTAAAATACATGCACAAAAAATATGGCTGCTCCTGCTCTAATTTCAATTTCTCCCGCGGGATTTTTCTCCCATGGGATTTTTTACGGAGAAAAATCCCGCGGGATTTTTTTATTTTTTAAAATGCTCTGGAATGAAGGTGTAATATCTCTTTTCTATTAATAAGGTCAATTAGAGAAGCTTACAATGAGTAAAGCATGAATATAACTATTTTAAAAAAATCCCGCGGGATTTTAATCCCATGGGATTTTTATCCCATAATCGAAAATAGGATTTTTCTCCCATGGGATTTCACTAATTTCCAATTTCCGATAAATCTGCTTTGTTCGGACAAAGCTATAATAATTTTGTCCATTTGTGTATGAAACATGCATAATTTATTGGTTTAAAGTAACTAATATTGACTCCATTAAAATTAACTCCCGCGGGATTTTTATCCCATTTCAGAGCACAGGATTTAAATCCTGTGGGATTATTTTATTTATTTCGTTTTCTTTTTTGGCTGTTAACCCATTTTGTAGCAGAAACCCCAAAACGGGTACCCTGGCAAACAGTGCAGGCCCAGATCAGACGCCGCAAAATGTGGCGTCTGATCAGGGCCTACATGGTTTGTTAAAAGTTAAGATATTTTCAAAGTAAGTTTTAAAGAAAACACAGCCTGACGCCCCTTAACTTTGGAATGGACTCCTGGTATATATAGGGAGGAAGATTCCATTTGGTACAAAAAGGGTTAAAATTTAAGAACAATGTAAGAAAATCAGACTTCAGGTCCTTCTTTCCAGTTAGTGGATTGGCCTTAATTCTCAGCTTTTAGGGTAAATTCTAACTTTCTTTGTCCACATCAGGTCAACACCCCATCTAAACACTTCTTTAATAATAGAAGCCTTTAAGATACAGAAACTTCTGTAGCGATTGAAAGCTTTGAACAGACTGAGTGAGCTAAAATGGCTGATTAGAGTTTTTGTTTTTTTTTGCCATTACTGTAAAAATCCTAAACATTCAAACACAGCCAGGAATTGCTGTAATATTCTCCTAAAATTTTAACAAATTTGTTTCATGATCCAGCAGGGGGGTCCAAAAGGAACAGATAGAATGGCAAATAGTGTTGACACTGATCAGACTGCTTCAGGAGCAGTCTGATCTGGGTCTGCACCTATCTGTACCAATACTTAGGATTTTTATGGTACCAGGTTTTCTTTCAGAGTTGCTAAATAATGAAATAGATTTTATTGCATATTGCTATATGATCAGCCTTAGCAATGTGCTAAAAATATGGACAGCCTTGATACAAAGCAGCTTCATCACATTACAATAATATATATATATCCATGTCCTAAAACTTCATTTTATATCACACTCCAATGAATTTCATTTTGTATTTTTCTGGTCTCTATAGTAAAAACATATGTTGTGGGTGCTCTGTAGTACTGACTCATCAATTTAGTTCTAATGAGTACCCACAATCTCTGTTTTTGAGCAAAAAGGAGAATAAATTAAACCCTAATGTACAGAACCCTGGTTTTCTTTACGAGGTAGGGTTTAGAGGGGTGTCCATTACACAGGCTTGTTGACCTGATGCAGACAAAAAAGTCTGAGTTTACCATAAAAATTCTAAGAATTAGGACACCATGAGGACTTGCTATAGTTCTCCTAAAATTAAAAAAAACAAGATGTGTTTGTGAAACACGAACATGTCCCCGGGCATGGTCATTTTTTATTCAAAGTTGCTCACAGTTCAAGGTTTCTGTTTGTGTGGGAAGCCCTTGACACAAGAAACTTACATGCCAAATATGAAAGCTCTATTTTAAACGGTTCAAAAGTTATGAACAATAATATTTTTTCTTTGAAGCAGGTCAAGGTCACAGGTCAATAAAATCTGCATGAATGTAAAGCTCTTGTCACAAGGAACCTACATGGCAAATATTAAGGCTCTATCTTAAAGGGTTCAAAAGTTATGAACAATTTTTTTTTTTTTCTTTTAAGTAGGTCAAAGGTCAAGGTCCAAACATTTTGCATGAATGAAAAGCTCTAATCACAGAGAACCTACATGCCAAATATGAAAGCTCTATCCCAAACGGTTCGAAAGTTATGACCAAAAATGTTTATTTTTTTAAGTACGTCAAAGGTCAAGGTCACAGGTCAAAATTTGCATTGAATGTAACGCATTTGTCACAAGGAACCTACATGCTAAATATGAAGGCTGTATCTCAAACGGTTCAAAAGTTAAGACAAATGTTAACTATTTCTTTTATGTAGGTCAAAGGTCAAGGTCACAGGTCAAATTTTTTTGTGTGAATGTAAAGCTCTTGTCACAAGGAACCTACATGCAAAATATGAAGGCTCTATCTCAAACCGTTCCAAAGATATGACCAAAATGTTATTTTTTTATTTTAACAAGGTCAAAGGTCAAGGTCACAGATCAATTTTTTGCATGAATGTAAAGCTTTTGTCACAAGGAACATACATCCTAAATATGAAGGCTGTATCTCAAACGGTTCGAAAGTTAAGACAAATGTTAACTTTTTCTTTTATGTAGGTCAAAGGGTCAAGGTCACAGGTCAAAATTTTTTGTGTGAATGTAAAACACTTGTCACAAGGAACCTACATGCAAAATATGAAGGCTCTATCTCAAACCTTTCAAAAGTTATGACCAAAATGTTATTTTTTTATTTTAAGTAGGTCAAAGGTCAAGGTCACAGGTCAAACTTTTTTGCATGAATGTAAAGCTTTTGTCACAAGGAACATACATGCTAAATATGAAGGGTGTATCTCAAGTGGTTTAGAAGTTATGACCAATGTTATTTTTTTCTTTTAAGTAGGTCAAAGGTCAAGGTCAAGGTCACACATCAAATTTTTTTGCATGAATGTGAAGGTCTTGTTACAAGAAACCTTCAGGCCAAATATGAAAGCTCTATCTCAAACGGTTCAAAAGTTATGGCCAACGTTATAGTTGTCCATGTACAAACCAACAAACAAACAGACAGGGCAAAAACAATATGTCCCCGCTATCGCTACCGGGGACATAAAAATGTTTAACAATCCAGCAAGGAGTCAAAGAAGTGCCGCTCGAATAGCAAACAGTTTGAATTCAGCAAGGAGTCAAAGAAGTGCAGCTCAAATGGCAAACAGTGTAGACCATGATCAAACTGAAGGAGCAGTCTGATCTGGGTCCACACTGTTTGCCGAGCCTGACTGTCCCAATACTAATGATCAGTACAGTATCCATGCTTGTTATAGACACCTCTGAAGACACATTCTCACTAGATGTGATTTTTTTGTTTGTTTGTATATGATGTTGTGAAAATAAATAAATGTGCATTAACTGCCAAATCTTTGCTGTTTTTCACAGTTGAGATATCAAATCAAATTATGATAGACCTGGTGCTCAACCCTTTTTAAGTCATGTCTATCAGGTCTGTAAATCTTTGTTCTGTATAGGCATATACAGTTGATAATTTCAGAACACTTTCTTACATCCTTATCTGCAGTGGCTGAGCCTGAACAGTTTTGAGTTTAGATTTTGCATCCCAGTCAATTCTATTAAGGTCACTTTGGAAACAATGCTTCTGATTTTGTGCGACTTTCCCTGTCATTGAGATGAAATGGCATGTTAATCATTGTTGTTAGAATTCCAACACATTTATTTACTATGTTGAGGGTACATTTTGGAATTGCCTAATCGAGTTGATCCAGGGAGTATCAACAACCTATTTTAGTGGAGAAATATAAACAAATAATCCAAAAATCATACACATGCCCTTAAAACTGCATACAGCACAATTTAGCCTGGTAAATAAAGCACGATTCAAAAATACAATGTACTTTGCATTTTCATTCCAAAAGAAGTTGCAAATGTTCATGTGTTTAAAGTTTACCCTTATCCCATTGTTGATGACTACCCCTGCCTTTGCAAACAGTGTAGATCCAGATCAGATGGCTTCTCATCAGGATTCAAACTGTTTGACATTCGGTTTCTGAATTTACAGGAATACATTACATCAAGTAATCTGATTGGAACAGAGTCAGAAAGGGGTGTGGCTAAACTGAATATTCAGCAGGATAAGGGTTAACACTATGCTCAGTATGTACTGTACTGAAGAATAGCAGATGATCCCGTCTACCACAGGAACTAGAGCCATTACAGTCATGATCAGAGCTCCATGGTAGCAAACATTTTGCAGGGCCGTAATAAAAATTGTTCCCTTTAGGAGGCTGCGGTTTCAACACCTGCCGGGTCAGCAACATCCTTTGTTACAATTTTAAAAACTTTCCTGTAGTTATTTGCTCGCTTTCTCTGATTCGAAAAGGGCATGCAGTTGTCAGTTCCTGGCGAAAGAATGTGCAGGCTTAAGTATCAGCATTGAAGAAAGTGTGGTTAGATATGCTGACCAGCTCATTATGACCTAAATAGTGTTAACTGGGACATGAAACTCCAAACAAGCCCTTTAGCGGGTAAATGATTTTGTAGCTTGCTTATAATGATTCTTTGGTCTGCATATATTTTCTCATTAAGACAACACTACTGTGCAACCTTGCGTCCTTTGACACCACAGATCTGGACAATTTTTATATCCCCCAATATTAGGACAATAACTCCATAACTGGTTATGCCCCTCAAACATGATACATAAACATAAGAGAACAGAATTCACAAGCTCAATTTTACTGAGTTTCTTCAAACATTCAATACCGTAATGATCCTAAGTATTTGGACAGACAGGCCTAAGCAAATAGTGCAGACATAGATCAGACTGCTACTGCAGTCTGGTTCAGGGTCCACACTGTTTGCCATTCTGCCTACACTTTTTTAACATCTTGCTGGATAGTGAAATTTAAGTTGTTAAAAGTTTAGGAGAATTAACCCATTTCAGACTGGAAACCCCATAAAGGGGTACCCTGGCAAACAGCGCAGGTCCAGATCAGACACCGCAGAACCCAGCGTCTGATCAGGGCTTCCACTGTTTGCAAAAAATTCAGCCATTTTCCAAATAAATTTTGAAGAAAACACAACCTGACACCCCTAAATTTTAAAATAGACTCCTGCTATATATAAGGAGGAAGATTCAATTTGGTACAAAAAGTGTTAAAGCAAGTCCTCAAGGTATCCGAATATTTAGGATTTTAATGGAATATTCTTCAAGGCTGCATATTCCATCCAGTGCTGGCTTTCAGTTGTTTTCCATTTTCAAAATAACCAGAATCGATTCAATACATGTATCATAATCTTTACACAGCACAAAAACTTATGAGGCGTTACTGAAGCTTGTAGAGTCACTATCTTCCTGGAGATTCTGTACAACTGAATAGATGAGGCATGTGACATACACCAAGATTTAATTCTAAAGCAATAACCTCCACATGCAGCAGCAATAATCTGAAATGGAAAGCAAGGAAGTTTTACTCTTACATGCTTTACACCTGTAGAAATACAGAGATTTCTCAGTGAAATAAAAATCGATATTGTCACTCTTTCAAGCAGTGAAATTACGATTTTAAATTTTCACACTTTGTGAATTTGATGTATCATTGAAAAATAACATACATTTTCATAGCTCGTGAGACAGGTCAACTGGAGGCATCAGGCAAGAAACGCCTACCTTAGGACTTATAGGCGTCCCCCACCGAGCCAACATCAGCAAACATGGCCCACACTCCACAGAAATCCCCGGCATCAGGAAGGAGATGTCCAAAGTAGCGAGACTTGCAAAATTTAAAATATACCAAAAAGTGGCAACCAATATTATACCAAGTTAACACACTGAACACATCTAAATCGATGCAAAATCACCATGAAAAATTTTTTTTCCCCATGCTGATGGCTGACTCTTTAAAATTACTTTAATAATTACAGTTTAAAGCATATAAGAAACAGAAAATTTTATTTTTTCAGTGTAAGATCAATTTTTATTTCACTAATGAACACCAAAACAAATATTTCACTCATGGCTTCGCCACTCTTGCAAATACTTATTTTTGGTGTTCATTCAGCTGACTCTTTAAAATTACTTTAATAATCACGGTTTATTTAAAGCATATAAGAAACAGAACATTTGATTTTTTCATTGTAAGATCAATTTTTATTCCACTCATGAACACCAAAAGAAATATTTTCACTCGTTGCTTCCCAATCTTGAAAATACTTCTATTTGTGTTCATTTGGTGAAATATAAATCGATCTTACACTGAAACAATCAAATATCCCCTATATCTGCCCCAGGTACAGGAATGGAGGATTGCTATATTTTTTTTCAGATCTACTTCAAACTTTTTTGTAGGGTTCTCATTAGAACTCCCTCATAAATATAAAATGGGTTGTCATGTGACCCAAAGCTATAAGAACAAAAGCTCTTCAGTGCTGATGTTCACACGTGACTATCACTGATTTGTAGGAAGTCAACATAACAGTTATCTCTAGAAAACAGTTGTGCTATTCTTGTTGTTGTGACATCAGAGTGCTGTGTAAAAGAAAGATTGTCATACACTGACTTGTAATAACTGCTCGACTTTGGCAAACAATTTAGGCCCAGATAAGATGCCACAGATCATGGTGTCTGATCAGGGTCTATTTTTTACCTGGCCCCTGCCCATCTGGGCTTGAAGAAATGGATGGGCTGCATGATGCTTCCACGCAGAGCTGAAACCTATTCGCACACGAGTACTGGTTAACCACTCAGTACTTATAAACCCTATTGGTATGGGCCTCCGTGGCCTAATGGATAAGAGCGCTGACTCTTAGTCATTAGGTCTCTCACCGCCGTGGGTTCGAGCCTCGCTCTGGTCACGTGTGAGACGCCAAGTTCTGCAACGGAAGGTCAGGTGGTTTTTCTCCGGGTACTCCGGTTTTCGCCCACCTATGATTAACGATCGGCTAGATATGAGTGAAATAATCTTGAAAGGGCCGTAAAACCCAAACCCAAACCAAAAAAAAAAAAAAAAACCCTATTGGTTTCATTGGGCAGCAGGGCTTGAGATGTCATTTCATCTCAATGTCGGGTAAAAGTCCTACAAAATTGGAAGCAACATCTCCATAGTGACCTTTACAGTGTTGATGGGGATGCTAGACCTCAAATCAAACAAACATCAGGGTCTAAACTCGTAGAAATTACAGGAATTTATGGGTAAATGCAAATCAGTCTGATTTTTCATTAAGGGCCACTTTCCCAGCTTAGAAACAATAGATCCAACAAAGCTTTTTTTTTTTTTTTTTTTTTTTTTTTTTGTTTTGGTTTTATGGCCATTAAAATTAATTCACTTATTCTGAACCCTTTTTTAATTAGAAGTCAGTGATCAAGAGCTTCACAAGTGGGGCATTATTCGCCCGTGGCAAGTAATTGTCTGTACATATGACCTTGACCATGGGGGTACTGACCGGAGTCTTGCACATGACACATTGTTTCATAATGCTTAACATTTGTGAAAAGTAATTTTAAAATCCATTGATGAATAAATGAAGGTGCTAGCGCGTTAAAAAAAGCCACAGTGACCTTGACCTTGAGCCAAGTACCCTGAAAGTCAAACTTGCTTGAGATATTATCAAACCCAACCCTTGTATGAAGTTATATTAAAATCCATCAGGAAATAAATGCGCTAGAGCGATGACAGAGTTTTTTCTAAAATAGCCATAGCGACCTTGACCTGGACCTTGTAAGTCTAACTCACTCGAGCTATCATCACACCCAACATTTGTGTGAAGCTATATTAAAATCCATCAATAAATGTAGGTGCTAGAACGATAAAGTTTTTCTAAAAATAGCCAAAGTTTTTCTAAAAATAGCCACAGTGACCTTGAGCTTGAGGCCATGACCTTGAAAGTCAAATTTGCTCGAAATATTATCAAAAGCAACATTTGTTTGATGTTATAGTGAAATCCATTAATAAATACATGCGCTAGAGTGATGACAAAGTCGAACTCACTCAAGATATTATCAAAGGCAATATATATTAACCCATTTAGTACCAAATGGAATCTCCCTCCTTATATATAGCATGAGTCCGTTTCAAAATTTAGGGGTGTCAGGTTTTGTTTTCTTCAAAATTTATTAGGAAAATAGCTGAATTTTTTGCAAACAGTGCAGGCCCTGATCAGACGCCGTGTTTTGCAGCGTCTGATCTGGGCCTGCACTGTTTGCCAGGGTACCCCTTTAGGGGTTTCCAGTCTGAAATGGGTTAATTCTCCTAAAACTATAACATAGCTGAACTTTTTGCAAACAGTGTAGGCCCTGATCAGATGCCGCATTCTGTGATGTATGATCTGGGCCTGCACTGTTTGCCATGGTACCCGTTTTGGGGTTTCCGGTACTAAGTGGGTTAAGAGCGATGAAAAAGTTTTTTCTAAAAATAGCCACAGTGACCTTGGCCTTAAGGGTTGACCTTGGAAGTTAAACTGGCTTGAGATATTATCATAAGCAACATTTGTGTAAAGTTATTTTAAAATACGTCAATAAATGTAGGCGCTAGAGTGACGACAAAAGTACATATGTACATGACAAATTCTATAACTTCCCCCTCACAAGTTTGTTGTGCGAGGGGATAAAAAGGATCATACCTCTCAGTCATAATAATTGGCAGATTTTACCCGAAATAGAACTTGATCTGCATTTTATGATAATACATGTATACCTGTGTATAAAATTTGATTCCAATCCACAAAGGTTTTTAAAAGATATATTCCATGGAAACCATTTCTCGAGTAAAAATAAAGTTGAAAAAGGCCATAATTCTCATAATAATTGGCTGATTTTAACCGAAATCGAACTTGGCCTGTATTTTATGATTATATACCTGTGTATAAAATATGAATCCAATCCATCAACATGATCAAGGTTTTCAGAGACCATTTCATTCATAATAATTAACTGATTTTACCTGAAATCGAATTTGACCTACCTATATTTTTTTATTATACACCTGTGTATGAAATTTGAATCCAATCAACCCACCTTTTCTAAAGATATTGTGTGTGTGAATTCAGGTTTAACGTCACTTTCAACAATTTTTCAGTCATATCACGACGGTGTCTGGTTGCGACAGGGAGCTCAATGCTCACTTTTATAGTGCTGCCTCACTGAAGTATCATGTCCCAGACACATTACATGATACCACACCCAGTCATATTATCCTGACACTGGGTCGACCAGTCCTAGCTCTACCCCGTAAATCTGAGTGCCAAGCGAGGAGCAGCTAGTACCATTCTTAATGACTTTGGTATGTCGCGGCCTGGGATCAAACCCGTGACCTCCCGTTCCCCGGAGCGGACACTCTACCAACTGAGCTATCGGGCCGGTATCTAAAGATATCGTACCAATCTTTTCTAAAGATATCACAAGGAAACCATTCCGTCAGGGACTTACGGACTGACAGAGATTATACAATATCCCCACCCCCCATTTGAAAATGTTAGGGGCATAAAAATAATCAAAAGGGAATAACTCGGGAACTAAGGATGGATATAGAATCACACCATGATAGACCTATTTTTCAAAATGGGCATATAAAAATGCAGATGGAATATCAAAAAGAGAAGACCCTGATCAGGAGCATTCTGATTTTGGTCTACACTGTTTGCATTAGCCTATATGACCCAATACTTAGGATCATTATGGTATATGCATTATTTCATAACTTACCTGATAAGACTAATTTCATAATGTTGCTCAAGTGTCCATTCTAGTAAATATCTGTTGACATATTGGCCATGCAGCAAGTCTAAAAGAGAAAAAGTATGCAACAACTAAAAATGTGTCAATACAACACAGATGCCCCCGCACAGTGGCCCACCTCACCCCCCCCCCACCCCCCCCCAAAAAAAAAACTCATATAACAATAACACTTTTTCATTGGACAGCATAACTCACCTGGAAAAGTGTCCTTGAGGTCACTGGCATAGGTTGGTGTTGGTGAATTGCTAATTAAACCTTTGAAAAATAACCAAATATGAACTCAATCCATTAAATGGTTTGGAAAATATGAGCTCTTAAAAATGTTAATATTAAAAAATGTTAATATTAAAAACTTCTAAGTCTGTAACCTTGACCTTGAGGTTATGGCTAAATGAAACTTTTGACCTGTACCTATCATCATTTCAAATATGAAGCAAATCCATCAAATGGTTCAGGAAATATGAGCTCTCAAAAGACATAACATAAAAAAATCTGTGTCTGTGACCTTGACCTTGAGGTCAGGGGTGTGGGGTATGGATGAATAAAACTTTGGACCTGTAAAGACATGTATCTTCATGCGAAATATGAAGCAAATCAATTATGTAGTTTGGAAAATATAAGCTATTAACATACTTAAATGTGAAAATTTCTATGTCTGTGACCTTTACCTTGAGGTCATGTTCATTGGTAACCATAATGTTTTGGAAAATATGAACCCTCGAAAAATCAACATTAAAAATTTCTATGTGTGTGACCTTGGCCTTGAGGTCTTAGGCATGAATGTTTTGGAAAAAACTAACTCTTTGAAAACTTTAACATTAAACATTTCTAAGTCTGTGACCTTTACCTAGACTGGATGGGTTTCCCTAAAGCCACTATGCATAAGTCCAAAAGGTGCATAACTCCATCAAATATTTTCAGAATTTCATTAAAAGTTATTCAGGTCATCTTCACATTAGACCCAAACTGTATACCAAATATCATGAGCCTAGCTCAAGCTGTTCTCCAGATATTTTGTTCACAAGGTTTCCCCATAGCCACAATGTTTAAGTCGAAAAAGTCGCATAAGTTAACTCCTTTCAAATTTTTTGGAATTTGGTCAAAAGTTAATCAGGTCATCTACACATTAGACCCAAAATGTAAGCCAAATATCATGAGCCTAGCTCTAGTGATTCTCCAGATATTTTGTTCACAAGGTTTCCCAATAGCCATGCATAAGTCCAAAAAGGGCATAACTCCATTAAATTTTTTTGGAATTTCGTCAAAAGTTAATCAGGTCATCTACACATTAGACCCAAACTGTATGCCAAATATCATGAGCCTATCTCAAGTGGTTCTTCAGATATTTTGTTCACAAGGTTTCCAAATAGCCACAATGCTTAAATCGAAAAAGGCGCAAAACTCCTTTCAAATTTTTTGGAATTTTGTCAAAAGTAAATCAGGTCATCTACACATTAGACCCAAACTGTATGCCAAATATCATGAGCCTAGCTCAAGCAGTTCTCCAGGTATTTTGTTCACAAGGTTTCCCCATAGCCACAATGCATCATGCTAACAAGTCCCTGAAATAAACACACCCTTACACCCCACTTTATATAGAGAAAACTGGGGTTTATGGGTGTATACATTATTTTCCTTATTTCTGCTCCTAGACATAGGTTGTAGATACTTGTTAGAACCGCCTCATTGAGTACCCACAACCTATGTTTTGAGTATAAATAAGAATAATATCAAAAATTTTCTTCAGAAAATTGACCATTTTGGAGATGTGAAAAATGCACCATGATGCACGGATGTGTTATCGTAATGCAGTACAAAATTGGTTAACCCTTCTCCTCCTGAACAAGATAACCCCTACCTTTACAAAAAGTGTAGAGCCAAGAAGCCATCTGATTAATGCAGGAAAGAAAGTCACAGGAAAAAACATCACTGAAAAAAGTCATAGGTTGGGTATTAACCCATTGCATGCAGGTATCTTGGCAAACAGTGCAGGCCCAAATCAGATGCCGGTCTGCACTATAATTTGCTTACAGGATTTTCAGTGAAAAATAGAATAAAAACAAAAAATAGGCCTGACACCCATTATGACAAATTGACTTGTCCAACATATAGCAATAGGGTGAGTGAGTGAGTGTTAGAGTTTTACGTTCCACCAACAGCTAAGATCATACGGAGACGGGACCTTGGTTTAAAGACTCATCCGAAAGTCTGGAGAAGCCCGGGATCGATCCTGCGATCCCTGTTTTACAAGGCGAGTAGCGTAACCACTACACCACGGAGGCTTCTATATAGCAATAGAAGAGTCCACTGGTTAAAAACATAGTCACAGAAAAAGTCACAGAATTGGTTTCAATCATGTTCAATATTTTCTTAGTTTGAGTCAAAACATATTGTTGGTGCTCATGTTAAATCAGGTTAAAAGAACATCCTTCTACCCCCACTTTGTACAGAAAATTAAGGTCTTCAGGGGTATACACTGTTTACCTTATTTCTGCTCTGAGGACGGTTGTGGGTACTCATTTGAACCACCTCAAGGAGGCAGTTGCCCACGGTCTATATTTGGCCTAGAAATATGAAATATGAAAAAATTTGCTGCAGAAAAATACTAGATCAAAAGATACTGAAAACAAATATATTAATTTAATGAGAAGGGTCTAACAAGTATCCACCACCTTGAACAAAAATAAGAAAATTAATCAATACCCCCATAAAACCACACTTTTCTCTGTATAAGGTGAGGTTAAGAGGGATATTCATTGCACAGACTTGTTGACCTGATTTTTTTCTAGTAAAAGCATTTATAATTTGTCTGTGAATGAATGTCTATGCTCTATATACATGTATGCATCACATTGACAAATTAAAAATGAAGGCAATGATCTGTGGAATCAAATTCCTTTTAAATCCACTAAAAGTTATATATAGGCAAAAGTCAGATGAGCAGGACCTGGTATTGTCAATATTTTCATTTATGGTCAACATCCTTTTAATTGAAAATTTCTATACTTTCTTATTTGTGACTTTTCTCTGTAACTTTATTTTTATGACTCTTTTTTCCTGTGACTTGCCTTCCGATCACCTTACAAACAGTGTAGAACCAAAAAGTCATCTGATCTGGATCTACAAGCTTTGTCATGCAGTTTGTCAAGTAATTTAATCAGGATCTACACTATTTGTCATGCTGTTTGTGAAATGCATACATAATATCAATTAATTTGACTGGGGGATAGTCAGAAATGGGTGTGGCTAATTAATTTATTCAGCAGGATAAAGGTTAAACTCTGATCAGCCAGTCCTATTTATCTAAGTTAGTGTCACAAGGTCCCTTTTCAAGTAACATGTGTGACTACATAGAAGGCTTATCTATTTCATGCACTGGACACAACATTGTAATTCTTATCTTTCATCAATAAACACAGGTGACTGACTTGGACTCCCCACAGGGATTTGCAAGAAGTTTGAGAACTGGTTAACAAAGAGACTTATATAAAGTCTGATGAGATGTGACTTTTTTTTTTTACAAAGTAATCCTTAGATGAAAATATGTACCCCTTCCTCAAATCTCTCTTGAGATCAGAGTGTTGTTTTTGAGTCAATCTGGGCTGGATTTGTTTGGCAAGCAGTGTAGACCCAGATCAAATGATACAGAGGGTGGCATCTGATCAGGATCTACATTATTTGCATAATGTATAGGAATTTAACTGTTTCCAAATGGGGTTAAAATGTTAAGAGCCTGAGCATTCCTGATATTCCATCACGAAAACACGCCTATATAATTCAGACCCCCTTGAACACTACTTTTATATATAGTAAAACTGGGGTTTACAGACCTGTGTAAACCTTATTTTTTTGTTTCTGCTCCAAAAGATAGATTGTGGATACTCATTAGAACCACCTCATGGAGGCCTAAAGTTTACCCACAATCTATATTTTGAGTAGAAATAAGAAATATATCACAATTTTGCATCTAAAACTTTTGTATTTCCGGCAGTAAATCTTACAATGTATTTGTACAGGGGTGTTTTCATAGAATGTAGGAAAGAAAGTATCAGGAAAAAAAGTATCGGAAAAAAAAAAGAATCCGGAAAAAAAGTATCAGGAAAAAAAAAATGTCAGGAAGAAAGTCTCAGTTTAATGTGACCAATTTGTGGGAATTTTACCAACCAGACATTGAGCTGAAATGACACCTCAAGCCCTGCCGCCCATTGCACACAGGTCCGACTTGCACACTTGTTTAATTGGAGGTTTAACATCCCCATCTACACTATATATGTCATTTTGGAGGCGTTGCTTCCAACTTGTGGGACTTTTACCCAACAGCGAGATGAAATGATATCTCAAGCCCTGTCGCCCAATGAAACCAAATAGGGTTCATGAGCATGGAGGTCTGACTTGCACACTTTAGTTTCTTTAAATGGAGGTTTAACATCCCCGTCAACACTATATATGTCATTTTGGACTTTTACCAGACATTGAGATGAAGTGACCTCTCATCCCTTTTATAAGGTAAGGATTACAGAGAATTGCAAAATTGATTATTACACTGAAAAACAAATCAAAACATACAAAAGTATCCTAATCATCATATCATCGTAACATCAGAAGCAAATCTGATTAAAACTGAAACTTTGTTTCCAGATACTTTTTTCCCACCCAAAACTGATACTTTTATGCCCGATACTTTCTTTCTGATTACTGTTTTCATAATGCAACCTGAATGAGTACCCACAATCCACACCATTACACACATCTGTGTTGGCATATTTTGGGCTCAATATATTGATGGGCCCCAAAATGGACCATTGGCCCATCTCCTATTCATTTACATGAAAGAAAATCAAGATTTTGATGGGCCTTTTTGAATTTTTATGGGCCTTTTGGAAATATTTATGGGCCTACACATTACAGCATTGAGCAAAATAAATCAGATTCAGTCCATAGATTCTAACTAATATAATTTTCCCATACAATGGCTTGAGTGGAATAAAAAAATACATCCCCACCATCAAGCAAACACGCCTATATAATTTTGACCCCATTAAACCACACTTTTATACAGTAAAACTGGGGTTTACAGGGGTATACATTATTTTTCTTATTTCTACTTCAAAACATAGATTGTGGGTACTCGTTAGAACCGCCTTGCCTAAGGCAGTTCTAATACATACCCACAATACATGTATATGCTTTGAGCAAAAATTATCAGGATTTTTATCTAAAAAAATTTCTTTTAGGTGTTTTTTTTTTTTCCAATATATTAGAATAGGCGTGTTTTCGTTATGTATTTTAAATAACTCTGCTTTTGAGTGTAGGACAAACGCCCACTGGAAAAAAGCTCACTAGGCCAAAACCCAACTTGGACAATAGCCCATTGGGACAAAAGCCCATGCTGATGTTTACCAGACGTTACTTTGTATGTGTATTTTAGTATGTCCACCAATGACTAAGGTCATACGTATATGTGAATTGAGGAAAACAAGTCACAGTTTTGGGTAGGAAAACTAGTTGGCCACTGCCTGCATGTCGAACCGCCAGTGCTTAATGAAAAAGGTTAACATTTGCTAAGGAAAAAGGTTAACATAGGCCTAAGTACGTCCGGACGGACGCCATTGTGGCGACTACCGGGTATGTCTCGCATTCGCTAAAGCGGCTCGACAAAAAGTCATGTGAAAAAGCCACATAATTGAACTTAAATCATTGTTTTCAGTATATATTTGTGAGTAACTGATTCAAATGGTGACAATTACGAATGACGATACACAATGGAAGTTTCCATCCTAAAGCTTGTTCATGTAACATGCCCATGTGATAAAAGTGGTATCTTTTCTGTCTCGAGGCCTAGCATAAATCAGATGGAAACTTATAGACTGTGGGTCATTGTTAGGACAGCCTCTATGTGGTTGTTTTAAATATTACTCGCAATCTATGTTGTTGAGCCTAAAATAAGGAAAAAAATGGCTGTTAAGTGTTTTGTGAGTTACTGATTGATAAGTTCCATTCCAAAGTATTGATGATGACTAGCAGAGTTAAATCCATATTTTAACCCTTATCCTGCTCTTCATGACAACCTCTGTCTTTGCAAACAGTGTAGATCCAGATCAGATGGTTTCTGAAGAAGCCATCTGATCAGGATCTACACTGTTTGACAGTCAGATTAAGAATTTGTAGGAATAAATTACATCGAGTAATTTGATTGGTTCAAAGTCAGTGGCTAAATTGAATATTCAGTAAGAGAAGGGTTAAGATCCGTAAGAGTCTTCACATTACCATGACAAATTGCAACTACGCTAGAAATAGCATTTTTCAGATTTTATTTTTTTCTAATTTTTAGCCCGAACAGAGATTGTGGGAGCTAAATAGAACCCCCTCACTTGGATGC
Source organism: Lucinisca nassula (assembly GCA_963580285.1). Classification (NCBI taxonomy): domain Eukaryota; kingdom Metazoa; phylum Mollusca; class Bivalvia; order Lucinida; family Lucinidae; genus Lucinisca; species Lucinisca nassula. The sequence goes on from OY757010.1 coordinate 80,748,227, forward strand.
TTCTTACAGGTACCCACAATCTTTATTTTTGAGCAAAAATAAGGAATGTAATGAATAGTACTTAAACCCCATTTTTCTATATATATAATGTGGGGTTTACATGGGTATTCACAACAAAAACTCATTAACAGGATGAATACTACCACTTTGCCAAAAGACTAAGTGTATGTGCTTTCATTGTAATTTTGAAAATAAATTCCACAAGCAAATAACCTCATCAGCAAATGACCTAAATGACAATTACCCCAGCATCTTTTATTGATATCAGAAAATTTATTTATGTTTAACAACCTTTTTTAAGCAGATTTTTTTTTCCAATTTTTATTATTTGTGACTTTTTTCCTGCGACATTTTTTCACACACCAAAACTTGACCCTGGTTGAAAGCCGCATCCGAATGTCTGGATCAGAAGCATACTCAAAAAATTATCTTGCTACAGATACAGTCTGATCTGGGTCTACATTGATTGATTAGGCCTATCTGTCCCAATTCACAGGATCAATACAGTATATGAACACATTGGTGTATATAAGTACATGTACAGTAGAATTAGGGGAGGAACTAATGTTGGCAGAACTTGTGGCCTGACCCTGTTGCTTGATTTATGATGCAATAAAATATGTTTATACTAATTCTGCTTACAGAACCACCCCTATTTTTGAACCATTATGCTATTTAGAATATTTTTTGCTAGACTCAAACTGTTTCCTATATATAACTAACTGTCATTTATTAAGATTAAAACCACCCAGCTATTCAGTATTAAACTCCGTTCAGAAAATCTGAATCATCGATTTTTTCGTTTCTTCCTTTTAATACTCATTTTATCCCATACATCACTATGGGAAAGTTTTAGACCTGACTCTCCGCCGATTTCTCCAGCAAGTCCTATGCCTCTGCGACAGTCAAGAAAGGCTGTGATTATTTGGAGAAAATTGCAAAACAAAGAAATGAGACCACCGACTAAGTCCATTTGATGATGATTGTCAGGTAAAATAATAAATATTCAAATCCATGTGATACTCTTTATAAATAGATATGCAATTACAACATACCTTACATTCGAATGACTAGATAGAAGCTCTCTAGGAACGGGGAGCCACTAGTGGGATGTGCTGTCAACAGTGTTCAAAATGAATTATGCCAATATCAGATGTGGTGTCACAGCTAATGATTTCCCATTAAGTGATCGTGCAAATAAAACATAGACGCCCTTGTAATTTACAATGTGTCTTGAGCAGTAACCACTTCTATATATATATATGGCTTAAAAGGGTGTATCGAACCTGTCAGAATGTCTTAGTCTGTGAACGAAAATTTAGATTTTGCAATTTTCTCCAAATAATCACAGCCATTTCTTCAAGCACCCATGGGTGGGGGTCGTAACATCCTTTATCTTAAAGACAGACAGTGGTAGAGGATTCCAATCATTTATTAACCCAAAAGTTTTGAGATGTAGAACTTTGAATTCCTATTCTTTGAGAAAGCAATAAGAAAAAAAATAACAGAAATGGCACCCAGGAGTAATACGCTGTTTATGGGTTAATAGTATGGAGTGTATGTAATGGAGTGTAACCTGGAGTGTATGTAATGTATACCTGCATGACACCCTCGTGAGGGGTGTTACAGTGTATTATTATAGAATGAAAAATAGTACACCACAACCTCTTTATAACACTATTGTTGGGGTCCAAAGCAGACATTGTATTACTTAAACAACTGTGTTATATCCGAACTTTGAATCCCCATACGCCACCCCATTTTTATATAAACTGGAGTTTACAAGGGTAAATAATATTATTTACTGACCCCCTTAGGTCACAAGTAGAGGGTCCCCTTCAGGAATGGGCGGTCACGGGTTCGATCCACGGCAGCGCCATACCAAAGACGTAAATGTGACAGCTACTTTGCACCGATGTTGATTTGAAGTTGCCCTAGCTGGGAGTGTTCAGAATCAGAATTTTTCATATGAAAATGTTCATTTTTTTTTTTTAATTGTTTGTTTGTTTGGTTTGAGGTTTAACGTCCCAATCAACACTGTAAAGGTCATTTTGGAGATGTTGCTTCCAATTTTGTGGGACATTTACCAGACGTTGAGATGAAATGACATCGGGACTGTTTTTTTTTTTTTTTTTTATTTGAATAGAAGTTTTTTTGTTTTTTTTTATTGTGGAGCGTGATAGCTCAGTGGTTAGTGCACTTGCCTCTGATGCTAGAGGTTCCGGGTTCGATCCCCGGTAGCGGCGATAAAATTTCGGTGTCCGAACACGCTCCATTGGCATCATTTGCAGGGATGAATGTCATTAAGTGCACCGTCCTTCGGATCGGGACGTTAACTGGAGGCCCCCTTTGCAGGGAGAACCATCCCCTGTGCAGGTTACAGATCCCTACCGTAATTACATGATTACTGTGTAGGCTTTCATCCTGCAAAACTGGAGTGTATGTAATATACACCTGCGGTAATGGTCAAATGTGACCGACGCAGTATCAGAAGATAGATAGATAGATATTGTTCTATAAATAACGGCATAACTAATGCTGTGGAGTGGGAAACTGAGATCCTTACCTGGATTTTGGACTAACAATGAAATGTTCACCTGTTCACTCGTCTGTCCAAACCACATTTGAGGTTGCTTCCACCAAATTAATTCTGGCTTGAAGACAAACAAGATACTGTTGTTGTTTGTCTATATATCGCGCTGCTTATAAACAACAATTTTCTTGTTGTTGTTGTATATCAATAAGTCATTTTATCAATTTTCAAACAAGACATTTTCAGAGATTCACATTTTGGGGTTTCTCGATTAGTCAAGTTAAGTGTACGCCGAGTTCTACAAGAGAACAGAATAGAATATGGTAGAGTCGATTCGCCTAATGTCGTACGGTTTAGGACAAGATTAACATGTGCTTACACCGAGTCAGCAAAATGCTTGCTCAAGGACCACAGATCAATAGTCTAGCATCTAAAGTACAACGATCAGTTATTTCTTTTCGTGTATTTTGATTGGATGATAGTAAAAATATCGAATAATTGGCAGTACTCGGGAGGGGCTAAACTCGTACACAGTGCGGCTAATTTCGTACACCTGTAACAGCGGACTATCAGCGACTGTTCATCATTGTAAAGCTGTTGGAGCTTTTAATTGTACAGAAAGAAATAGAAAACAAATCGACCACATTTGCATTAATTAATGGAGGTGGGGGAGACTTACCTGGTACACGGGCGTCTGACGTTACATCAGTGCAATAAATCGGCTGATCAAGAAGATTAAACGCCCTATTTGTGCATATGGCGAGCGTAGCATTTTGGGTATGGTGGGTGACTTTTAAAGTATTGTATGTGATCTGACTGAACCTCAGAGGCCTGTGCCTGGTAGTGACTACACGTACTGTCTCGTTCTATATACCATCATACCTACTTGTGAATAGCAAAGTTTCCAGGAAATAATAAAACAGATCTAGTGCAGAATTCTCATTTATTTGACACTTCAGTATGTTTGATACTTTAATGTCTGTGAAGCACTATTTCAAAAGGAAAGCATAACATTCTAATTCACTTGCGTATGAAGCAGAAACACGACTTCATCATGTAACGACGCTTTTCATTTGGTAGCATTTGGTTTCACGTCGCTAACACTGCTAGCCGCTTTGAGCAAAACAGTACAAATTTAACAAAGTAACTGAATAAGTGCAGTAGAATGGGGATAACTGTATTTAAAATTGTCATTTAGGGAGGTAAATCGTCGGTTTTACGGTCGCAAAATTCTGTTTTACGGCTCCGCCGATTTAGCTCCCCAAATGACAGTTATGAATACAGTTATCCCCTGAATGCGCTATGCTTAGAATCAGGTTTAAAGAATAGCCCCCAGAGTAAAATGATGCAATGTTTCAGTACCACTGAGGGTTATGAACTACATCTTCTAATTTTCATTTTTTTACACAGCGTTCTTTCTTAACATTTTTACAGCATGTTTGCTTTTTCAGTAACCTAGAATTTTTGCGTTCTTCTTTTTCTAATCGTGTTTTCTCTTTTCTTTCTTCCTGTTCTTTCTTAATATTGTATATGGCACTACTGGTTAAGATCCTGTGGGATGTAAGTTTTCTGGAAGATGGGGGTTTGCTAACGATGCGATCAGTTACGGGGAGAGAAAACTCATGACAAACTTCGTTGGACATCGAGCTCGTAGAGGGAATGCAGACATTTTCGTCGTTACATAAACTAACTTTAGGGGTATCGAATTTGCTTTCAGGGCTTAGGGAGGGGCAAGGGGGTGATAGATTGTTGACTTGACGATCATCGACAACACTGATCTGAAGCTGTATATTACCTTCCTCATCCACAGAGAAGGGTACATTTCCAGCCAAGACCGAATCAATAAATTCCTGTTCGGACACAACTTCAAGCTGTGGGGCCGCTTCTGTGGAACCGGAATTTGCTTGCACAACAGAAGGCTGATCTGAAGATGCGGGGGATTCATGAGAAGAGTTTGAGCTTATAGCTACTGATGAAACACTAGGGCTGACGTCAAATGGCAAAGATGGCGCTGTTGCACTGCTTGGTAACGCATCTCGATTTAAAGGAAAAATGCCGCATTTTTTGAAACCACTTACTATGTTTGATTTAGTAAATGCTTCATCATGAGCAAGTCTAAACAGACGCGGCCATTCCCATTTCGTGACCATATTATTTGGACTACTTGCCATGAACTCGGAACAAATACGGGAGTACGCGCGTGAAAGTGGGCCAAAAACTGTTTTATCCAGAGGACAGAGCCATTGCGTGGTGTGAGGCGGGAAGGTGAGGAGAGCTATGTCATTCGATATGCAGGCCTCGATCAGCCCGAGTGTTTCATGAGAAGAGTGTGAGTCTAGCAGAATAAGCTGAGGACGATCAGGACCGCAATGTTTAAGGAAGTGTTGTCGAAACCATATTTCGCCCAGAGCATCTTCCATCCAAGCCCTTTCTTGCCACGTGTAGACGCTGCCAGGAACACCCTCATTAGTGTTATATGCATGCAGACTCTTGTAGGTCTTCCCTTTTATAATGATCTGAGGAGGTATCTCGCCCCCGGCAGCATTTACACATGCCAAAACAGAGACATTGTCACGGCTATTGCCGACCCTCCCAGGTATGTTTTTTGCTCCAGTAGGGCCAATTACTTTTGCAGGTTTATGAAGAAGTGGGACACTTGTTTCATCAATGTTCCAAATAAGCATAGGCTTATCTTGGAGTACCAACTGATTCAATAAATCTGTCAGTGTAGCAAAATAATTGTCTGTGACAGTTTGATTGAGCATTCGAGCTCGCACGGTCGAGAGAGCAGTCGGTTTTCTTAGACTGATATCTTTGTGGCGCCTCATAAAACTTGCTAACCAGTCTTTACCAGGCACCCCATTCTTAAATGGTGTATTGATTCCAAGACGTCTAACGATTCTCGCCACTCTTACAGCCAGCATGCGTCTTGTTATACCAAAGCCCTGAAAGTAAAGGTGGCATGCATTTAGCATGGGTCTGGGTGGGTGACGACGGACTGGAAACTTCAACTAGAGATTCAAATTACAGACAAACTTCAATGGCTCGAACACTTTTTGGGTCGTGAAAATTAGTTTGAGACAGGCTTAGTTCGAGCCACCCATTATTAATACCAGTACTCATACCAGCGGTCGGTATTAGCTCTGCGAGGAAGCATCGTGCAGCAATCTATTTGTCTAAGCCCCTGGGGGCGGGGCGGCCGATGCCCCGCCATTCAGAAAATGGCGGGGTATTATGTTATACACTCCGAAGTTTTGAGTGTCCGTCCGTGCGTCAGTCCGTCCGTCAGTGCCCCATAGTTCCGTGTCCGCTCCATAACTTTCCGTTTGATATATGTTCATGACACTTCAGATAATGTAAAGCAAATCAAACAATAGGCCGGCCTCTGTAGTTCAGTCGGATGTGCGCCTGACTGGTGATCAGGTCGCGGGTTCGATTGGTGGGGTTGGCAACATTCTTTCCTGGATATTGATCATGAAACCTTTTATACGGTCATCCTTTCCCTTCCGCTGATTCAAGAGGGCAGTTGTCATTTTCTGGCGAAAGGGTGTGCACTGTAATGGTTAACCGCTTACGAATAAGCATGCCCAGGAAATAGGTAAACTGACAAGCTCAAAAATGACCCAAAATAGTGTTGCCGGGGCCGTTAAACTCCACTACACACAAACAAGCCCTTCAACCAAGAAAACTTTGTTCAAATATACTGGATCTTACACGAGTGGTCATTTCATAACTAGTCTTCGGCGAGTTTCAGATGAAATAACCCAGACTGTAAGTTTCTGTTTATCATATGACCACTTTAAATTTGTTTTCATCGCCTTTAAATTTGACAAATTTGAACAAAAATCTAAGGTTGAAATGAACGTCGTCATGACGTTACTTAAGCCCGCCAAAGTTTTATTAGACGTGTGGTCATACAATTTTTATCACACGACGTTATCCACTGCTTATCAACGACGTCATATGATAAAAAAATATATATGATATGACGTTGCGTCTGAGAATGTAATAACGCCATGTAATAAATTCTGTAATCCACTAATGGATTAAATATGCAAATTAGTAAGATATACTCCGTAACGTTACACGACGTCCTTAACAACGTCGCATATACTAATGACTGGATATTGACATTTTAAAAAAAACAACCGTGAATAAAATGCGTTTTAAATGTCATATTATAAATAGCATCTTGCATTCGTGCTCATGTATAATTGAATTTATTAAACTCATCGAGGAAAAAGAGATAAAATGCTCGGCAAAGTCTCGCATTTTATCTCTTTTCCTCAACTCGTTTAACAAATTCAATAAAACATGCGCACTCCTGTAAGATTCTCTACATAATATGCTGTGAATAATCAATTAATTTCGTATTGGCCCAGGAACAGGTCCGAAGTCTACTGCATTGGCCCGAGGCCGAAGGCAAAGGCCAATACAGCTGACCGAGGAACTCTAACTGGGACAATACGAAATTACTTGATTAATGACAATTTTTTTTCTATATTAATTGACACCATTAATGTTATTTAAGACATGAAATTTTTTTCTGCAGTTCATGGGAGTATGAATTCAGTGGGTCGCGTGCAAAGTAAATGAACCCCGAAGGGGTTCATGTAAACTTTGCTAGCGACCCACTGTCGTTCATACTCTCATGAAAAGCAGAAAAATTAAGTTTATTTTTATATTTGTATTATTTGCCCCTCATCACTGGGCGAAAAAAAAAAGATGCGTGTATAGAAAACTTTTAAAGCTGAAAAACATTTACATGCTGTTTTTCTGCAAAGAGCGGATCAGCGTTGACGTCATCAACGCCCGTAGAGAACACTGGTTTAGAATTACGTCACTTAACGTCACTGAAAATCATGTGATTCGATGCGTTCATGGAAGCATGAACGCAATTGTTTTCTATAGGTTTACATTAGACTTTACACTGGGAATGTAAATATTGATTTTTGACCTCAAGTGTTAATACGGATGACCTTGATCTGGTTGTATGCCCCTTTCAAAATTATTTCATTCATTTCGAATCGGTCGTTAATCAGAGGTGGGCAAAAGAATGACTAGCCAGTGGAAAACCACACGACATTTCGTTGTAGAACTGGGTGTATTATTTGGGCCACATGTTAACCGCCAATTTCTGCAAAGGATGGCCAGGTGGGTTTTCTCCGGTACTATGTTTTTTGTCTGCCTCTGCTTAACGTCTGGTTCGAAGTATGTGAAATAATCACGTTTTTTTTTTCATATACCTACCATCTCAGCAGCTTGCTTTAATTTTGCAATAATTTGCAGCTCCACTTCATGTGGCAATGCAATGGGTCGACCAGGTGAAGCAGAGTCGTCTATTTTGCCAGATACTCTGTTTTGAATTGTCATAACAGGCACTCCATACTTTTTGGAGGCCTTCCTATATGACAGAGCACCCTGTCGAACTGCATTCACCGCATCTAGTAGGTTTTTCTGGGAGTATTTTCCCATTTTCATTCTAGGACTGGAAAAAATAGAAAGGTAAACAATAATAATAATTTCAATATTTATTCATCATTCGATTTCTAATATGTTTTAGTATTTAATGTGGTATATAGGTGCAATAGTTGTTACAGAGAATTCATTTTGATGTCATCAATCAGGTCCAACAGTAAATTGTCCTCACAACATTGCCCTATCTGACTTCCCAGTGCCACTAGAGAGCTGTCATCACCCATTGATGCACAGACCCTTATCACCAGTTTAGCATTAATGGCTTTTCTCCTGACAAAAAGCAAAAGGTGTTGGTATAATTCAAAGAGTCGAGGATGATCGTACATATACTCGTTGTCTAGAAGATGCGTTAGCTCCCCTATGCTTTTCAGGTAGATGCTTGGGTTCCCTATTTCCCGAAAGTGAAGCTGAGATACAGTGTTCATTTTATAATAAGCCTGAAAGCAAAGAAAAATGTTATTTAATATGCACGCATTGATTCGTTTGTAGGCCTATCTCACAGGAGTGGAAGCTTTGTTACATATTGCAACAGGGCTATTAATCTTATTTGCAATAAGTCCCGGTTACATTACGATAACACGCCAATGCAAAACAAGGATCTCTCTTTTTTTTAATTCTTACACTTCCTATTTGTTCATATAAAGAGGATCTTACACTCATGGTAATTTCCTATGATATTTATGAAACGAGCCTTTGGCGAGTTACATAAATTTCATATGAAATGACCACGAGTGTAAGATTCTATTCATCATATGACCACTTTATATTGGATTTTACCACCTTTAAATTCGACCAGTTTTCCACACACACACACACACACACACACACACACACACAAATGCAGTTGACATGACGTTACTTACACCCGCAAAAAAATAGAGAGAAAGCTGCTAAGGAAAATCCACTTTCAAAGATTACAGCCTACCAAAGGCACCTAGGTCTCTACCCCGGTGTGCACATTATCCGAGAAAACAAACAAACAAGAAAAAACTAACTGTACGAGTTTACCCGCACAGTCGAACAGTGACTACAACTCAAGTGCGGGTAATGTCGTACACTTTTAATTCAGAAAATTTGACATGAAACTCTATTGTTTTATTGTTTATTTCTGTATTTTAGGTCATTTAAATATTACTTCTAGTATATGCTTATTTATAGTATATGATATATCAAAAGATAGTAAGAAAATCGATACTTACCGGCGACTGAAAGGATGGAGCAAAATTTCGTGTACCCGTCCAGCGTGGAAGATTTTAAATTTTCGCGCTTGACGCATTTAGCCAATCACCGATCGCGATGACGTATACAGGTTAAATATAGATAACTCTTAGCCGCTTGTGTAGTTGTTATATCAGATAACCTTTTTGTCACGGGAAATTACGGTTAACGGACATAATAGCTTTGTAAATTATATATTTGAATCAGTGTACGAAATTAGGCCACTGTACGACATTAGGCGAACCGACTCTATTTTTTATTCTCCAATAAGGACAATAAACATCTCATCACCATGCAATAAATCACGGTCTGACCAATTTCAGATCATGGGGTAACAGACAGGTATGCCTTGTGTTAATATGACTGGAATAGGCCAGGTAGCTCCTCTGTTGATCTGCCCTTAGGCTATATATCTAGGAAACTGAATGGTTCGTGGAGTGTTGGGGACATATGAAATATTTTGTGAAAAATATACAAAAATTATTTGATTAAATCCTTAGCTTAAAACACATTACTCCAATGGCTATATATTAAAATGCCGACTAACTAATATTCAGGTATGAAAATATCGAAAGATATTGAAAATGTTATTTTTCATTTTTATTTATTTTTCATTTTTATTTATTTATTTTATTTTATTTTTCACATTCATTCTTTTTTGCAATTTCTCTCTTTCTTTCTTCCAATTGCGCCTTAACCCCAGTAGGGGACATACTTAGTGTATATTATATACACTCAAGTTTTGCAGGATGAAAGCCTACACAGTAATCAGGTAATTATGGTAGCGTTCTTTAACATGCACATGGGATTGCTGTCCCCGCACATGGGGCCTCCAGTTAAAGTCCCGATCCGAAGGACATTCATCCCTGCAAATGATGCCAATGGAGCTTGTTCAGACACCGAAATTATCACCACAGCCGAGGATCGAACCCGGGGCCTCCAGCATCAGAGGCAAGTGCACTATATTATATACAACTGAGCCATCTTTCTAACATACTGCTGAAGGGATGGGTCCGGGCTCTAGTGAACGTTCTGATCCGAAGTGCGTCTCACTTTAGGGCAGTCGTCCATACTTATTATGTCGACTGGAAGATGTCTGGACACCGAAATTATATACTTGCTGCCAGGGATCGAACCCTCTGCAGGACCCGTAGTACCAGTAGCAAGAGCACTAATCACTCAGTTCCCACGTTTCTGTTGGTGTTAGCTCCAAAGGCTATATTAGACTACTGACTAACAAATATTCAGGTATGAAAATATCGAAAATGAGCATTTTATTATTATTATTATTTTCTTTTTATTTTCTTTATTTTAATCCGCTCATCTGGACTTGCAGAAATAGATGCTGCGATGTGCTGAACCCGGGCCGACCACGCATGAGTACTGATAAACTGCTTAGAGGGTCTAAACCTCCCCGAGACGGAACACCCTAACATATAAACTTATTTTGGTTTCATCGGTCATTTCATCTCAATGTCGGGTAAAAACCCCACAAAATTGGAAGCAACGTATAGCAAAGTCACAAATCAGGAAACAGTGTTTGCAACGAAGCGTTTTGGATAACAAATCACAAAAAAAAAAAAAAAAAAAAAAAAAATAATAATAATAATAATAATAAGGGCTAGACAATTATACAAAAATGAGGTTCTGTAATATATGTAAATAATAAATTGTTTGTTAAAAAAAGTGTCTTATAAAGCATGTTTTTACACCATCCACTTTAAAATACTACCCTGCTGAAATCTTCTTAACATTGAAATTCAAACATAAAAACAAAAAAAAAAAAAAAAATGTCAGTATTTGCAATGCACCACCTCCACATTACGCAAACACGCCAATACATTGCCACCTTTATCGCTGAAAAAAATGAAAATTTTATGATGAAAAATTGTGATATTTTTCTTATTTCTGCTCCAAATATAGATTGTGGGCACTCGTTTGAACCGCCTCATCGAGGCGGTTAATTCCAACGTGTACCCACTATCTATATTTTAGAGCAGAAATAAGAAAAATAAGGTATACCCCCGGAAACCCCAGTTTTACTATATAAAAGTGGGGTTCAAGGGGGTAAAAATTATATAGGCATGTTTTCGTGATGATTTTGAATAGAAATATAAACTCCATATTTTTTATTCATGAATTCCTCCATTTTTTTCTGTCAATGAATTCGGGGATCATTACAGTGGCAAATATGGTGTATTATCACAGATGTATATATGTATATGTCACCTGGTTTATTGACAGGTAGGATCAATAGTTAATCACAGGATCAATAGAGAGCAGTAGACACTCGAACTAATAAAGCCTTACAATTAGGAATGTGTTCAGTCTGGGTCTCAGATATTTCTTAAATTTTCATAATCATGTCTACCTCTATTATAATTGCTGGGCTAGCGCTGTATTAAGGAGGTCTCTCCTTTTTAAGCCCAGCATTGTTCAGGAATCTTTCAGTCCCTTTCATTTTAGTCACAGTCTAAATCATGCGAAGCGTCCATATTCATGTACAACCACGAATTGTTTAGAGCAAACATCACCAGCAGAGTAAAACAACTAAGTATGGATTGAAACGTAAAAGAAAAAGAAAGGAAAAAGAATCCACAGGTTATACATTTTTTTTTTTTTTTTTTTTTTGGTCTCTGTTGGGAGGTGAGGGTTAATTAATTGCATCGATTCTTGATCATTGCCTTCACTTCTAATAAAATCGTAAAGTAAGACTTTAAAGACAAACAAGAAAAAAACTTCCAAGCTTCTGTGAAGAATGAAAGAACCAAGACAACGCGTAGATCTAGTTTGCCACCCTCGGGCAATTTAGGTGAACCCACCTAATCGGAAGCTGTCCGGAAAGTACCGAAATATTCCGAGGTAGAATTATCTGAAGAAAAAAAAAAAAAAAAAAAAAAAAAATGGGTAACTGTAAAATGCCTCATAAAACATAACAAAGGAGGCCCACAAAGGAGATGTGCAGATCCTGACACAGGTGAATAACATCGATTTATTGTCATTTCTAGAAATCCACATTGACATGGATTTCTAGTCATAAGGCACGGTGGTTTCGGCCCGGGTAGTTTCGGCCTAAATTTGGACTTTGGTCATTTAGGCATATTTCGTTGGGTCGTTTCAGCCCGGGTCATTTCGGCCAGAATTAATCAGATAGAATTTTATCAATTATATATATATCTATATATATATTATCAGATTATTTGAAAATATTGCATTATGTAATCACAGGGACACGGTTCATACTGATTTTGCTCTTCTAGAATGAAATCTATGCATACTAGTATATACAGTGTAGAATGAAATATAAGCCTACTAGTATATACAGTGTATATATACACTGTATATACTAGTACGCTTATATTTCATTCTAGAAGAGCAAAATCAGTATATATGGACCGTGTCCCTGTGATGTAAATAGCATGATGCCGCTCCGGCCCATCAGGGCTTGAAGAAATAGCTAGATGGGCTGCACAATGCTTCCAGGCAGAGCTTTTTTTTTTTTTCCTCCTATTACTGCTACTCGCTCACATCTGAGCATTACGAGCAGGATTTCCTGGGTGGTAACCAGTACTTTCTGTTTTTTTTTTTTGTTTTTTTTTTTAAGCAATGTGGATGAAGTGCCTTGCTCAAGGGCACAACACTTTGGTCAGCGTGAGGCTCGAACCCGCAACCTCTTGATCACTAATCCGATGCGCTACCACTGCACCAAAGCGCTGAAACCGACAGTACTTAGTACTGGTAAACTGCTTAGAGGACCTGCCTAAAGTGGTATGAGTAGGACCTTCCATGCATATAAACCAAAGTCCCTATATATTGGTTTCATTTGGCGACAAGGCTGAGATGTCATTTCATCTCAATGTCTGGTAAAAGCCCCACCAAATTGGAAGTAACGTCTCCAAAATGACCTAGTGTTGACATGGGGTTAATTTTTGTTTGTTTGAATTGGAGTTTAATGGCCCAGACAACACTATTTAGGTCATTTTTGAGCCGGTCAGTTTACCTATCCACACTGTTCCTGGGCAGGCTTATATGGAAGTGATTAACCAGTACAGTGCACATTCTTTTGCCAGAAACTGACAACTGCCCTTCTTGAATCAGCGGAAGGGAGAGAATGACCGTAGAAAAGATTTCATGATCAATCTCTACGAATGAATGTTATCGACCCCAGCAGGAATTGAACCTGCATCCTTCTGATCACCAGTCAGACGCGCATCTGACTGAGTACCGAGGCCAGGGACGTGGAGGTAAAACCTCAAATCAAACAAACAAAAGCTTCCACGCAGAGCTGAAACCAACCACACATGAGTACTCCATGGTAAACTGCTTAGAACATCTAGCTAAAGCCTGGAAAAGCCAGTGCTCAGGTAAAGTGGTGCAAGTTGGACCATCCATGCAAATATACCAGGGTATTCATATCATTGGACAGCGATTGAGATGCCATTTCATCTCGATATCAGCTTAAAGGGCAACAAAATAGGAAGCAGCATCTCCAGAATAACATAAAAAGTGTTGATGTTAAACCGCAATCAAACAAACATTACCTTGTCACTTTAGCCAAGGTGATGTAACGGCCTCCGCATATCAGGGCTTGAAGAAAAAGATGGGCTGCATGATGCTTCCAAGCAGAGCTGGAACTGACTGCCCATGAGTACTGGTAGACTGCTTAGAGGGGCTAAGCCTGCCCAGGAAAAGCGGTGCGAGTCCATGCTTATAAACCCTATTGGTTTCATTGGGCAACAGGGCTTGAGATGTCTTTTCATCTCATTGTTAGGTAAAAGACGCACAAAATTGGAAGCAACGTCCCCAAAATGACCTATATAAAGTGTTGATGGGGACGTTAAAAAGATGGTTATGTAAGTAAATTAACAAATTTTAAATGTGCTGATCATAGCCATGTTTTGAGCTAGCACAAACATGATTGACTAGAAACAATAAAAAAATTATATGGGACATCAGTCATCTGCTTATCATTTTTTTATGCGACAGATGAGCTTTTGTGGTCACTTGTTGTCCCTCGTCCGTGCGTGCGTCAGTGCGTACATGCCACAGATACATATTAATGGGGTTTATGTTCTGTACTTTTCATACTTAATGAGGTTTATTCCGTAAATTTTTGTGTTATGGGGTTAAATTTGTGTCATTATGGGGTTAGTGGCTGTACACATCTACATTATAGGGTTAAAGTCTCCATAGAGTTAACATGGGGAACCCCAGAATGTACGTCTCATAAGAACGTCCGTGTGTCCGTCCGAAAACAATTTCTTCAAATGACATCTCCTAAACCACTGATCGGATTTTGACCAAACTTCACAGGAATGATTCTTAGGTGGTCCCCTTTCAAAGTTGTTCAAATGGTTTCGGTCAGCGTTGCACATCTAGGTCATAGGAGCCAAAAATAGATTTTTTTTCACCAAAAACTTAAAAAATCTTCTTCTCTGAAACCACAAGACCCAGGTCTTTGATATTTGGTATGAAGCTTCATCTAGTGGATCCCTTCCAAGATTGTTCAAATTATAGTGCTGGGGCCAAAAATGCCCCCGCCCCGGGGCCCTTTGGTTTTACATGGGCCTATATAGGGAAATGCTTTAAAAATCTTCTTCTCTGAAACCGTAAGGCCCAGGTCTTTGATATTTGGTATGAAGCTTCATCTAGTGGACCCCTACCAAGGTTGTTCAAATTATAGTGCTAGGGCCAAAAATGCCCCTGCCCCAGGGCCCTTTGGTTTTACATGGGCTTATATCTATAGGGAAACTCTTTAAAAATCTTCTTCTCTGAAACCACAAGGCCCAGGTCTCTGATATTTGGTATGAAGCTTCATCTAGTGGACCCCTACCAAGATTGTTCAAATTATAGTGCTGGGGCCAAAAATGTGCCCCTCCCCCCTCCGGGGCTCTTTTGTTTTACGTCGTCTTATAGAGGGAAAATCTTTAAAATTCTTCTTCTCTGAAACCGCAAGGCCCAGGTCTTTGATATTTGGTATGACACTTCATTTAGTGGACCTCTACCAAGATTGTTCAAATTATGCCTCTGAGACCAAAAATGGTCCGCCTCGGGGCCCTTCGGTTCATTTTGTTTATATAGAGAAAACCTTTAAAAATCTTCTTTTCTGAAACCACAAGGCCCAGGTCTTTGATATTTGGTTTGAAGCTTCATTTTGTGGACCTCAAATTATAGCCCTGGGGCAAAAAATGCCCCTGCCCCGGGGCCCTTTGGTTTTACATTGGTTTATATAGGGAAAACCTTTAAAAATCTTCTCTGAAACCACAAGGCCAAGGTCTTTGATATTTGGTATGAAGCTGCATTTAGTGGACCCCTCCTTATATATACCAGGAGTCCCTTTCAAAATTAAGGGGTGTCAGGTTGTTTTTTTACCTTCAAAATTTATTTGGAAAATGGCTTTACTTTCCTCAAACAGTGAAGGCCCTGATCAGAAGCCACATTCTGGGCTTGCACTGTTTGCCCTGGTACCCGTTTTGTGGTTTCCGGTACTAAATGGGTTAATTGTCTGGAATTTTGGGAAAAGTGTAGGCCCAGATCGTATGCCGCTTTCTGCGGCGTCTGATCTGGGCTTGCACTGTTTGCCAACTATCCGTTTTGGGGTTTCCGGTACAAAATGGGTTAAAAACTTGACAGAGGCTTAAAAGGATCTTGTAGTGTTTTGTGCTTAAACAGTTGTGTATTGTGAAAGAAGTTGAGAGAATTCCCGCCTTGGTAATATTGAAGAACAAACTGTTCTGAATTCAAAGATTCATATGCAAGTTTGTTTGTTTAATTTGATGTTTAACATCCTTGTCAACACTGTATAGGTCATTTTGGAGACAATGCTTCCAATTTTGTGGGACTATTACCCGACAATGAGATGAAATGTCATCTCAAGCCCTGTTGACCAATGAAATCAATAGGGTTTATAAGCATGGACAGTCCGACTCCCACTGCTTTGCCTGGGCATGCTTAGATCCACTAAGCGGTTTAAATACCAGTACTCGTGTGCGGTCAGATTCAGCTCTGTGTGGAACATGTAGCCCATCTATTTCTTCAAGCCCCCATGGGTGGGGGTGGCAACATGCAAGTATATGTCAGTATGAATTGGGTATTTTGGATTTTTATTTGGGTTTGTTACCCTTCAATTTATTTTTTGCTCACCGTCACGTAGTGACGAGGTGAGCTTTTGGGATCACTTTTTGTTGGTCGTGCGTGTGTGCATTCGTCCGTGCGTCAACTTTTTCTTCAAACGACATCTCCTCCTAAACCACTGATCGGATTTTGACCAAACTTCAGTAATGATCCTTAGGTGGCCCCCTTTCAAAGTTGTTCAAATGGTTCCAGTCCGTTGCACATCTAGGTCACAGGAGCCAAAAATAGATTTGTACACAGAAAACTTTAAAAAAAAAACTTCTTCTCTGGAACCACAAGGCCCAGGTCTTTGATATTTGGTATGAAGCTTCATCTAGTGGACCCCTACCAAGAGTGTTCAAATTATAGTGCTGGGGCCAAAAATGCCCCCGCCCCGGATCCCTTTGGTTTTACATAGAATTATATAGGGAAAAATCTTTAAAAATCTTTAAAAATCTTCTTCCCTGAAACCACAAGGCCCAGGTCTTTGTTATTTGGTATGAAGCTTCATCTGGTGAACCCTACCAAGATTGTTCAAATTATAGTGCTTGGGCCAAAAATACTCCCACCCAGGGGCCCTTTGATTTTACATGAGCTTATATAGGGAAAACCTTTAAAAATCTTCTTCTCTGAAACAGCAAGGCCCAGGTCTTTGATATTTGGTATGATGCTTCATCTAGTGGACCCCTACCAAGATTGTTCAAATTATAGTGCTGGGGCCAAAAATGCCCCAGCCCCCTGGCCCTTTGGTTTTACATGGGCTTATATAGGGAAAACCTTTAAAAATCTTCTGCTCTGAAACTGCAAGGCCCAGGTCTTTGATCTGTGGTATGAAGCTGCATCTAGTGGACCCCTACCAAGATTGTTAAAATAATAGTGCTGGGACCAAAAATGCCCCGGCCCCGTGGCCCTTTGGTTTTACATTGGCTTATATAAGGACAATCTTAAAAAATCTTCTTCTGTGAAACCACAAGGCCTAGGTCTTTGATATTTGATGTGAAATTTCCATTCTAGTGGACCTCTATCAAGACTGTTCAAATTGTAATAGCCCTGGGGCCAAAAATGCCCCCACCCAGAGACCCTTTGGTTTTACATAGACTTATATTGGGAAATCTTTAAAAATCTTCTTATCTGAAACTGGTCAAACTGCAAGGTCCATGTCTTTGATATTTGGTATGGAGCTTCATCTAGTGGATCTCTACCAAGATTGTTCAAATTAAAGCCCTTGGGCCACAAATGCCCCCGCCCTGGGGCCCTTTGATTTTACATAGACATATATGGAGATAAGCTTCAACTAGTGGACCCCTACCAAGATTGTTCAAATTATAGTCCTGGGGCCAAAAATGCCCCGGCCCAGGGGCCCTTTGGTTTTACACTGGCTTTTATAGGGAAAACCTTAAAAAATCTTTCTTTGAAACAACAAGCCCAGGTCTTTGATATTTGATGTGAAGCTTCATCTAGTGGACCTCTATCAAGATTGTTTAAAGTATAGCTCTGAGGCCAAAAATGCCCCCGCCCCAGGGCCATTTGGTTTTACATAGGCTTATGTAGGGAATATCTATAAAAAAAAAAACCTTCTCTGAAACTGCAAGGTTCAGGTCTTTGATATTTGGCGTGTAGCTTCATCTAGTGGACCTTTGCCAAGATTGTTCAAATTATAGCATTTGTTGATATTTGGTATGAAGCTTCACCTTTTTAGACCTCCCTCAACATTATGCACATTATAGCCCTGGGGTCAATAATGGCCCTACCCGGGGCCCACTTGTTACTCTATGGATCAGGCGAGCGATCCACAGCCATCATAGCCCTCTTGTTCTATTGGGTATTCTTTTAAACTAATTGAATATTTACACAAATAACCTGCTTGCCTATTCTGCTGCACTGAGATGAAATATGACATCTCAAGTCCTGTTGCCCAATGAAACCGATAGGCTTATATGCAATGGACGGTCCAACTCACATCACTTTCTCTGGGCAGGCTTAGCGCTTCCACGGGGTTTACCAGTACTCAGGTGTGGTCAGTTTCCGCTTTGCGTGGAAACACCATGCAGCCAGATCTATTTCTCCAAGCGCGGATGGGCAGGGGCCTAGACAGATGATAGCATAATATTAACTGAATACTCTTCTTTTCCCTTTCAGACTTCGTTCATCTGTGATGAAAGTACAACTTCCAGTTTTACATCTACACATGAAGGATCCTTACTTCATTAAAGGCAAAATGCCACACATGATAAAGCTGAATTACATTAAACATATGTGTTCAGTGTGGCTTGATCAAAATGTATTGAGCCTAGTCTGACCTAGTCCATCAATCAGTGAAGATTCTGGCCATCGTTTTGTGGTTCACACGATTTAACAATAATTTCGTGCTTGACCAGGAGAGCGGGAAAGAATAACAGAAAGTGGATATATCTTCAGAAAGCTTGAAATGAACAACACATGATGGATATATATCATAAATGAAGAATCAAGAAAGATTTGACTGAGGAATCACAAAAGATAAGAATGAGGAATCATGTAATGTCTGATATTAATAACTGTTGATGAAAATTACGGGGACACAGACACATGAATACATTTAATATTGTAAGCCAGAGAGAATGGATGGCTTTCTGATCATACTCGAGTTACTGCCCTTGATAAACTAGGCCAAGAGCAAATTAATAGATTCCTATGAATATTTTACAGATTTCGTCCATGGATTTCGTTATAGTACAAGTTTAATGATTACTGAAACCAAGATGTCAGCAAAAACATGTTGAGGAAGATAGCAGTGCTGCCTGTTGCAAGCAGTGACAGGTGACAAGTGCAAAGGAGCATTTCAATAATGAAATGATTGGAAGCACTGACGAAAAGAAATAAATTGCATATTTTGCAAAGGGCACAGCCTCCACCAAAAATGTTTGCCTCCTTTTTTGGGCCAACTTTTAAAGGAAAGAATTTGCTCCTGAGGAGCAAATTCTTTCCTTTGAAAAAAGAGCCCATTGTCAGAGAAGCTTAGTGAATAGGAGTAGTGAACATGAAAGCATGCAGAAAGTCACTAATAGTAGTGTTTCCCTCCTAGAAGAATGACATTGTGTATCTGGTGTATCCTTAACCCATTTAGTACCAGAAACCCCAATACGGGTACTCTGGCAAACAGGGCCTACACTGTTTGCGAAAATTTGGAAGCCATTTTCTAAATAAATTTTGAAAAAAAAACAACCTGACACCCTAAATTTTGGAATGAACTCCTGCTAAATATAATGAGAAAGATTCCATTTGGTACAAAAAAGATTAAATATGAATAGAAAATCTTACAAAAGTATTCAGTTACTCAAATTAAAGTGTTTTTTTTTTTTTTTGTAAGTAAATTTTATGTGATCAATAAGTCGCCTTGCAGATATTAACCCTTCTCTTGCTGAATATTCATTTAAGTCACCCCCATTTCTGTCTATCAACCAATGAAATTACTTGATGTAATTTATTGCTACAAATTCATAAACTGAATGGCAAACAGTGTAGATCCTGATCAGATGGCTTCTTCAGAAGCCATCTGATCTGGATCTACACTGTTTGCAAAGATAGGGGTTGTCGTGAACAGCAAGATAAGGGTTAACTTGTAAAGAGGATTGTTTCATTAGAAAAAAAAAATGGACAGTGAGATCTCAAGATTACTCAAGTCATCTGAGTGGTATCTAAAAGCTTGCAAAGCATGTGGTTAATTGTTGGAATCTTGAGGCTAATCCTGCCCAGAGTAACTGCACCAGCATATTATGGAAAAAATGTTTGGCAGAATTTCTCCAAATTTTGGAATATAAATTGATATGTGAATGAGCAAACAGTGAAGATCCAGATACATTTAACCGTAACATGGTTTTATAATCAGCAATCCGAATCGATACGAGTTCTTTTCACAATCAAAGCACTGACAGTACTGGTGGGTTGATTGTAGATTGGGAAGCCGGGCCTGCATTGGAGACTTTGTGTGTTTCGTTTAATCTTTAAATTTCTGTACTTGAAGCAAACAGTAGACCCTGATCATATGCTGCATTCTGCTGTGTCTGATCTGGGTCTACACCATTTGCTAAATTAAATATAAACCCAATACAGGAGCTCAGATTTTTCTTTTTTACACATCACTCTGATGTCACAATAAGACAAGCACTGCTGTAAATAATCAGTACCTGGATTTTTTTTTTACATGGTCAACAATAGTTACATGGAAAGTTAGTAACTTTGGGTCGAATGACCAAAAACTAGATTGTTTCAATATTTTTTGGAAATATGTTTTCAGACAGTCATATTTTACAGTAATGACTAGTGGTTAGACTTTTCTGAACATTGGTTTATAAAAGTTTGTTAGTTTTGTTATAAATTTAACAAGGTGACAATCTTCTTGCAAAATATTCATGTCCCCCCATCAGAGGGGAGGGGGACATTGTTTTTTGTGCGGATCCCATTTGCATTGGCGTAGCCTGTTTGAAGCACTATAACTCCTGAACCTATGGGTGGATTATGACCAAACTTGCGTAGTAACATCAATAGGATGGGGGAAAACAGTCATTAGGTTATGATGACCTTGACCTAGCTTTTTTTCAAGGTCACAGGCCCCCAAAACAGTCATTTGGGGCCAAAATGGCTTGTCTGAACTCTATCATTAACAAATTGATTAATTTTAGTCAAACTTGTTACAATATATATCATTACAACATACCCCAGATTTGACGTTGACCTTTTTTTCAAGGCCACAGACCCCTCAAAAAGTCAGTTTGGGGCCAAAAATGGCTCAATCCCATTAACAAATTGATTAATTTTTGTCAAACTTTTTACAATATATCATTGCAACCTTTTTTTCAAGGTCACAGGCCCCCCCCACCCCCCCCCCCCCCCCCCCCCCCAAAAAAAAAAAAACCCTCAATTTTTTGCCAAAAATGGTTTGTATACACTCTATCACATTAACGAGTTGAATAATTTTATTCAAACTTTGTACAATGCATCATTACAACATAATGCAGATTTAATTAGATATTGGATGACCTTGACCTTTTTTTTTCAAGGTCACAGCCCCCCCCCCCCCCCCCCCCCCCCAAAAAAAAACTGTCAATTTTTTGCCAAAAATGGTTTGTATACACTCTATCACATTAACGAGTTGATTAATTTTATTCAAACTTGGTACAATGCATCATTACAACATAAAGCAGATTTAATTAGATATTGGATGACCTTGACCTTTTTTTTTAGGTCACAGCCCCCCCCCCCCCCCCAAACAGACAATTGTGGGCGAAAAATGAAATTTTGGGAGAATTACAGCAAGTCCTCAAGGTGTCCTAATTCTTAGAATTTTTATTGTAAACTCTGACTTTCTTTGTCCACGTCAGATCAACAAGCCTGTGTAATGGACACCCCTCTAAACCCTACCTCGTAAAGAAAACCAGGGTTCTGTAAATTAGAGTTTAATTTGTTCTCCTTCTTTTTGCTCAAAAACATAGATTGTGGGTACTCATTAGAACTAAATTGATGAGGCAGTACTACAGAGCACCCACAACATATGTTTTTACTATAGAGACCAGAAAAATACAAAATGAAATTCATTGGAGTGTGATATAAAATGAAGTTTTAGGACATGGATATATATATATTATTGTAATGTGATGAAGCTGCTTTGTATCAAGGCTGTCCATATTTTTAGCACATTGCTAAGGCTGATCATATAGCAAAATGCAATAAAATCTATTTCATTATTTAGCAACTCTGAAAGAAAACCTGGTACCATAATAATCCTAAGTATTGGTACAGATAGGTGCAGACCCAGATCAGACTGCTCCTGAAGCAGTCTGATCAGTGTCAACACTATTTGCCATTCTATCTGTTCCTTTTGGACCCCCCCTGCTGGATCATGAAACAAATTTGTTAAAATTTTAGGAGAATATTACAGCAATTCCTGGCTGTGTTTGAATGTTTAGGATTTTTACAGTAATGGCAAAAAAAACAACAAAAAACAAAAACTCTAATCAGCCATTTTAGCTCACTCAGTCTGTTCAAAGCTTTCGATGGCTACAGGAGTTTCTGTATCTTATAGGCTTCTATTATTAAAGAAGTGTTTTGATGGGGTGTTGACCTGATGCAGACAAAGAAAGTCAGAATTTACCCTAAAAGCTGAGAAAGGCCAATCCACTTACTGGAAAGAAGGACCTGAAGTCTGATTTTCTTACATTGTTCTTAAATTTTAACCCTTTTTGTACCAAATGGAATCTTCCTCCTTATATATACCAGGAGTCCATTCCAAAATTAAGGGGCGTCAGGCTGTGTTTTCTTTATTTCTTTAAAACTTACTTTGAAAATATCTTAACTTTTCACAAACCATGTAGGCCCTGATCAGACGCCACTTTTTGCGGTGTCTGATCTGGGCCTGCACTGTTTGCCAGGGTACCCGTTTTGGGGTTTCTGGTACAAAATGGGTTAACAGCCAAAAAAGAAAACGAAAGAAATAAAATAATCCCACAGGATTTAAATCCTGTGCTCTGAAATGGGATAAAAATCCCGCGGGAGTTAATTTCAATGGAGCCAATATTAGTTACTTTAAACCAATAAATTATGCATGTTTTATACATTAATGGACATAATTATTATAGCTTTGTCCAAACAAAGCAGATTTATTGGAAATTGGAAATTAGTGAAATCCCACGGGAGAAAAATCCTATTTTCGATTATGGGATAAAAATCCCATGGGATTAAAATCCCGCGGGATTTTTTTTAAATAGTTATATCCATGCTTTACTCATTGTAAGCTTCTCTAATTGACCTTATTAATAGAAAAGAGATATTACACTTTCATTCCAGAGCATTTTAAAAAATAAAAAAATCCAGCGGGATTTTTCTCTGTAAAAAATCCCATGGGAGAAAAATCCCGCGGGAGAAATTGAAATTAGAGCAGGAGCAGCCATATTTTTTGTGCATGTATTTTAATGTTAAGTAGGTCCATTTTGATAGTTAAAAGCAAGATTTAAAATTTTGAAATTCTCCCGTGGGAGAAAAATCCCTGATATTTTTATGGGATTTTAATCCCGCGGGAGTGGAGAAAAAATCCCATGGGATTATTTTTATCCCGCGGGATTTTTGAAAATCCCGCGGGATTTTCACCCTTTCACCCCGGTTTGCCAAGAAACTGTTATGTATATCTTCACCAAATCATATAGAAATAATTTGAATAGATCTAAGCTATTACCTAAATGCATTGAAAGCCACCTAAAAGTGTTAGAAAGACTAGGTGAGTTTGCCTAATTTCTGGTGAGGCAAAAAAAAACTGGTGACTGTTGTAACAGAAACCCGCTGATCACTCGAGAATTCCTCTGTCAGAAGTAAAGCCAATACAGATTATATAGAGAAAAGGACTAGGGTTGTTCAGGGTAGCGTTGTTCATGGTCACATCGAATTGACTGCATTTTATTCATATGGCCGGGTTTGTGAGCAGACACCCATAAACAACAGACTTTTTAGCTCACCTGTCACGTAGTGACAAGGTGAGCTTTTGGGATCACTTTTTGTCCGTCGTGCGTCCGTGCGTGCGTCCGTGCGTGCGTCCGTAAACTTTTCTTCAAACGACATCTCCTCCTAAACAACTGATCGTATTTTGACCCAACTTCACAGGAATGATCCTTAGGTGGTCCCCTTTCAAAGTTGTTCAAATGGTTCCGGTCCGTTGCACATATAGGTCACAGTAGCCAAAAATAGATTTTTTTCACCGCAAACTTAAAAAAATCTTCTTCTCTGAAACCGCAAGGCCCAGGTCTTTGATATTTGGTATGAAGCTTCATCTTGTGGACCTCTACCAAGATTGTTCAAATTATAGCCCTGGGGCCAAAAATGCCCCCGCTCCGGGGCCCTTTGGTTTTACATAGACGTATATAGGGAAAATCTTGAAAAATCTTCTTCTCTGAAACCGCAAGGCCCAGGTCTTTGATATTTGGTATGAAGCTTCATCTAGTGGACCCCTACCAAGATTGTTCAAATTATAGTGCTGGGGCCAAACATGCCCCCGCACGTGGGGCCCTTTGGTTTTACATGGGCTTATATAGGGAGAATCTTTAAAAATCTTCTTCTCTGAAACCGCAAGGCCCAGGTCTTTGATATTTGGTATGAAGCTTCATCTAGTGGACCCCTACCAAGATTGTTCAAATAATAGTGCTGGAGCTAAAAATGCCCCCGCACGGGGGCCCTTTGGTTTTACATGGGCTTATATAGGGAAAATCTTTAAAAATCTTCTTCTCTGAAACCGCAAGGCCCAGTTCTTTGATATTTGGTATGAAGCTTCATCTAGTGGACCCCTACCAAGATTGTTCAAATTATAGTGCTGGGGCCAAAAATGCCCCCGCACGGGGGCCCTTTGGTTTTACATGGGCTTATATAGGGAAAATCTTTAAAAATCTTCTTCTCTGAAACCGTAAGGCCCAGGTCTTTGATATTTGGTATGAAGCTTTATCTAAGGGACCCCTACCAAGATTGTTCAAATTATAGTGCTGGATCTTAAAATGCCCCCGCACGGGGGCCCTTTGGTTTTACATGAGCTTATATAGGGAAAATCTTGAAAAATCTTCTTCTCTGAAACCGCAAGGCCCAGGTCTTTGATATTTGGTATGAAGCTTCATCTAGTGGACCCCTACCAAGATTGTTCAAATTATAGTGCTGGGGCCAAAAATGCCTCCGCACCAGGGCCCTTTTGTTTTACATAGGCTTATATAGGGAAAATCTCCTTCTCTGAAACCGCAAGGCCCAGGTCTTTGATATTTGGTATGAAGCTTCATCTAGTGGACCCCTACCAAGATTGTTCAAATTATAGTGCTGGAGCTAAAAATGCCCCCCACACTGGGGCCCTTTGGTTTTACATGGGCTTATATAGGAAAAATCTTGAAAAATCTTCTTCTCTAAAACCGCAAGGCCCAGGTCTTTGATATTTGGTATGAAGCTTCATCTAGTGGACCCCTACTAAGATTATTCAAATTATAGTGCTGGGGCTAAAAATGCCCCCGCACCAGGACCCTTTTGTTTTACATAGGCTTATATAGGGGAAATCTTGAAAAATCTTCTTCTCTGAAACTGCAAGGCCCAGGTCTTCGATATTCGGTATGAAGCTTCATCTTGTGGACCTCTACCAAGATTGTTCAAATTATAGCCCTGGGGCCAAAAATGCCCCCGCTCCGGGGCCCTTTGGTTTTACATAGACGTATATAGGGAAAATCTTGAAAAATCTTCTTCTTTGAAACCACAAGGCTTAGGTCTTCGATATTTGTTATGAAGCTTCAGCTAGTGGACCTCTATAAACATTGTTCAAATTATAGCCCTGAGACCAAAAATGCCTCCGCCATGTGGCCCTTTGGTTTTACATAGACTTATATAGGGAAAATCTTTAAAAATCATCTTCTCTGAAACACAAGGCTTAGGTCTTTGATATTTGTTATGAAGCTTCAGCTAGTGGACCTCTACCAAGATTGTTCAAATTATAGCCCTGGGGCCAAAAATGCCCCTGCTCCGGGGCCCTTTGGTTTAACATAGACTTATATAGGGAAAATCTTGTTTTACATAAACATCTATATGCAGGGTAAACCTTTAAAATCTTCTTCTCTGAAACCAGAAAGCCCAGGTCTTTCATATTCGATATGAAGCTTCATCTTGTGGACCTCTACCAAGATTGTTCAAATTATAGCCCTGGGGCCAAAATTGACCTTGCCTGGGGCCCACTTGTTATACATTGGATGAGGTGAGCGAACCAGGGCCCTCTGGGCCGTCTTGTATGTAATAAGAGGGCGTATGTGCAAGGAATTCTGCTTTCTGCATCATTAGCGGGCGGGGACACAGAAAGTGCCATTATGGTGAACGGACAAGAGCCCACTGTAACAAAAGCCCACTAGGGCAATAACCTATTGGACACTATCCCACAGGACAATGGCACACTGCTAAACTTTGGTAGGGAGGACAAATTTTGTTTGTTTGATTTGAGCCCCACAAAAATGGGAGCAGCGTCTCCAAAATGACCTATACAGTGTTGACGGGGACTGAAAACCTCAAATCAAACAAACAAAACAAAATAATTTTGACCCCCTTAAACCTCATTTTTATATAATAGAACTTGGGTTTATAGTGGTTCATATTATTTTCCTTATTTCTGCTCTCAGTCATACATGTTGTATACTCGTTACTTGCCGAGGCGGTTCTAACGAGTTCCCACAATCTATGTTTTAGCAGAATTATGAAAATATATGAATAGGCGTGTTTTCGAAACGTATGGCATAAACAGGGTTCTTTCTCGTGATGTTATAATGTTTTGAATATAATTGATTGACCAGTAAAGGCCCAGATCAGATGCGGCATGTGTCTGTTTGCGTATATCAACAAAAGGGACGTTAGTATCGAATGTAGGACAAAACGTCCCATGGACAAAACGTCCCATGCCTTTTTGGACCAGGTGGACAAAACGTCCCGCGTCAATTTTTCAGGGTGGACAAAACGCCCCAAATCATTTTTTCAGTGTGGACAAAACGTCTCACACGATATTGACAGGGTGCACAATACGACCCATGCTAATTTGACAGGGTGGACAAAACGCCCCATATTCTTGAGGTGGTGTTAGGGAGGGGGATGGCTGATACATTCCTTTAATTTCCAATCAGAATGTGTTTATTGTAATTAGTAAAAATACTTTCCCAGTTTGTAAGTTTGTACTAATTTCTGGCCCCCGCCCATCGGGGTTTGAAGAAATAGATTTGGCTGCATGACGTTTCCACGCAGAGATGAAACCGACTGCACGCGAGTACTGGTAAATCGCTTTGAGGTTCTAAAGCGGTGGGAGTCCAACCGCCCATGCATATAAACCCTATTGGTTTCACTGGGTGGCAGGGCTTGAGATGTCGGTTAAAGGTCCCACAAAATTGGAAGCAACGTCTCCAAAATGACCTATACCGTGTTAACGGGGACGTTAAACCTCACATCAAATAAAGAAACAAATGTACTAATTTCATTTCAATTAGTTATCAATTAGATAGATCTATATTCCCAGCAAACCGGTAGCCGGACAAAATCCCCCGGACATAATCCCCCCGGACAAAATCCCCCCTTTTTGTAAAGGCGGACAAAATCCCCCTTGGACAAAATCCCCACCGGACAAAATCCCCCTCGCTGTATGTCAGGTTGGACAAAATCCCTCCCGGACAAAATCACCCTTGGTCTAAATTGTTCTAGTTAATTATCCTTCCACTACCCACAATCTATGTTTTTGAGCAGAAATATGAAAAATATTGGAATCTGTTATTGGAATATGTCAATTTTCAATATATTTGAACAGGCGTTTTACGTTATGGTAGAGGTTCTAAAATAGAAGTGAAGGCAATGATCAGGAATCAATACAGATCTGGAATCTAAGTGTGCCTGGAACTGGGTTAGGTTAACTGATCATGCTAGACATAATCCTAATGGGTTGAAAGGTCCATAAAACCCCAAAGCACACATGTTTGTTTGTTTGATTTGAGGTTTATCGTCCCCGTCAACACTGTAAAGGTCATTTTGGAGACGTTGCTTCCAATTTTGTGGGACTTTTACCCGACATTGATATGAAATGACATCTCAAGTCCTGTCACCCAATGAAACCAATAGGGTTTATTAGCATGGACGGTACGCCTCGCACCGCGGTACCTGGACAGGCTTAGATCCTCTAAGCGGTTTACCAGTACTAGTGTGCGGGCCGGATTCAGCTCTGCGTGGAAGCATCATGCAGCCCATATATTTCTTCAAGCCCCTATGGGCGGGGGGCCTCCAAAGCACACATGTACAATTATAACAAGTTAATACAAGTATGCCCTTTTTACTTTGATCTGAGAAGCAACGTCTCCAAAATGACCTATACAGTGTTGATGGGCAATAATTTCTCCATGAGCACCAATATAGCTTTGATAGTACTGCACCAAATCTGATATGGAATCTGCAGTTTTCAAAACGACAGACTGATTTTCAAAAATCAGTAATTGTGCATGTGGAGGTGTGCGGGATACTGTCCACCTTTATAAACAGCAGGGGGGGGGGATTATGTCCGGGGGGATTTTGTCCATGGGGGGATTTTGTCCACCTGAACAAATGTTGGGGGGATTTTGTCCGCCTTTACAGAAAGGGGGGGGGGGGGGTTGTCCGGGGGGGGGGGGATTATGTCCGGGGGGGGGGGGATTTTGTCCTGGAATCCAGCAAACCATGCGCGCAGTCTGATCAGAGTCTTTGCTGTTTGAATGAGTCTTCTAAGGCATCCGGATTAGCCAAAGACTGATCAGACTGAATGTACATACAGGTTGATCTGAGTCTTCGTTGGTTGTACTAATATTATTGTAGGTTTTGTTATGCACAGGCTCATGTGTTTTGTTAAAGAACTACTTTAACCCAAAAAACGCCAAGAAAAACTGCATGTGAAAATGTTGTCATTTTATGTCGTCTGCTTCATACTTGCAAACTTTCGAATGCATTTGGCATGCGTGCAAACAGATAGATCCCGATCAGACTGCTCGTCAAGTAACAGTCTGCTCTGGGTTTACAATGTTTTGCAACAAACCAGCTGACAACAAAGCCAACGAGAATTGTTGTGATTTGCATCTTAAGGTTTAAGTAAATTTATGATTTTTATAAGCCAAACTGTTTATTGCGCTATCCAGGCCAAGCAATAATTACCTATTGTTTACCCCTAAGGGATAGGTAAATAACCCTTTCACCCCGAGATTAGGAATTGATCATAAATAATTATGACTTCAAATATACATGTAATTCTAAATAAGTTTACAAGTTTTATCTTTCGATTTTGAAAGATCATTGTATTTACCAAACATTAGTACAAGACGTGCAAATTGTCTTTTGTTCGCAAATTTGTTTAATGAATCAAATATTATGAAATTTAGGCGCCTATGCAAATTTCTATAAATAATTCAAGATACATTTAAAATACGTCCTCGATAGCAATACATTCATTTAGAAAGTCTGTATCTACTGTGTGCGTGTGTACGAGTGTGGCATGTTAGGACTTTGCAGTGTGGATGTCTACATGATTTACTGTCTACATACAGCCTATGTTCCAAATAATATTGTTTGCATGTAATTATTCCCACCTCATATTACATGTTCCGGCCCCCGCCAGTAGGGGCTTGAAGAAATGTATGGTCTGCATGATGAATCCGGCCCGCACACTAGTACTGGTAAACCGCTTAGAAGATCTAAGCCTTTCCAGGAACCGCGGTGCGAGGCGAGTCCATGCTAATAAACCCTATTGGTTTCATTGGGCGAAAGGGCTGGAGATGTCATTTCATCTCAGTGTCGGGTGAAAGTCCCAGAAAATCAGCTTTTGTACTACTTGATCATTTTGAGCCTGTCACTATCTATCCACATTTTTCGGCGCAGGCTTATAGGTATATTATGAGTACTCATAATACGTTTAGTGAAAGGCGCTTCAATATATGTATTATAAGGCGCTTCTAATGAGTGTCCACATCATGTAACAAGTCCGTGCCATAATCACCCTAACTAAAGCCCTCTTTATATAGAAAAAATTGGTGATGGGTAAACGTCTGCTCCAAAACATAGGTTTTGGGTACTCGTTAGAACCACCTGAGTACCTGGAATGGGTCTTCACTGTTTGTTCACTCTGAGTAAAGGCATATCCTTCCCAACGCTACGAAAACGCGCCCATACAAATACATTGTAAACTTAAACGTCCAAAAAAACTAAACATTTAATATAAAGTGATATTTTTCTTATTTGTGCTCAAAAAATAGATTGTGGGTACTCGTTAGAACCGCCTCATTGAGGTGGTTCTAACGAGTACCCAAATTCTATATTTTAGAGCAGAAATAAGAAAAATAAAGTTTTTCCCTGTAAACCCCAGTTTTTCTATATGAATGTTGGGTTCAAGGAGGTCAATCTTATATAGGCATGTTTGCTTGACGATTTTTATGGGATATTCAAATACACTAGAACATAAGACAAGTAAAGGTTTTGAGTAATAGTGTCTGATCAAGCATCTGACCACCTAGATGATCGCCTCTCCCAAACGAATGTACATAACAGGTAGAAAGAAAAGTCACAGGAAAAAAGTCACGGAAATAAAGTCGCAGTTTTATGTAGGAAAACAAGAGGGCCATGATGGCCCTGAATCGCTCACCTGATCCACACTGTTGCAATGAAATGGTATGTAATACAGTAAGGTGCCTTGTCAGAAGGAAAATATATGCCAAATATGAAAGATTTATCTTAAATGGTTAAAAAGTTATGATAAAGTAGGTCAAAGGTCTAGGTCACACGTCAAACTTTTTGTATGGATGTGAAGCCATCATCACAAGGAATATACATGCCAAATATGAAGGCTCTATCTCAAATGGTTCCAAAGTTACGATAAAGTAGGTCACAGATCAAGGTCAAGGTCACAGATCCAGATCAGTTTTTTGCATGATGGGGAAGACCCTGTCACGAGGAACATACATGCCAAATATGAAGGCTCTACCATAAATGGTTCAAAAGTTACGACAAAAAAGATCAAAGGTCAAGGTCACAGTTCAAAAAAGTTTTTCTATGATTTGATGATCATTCTGAGCAAGTTTGAGGATGATTGGACCAAAACCTGTGGCCTCTAGAGTGTTAACAAGGTTTTTCTATGGTTTGATCTACTGACCTACTTTTTGACCTGACAACACCCATATTCCAACTTGACTGAGATATTGTCGAGATGATCATTCCGGGCACGTTTGATGATGATCGGACAAAAACTGTGGCCTCTAGTGTGTTCACAAGGTTTTTCTATGATTTGACCCACTGACCTACTTTTTGACCCGACATGATCCATATTCGAACTTGACCGAGATATTGTCAATATAATCATTCAGAGCAAGTTTGATGATTATCGGACCAAAACTGTGGCCTCTAGTGTATTCACAAGGGTTTTCTATGATTTGACCTACTGACCTACTCTGTGACCCGACATGACCCATATTCGAACTTGACCAGATATTGTCAAGACGATTATTCTGAGCAAGTTTGATGACGATCGGACCAAAACTGTGGCCTCTAGAGTGTTCATAATGTTTTTTTCTATGGTTTTGACCTACTGACCTACTTTTTGACCCGACATGACCCATATTCAAACTTGACCGAGATATAGTCATGTTGATCATTCTGAGCAAGTTTGATGACGATCGGACTTAAACTTTGGCCTTTAGAGTGTTCACAATGTTTTTCTTTGATTTGACCTACTGACCTACTTTTTGACCTGCCATGATTCCTATTTGAATTTGACCGAGATATTGTCATGATGAACATTCTCACCGAGTTTGATTATGATTGGCCAAAAACTGTGACCTCTAGTGTGTTCACAAGAAAAGTTTACGCACGGGACGCACGCACGGACGCATGACGGACGACGGACAAAAAGTGATCCCAAAAGCTCACCTCGTCGCTACGTGACAGATGAGCTAAAAAGTCACGGGAGGAAAAGTCACAGAATTGGTTTTAATCATGTTAAAAATCTAACGAATGTAGGAAAGAAAGTCTTTGGAAAAAAAAACAAAAAAAAACACGGAAAACATCACAAAATTGGTTTTAATCATGTTCAATATTTTTCTTCTTCTTCTTTTTTCTCGCCAAAGCGTAGATTATTGTTGCTCTTTGTAACCACCCTTCTAACAAGTATCCATACCCTATGTAATAATTAAAAAATGAATACCGCTGCAAATCACTATTTTCTCTCCGAATCTAATCACCCGGACAAATCCCACTCCCCTCCCCTTTTTGTAAAGAAAGGCGGGCAAAATCCTCCCATCATTTGTTTAGGTGGACACAATCCCCTGGACATACCCCTGCCATAGTTCCTTCATAGTTGTATGACGAGTATTTAATCCGCCGTTTTGAGGTTTAACGTCCCCGTCAACATAATATAAGTCAGTTTGGAGACGTTGTTTCGATTTTGTGGGATTTTTACCCGACATTGAGATGAAATGACATCTCAAGCCCTGCCACCCAGTGAAACCAATAAGGTTTATATACATATTGTTTCAGTCGAAAGATAGATTGTGGGTATTCGTTAGAACTTTCCAAAATCTATGATATGAGGATAAGATACACCCATGTAAATCTTACTGTCTCTGTATAAAGGGTGGCTAACAGAAGTGTTCCTTATACGGACTTGTAAGTACTGCTAAACCGATGATGATCAACACTGATTAGAACCGCCACGATGCGACGCAATATCCATGTATGTATTTGGAAACAAGAATGTATGTAGCAGGGAATCAGGAAAGAAAATTTTAAACTAACTCCATTTTATCTCCAGAACTAGCATCGTTCAGCTGAAATTTGAGTTTTGTTTTCAGTCTAAACGTAGAAGGGGGGGGGGGGGGGGGGGAGGGTATTCGGTAGAAACGCCTCAATCAGTTATCAGAATTCTATGTTCTAAGCAAAGATTATAGGAGATTGAGGTACGCCCCTGTAAAGTCCATGTTTTTTTTTTTTCGGTATAAAGCGGTGTTAACAGGGGTGGTGGTCCTCATAAGGACCTGTTAGCTGATGTACTGCTAAAAACCGTTGAGGATGGACAAACATTAGAACCGCCTCGGAGCGGCGCAGTATATGTTTGTCTGCCCAGGATCATGGTGTATATGAAATATGACCTGCTGTAAAAATAATAACAATCGTATGGTATAAATAAAAAAGGAGAGAAAAAAAAAAAAACAAGAAACAACTGGCAATAGCCAAAATACGTTAAAATGGCTAGTGACAGTCGACTGGCAATAGCCAAAATACGTTAAAATGGCTAGTGCCAGTCGACTGTCACTAGCCATTTTAACGTGTTTTGGCTATTGCCAGTCGACTGGCAATAGCCATTTTAACGTGTTTTGGCTATTGCCAGTCGACTGGCAATAGACCTTTCCAAATTAAAATTCCTTAGTGACAGTCGACTAGTAACAGCCAAAACACGCTAAAATGGCTATTGCCAGTCGACTGTCACTTGCCATTTTAGCGTATTTTGGCTATTGCCAGTCGACTCGCAATAGCCACTCAATAAAAAAAAACATGATTTTTTTATCTGAGAAAAAAAACAAAAACATTTTTGGTGGTAAAATTTTCAATATTGAATGTTTTCGTAATGAGTCAATCCCCCTTTTCACATTTCCCTATATTAAGTGGGAATTAAAGAGACTTGTATAGTTTAGGTGATATTTCGCTGGTTTGAGAGTGTTGTTTTCTTTCTTTATTACGATAACACAGCCGTGCGTCATTATGCATTTTTTTACATCTCCAAAACGGTAAATTTTCTGATGAAAATGTGTGATATTATTCTTATTTATACTCAAAACATAGATTGTGGGTGCTCGTTAGAACCGCCTCATTGAGGCGGTTCTAACGAGTACCCATAACCTATGTCTATGAGCAGAAATAAGGGAAAAATGTATACCCCCCCCCCCCCCCTAAACCCAAGTTTTCTCTATATAAAGTGGGGTGTAAGGGGGTGTTCATTTCACGGACTTGTTAGCCTGATGTTATTTTATTTTCAGTCTGACCTTCCGTTGCATTAGACTCATTAGTCAGGTCGTGTCAATATTTATCGGTATGCCAAAGATTATCAACAAAAAAAAAATCCTAGCAGTTTTACCTTCAGTGAACTGCTGAGAAAACTGCATCTGAAAACGTCGGCTGTTTATGTCGTCTGCTGAATCTTCTTGTAAACTTCTTAAACTTATTTTATTGCATACAGGCAAATAGTTGGGCCCAAATCAGACTGCTCCTAGAGGAACAGTCTGATCTGGGTGCACACTGTTTGCAACACTGACGTTTAATGTAACCGGCTGACGACAAAGCAGACCACAATTTTCGTGATAGGCAAGTTACAGTGCGGACGGACTGATAGTGCACAGTCCGAAAGTCGGCCTCGACGGCTTGCAATTTCTATGTCGCTGACATTCACTTCGAGTTCATGGGCATGGGTAGTTGTACTGTTGAATAAACCATTGGACCGATATAAAAAACCGTACCAAATACGAACCACATCCACCGTATGGTTTGGCAAATATGAACCTACAGAAAACTTCCAAACAAAACTATTAGCATATAATTTCTTAGTCTGTGACCTTCAGCTTGAGGCCATCTGCATGGGCTGGTGTGTTGCTGAATAAAACTTTGGACCTATTGATAATCCGTGACCTTCACCACCATGAGGACGCGGACATGGACGGGGTTTTTGCTAAATAAAACTTTAGTCCTATACCTATCATCATACCAAATATGAACCAATCCCATCATTTATAACGCCCACCGCCCACCGGTGCTTGAAGAAATAGATGTGCTGCATGATGCTTCCACGCAGAGCTGAAACCGACCCGCACACGAGTACTGGTAAACCATTTAGAGGATCTAAGCCTGCCCTGGCAAAGCGGTGGGAGTGTCGGAGCGTCCATGCTTATAAACCCTATTGGTTTCATTGGGCGGCAGGACTTGAGATGTCATTTCATCTCAATGTCGGGTAAAAGTCCCGTAAAATTGGAAGCAACGTCTCCAAAATGACCTTTACAGAGTTGACGGGGACGTTAAACCTCAAATAAAACAAACAAAATCCCATCATATATGTATGATGGGTAAAAACGAGTTATTAAAAAACTTTGATATGAAATTTACTTAATTAAATTAGTAAAGATATTTCAGGAACGGATCGATTCAGAACCCAAAGCCTGTCCCAAACATCAAAGGGGAAGATGGACAAGCACATCTTAACACTTATCCTGCTAAGCCCGGGTATGTCTTATCTTTCAAACAATGCAGATCCTGATCAGATGGCTTCTGAAGAAGCCATCTGATCAGGATCTCCATTGTTTGTCATTCGGTTTATGAATTTGTAGCAATAAATTACATGAAGAAATCTTATTGGTTCAAAGTCAGAAATGGGTGTGGCTTAACTGAATATTCAGCAGGACAAGGGTTAACAAACAATTTAATCAAAGACGACAAGCCAAGTTGGCAGCTCTTTCCCAAACAGATGGCAACTGAACTAAATAATTTGGACACACATCGAAAAGCACCGAACGTAAACTGAGCAGAAATAAGACAAATAACGTACACATGTAAACCCCAGTTTTACTGTATCAAAGTGGTATTTAAGGGGGTCAAAATTATAAAGACATGTTTTCGTGATGTAGTTGTAATATTCTTCAAAACATATACGAGTACAAGTTTCGTCTCACACAGTCGGAGCGCTGTGTTGCGCAGTGGTACGAGGTAAAGCACCGGATTTGAGATCGAGAGGTAGCCGATTCGATCCCCGCAAGCGCTAAGTGTTGGTTCCTTGAGCAAGGGACTGTATCCACATCTCTTAGTACTGGAAAAGGAGAGCCACATGAAAGATTAGTACTAGTTTACTAAATGTGTTACCCTCTATAAGTAAGGTCAATTATTATTATTAAAGAGGTTTCCCTTTTCAGTCGGAGAGACATCTAATGAAACAAAGTAAATCCATTTAAACCTTTGTGATCAAACAAAGACAAATGTTCTTGGAAAACGTTTCAAACACTGGGAACCAGAGCTGAAGAAAATCACTTATAGAACCAAAGGCTATAAAATCCACAACAATTAGATTTGAGATTATTTGACAATACAGTAAAATTCACATATTAAGACCACCTTTGGGACTGTTCAAAAGTGGTCTTTAAAGGTGCATTATTGAGCTACCGGGTCTCAATTTTTTTCTGGTTTTTATCTTCAATGCATACTCCTTTGTCATGTGTACACTTTTGGAGCCAAATACAGCTTCAGAACTTTGTGAAAATGGTCGTTTTCATTCGTGTTTACCCTTCGCTCTAAACATGTGTTCGGAATTTTTGTTCTAAAAATAAATCTGTCACTTTACACATACATGGCGACAGATTCGTCTGTGAGTGTCTTTACTTATGGCATTGTATGCAGCGTCATATTTTATTCCGATTCAGGCATTGCCTAAGCAAACAAGGCCAAAAATGAACGTCGCATAACGTCATATATGGGGATTCTATTTTTGTCATGAACTAAAAATAGATCTAACTAGTGTTCGAAACCTAGTTAGGGAACCCCTCTCAATCTCGTTTACCTGTCATCATAATTGTTCGCATTTTTGCATAAAATGCATTCATTTGTAAGAAAAATACCGGCTATATGTATTTTATTTTTGGAAGCATTTTTTCCAGATAGCTCAATAATGCACCTTTAAGACCACTTTTGAACACCCAAAGGTGGTCTCTGACCAGAGGACACTGTGAGCAGAAAACATAAAGAAAGAATAACTCCATCCTTCTAAATAAGCTTTTTAAAGCAGAATTAGTCTTAATTTTAAGTGATCTTAATAGCGGAATTTCACTGTTTTTAAATTTCCAGTGTAAAGTCTAATGTAAACCTATAGAAAACAATGCAGTTCATATGTCCATGAACACATCGAGTCACATGATTTTCAGTGACGTCAAGTGACGTCAGCTTAAACCATGGTTCTCTACGGGCGTTGGTGACGTCAACGCTGTTCCGCTCTTTGCAGAAAAACAACGTGTAAATGTCTTTCAGCTTTAAACGTTTGTCCTATAAGCACTTTTTCGCCCAGTGATGAGAGGCAAATCTTGTAAATATAAAAAATAAACTTATTTTTTCTGCTTTTCATAAAAGTATGATCGACAGCGAGTCGCTGGCAAAGTTTACAAGAACCCTTCGGGGTTAATTTACCTTTCACGCGACCCACTGCGTTCATACTTTCATGAACAGCACAAAAACAAAATTAATTTCTTAAAACGAGCGTAATTGATTTAACGTTCATTGAAGTGCATGTATATGAACACAATTAGGAAAAGACGTCCATGTGAAAAAATGGCGTTCAATATGGTGTAAGAAATTACAAATATTAGGTAAACTTACATCTTTCCTTTTTTTCTTTCAACAAAAATTGTGGGTGCTCGTCAGAACCGCCTCCATGAGGCGGGTCTGACGAGTACACACTATCCATATTTTTGAGCAAAAATAAGGCAGAAAACGTAAGAAAATAAATAAAAGTGCAGAAACTGAAAACAATTACAATCCTCCCCACCCCCACCCCCACTTCGCCCCAACCCTTACCTGCTGAAAGGACAGCAGACCTTGCTAACTGTAAGCCAATATCAATTTGCGCCACCCAGCCCCCCTCCCTACCTCCCCCAAGTTACGCAAGATATACGACACCTTCGTCTCACCCAACCAGCCCCTGCTGACAGTGGAACAGTGTCGTTGGTGCCATAACTTCGCCATCGTCCAATCATATTGGATTAAAGCAGTGTTTATTATACCGCCATTGACGTCGTGTAAGTCTATATTTTCATTGAAGTATCCCAATATAGCGATATAATTTTAATTTTCTCGAAAAGTATATGCACTGGGAGGACCGAAGTTCGAGGACGTAAGCGACTTGACCGGTTTATATTTCTATAAATAGCAATATATTAAAAAATTGGTAACATAATAATCAAACAATATTTGATAAATAAACTGTCAGAAACAAACATGAAAATTAACGAACATACATCGACAGAGCTTATTATTTATCGAATGACCCATTTCCTAGTCATTTTCAAAATGGCATTTAAGTAGTTCGAGGATGCAGTTGTCATGGGGATGATTAAGGTGCTGTGCGGGGGGGGGGGGGGGGGGGGGGTTATAATGAAGCCATGTACATGATTAATAACAAGATACTTTTATTGTAAATAACATAAATTTTATTGAAATCATTTGGATAATGGTGATTTTTTTTCACCCATTCCCTATTTGTGCTCAAAAGTTTATTCTTCTTCTTGATATCTGTTTAGTTCATTCTGTTCTATTCCATACGAGTCCAAAAATTAGCTGCATTTTATAATTTGTTCATTGATATCTACTTCAAACGAGAATTAGATGTCCCAAGAACAAGAACAATTACCTAAACTTTTGCTTATTAAGGTTTTAATATTTCTTAAGAGCATCACGTTCACTATACTACTCTCCATTTCCCAGAAGACAAATGAAGCCTCTGAGTAATAAGGACAGCAGGTATGTTTAGTAAAATAATTAACCCATATTGATCCTCGTACGAAAATAATGGATAAACAGTTCTGCTGGTATGTGTCAACAGTAAACAAAGGACGCTTGATATTTCTGCCAGAATGTGAATGAATGAAGAAATCATCGGGTTAAAGTTGGGTGTAAAAGTATTAGCAAATATGGCGGATTTTTAAAACTTTTTAATGCCTCAAGCATTATTCACCTCTCTTGTCGGCATCGCAGGAAGATTATACTGCCAAAATGTTGGCTTGTATTTGTGGTTTGTTGTTGTTGATTCACGAGGGAACAACATCAGTAGTAATCGATATATTTATATACAAATGACGTCATCGAACTTGCGTCAACCTCGAAGTTGCGTGACGTCACTATATATAAGTCCATGTACATAAAATTGTTTCTGTTTCCATAGTTACTACGAGTAAAAACACTACACGCTTAGTAAGAGGGCTCATTTTTCCAAGCAACCCCCCCCCCCCCCCCCCACACACACACACACATCCCCCTCGTTGTGCTTACTGTAACCCATCATCGTATGCTATTTCTTTAAACACCCAAAGGGGTCACTGTGTCACTTTCGCAGAGAAATTCATTAAATGCAAAGATTTAACATGATCATAACAATTAAACTACCCCAAAGATTTAACTTCAATCGGCTACCAAATATGGAAACATGTATATTATAACCTGAGAAACCTAGCAGCTTGTGATGCAAGATCATTAGATAGTCTTTCATCTAAGACACTGAAACGATTATCTTCGCATGCACAATATCAATTTCCTTGCAGGACCCTTTTTAAAACGTTTTGCAAGTCAACTCATGAGCAGATATGGGCATTTGCTAGTTTGTGCATTTTCTAGTTCACATTTCTGCAGCCATTGTTACATACCCGAATCTACCGAGAGATGAACTTTAATAACGTCTACTTAACCGGTGAGGACCTGATCAGAA
The DNA here is from genome assembly GCA_963580285.1 of Lucinisca nassula. Taxonomy (NCBI): domain Eukaryota; kingdom Metazoa; phylum Mollusca; class Bivalvia; order Lucinida; family Lucinidae; genus Lucinisca; species Lucinisca nassula. The sequence goes on from OY757010.1 coordinate 80,787,580, forward strand.
ACACAACTCGTGGGGAGAAAAATGAAACTGTAATAGACGTATTACCTCTCTTCCTCCAGAATAAACTGGGTATACTGAAGCCGATTCAACACCAAGAACAACAGGAGTCCATTAATTCCGTGCATGTTTATATATTATTAATATGAAATAGGTGCGACCTAACTGCAACCAACTGTTTTGATGCTTATAATACTCCCATTTTGTGAATTCTATATTAGGTGGGTCTTTTTGAAATGCAAAGATTTTCTAAATAGACATTTGCAGTAGTTCCAAAAAATTCCAATATTAAGATATTTGAACTGTTCTAAAGTTTAACAGTCTCAAAGGTGGTCCCAGACTGAACCAACGACAGCAACAAATTTAAATTTGAACTGTGCAGTAGATAGTTAATATAAATAATAATAATAATAATAAAAACAAGAGCTGTCACTATAGTTGACCAATGCCCCCTGTGGGAGGCAATTTCTGAGTTTTTGCCAAATTTCAAGTGGAGATAATTCAGCGAAAAATGACAACAGAGTTCTTCTTCTTCTTCTTCTTCTTCTTCCGGAAATTGGTCAGGATTCACTACTGGAATGTACTGTTGACCAGCGTAGGGAAAGGAGACAGCCTCTTCTTTCCGGGTTAAAAACAGATAAAAGCAGTTGTGTTGGTTAAAAGCATAAAATCCAGACTTCTCCCCCCTGTTAAGGAGTCGACCCTGACTGTAGGCCGGCTCTGAACTCCCCGATGGTCTGAGAGTCCGTGACGCATGCTGGTAGGCGGTTCCAGGCTTGGGTGGTCCTTGGAAAGAAGGAGTTCTTATAGACGTTGACCGTGGCTGTAGGCTGGTAGAGTCGTTGCTGACCTCTGGTGCGTCTGTCACTTAGCTTCAGTATGTCACCAGTGTCCATGTCGACAATGCCATGTTGAATTTTGTACAGCGTTGTCAGTCTGTCTTTTTCTCTCCTGCTTTGTAGTGTCTCCCACCCAAGATCTCTGACCATACGTGTCACACAACCAGGATTCTTCTCGGCGTAGTTTCTGTGTACGAAGCGAGCTGCCTGTCTTTGGACCTTCTCAAGCTTGTTGATGTCTTCTACCTTAGTAGGGTCCCATGCTGGGGATGCGTACTCCAACGTCGGACGAACAAGTGAGGTGTAGGCGACGCTCTTCACATCCTTTGTACACTCTCCGAGATTTCGTCGGAGGAATCCCAGTGTTCTGGATGCCTTAGCTGTTATACCATCTATGTGTTCATGCCAGCTGAGGTCGTTGCTGATTGTAACGCCAAGGTATTTCCCACTGTCGACAACCTCCAGAACATGACCGTGGAGTGTATACTCGGTGAGTCTCTCGTGGCGTCTGTTGGTAATGATGCGTATGACCTGGCACTTCTCAGGATGGAACTTCATCTGCCATTTGTGTCCTTGGTCAGAATGTAGCCCTTGTGATGGTGAATAAGTGTGTGAAGTTTCATGGGGCTAGGTCAAATGCTTTTGAAGTTATGATCAAGGTTAAAGTTTTTGTGACGGACAGGCAGACAAACAAAGACAGACATGGCAAATACTATATGCCCCCCGAATCAGGGGGGGGGGGGGGGGGATAAAAATCACTCCGCCCAGAGAATGGTAACTATCTTTAGTAGAACCAGTATTACATGATACTACCACGCAGAGCTGAATTCGATCCGCACACGAGTACTGGTAAACCGCTTAGAGGATCTAAGCCTGCCCAGGTAAAGCGGTGCGACAGGGCTTGAGATGTCATTTCATCTCAATGTCGGGTAAAAGTCCCACAAAATTGGAAGCAACGTCTCCAAAATGACCTTTAAAGTGTTGACTGGGAAGTTAAACCTCAAATCAAACAAACAAAAGAACCAGTATTATTTTTGAAAACTGCAGTTGCACTCTACCAGTATTAATTTTGAAAACTGCAGTTGCATATATACATCTTTAGGATAGGGAAGAGTTACTATTTCTGTTCAAGAGATAGAAATGTACCTTGTTCTATCTATCATAATTCTACCTATCTATCTGTCTGTCTGTCTGTATCTATCAATCTATCTATCTAGCTATCTGTCTGTCTGTCTCTATCCCCCAAGTGGCCCCCCGCCCATCGGCATCGAGGCTTGAAGAAATAGATGGGCTGCATGATGCTTCCACGTAGAGCTGAAACCGACCACACAGGAGTACTGCCTGGTTCACCGCTTAGAGGATCTATGCCTGCCCAGGGAAAGTGGTGCGAGTCAGACAGTCCATGCTTATAAACCGTATTGGTTTCATTAGGATACAAGGCTTGAGATGTAATTTCACACAGAGCTGAATCTGACCGCACACGAGTACTGGTTACCCACTTACAGGATCTAAGCCTACCCAGGGAAAGCGGAGCGAGTAGGACCGTCCAAGTTAGGTCGCACCTATTTCATATTATTTTTATCGATGTTAGGTCATGTGGTTTAGCTGCATATAATCCTCGCGAGAGAGTGCTGCAGGATATATAGATAGATAAACCCTATTAGTTTCAGTGGGCGACAGGGCTTGAAATGTCATTTCATCTCAATGTCGGGTAAAAGTCCACAAAATTGGAAGCAACGTCTCCAAAATGACTTATATAGTGGTGACGGGGACATTAAACATCAAATCAAACAAACAAATTGAGATGTCATTTCATCTCAATGTCAGGTAAAAGTCGCAAAAAAATTGGAAGCAAAACCATGAAAATGACCTATATAGTGTTGATTGGGATATTAAACATCAAATGAAACAAACAAAACTCCCATTGGGGATGTAAGATGGGTCTAAAAGACGATTATTCGGGAATCATGATTCCACTATACACAATTAAGTTACAAGTACGTCACATTCGGTGTTTTTTTTTTTTTTTTTTGGTTTTGGGTTTTACGGCCCTTTCAAGATTATTTCACTCATATCGAGCTGATCGTTAATCAGAGGTGGGCGAAAACCGGAGTACCCGGAGAAAAACCACCTGACCTTCCGTTGCAGAACTTGGCGTCTCACACGTGGTCTCACATTCGGTGTACATTATTACATACACTCCGAAAGCTTACACAGTAATTCTGAAATTACGGCATCTATAACCTGCACAGGCACTGAAAATTCTTTATCAGAATATTGATGTGACTAATTCAGTATCACAGGGTTTGTAGTTGGCCTGTTGATTTGTCCAGTAAACTTAGTGAATGTGTAAAAAGTCAAAATATGGGTAAAAAAATATATCTACAATGCAATCCAGTAACATTGCGTACATTAAGTTTTGATAACTCTTATGTGTTACTTTGTCAAAGCCACCATTGACACTCACAAACATTGCAACACTTTCCCTACCAACTATCTGCAATGAAAATTGATTTCTGAATTTTTAACAAAGAGGACAAAGGGATACCCCTTGAAATGGAACTACCAATTTTGTCGCCCAACACTGCACACTAAAAAAGTTTTGAGCTACTTGAACATGTGGCTTGTCACAAACAAGTTCTTGATTAGTTATTCTGCAATGTTGTTAGATGCAGTGAGTTGAGATATAAAATATTTGTGTCTTTGGCTAGTTTAAACTCAGTCTTGGCTATGGAAATCTTCGGATTTTTCTTATTTTGAGAAAAATTGAAAGGTTCTGCGGAATTGGCACATCTGCATGTGCAAGCTCATGTTTTCAAGGCTTTACACAACTTAATCTGACCATCGGGGCTTGAAGAAATTGATGGGATGCATGATGCTTGTACACAGACGAGTACTCCGCTTAGAGAATCTAAGCCTGCCCCGGCCCAGGCAAAGCGGTGTGTGTCAGAACATGCATGCTTATAAACCCTATTGGTTTCGTTGGGTGACAGGGCTTGAGATATCATTTCATCTCAATCTCGGGGGTAAAAGTCCCACAAAATTAGAAGCAATGTCTCTATATAGTGTTGATGGGGATGTTAAACCTCAAATCAAACAAAACAGTCCTGGTGTAAATTACATACACTCCAGGTTTGGCAGGATGGAGTTGCCTACACAGTAATCACGCTGTTGTTGATGTAATTATGGTAGGGATCACTCATATTTTTGCTTTTTACACATTCCACAAGTTTTTAGGGCAAATCAAGAGGGCCAATATAGAAACTATAGATGGGAAGATATGTGTTCTTAGGGGAGATCCTGGGTAATTGATAGTATTTTTTTTGGCTGTCCAAGCAATAAAGCGGCAATCATTTTAGGTCAGGCCTTGGCAAAAGATATGAATAAGACCAGATAAAATATTATTTGATCCAACGTATTTTTTACACCAGGAGAAATATATTTGGCTGCATGGAGTTTCCCGGTAAAGCGAAATCAACAGCACCTTTACATTATGAAAACATGCCTATACAAATACAATGTAAACTTAAACGCCGAAAAAAAAAAAAACAACAAAAAAAACTGAAAATTTCAAGATGGAACAGTGTGATGTTTTTCTTATTTCGACTCAAAATATAGATTGTGGGTACAAGTTAGAACCGCCTCATTGAGGTGGTTCTAACCAGTTCCCACAATCTATGGTGGGGGGGGGTTGATTTTAAGATTATTTCACTCATATCAAGCTGATCGTTAATCAGAGGTGGAAGAAAACCGGAGTACCCGGAGAAAAACCACCTGACCTACATGTACCATTGCAGAACTTGGCGTCTCACATGTGACCCGAGTGAGGCTCGAACCACAGCGGTGAGAGACCTAATGATTAAGAGTGAGCGCTCTTATCCACTAGGCCACGGAGGCCAGTCACAATCTATATTTTAGAGAGGAAAAACGAAACATAAGGTTTTCGCATTGTAAACCGAAGTTGTACTATTAGGGTTCAAGGGGCTCAGGATTATATAGGCTTGTTTTTTGTGATGAAACTACTTGTAAACTGCTTAGAGGATCTAAGCCTGCCCAGGCAGAGTGGTGTGAGTCTGACTATCCATACTTATACACTGGTTTCATTGGATGGCAGGGTTTGACACAATGATTTGTATAGACTTCTGATACACTAGATGCATGCATTGCTGTTATCTAATATCTATCAAAGATGTTTTATTAGCCAGAAAAAAATGAAATGGTTAAAGTGCTAGACAGATTCTAAACTCTAGCTCAGACAAATACTTTAATGCACTTCTAAATGAGAACTTCTAATAAGCAGGGTCTGACAAATCCATTGTCCAGCTGCCACGAGGGCAAGTCCAAATTTTTCAACATAGTCCTGTTTATATTTTTTTGGTTTTTTATTTCATCTGTCCATTACTTTTATAATACATTTGTATTTCTGTCCCTAAATATTATATCTCGTGGAAAATGAAATACAATGGTCAATGGTTTCGAAAAGCTATCCATTTAATTATTCTGCTACTTTTATGGCATAAGAGTATGGCAAAATATGAGCTGTTGATAGTAAGATAGAAAAATATGGTTTTAATTTGTGGGTGCGGTAGGGCTTGAGATGGCAATTAATACAAAGATCAGTTAAAAGTCCCACAAAATGTGAATCAACATCTTCAAAATGATGTAAATAATGTAAACAGGGACGTAAAGGTAAATTCAAACAAATGAAAAGGTAGCGTTATTTGTGTGGTAAGACAAAGTGAACGTATTGCAGGAAATAATTGGGGAAGTGGGAAAAAGGATCTGTCATGGAGATAGGGACAGAAGGACTTTCTCTGCAGTAAATCAGGTGCTGTGTGGACATTCAATCTTAAATGATCACCAGGCAAAAGTTAACAAAGATCAGTCAAGTTTGTGCGAGACATGCAACATGAAAGAGAATGTGGATCATTTTCTTTTCCACTGTCAGAGATTTAAATCAGAAAGGGATATTTTAGAGTATAATGTGGAAGAGATTCTGGCCAGGGAGGAGGTGAAATTGGTAACAGACATTAACTTGAAAGTGTTGACACGCATGATTGAAGACATTAGTAAGCAAGGAAGGAAGGAACTGACAGATGCACTGATGGAATACATCAGGAGCACTAAAAGATTTTGAAGGTCATTGTAATATGAGCATCATGTGTTTTTCACATAGGGAAATGCACAAGTGACTTACTTAAGTACCATGAGTTTATAGGCAGCGAAAAAATGCCTTATAGATATATACAACAACAACATGGTAATTATTAGCTGTATGACCTTTGTCAAATTCACCCTGGTTTAGAAAACAAACTGGAGTGTGATAGCTCAGTGGTTAGTGCACTTGCCTCTGATGCTAGAGGTCCCGGGTTCCGTCCCCGGCAGCGACTATAAAATTTCGGTGTCCTAACACGCCCCATTGGCATCTTTTGCAGGGATGAATGTCATAAAGTGCACCGTCCTTCCGATCTGGACCATAGCTGGAGGCCCTGTGCAGGTTAACCCTTTTTGTACCAAATGGAATCTTCCTTCTTATATATTGCAGGAGTTCATTTCAAAATTTAGGGGTGTCAGGTTGTGTTTTTATCAAAATGTATTTGGAAAATGACTGTACTTTTAACTAGTGTTGTTCCGATTGTCGCTGAACATCGAAAACTAATCGTTCTGAGCAACGTCGTCGACAATCGATAGCACTTTTGTCACTATCGATTGTAAATGAAGCCTGCCGGGCACACTCTTTTTATCGCAGAAAAAAACAATCATCATGCCATCTTGATTATGTTTCTTTCCTTTGAAGTCTATTTATCGGCATTATTTTCATCCTCTTTAAATTAACCCGGCACGTGTTTTAGCACCTGACACCTGTGACTGTCCAGGCTTCAGCGACCATAATTAGTGCCTTTGGCACTGATTATAAATACCGTTATGTAAACACGTTTTTAGCATGTGACACCTGTTGACTGTCCACACTTCAGCGACCATAATTAGTGCCTTTGGCGTTGATTATAAATACCGTTGTGTAAAAGTACGATCTTATCGCTTTTGACGGTAAAAGAGACGTGGTCAAATGTGAGCTCGGTATTCATTTCAATATAAACATAAATAAATAACGTTCGAGAAGTCAATCATGAAACGCAATCAACAAGTGTGAAAATCCTCCTAAGGCGATTAGCAACATCTAATGGCAGGGCTTCCTTTAGATGGACGTACGGCGTATATTGCGTCCTGAAATCGCTTCCGGACGCCAAAATTAAACATCAAAGGCGTCCCGCGGAGGCGCGGACTCCCGAGAATTTCTCTGTATGGCCAAAAATCTTTACCGAGACGTATAAACCCGACCACTTTTAGCGGTTTGTAAAAAGTTTGCTCCGCCTTCTTAGCTGAAACCGCTTTCTGTGTTTATTGAGTACTAAGGACGTCCAATTTTCTGCCTGCGCAGTATTATATTGACAGTCAGAATCACGTGCGTCGGCACACCTTTGATCGTCATCGGTGTGTGAAAAACGTGTCAATGTGATTGCTCAGTGTTTGCATATAATTAAACGGATTAGTCGTTGAGGATAAACTAATTATCTCATTGACAATAAGTGTTTTTTTTTTTAATCCTGTAGACTTGTTACTGTTTAAATTAAAGCGGGTGGTAATTTAGGTGTTTGGTAGTGAGATTATCATTAGCGATGCAAAGTGTGACAATAGTTTCAAAGATAGATATGCATTTTTTCTTGAGTAAATAGGTGTTCACTAGGTGAAATGACCAAAACTGTCGCCGCGATCGCTGTTTTATTTCGGCGCCCCGAAAATATATAAAACCGGCGAATGTGACCAGGCCGTTTCGTCAGGTTCCGAGCTGCAGTCTGGTCTGTCTGTTAGCCAACTAGCAAAAAAAAAAAAAAAAAAAAAAAACTACCGCTGACTCGTCTAAGTCTGCTCCAATTGACCAAAGTTGCACGTATTTCTGCCTGTTTGTCTGAAGCAGTTCCGAGTACTCGAAGCGTATGTTTTGCAAAGTTCGACAAAAATCTTTTACAAAAGTTTGAACGCTTTTGTGTCCACAGGTGTACAATCCGATGACGTCATTTACCGATCGCCAACAGAAAAAAAACGATAGACAATTGATTTTTCAATGATGTTGGTTGCAGAAAACTTTTATGTTCGCATTGGTCTTGCCCATAAAGGCGGGTATGAAAGTTTGGGCTCATTTTATAGCCTGAATATTAAATTGCTAATTCAACTGCTTTTTTTACGGTGATCTCTTTCTCGCTACTGACAGTTTTGAGTTGATTGCATGTCATGTTTTATCACGCGTGTCAATGTAATTAAGTTTGTATAACTGTATGGATCTTTAATTAGGTGTTATGAATCTCAAATCGTGTGTGATTGTCACACCAAGGTATTTAATGGAATAACAGTTCCCTTAATTCCATTGGGTCTCTTCCTAGTTATCTGCATAATACTGCATTAACGGGCTGAAACTTCATGCCCCATTTTCGTGCCCAAAATCCTTATCATCATGTGTCTATGTCATTCTGAAGTTTCACTGAGTCTTCTATATTTCTTGTTTCCTTGTAGCAAAAACAATCGTCTGCAAACAGACTTATTTCTGAATCAATGTCTGAGGAAATATCATTAATGTACAGGGAGAATAACAGGAGACCAAGAACAGTCCCTTGTGGGACACCAGGCAAAACTAGAGCCCACTACCTCATTAACAATGAGCTGTTTTCTGGAACAAATTACGCTCTGTAATTGGGTGGGAATGTATAAATGGAGGCTCTGAAAAGCGTTTGCTATCGTTATATATTGTTGAAGCAAATGATGGGATATCCGATTGTACAATCGATAATCAATCGGTTTTACTTTACCGATAATCGATTGTAATTTTTCTGTCCGATTCACAACACTACTTTTAACAAACAGTGGAGGCCCTGATCAGTCGCCACATTCTGCGGCGTCTCATCTGGGCCTGCACTGTTTGCCAGGGTACCACTTTTGGGGTTTCCGGTACTAAATGGGTAAAAGACCCCTACAATAATAATTACAAGAATACTGTGTAGGCTTTCATCCTGCAAACCTCGGGTGTATGTAAAGTACACCTGAGAGTAATGGTCAGATGTGACCGATCGCAGTTAAAGTAGAAAGAAAGACAAGAAACTGCTGCATACTTCAAGTATGTGAAATGAACATAAGGTGTAATTTTTGGATGCCTATTTTTGACCAGGTATTGAAGTTTTTCTGGGCAGTATGTACAATTGGATAATCTTTGTAAGGAGGCGTATTGAGACAACTTGCACTTCCACATTTCACTTGTGCTGGAATTTATAATGAAAATGGTGGCCTAAATAGACTGATAGAATGTTAGGAATGTAAAAAACTTCAGCAGATGAACAAGTTATGTGACCTCCAATGCTGCTTTGTTTGAACAAGTGGTACAACAACAACAACAACAAGTGGTATGAAACACCAAAATTTGAACAAGATGTCTGCATCACAATTCACCTATTTCTGTGATTCTGGCCATCAGGGTGTAGAGTTTTGTTGTTGTTGTTTTCTTCTGGAGGTAGGAGCTGCATGCATGATATATGCTGTTTTCTCCAGTTATCGTCATGCTAAGAATTTGAGTGACTGTAACACCTGTCTGCTTAAATCATTCAAAATGTCAACAATTTAAATAAAATGACCATTTAATAATCCATCAGTTTTTCAAGACTTACGAGTTCCATTACTATTTTACTGTGCAAAATCTTTAAATAAACATAGCTTACCTTGACCTTAAAACATTTGGATTGTCTCTCCAGTTATCGTCATGCGTTGTTACCATGACGTCATAGCATAAGCAGGGGCTACCTAAACATGTAGTAAGTGACCAAAACTTATGCATATTTTCTGTAGCCTTTTTTTATTGGTTGAATGCTGGAAAACAAATGTCACATGACCAAATAATGGGAAAATAAAATGGAGGCCAGTTGCCTGCTGCACATGGCTGTATAAAATGGGAGGAAATAGAACAATAAGGTGTTTTGTTCGCAATTTAGCATCACCAGCTTCTTCAAGGTTAATGATTCTTGATTTTTAATTACTGCTATAACAGTATCTAGTGGCTTCTTAGTTACCAGAGTTCTTAGTTAGTCATAGTTACCAGAAAATGATTGCTGACGAAAACGTGAGACATGACGATAACTGGAGACACAGGCATATTGATCGGTCCTGATTTTCTTCGACTGCAGTGGAAAAATCCTCAATGAGCATTGTTGGCTGTATTGTATTAACAACAGGTACATTGAACTGAAACACCAATTTTTAAGCAAGATGTTTCAAGAAAAATGTACCTACTGTATTATTTTATTCACTCATTTCACAGCAGAAAAACTTTTGTTTACTTCCTCTCATTTCATAACGGCTATTAGTTTTGACACGGTCTGTGACACTGTGTGCGTAGTACTACCTCATGCAGTGGAATACGATACCAGCGAAAGGTTAAAGAAGACACGTTTTTATCGTTGAATTAGATGCAGCTGTTAAACTGAAAAAAGCTACATTGTGAGTTGATATAGCCATGATAGCGCAGCCAAGTTTGTTTATTTCGAAAAGATGAACGTGCGTCCATGGTAACAAGGAAGTTCAAGTTTTATCCAATCAGGTTTGCTTCCGGCAACCGGAAGCTGTAAAACCGGAAGTACGAACAAATTTTTGGCCTTAGTCCTGTTGGCTTTTGAGGTTTTGAATGGGTGGGGTATGTTCATAAATAAATACACGTGTTACCGTTAAGCAACCAACTCTCGTTGTTTGCCGCCTTCGGCGGCAAACAACTCGTTGGTTGGTTGCTATAAAGTATAATTATTATAATCATCGTTTGGATTATTAAAATTATTATTATCATTCATGATTATGACTGTAGTAGCAGTAGTAGTAGAACTAGTGTGAGTAATAATAAGTGTAGTATTGTTTGTTTGATAAGAGATTTAACGTCCCCGACAACACTATTTAGGTCATTTTGGAGATGCTGCTTCCCATTTTGTAAGAGTTTTACCCTACATTTAGATATTATATGACATCTCAAGTCCTGCCGCCCAATGAAACCAATAAATGAATGAGGTCTAAATGCATGGACAGTCTGACTCGCGCCATTTTGCCTGAGCAGGCTAGTAGTAATTGTTGTAGTTAGAGTATAATTATTGTTATAATTGTTTTTAGTATTAAAATTATCATTATCATAAGTAGCAGAATTAGTAGTAGTAATTTGTTTGAATCCCCGTCAACACTATTTAGGTCATTTTGGAGACGTTGCTTCCAATTTTGTGGAGCTTTTATCCCGCATTGAGATGAAATGTCATCTGAAGCCCTGACGCCCAAACATACCAAATATGTTTATATGTAGGGACTGTCCGACTCGCACCATTTTGCCTGGGCATGCTTAGACCATTTAAGCGGTTTACCAGGACTCATGTGTGGTCGGTTTTAGCTCTGCGTGGAAACATTATGCAGCACATTTTATTTCTACAAACCCCGATGGGCAGGGGTCCATGTAGTAATAGGAATAGTTTAATTATTTTCATCATCGTTTTCATTATTAACATTATTATCGGTAGTAGTAGAAGTAGTAGTAGTATTTGTTGTTGTTATATTATTATTATTATTATTATTATGTACATTCCTACCAAAAAAATTGGCTAGTTTTTATCAAATTTTGTAGTGCCCTTATAAATCCGATTTTATGTTATTTACATTATTTTGACAATATTTCAATTGAATTGTTAGAAAAATGCAGAAACAGCATTATCTGCTTATTATTGATGAATTGTAAATATGTTTTCTGTCCTTGTGAACTTCATCATTTGAAACAAATGAAACATAATGAAACGATATCTTATGGAGAGCTTTATATTAATTTTTGTGACTTAAGTGCTGATAGCACTTATACGTCTTCTAAGTAAGCATATCCACAGTCAGGGCACAGCAATATGTACAAGTTGGTAAGTTTGAAACAAAACTTCCCATACAAAGTGTCCACTAAGTTCCATATGCAACCTTATAATATTCATCAACTGATCTTTTTACATGTATATGGTACTCGAGTATGTAAAATAATAAGAGTCAATTTTTATGCTATTAATCAAAATGTGATGTGCAACCTTTACTTGCTGAACAGCTAGACTTCATGTAAGAATTGCTACATTTCAAGAACTACTTGTGTAAAGAAAATGTGTAAGAATTGCCGTGTTGAAGGCTTAAACTCTAATATTCGTTTATGCCAATCAACAGTTTCGAGTCACAAAAATATCACATATTTTTCGTCTTAAAATTTGCATTTTTCGGCGGTAAAATTAGCAATGCATTTGTATACAGGCGTGTTTCGAAATGGGTACTTCCATCTTCAGATGGGTTCATTTATACTGGAAAACGCAGAGCAATCAAGAAGCAAATTACTGCAATTAGATTGCCATGTTAAGAATATATTATTTTGGTCTACAAGCTGTGAATAATGCTCCAACATAAAGAACCTCATAGCGGACACGCGTGTATTCGAAGTCGTATGGGGTTGAAGGGGGTCAAAAGCATATAGACTTGTTTTCGTGAAAAAAATTGCATTTTTCGGCGGTTAAATTTGCAATGCATTTGTATATATGCATATTTCGTAATGGGTACTTCCATCTTCAGATAGGTTCATTTATATAGGAAAACGTAGATCAATCAAGAAGCAAATTACTGCAGTTAGGTTGCCGTGTTTGTTGCCATGTTGAGACTATATTATTTTGTTCTACACGATGTGACAAATGCTTATAAGTTGTGATTACAACATAAAGAACCTCCTAGCGGGTACGCATGTATTCGAAGTCGTATGAACGTCGTGGATGCGACGTTGCATCACGAAAACACGCCTATATAATTCTGAAGCCCTTGAACCCCACTTTTATAAAGTAAAGCTGGGGTTTAAAGGGGTAGACTTTATTTTTCTTATTTCTGCTCTAAAATATAGATTGTGGGTACTCGTTAGAACCGTCTCGATGAGGCGGTTCTAACGTGTACCCGCAATCTATATTTTGAGTCGGAATAAGAAAATGTCACACTATTTCGTTTTAAAATTTTCCTTTCTCGGCGGTTAAATTTGCAATGCATTTGTATATAGGCGTGTTTCGTAATAGGTACTTCCATCGCCAGATAGGTTCATTTACATTGGAAAACGTAGAGCAACCAAGAAGCAAATAACTGCAGTTAGGTTGCCATGTTTGTATGTTGAGACTATATTATTTTGTTCTATACGACGTGACATATGCTTATAAGTCGTGATTCATACATTTTGTTTGTTTGTTTGATTTGAGGTTTAACGTCCCCGTCAACACTGTAAAGGTCATTTTGGAGACGTTGCTTCCAATTGTCTGGGACTTTTACCCGACATTGAGATGAAATGACATCTCAAGCCTTGTCGCCCAATGAAACCAATAGGGTTTATTAGCAGGGACGGTCTGCCTCGCACCGCGGTTCCTGGACAGGCTTAGATCCTCTAAGCGGTTTACCAGTACTAGTGTGCGGGCCGGATTCAGCTCTGCGTGGAAGCATCATGCAGCCCATATATTTCTTCAAGCCCCTTTTGGCGGGAGCTTATGATTACAACATAAAGAACCTCCTAGCGGACACGCGTGTATTCGAAGTCGTATGCACGTCGTTAATGTGACGTTGCTGCCAGCTTGGCTCATTACGAAAACATGCCTATGAAAATACATTCTTAACTTTACCGCCGAAAAATCGAAAATGATAAGATGAAAAAATTGTGATATTTTTTTTATTTCTGCTCAAAATATAGATTGTTGGTACTCGTTAGAACCGCCTTATCGAGGCGGTTCTAACGAGTACCCACAATCTATATTTTAAAGCAGAAATTAGAAAAATAAGGTTTACCCCTATAAACCCCAGTTTTACTATTTAAAGGTCGGGTTCAAGGGGGTCAAACTTATATAACCGTTTTCTCGTGATGTCATACCAAAAGAACTGTTAAGGTTTGCAGGTCGGTGCGTATATTTGTTTCAGTTTTTTTATCTGGTCAAATAGCGCACTAGAACCATCTGTCTGCGTTTGGCGCTTAAAACATGATTTCTTTTGAACAAATTCCACCTCTGGAACCATGAATTGTGTCATTATATTGCATAGCTACAGGCATGCTTTATTCTACAGTATATTGTTTCCGCATTCCCCCGATCTGTCAGATCTGTACCGCTTGAATATATAACCACATAACACCTGACAGAGCTGTCTGTACGAGTTAGCTGCCAATCTTCATGGGAGAGACTCTGTACTTGGCAGATGATCAAAGTCTGATGTTTCCCTCTGTTTTATAGGATATCGAGATTGATTACCAACTCCTCCTATGAAATTTATTCGTTTCATTCCTATCTGTCATATATACATGTAGAACCAAAGCACTAAGAGAGCTGATGAGGCGATTCATTAAGAAAAACATGCCTAAACTAATACCTTGTAAATTTTACCGCCAAAAAGTGACTATTTTAAGCTGAAAAATTATGATATTTTTTTCTTATTTCTGCTCAAAATATGGATTGTAGGTACATGTCAGAACCGCCCCTTCGAGGCGCGGTTCTAACGAGTACCCACAATCTATATTTTAGAACAGAAATAAGAAAAATAAGGTTTACCCCTATAAACCCCAGTTTTATTATATAAATATGGGGATCAAGGGGGTCAAAATTATATAGGCTTGTTTTCGTGATATTCAGGTAAACATTGAATCTGGCTGACTAACCTCAAGCCCTACCGCCCAAAGAAACCGCTAGTGTTTAAGGAGCGGTCCGACCCGCACCAATTTTCAAGGCCAGGCTCAGAGCTTAGCGGTTTACCAGTGGTCAGGTGCGGTTGGTTTCATTGGCCTGAGGTATCATGTTTAATGCACCGTTTCTCTTTTAAAATGTCCGATACCCTCTCATGACTCTTAATCATTAGGTCTCTCACAGCTGTGGGTTCGAGCCTCACTCGAGTCACATGTGAGACGCCAAGTTCTGCAACGGAAGGACAGGTGGCTTTTCTCCGGGTACTCCGGTTTTCGCCCACCTCTGACTAACGATCGGCTCGATATGAGTGAAATAATCTTGAAAGGGCCGTAACCCCCCCCCAAAAAAAAAAAAAAACCCTCTCATACATTCCTCAGTGTTTGTTCGATAAATGCTTCTTTTCTCCCTTTCGCGCCACGACATAATACGACGTGTTTCAAAACGGGCGTACAAGAACTTACCTGAAATGGGCCGATGTTGCCTATACATGTTTTGTTTGTTTGAGATGAATTCACATCTCAAGCCATGTCGCCAAATGAAACCAATAGGGTTTATAAGCACCGACTCGCGCCGCTTTGCCTGGGCAGGCTTAGATCCTCTAAGCGGTTTACCGGTACTCGAGTGCGGGTCGGATTCAGCTCTGCGTGGAAGCATCATGCAGCCCATATATTTCTTCAAGCCCCTATGGGCGGGGGCCGAGCGTATACATGTATACACGTGAAAACCACCAAGCGGGGGTACCTTGGCAAACAGTGCAGGCCCAGATCAGACGCCGCAGAACGCGGCGTCTGATAAGAGCCTGCACTATTTGTTTAGAGAATTTTCCGTCAAAAATAGAATAAAAAGGAAAAAAATAGGCCTGACATCCCTAATATGACAAAATGGACTTGTTCAACATACAGCAATGGAAGAGTCCACTAGCATACAGTGGGTTATGTATGCAACTATCGGAATTCTGAGTCACCGCCTGTTTAGGAAGGAGTTGCTGACTCGGTTTGTCGTATGTTTAAATTGTTTACTGGCGTCGCCAACAAAAACAACCCCAGTTTATATACATCTTCTACGTTTCATAACTGACCATAAAAAATGACACGTCCATGCATGAGCACTTAATAAGTCAATAAACGGCAATTAAACTGACTTTGACCGGGTCCACTTGACAGCTATCGTTCGGGGCTAGTCATTAGTATGAGTGTTTGTCACAATTATGGTCTGATACTTCTTCGTAGTTTTCATCTACTGTGAAAATGCACTAGGGTTGTCATCTCGCCTGGCCCTACCTATATGATATAGGTCATTTTCTAATATAAGAAACAATACATACAAGAACCCTACTGTGTTACATCCCCCCTAACGTATTTTAAAAAGAAATATGCTACCATTTGATAGCATATTCCTTTTTTATAACATATTCAACTCAACTTGTAGTAGTCAGTAACACAGTAAGGTTAAGTCATTAATTCATAACATCTTTAAAACAGTCTCTGTATACAATACTCAGTATGTCTGAGTTCCTCAAGTCTTTATTATATACACAAGCTATCACAATTAGCAGTCTCTAGTCAATAGAATATTTCTTCTATTCTGTTCATAACATTCACAGCTGGTGTCTCGTGTCACGTAGTACCATTAAGTTGTACCATAGTTAGTCGTACCAGAGTAGTACCATGTCTGTTGTACCATTGAGTCGTACCATAGTAGTTGTACCAGAGTAGTACCATGTCTGTTGTACCATTGAGTCGTACCATAGTAGTTGTACTATTCACTTGCAGCACCATTTTAGGTTGTGCCATTTGTCGTACTACTATGTCGTACCATTGTCGTGTAGTACCATTTATGTTGTACCATGTGACGTACCAGTATGTCGTACCATTATGGTATAGTACCATTTGTGTTGTACCATGTGATCGTATAGCTTTCTTCGGATTACGCGTTGTGTTTTCTTTCTCTTCATCCGTGTTGACCATGTGTGACATGTATCCTATCGGTTCTCGTAGCTGGTTATGTCTAGACAGACATGACTGAAGATTAAGTCGGAGAATTAAACTAACGGTAAAGTCTTGACTATCACTGCTCTAATTAACTAGTCACGTGGATTCAAGCTCATTTTGCTGAAGTTCATTTCGTGATAATCTCACAGTGTCCACTGAACATAAGTTTATTTAACATAAAATGTTCATAGTTACTGTTCTATAGCAGTTGTTGACTGGTTGGTTGGTTGTAGTGGGAGTAGTCGTATCATCCCACCTGCTGACCTTTGATTGTCTGGCTGGCTTGTCGGTTTATCTTTCTCTAGCAAAGCTCTCGTTTGCTGCAACATGTCGTCATCTACCATTATGTTCTCCCGTCTGTAGATAATGCGAGGCTGGCGCTCTTCTCCACGGTTTAGTTCAGCCATCTCTTGACCAGGGTCGTCGGAGTACGGAACGCTGGCTCGGGCCCCTCGATCACCACTCTTCCTGCAGGCGGCAGGCAATGAACCAGCAACAGCATTGCCCCAATTATGATAGATCAGTATGCCCATAATAACTGAAGTTACACTACCAAGAATCATTAAACCGTAACCCCACCAAGGAAAATGTAGGACCTTCATGGGTCTGACTGGACCCACCTGGTTTATCCCTTCGAGAAGCTGATCCACCGGAACTTCTTTAAGATGCTTAAGTTTCTGAGGTAATCTCACAGCGCCCCTCAAGTTGGGCATGTTTGCCTTAAATGGCTCCCAAATGTTTAGGTTGGTGAAGTTGTAAGCTTGCAAAATACTCAATGCATTATTGTGAATCGTATGTGAAGACCCATGTTCATAGACCCCCGTAAGGGTTACCCTGTCAGAAGTCGCTTTACAACCCTTCCTGACCCTAATGAACCCATAAGGTACAGAGATGTCAATCTTTTGGCGTACTTCGTTTTGACATGCCAGATTAAATATCAGGGGAACCCTAGTGATAATGATATATGTATCGTCGCTTAAGTATTGAACATGTGGAAGGTCTTGGCTAAAAGTTACGACTGTAGTACACAGGCGTTTTATTTTTTCCTTATCATTGCTGAATACGGCTAAAAGGCACATTCTGGCTAAATTTGTATGATGAATTGGTTTTCTTAAAGTGCATAGCTTAGGAAACCCCACTTTACATACATCCCTATCATGTTGACTTAAGAGCATGTACTGAGTGCGTTCGGGGTTGATAGCGATATATTCTGATTCAAGTGTATAGTACGTTAACATTTCCGTTTCTGTCTCATTATTGGATCGGTAAACCGTGCTTATGGGTAAAGGTAAGTTATAGACCTTATATAGGTCCATCTGTTTCGTATAGTCTATTAACGGTATGGGTATTATTATTATGATTTTATCATCTTCCATTATTGTTTGACAAACAAGGTGTTTGTACAATGACCAAAGATCAACCTCAATGTCCACTGGCAATCCAAAAGACTTGGGCAGTCAGTTGGGTCTCAATGTCTTTAAGAACCCTCTTGAATTCAGCAGGTTCTATGATGCTCGGGGATAACCTATTTGTTGACAATGCGTTTAATTGCACTTGTAGCCGGTAGAAATAGTACATTGACCTTTGAATCGCCGTCCTCATTTCCTCCACTACCATATCTACGGTAGCGAACAAATGTACAATCCCTTGTAATCGGTATACCTGTCGGCTTAATGTTTGTGCCACATTTTCTAGTTCTTTGTCAAGTTTTGCCATTGCATCTATTATGTCATTCAGGCTTTGTCTGTTTTGGGCGATTTCAGACCGGGTTACATTCAGTACAGAGAGACTTTTTTCGAGTGTGTGTGTGATTAACTGCTGGTTCCTAGCTAAGGTATTTATGTTACCCCGTATGTCATTAAGATCTGAGCTACTTAATGTGCCCAAGAGGTATCCTAAAACACATGAAGCCAAATAGTGCCCGTTTTTGTTTATGCTTCAAAGATTTCAAGTTCAAAAAACTCCTTTTAATGTCAACGTTAATGTTTTCTAACATGATGATCTCATCTTGAAGAGACTGAAAGACAGATGAATACCCCGCCAGTCTATCACTACTGTAATGTTTAGACGCCCATACTGTTAGGTTCTTAGCCATTTTCAAATCAGCCGTAAGCTTACTAATGAAATTTTCGTATACTCCAATATCCAATACTAAAGTTAAAATCCAACGGGAACTAGAAAGAGACATCTCTCCGTCCTTGTAAAATAAGACATTTTCGTGAATTATCGAATGATCAACTGCAGGATCCGATTCAATTAAAACTAACCCATAGCCCAAAATAAGAAGGAATATGGTCACACGAGCCATTTCAACCTGAAATACACAAAGATCATTACTAGTACGACCTGAAATGGTGGTCGGGAATGATCGGTTTCTATGAAAATGACCCCAAAAATAGGTCATCGGTCACTACTAGGCCTTACGCAAACGCGAAGAGGTCCTCATAATATTCCTGATGAAATGTAATTATGCGGCGCAGTCGGGCCGCCATTTCCGTAAAATCATAAGGCAGGGGTATGTTCCTCATGACATAATACAGGGACCTTTCGAAGAAATCCGGTCTCTCGTCGTGAAGAAGATCGTACCCAAAGTGGATCTCTAAGAGACTTCTCCTAACCCATCTTTATTTTATTTCCATTAATTCTATAAAATTTTCAGTAGTACCCCCCATCTTAGTCGATGGACTACATCATAGACCACCCCTCTTTCAAGGATCTCGTAGAGGCTCATGGGAGACTCCGCTTTTCCCAAATCATTCAGATCTTTCAGGGTGTATAGGTCTTCAATGACCTCCCATGGTAGACCTGTCTGCTCCACCTTAAACATCTCCAGATGAATGTGCAATTTCCTATAGTAGTTGATATGGAAATGCATAAGGCGCGGTATGGACCTGTCATTGACGGCGCTTGTAGGATACCCTGTCTACGAAGGACGATATTCTTGAGGCAGCGCATGTACAAGGTCGATGGCCTTGTTAGCGCGTCAGCCCCATATGAAAGGTTAGAGATCAAGTAGTTTGTGATCTCCTTCAGATGCTGCTCGACTTCTTGTAGGCAGCTCTCACACATTCCCACCTCAGTCATGTAGGCCACCACGTTAAGGAGCGCGAACCTCTCCAGTATGTTGAAGAGTGCGCATGGCTCTTGATCGAGTAAACTAAATTCACCCCAAGTTATGAAATCCTTAAGTTCAGCTTAACTGCCTCTGGAAACTCGCACCAATCAATAAAGGCCAAACACCTTTCGAACCCCACGAGTTCTGAGGTGAATCCTGCATTAGCCGACATAGTTTTAATAATTTTCTTATTATCAAAAGAACAAAAGACAAGTTAATAAGAGGGTTGCTTCTAGTTGTGGGTATAAGCTGTCTGCTACAACAAAACAAAAACAAGCACAATTAATTATTAAATTCCATCACCCTAATTGTTCATTTTTCTTATTTACAAAAGGTTTAGGCAGCTTTATAGCACATCAACAAGGCCCTCGAGCAAAGTTTTAACTTTACTCTTTTCCGTTTTAACTCTACGGAATTTCTTTTGTTTGTTTCTGATGACATTATCTACTTCCATTTTTCTGACCCTGCCCTCGTCAGAGCTTCGTTCAGGGCCACTTAGGCCGCTGTTTTCATTGTCTGAAGAGCTGGTATGTTCAGAAACTGTTTCGGACCCACTACCCTTATCTTTAATGATATTTCTTTTCTGGGTTGTTTCCCTTGAATTAAGGTCTGCATTTTCTTGTCTTAGCCTAGCTTTCCTAGCTTTAAGCCTGCGGGCAAGATCGGCCAGAGGAATGTTTTCTTCCTCCTCGGAGACCTTACCCTCCGGTACTTCTTAGCTAAACGAACGTCCGGACCTTCTGATTCTGAATCAGTGTCGGATGTCGCGGTCTCGTTTTCTGTACCTTCAGGGGTCATGACATAGTGGGCTCTGCGAAACTTTCGCTGGCTCTAGGATTTTGGTATCTCCCACTCATCTATGTTAGCTAGCCTCATATTGTCAGCACTGCTTTTTAGGATCTCCCCTGTTAATTGATCTCTTAACTCCCAAGTCTTGTCCCCTAATTGCTTTATTATCCTAAGATATGGACTCCATTTTTTGTCTATTTTGCTGTTTCGTTTATGTTTCTTAAGATACACAGGTTGCCCTACTTTAAAGTCAGTTATCTTACGGGTTTTGTCTGCATATTTTGCCTGTCTTCTATGAGCTTGTTTACGCCTACGGTGCATTAACACGAAGGCTTGATGAGTTTGTTCTAAGCCCCTTTCTATGATGTCATCACCATAATACTTTCGTCGGGGTTTGAGCAAGTTATCAATGGGCAAGACGGGGTCTCGCTGGAACAAGTAAAAGAAGGGGGATTGCTTGGTTGACACATTTTCACTGAACCGTATAGCTGCTAGGGCTTGATTTAAGTACAAATCCCACGCCTGCGGGTTGTCTTTTACCTTTTTGGACAACACGTCTAACAACGTTCTATGGGATCGCTCGACCCTGTTTTCATTTGGGCTGTAAACATTCGTTTTCCTGTGACGGACGTTTAACTTGTTAAAGAGGTTCTCCAGGGTGGCATTGCACAGTTCTTTTCCATTATCCGACACCACCTCTAATGGACACCCATATCGGGGAAATAACTCATCTAGCATGAGATGAGCGATGCCGTCAGCCTTTTTATCAGGTAGTGGCCACGCCTCTAAGTAACCAGAGTATCAATCAATGGCCGTAAAGATGTACTGATTCCCTGATAAGGTTTTGGGTAAGGGTCCCATCATATCTATGGTCATTTTTGCAAACGGAAAAGGGGGTGTGTCGACCTCTTTTAAGGGGGACTTAACCTTCTGCATATTGCGGGTCTGGCAATCTACACATTTGGAAACATAGTCATATACATGTTTATATAGGTTCGGCCAGAAACATTTTGACCGTATGGCGTCAAAGGTCTTATCGAACCCCAAATGTACTACACGGTGGATGTTTGCTATAACCTTTTCAGTGAGGTGAGTTGGGACATATAGGCGTACTACTGGGTCTTCGTCAACATGGGAAATATAGTATAGTACAATGTCTAATACTATGTATTTCTTATGGGCCTGACTATCCGCCTCTAGCTGAGTTTTTATGGTATATATTTCTGGGTCTTTTAATTGTTCAGCAACCATGTCTAACCCCAAGGTGTCTGGTTTATTTAACTTGTCATTTTCTTGAAATTTACATGATGCAAATATATTTAGGTCAGCCTCGTTGGAGTTAATTACCCCTATCTCATATGTCCGGTCAGATACGTCAGGGACTATTTCTTCCTCGGTAACTGACTGGCCTTGAGGCACCTTATCCTCCTCGCTTCCCGGAAGTCTCGAGAGCATATCGGCCAAGCAATTCGAGCTTCCTTTTATATATTTGATCTCTGCATTGTACCCCTGTATGGTAAGGGCCCACATCTGTACCCTTTTATTCATCATTGGGCTCCCAAGGAGGTATTTCAGGGGTTGGTGATCACAGAAGATTTCAAACTGGGCATTGTGCACGTAGGTGTGTAACTTCTGCAGCGCATAATAAATGACATAACATTCCCTTTCAATAGTGGAATACCTACATTGCGTAGGGCTGAGTTTATGCGACAGGAAATAAATGGGCTTTTCGACCATCTTGCCCGTTCCATTTCCGTCTTCATCAATGTCTTCCTGTTCCTAGGACAGGACAGCCCCTATGCAGTCTGCACTTGCATATGCGTATAGTTTGTATGGCAGATTGGTGTCCGGAAAGGCAAGCAGTGGAATGACCGACAAACTTTCTTAATGAAATTCGAAAGCAGTCTGACATTCAGGTGTCCACTTAAACCTAGCATGTTTTCTTGTCAAGGCAATTAAAGGTTCAGCTATCTTTGAAAAGTTTGGCACGTACCTCCGATACCAAGACATAGCACCAATAAAACCCCTTACTTCCCTGACACTACTAGGTGGAGGCATGCTCCGTATTGCCTGTACCTTATTTTCATCCGGTGTTACCCCTTGCTTGCTTATGACAAACCCTAAATGAGAAGTTTCTTTTTGGAGAAAGCAACACTTTTTAAGCTTTAGTTTTAGTTTGTGCTGTCTAAATCTATCAAATACTTGTTGGATATGATGCAAATGTTCCTCCAAGCTATTTGACCAAATTAACACATCATCTAAATAGCTTGCGGCAATGTCGTCTAAGCCACTTAACGCCTCACTCATGAGCTCAGTGAAAATGGCCGGCGCATTGCACAAGCCAAATGACATGACCTTAAAGGAGAAAAGGCCCCTATGACATGTGAATGCAGTACGGTCTTGTGAGTCCTTATGGCACTTGACCTGCCAGTAACCCGCCCAAAGGTCCATAGATGTGAAATATTTTGCCCCTGATAGTCGGTTTATTACATCGTCAATGAGAGGTAAGTTTATAGCCATTGGCCTTGTTATTTTATTCAGCTTTCTATAGTCTATACTAAACCTACTACTACCATCTTTCTTTCCACTATGATAACCGGAAACGACCAACTTGACCTAGATCTTTCAATGATATTTGCCTCTAGCATTTTATTCTACGGCCTTGTCAATAATTTTCGGGTATTTAGGGGTGTGCGATAGGGCCTCAGTTTTATGGGAGGATGGTCATTGGTTTCGATTTTTAGGGTAACCGTGTCTGTTGGCGTTAAATCAGTGTCTTTCTTTGCCAATATATCCCTATTTTGCTGCAAAAGATTAGTTATAAGATCCTTATGTTGCTCAGGACAATTGAGTTCTGTCAATAGCTCCTCATGGGTGTACTGATCGTTAACATTACTGCTTATTGAATTTATTTGATGAATGCATTCCTCATTCACCTGGTTATTTTTTTCTATGACACATCCTTTCTTTAATTTGTATGTTTTACCTGTGTTATTAGCTATGCGGACTGGACATGACCCTGAGTCATCTAATTTTATGACAGCATCTGTCAATTCTATCCCTGGTTCATTGCTAATGAAGCTCTGCTCAATTGCTGACACTTGATAAATGCATTGTTTTGATATTTGTGGGTTGTTTTTCACCCTGCCCTTGCAAACATAGGCAGTGTGTGGTTTAAGAACCAGTGTAGACTTAAACCGTAAAATTGATGCTATATGTATATCTTCAACTAAAGGAACATAAGTGTTATTTACCCTCAGGCAGCCTAAGTCGTAATACATTCTGACCCCATTTTTTATCAGCCAATCTTGTCCTAAAATAATGTTCCTATTCATGTTAGAAACTACATAAAAATTATAGTTCAATTTTGTGCCCTTGAGCGAAAAGTTTAAATTAGTTATGCCATGCACCTTTAGTTGTTCCCCATTTACTGACTGCATATTTACTTTTATTTTTCTTAAAGGGGATTTTACTTTTAAGGACTGGTAAGTTTTTAAATTTATTAGACTTACTTCAGCTCCTGAATCTACCAAAACTCTTAAGTTTCTTTTCTCTAATGTTAAACAAAATGAATTTGGATTTCCAGCCAAAGAAATTTTAAATGCTGATGTGCTATTTCTCCCTCTATCTGCCGCCTTACGATAGAGAGAGGTTTTTAGTTTAAATGGTTTTTCTGTTCCTGAGGGTTTTCATCTTGGGTTGCGCTTTTAGGTCGAGTTTTCTCAGGACACTCTCTTTGTAAATGATTTGGCGAATTGCAAAGATAACAGCGCCCTTCCGTTCATATTGAATCTGGTCTTATGACCTAGCTCATGACCTTGCTGTCTGTATTAAGAATTTTGCCCTCGGCTATAATAACTCTCTTGATTGCTTACTGCGTTGACCTGCCTTCTTTGGTCATAATTACTTCCCCTTTCACGCATTGTGTTTTGGTCAAAATTACCTCCCCTTTCACGCCTTGTGTTTTGGTCAAAATTACCTCCCCTTTCACGTCTTGGGTTTTGCCATCGTCTTGGTCTAATATGACCAATATCCATAGGC
The DNA here is from genome assembly GCA_963580285.1 of Lucinisca nassula. Lineage (NCBI taxonomy): Eukaryota > Metazoa > Mollusca > Bivalvia > Lucinida > Lucinidae > Lucinisca > Lucinisca nassula. The sequence goes on from OY757010.1 coordinate 80,812,130, forward strand.
TCATGACCAGGCCGATCAGGCTGCACATCTCTGCCTGCGCGGAGATTGAACCGTTTTCTCAAATTTACCTCATATATCGCACTATTTACCGCCTCATCTAGAGTGGGTGGGTTTGCCCTAAGAAGTTTCATTTTAATTTGGTCTGATGTTAACCCGTCAATAAAATACCCCACCAACTGCGTAGCCAAAGCTTGCTGCGCCGCGATGTCCAAAACCTGTGGAAGCCTGTTCCGCTAATTCAATCAGCCTTTCTGCATAAGACTGTACCGATTCTGAGTCCCTATGATGTATGCGCCGTAATAAACAGGACGCATGGGAGGGGTCAATAATAGTGGAAAACCTGCGAGAAAGTTCTATTTTCATCATGTCCCAAGTTGCTGCAGGAAATTGAGTCAAGTATCTAGCAAGAAAATTACTAACAGCCTCTCTGCTAGCATTGTACGCTACAAGTTTCACGCCGTTTGCCGGCACATTTGTCAATTTACAAAATTTCTCTACTTGTTTTACCCAAGGATGAAATTCTCTACTGGTTTTCCCATCAAAAGGTGAAATAAACTGCCCTATACTAGCATTACCAACCGAATTTGATAAAGCCCCAAGTTGTTCTGTTAATTGCCGAAAAGCGTTTGTGACTTCATTGTGAAATAAAACATTTTGAGCATTCTGATCAACATCAGGCAACTGATTTCCTTCCGCCATTACAAGAAAAGCAATAACCAAAAAGACTCTTACCTTAGTTCTTTTTCTCCTGTTTCTTCATCCTGGTCACGGCACCAGTTCGTCTATGTCACACAGTCAAGAAGACAAAACGCACGGATGATGCTCAATATATTTTATTTCTACTGTATACCAAGCGGAGTGAAATACTGACTGTCGACTAGAAAACAACCCCAGTTTATATACATCTTTTACGTTTCATAACTGACCATAAAAAATGACACATCCATGCATGAGCACTTAATAAGTCAATAAACGGCAATTAAACTGACTTTGACCGGGTCCACTTGACAGCTATCGCTCGGGGCTAGTCATTAGTATGAGTGTTTGTCACAATTATGGTCTGATACTTCTTCGCAGTTTTCATCTACTGTGAAAATGCACTAGGGTTGTCATCTCGCCTGGCCCTACCTATATGATATAGGTCATTTTCTAATATAAGAAACAATACATACAAGAACCCCTACTGTGTTACAAGCGGAAAGCCAAAAGGACAGTTACTTAAAGTTTCCAAATGACCCTTGTATACCACTTTTACAGCCTTGCTGTTGCAACCGGCTCATTTAGCGTCGCTGCTTTTTTACGAAAGGAGAGTGCGGTTAGTACCTGGATGGGTGACAGCGTTGTCTGGCTTCGTGGTGACAGCGGCTTAGAGTGCTGCATAGGTGCCACCCTCGGGTAAACCAACAGATGCGTGGGTGACTTCGGGACGAAGTTATAAGCTGAGGGAGAAATGTAACGATTATTGACACATACCACCACCACAGTCTTGCTGTTGGAAACACCAGCTCCTTTGGGGACGTGTTTAGAGTGCTATTTTTTTATTTAATGGGTTTTCACGTAGTAAATCGCGGAGTTCCTGGATTGGTGACTTCGTGGACGACCCAGCAACTGCTTAAATGGCCAATTGGCTATCAAAAAAAAAATAAATTAAGCGATACACACACTCAAAGACAGACCATAAGAAAAATAAACCGCGACAAAAGAACCGCCTTGGAACGGTTAGTGAAACGAATTCCACTGGGGGTGGGGGGGGGGGGGGTCTTTAATCGATTTCACGTGGCCACAATCCTCGCCCTTACTTCCGTCGCGATTAAGACAAATAATTTGTTCAGTCTGCATGAAGGCCTCCTAACTCATCAGTGCAACATCTCCGTGAACACAAAAAAAAATCAAACTACCACATAAATAAAACAACGGTAAGGACTCGACAGCAAGAAACCACTGAAATGCTTGAGCAAAAGAAAACCAACAGTTAGACTCCGATGGGCCCGACCAGAGACAGAGCATCAGGCGCAGCATAAGCCTGCCCAGGAAAAGTGTGGCTATGTACATTGTAAAGTAACCGGCTCAAAATTGACCTAAAATAGTGTTGCCTTGGCCGCTAAACACCAATACAAACAAACAAAGCGTCGCTTCGTGTTGTGACTTCTTTCCCTTGTGATACGCTATGGATTGTAGCATTGTTATCTTGTGCATAGCGACTTGGTAAAATTTGTAATGCGTGCGGTGGGCGGTCCAAAAGAATAAATGTCAGTAAATTGTGAACAAAACGATTTTATGCACACTTTTATAGAAACTAAGAATAGCAACGTTCAGGAACTGAACCACTCCGATCCCAAACCCTTCCCATAATGCGACAAGGGAAAAAAGTCACAATACTAAATGACGCCAGTAAACACTTTCCTTAAATATAATAAATAAATTGACCGCTACTGCCATATTTTATCATACAGCCGAACTAGGTCCATCAGTACAGGGAAAAAACTTGTGCCATCGGCTCTAGGTCAATGGTTTTATGACATTTCTGTTAAAGCCCTGCAGACTTTGCAGACTTCTGCAGAAAACTCTAGCCGACGATAAAGTAAAATCGTATCCACAGGGAATAGCATTATCATTTTGTTTATATTGAGAAAACTTGGGTGTACAGGGAGTATACAATATTTTCTTTATTTTTGTCCAAACTAAAGATTGTGGGTACTCGTTAGAACCGCCTCAATGTGAATGTGACGGACATAGATTGTGGGTACTAGTTTGAACCGCATGAATGTGGCGGTTCTAACGAGCACCCACAATCTATGTTTGGACTAGAAATAAATAAATGAAAAAAGTCAACTGAACATTGCTAGTTTTAGAGAGATAGGAGACACCAAGATAGGTCAAAGACAAATTTTCATCGGAAAAAATAGTCATTTCTGACATATGAATGAATGCCCTAAGTGACACGGGTGTGTTTTCGTAATGTGCTGAACAAAAAGTTTTATTTCTCCTGATACATACCCTAAGGAGTTTCTTGTTTTAAAACAGTCTAGATTTTACAAAGTAAGCCTCCGTTTTGGAGTACAATAATTATGAAAGTGGGCAGGGTACTTTAATATAAACCTCAAGTGTCAAGTTTTATGCACCACAACTCTTTTAAAATATTCAGCATTCAGTCATACCTCCAATGTTTTATCAACTTTCCCAGATATTTATATCACTTAAACTTGCCTTTGGACTTAGATTTTGGTAGCCTTGACCATTTCAAGGTCAGGACAAGGCTCAATAGCTATAGTTGCACTCAAGATAAGCTTTTGTGCAAGTTTTACTTGAATTAAGCAGAATTATATCAAACTTGGCTGGATGTAGCATCTGAATTTGTCTTTGAGTTAGTTAGACGTTTAGTGTCTTTGGCCTCATGTTCACTATGACCACAGACAAACGTAGGTCAGATTTTGTCTAAAGTAAGTCTGGTATATAGTTACCTGGGTTCTTACAACCTAGCATATATTATCATTGTGCGATGTTTTCAATTTGGTTACGTACTTAACATAACCATCATTTCACAAAGTAGGTCAAAGTTTACTAATCTTAAGCTTGTTTGCACAGTAATGCGGGGTCGTTTGAGTGACCAGATGCTAGTTTGACTGGCACCAGGACAGAACAAAGGGCTTTATAAGTAGTGATAAACTAACACTATAAGGTTCTGGTGACCTTGTTTTCAAGGTAACAACACAATTTGCAATATCAAATTTCAGTCTGACCTTAAAACATGCTCAAGGTCACCAAAATTTAATCCACTGTTTTCACTCACAATATTATCTTCATCACGAAAACACGCCTTTTTTATTTTGACCCCCTTGAACCCCACTTTTATATAGTAAAACTGGGGTTTACAGGGGTAAACCTTATTTTGCTTATTTCTGCTCTAAAATAAAGATTGTGGGTACTCGTTAGAACCGCCTCGATGAGGCGGTTCTAACGAGTACCCACAATCTATATTTTGAGCAGAAATAAGAAAAATATCACAGTTTTTCACCGTAAAATTTTCTTTTTTTTCGGCGGTCAAGTTTACAATGCATTTGTATAGGCGTGTTTTCGTAATGCATGCAGGTTTCAAAAAATGCAAAAGGAGGTTTTGGAGATTCCGTAAAGTTCAAGATGCAATAAATAAGCAAAAAATGCAGATTGTCATGTGATAACTGATGCAGATTATCTCTTTTTAAGAACACTTAACTTCACCACAGGTGGTGTTAAGAGAATGTGTGCCGGCCTAAAAAAACAGTCTCTCTGTACTTCACCTGAGTGCGGGTTATATTTTCTAGTCCTTTGGGATTAACGATTTCACTGCGCAATTCAGGAAAATTTTAAGGGTCACTGAGGAGGCCTAATTGACCGAAATTAGCTAGTCTAGCCCTGAAAAAGTCTTGTACACTCCGTATTTTTCAATTCTGTGCTGTAGTCATTGCTTCCAAAGGATTGCCCCTTTTTCAGAACATTCAATGTAAAAGAATTGGGTACAACGAAAAGGTTATACGACATACTGCATGCATGGTAGTTAACCTTATCACAGTTGATATATTTGATTCCCTTTTTAATTGCACGCCGGTGGGTCAGGCCTCAGATTCTATGACGGTGCAACGTAAAGGCTTACTTAGAATTAAAATTCAATTTTATGTAATGTTGGTTGGTACTTGATGCTCTATCTCTGGCTGGAGATGGGAGTCTAACTCCAGTACTTCAGTTATTAATTTATCTCTGTGGTTGTTTGATTTTTGTGTCCTCGGAGATGTTGCACCGAAGAGTTAGGAAGCCGACTGAACAAATTACTTGTCTAAATCGCGACGACAGTAAGGACGAGGCTTTCGCCCCGTAAAATCGATTTAAATCCCCATCATCACCGCCGACAGTGAAATACCTTTCACTACCGTTCCGAGGCGGTTCTTCTATCGCGTTTTATTTTTGTTATTATCCCCACGCTTTTCAAAGAAAAAGTGGGGATATTGTAATGGTCTTCTTAGTCCGCACGTCCGTCCGTCCGTCTTACCGGATAACTCCTCCTAGACAGTGATAGATAGAAACTTGAAACTTTGGGAACTTATAGATCTTTGATCTGGGGAGTGCATGACACTTTCGGAATTTTGATCACACCCCTCCGGGTGGGCCCAGGGGGTGGGGCCCGCTGGGATCAAAAATCAAAATTTCCAGAACATGGTCGTGTAATATATCAAAGCGAACGGCATGATGAGTAGAAAACATTACAACCAAAATTTGACCCCTGGGGTCAATTTTGAGGTCACCAAAGGTCAAAAACTGAATTTGACCCCTTTACCGGATAACTCCTCCTAGACGGTTATAGATAGAAACTTGAAATTTTTGGAACTGATAGATCTTTGGTCTGGGGAGTGCATGACACTTTCGGAATTTTGATCACACCCCTACGGGTGGGCCCAGGGGGTTGGGCCCGCGGGGGTCAAAAATCAAAATTTCCAGAACATGGTCGTACAATATATCAAAGCGATCGGCACGATGAGTAGAAAACATTACAACCAAAATTTGACACCTGGGGTCAATTTTGAGGTCACCAGAGGTCAAAAACTGATTTTGACCCCTTTACCCCCATACATTAGTTACCGGATAACTCCCGTTATAGATAGAAACTTGAAACTTTGGGAACTGATAAAACTTTGGTCTGGGGAGTGCATAACACTTTCGGAATTTCGATCCTACCCCTGGGAGTGGGGCCAGGGGCGGGACCCCTTGGGGATAAAAATCAAAGTTTTTAGAACATTCTCGTGTAGCATATTAAATCGAACAGCATGATGAGTAGAATACATCACAATCAAAATTTTACCCCTCGGTTCAAACACCCCTAGGTGATGGCCCAGGAGGTGGGGCCCGCGGGGAAGTGTGGGGTATGCGATGGCTTGTCATCGACTGCGCGATTCTAGTAGTTCGTCTTTAAATGTGTGTATCGCTTTCATCTTTTTGGTTTGGATAGCCATTTGGCATTTTGCGGGAAAGTGATTGTCTTTTTTATTTGTCGCTATCGGTTTTGTCCCCCATTAGGGTCTTGTGTTTTCTTCCCTTTGGCGTCTCTGATGAGAGATGTGGGTTAATTGTGTCGATCCCTGGTCTTTTCCTTCGCTTCTATCTTATATTTTACTCAAAATGGAGAAATCTTGAGACAGAGCAGCGCATTGTTGTGATTGGGAGAGTTGGCTAGGGTGGTGGGATGGGGCAGAACATGACCTTATGGGCATCCGTCGTTTTGACAATATCAGAGCGCATGTATTTGTAACCTTAAAATAAGATCAATGTCACTAAAACCTAGTCAACTCTTTGTATTCTCAAAATGCTGTATTCAGGTTAATTTCAAAAGAATCACTCCTTTATTTTAACCCTTTTTGTACCAAATGGAATCTTCCTCCGTATACATAGCACGAGTCCAGTGCAAAATTTAGGGGTGTCAGGTTGTGTTTTCTTCAAAATTAATTAGGAAAATGGCAGACCTTTTTGCAAACAGTCAAGGCCCTGATCAGACGCCGCGTTTTGCCATGGTACCCGATTTGGGGATTCTGGTACTAAATGGATTAAGGACCAGAGAAAAAATATGTTTTATTGAATTCCAAGTAGAAACAGAAGGCTTTCAGAAGATAGCATATTTTACACAAAAGAAAGAAAAGTTAGGCAGGCGTAGTAGTCGCAGATAAAATTGACTAGGCGGAGCTATTCAGGTGCTGTCAATATATGGCAAAATCGCAGAGGCTTCAAGCGAACCAAATGGCCATATACGCCAGTGTTACAGTTGAATTCACACAATCTGGTGACTTGGTTTACCTCTTTTTTAATAGAACATTCCGGGGGCAGGTGAAAACGATATCTCCGCGTAGTCAATCTTATCTGCGACTACTATATTTGTCTAACAAACAGAGAAAGGTGTGTATATTTTGAATAAAACATGATACCTCAGGTTCTAATTGAATTATCTCATCAACTTCCATGATCATTTCTCCCCAAAACTAGGGATTACTTTGCAAGCGCGATAGTGATTTAGTGAAAAGAATTCTATAGACGATGTATCAGGAGAAGATGAAGCTTTTTGTTCATTGACAATAATTACCCAACTGGGCACGCCTGATTTTGACATTCAACCAGCCGAAGTGACCTTGAACATTAGGTCAAGGTCGTCAAAACCTATTCAATTCCCTGTACTCTTTCAGTTTTAAGCTCAAGTAAGTCTGAAAAGAATCGGATGTAGGCTATGATATATTGAATTTGAAGATGCAAAAGATTCAACTTTATAATTTTAACCCTTGAACCCCACTTTTATAAAGTAAACCTTGGGTTTACAGGGATGAACCTTATTTTTCTTGTTTCTGCTTTAAAATATAGATTGAGGTTTCTCGTTACAACCGCCTAAATAAGGCAATTCAAAAGAGTAACCACAATCTATATTTTGAGGAAACATAAGAAAAAATATCCTAATTTTTCATCTTAAAACTTTCTCTATTTCGGCAATTAAATTTACAAAGTATTTGATAGTGATAGTGATAGTGATCTTTATTTTCAATCTTCCAAAGGGCTATTAAGCCCATCAGGATATAAACATCTATAACACATGATGGCAACTGACAGACTGAACATGGATACAAACAATGATCAGTTACATGAATACTAAATGATATAGATATAGATATGAAATACACACTGATTCATAATATGTATAGAGAGACAGAAAAAAAGAAAAAAAAAGTGTTACGGAGAAGGTGTCTAAGTCTTTTTTTTTTTTTTTTTTTTTTTCTTCTTTTTTGTTTGAAAGATTTATCTTTCTGTGAAAGATATATCATGAGGACAGAATGGTTTATCCATATAACCATATATTTGTATAGGCATGTTTTCGTAATGCTTGGATCGATTGTGTATCATGAACACTGGTGGTGGGACTAAGCCTGCTCAAGCAAAGTGGTGTGAGTCGGACCGTCTCCACATAAGTGTTACGTATTTCGAAAGTTCTTGTAACAATGTCGGGTAATTGATATGAGGCTTACCTGATCGAAAATGAGTATTTCAACCCCACGAAGCATTCTCCCTTAAGATGACTGCATTGTGGCGACCCGAGGGTTGGCGCCAATAAACCGGTTAAGGGTCATTGGTGGGGCAGTTGGTGTCAGATTTAGAAGAAACCGGTTAAGGGTCATTGGTGGGACAGTTGGTATCAGATTTAGAATGATTACCTAGGGTTTCAACGACACGGTCCCAAGTCCGTGGTCACAATGTGTTCATCCAATGATAACTAACATGTCAACAAAATAAACAATATACGATACGTTGACATATAAACATATACAAATATAGTAACAGAACTGTGGCGGTTTAGGTTGCCGCATGGTTTTGTTTTCTAAATAATATAGTATATACCAGGAAGCATTATTTAGCTTTACTTATCAGCCATGGTTGATGCACCGGTGCTATTGTATATTTCTGTATAACCTTAAATGCATGTATAGTATATGGTAATCTTGAATCAGTGCTGCTGCCATGATGTTTGAAGAAGCTACATATGTCTTTTATTAAAACAACATTGTGTCCATACAATGCATACAACATTTATGGCATATGCCGGATGACTTGCCATATTACAAGGTGTATGGCATGCCATTATGCAAGTGCCAGTATAGCAGAAGCAAAACATCATGGAGCAGATATATGACTTGTTGCAGACGTATGGTTGCAGGTGACGATTTGTTACTAGATATTACTGAAATTGTTATGACTATACAAATGTGCTAGTAATATGCTGGCATACTGGCCTAGTCTATCAGAAAATCAGATAAACAGTCCAGTATATGGGTAGTATGCTGGGATCAAAACTAATCTTTGAACAGGTCCCATTTGTACACCATATGCATATTGACCCATATCTTGTTTGCGACAACCCATATCAGTGTGGATCCAGATCAGATGGCTTCTGGGAAGACCGTCTGATCAGGATCTACACTGTTTGGCATTCAGTTTATGAATTTGTAGCAATAAATAACATCAAGAAATTAGATTGGTTCAGAGTCAGAAATGGGTGCGGCTTGTCTGGATATTCAGCAAATGAAGGGTTAATTAATATATATTAAAAAAAAACCTGTACCATTGTGAGAGGGGGCAGGGAAATGTCATTCATACCTGTTGTACTAATATATGTACATTATGGATATTGTGTGCAGATATATGCATTTTTTTGCATGTATGTGCATATAATGTTTTCTTATTTTGGTCACCAAAACTGTTTTGGGTTTTGCATCTTAAAACTAACATTAATTCTAACACAGCGCGCCTATATAGGCAATGGAAAATAACTGTGTTTTATTATACAACAAATCACGGCAAAGGAGAGCGTGACATGTGACGTCATTAAAACTGCAAATTTATGACGTCACTAGTCAATTTCCTTGACGTTGGACGGTGTAACGTCATTTTCTCGCATCGAAAACGTTAGAAAAAGATATAAATGCATGTGTTTCAGTCGATAATTTTAGCGGGATTTCTTCTAACAATGGCGAAAAGTTGTGAGAATTTGAAGGAATCAATAGCATTATTGCCGAGTTTCAGCGTGTTAGAATCGAAATAGATCAGCTCTAGCTAGTGATTTGTTAGGTAATTAATCACAGTTTGTCGGTGAGTTGTAAGTAGACAAATCACGCGCGCTACGCGCTCGTGATTTGTCTACTTTACAACTGACTGTGATTTATTACTCAACAAATCACAGCTAGAGCTGATCTATTTCTTAAATATAATTATACTATAATGGTGATGAGTGGTATACTTCAGTGGCCTTCTCACATGGTGCATATATCTGTCATGTTACAAGTACCTAACTATAAAGCATTATACTAATGCTATTTAAATACCAATCATATTAGGGAATAACTAGGAGAACTGCTCTTACATAGTGTAACAGGGGTTTTGTAGGATATTCCTTCAGCAGACTGCTAATTAAAAACAGTAACCTTGTACCATGAAGGGAGCATACATGTGTGAACCTATACATTAACAAAACAAGATGCAAAGATATGTTTGAATATTTGGTAAAAAAAAGAATGAAAATAACACTAATTATATGATTGTACCATGATCTCTGCCTTTTTTGTTATTTGGATACTGTATATACATAAACTGCCACTAATATTGTGCTCAGTTGACATGTGCCATATCAGAATAAAAAGCCTCAAAATGCCATATCAGACCAAAAAGCCTCAAAGTACCATTTCAGACCAATATGCCATATCAGACCAATATACCATTCAGACCAATATGCCATATCAGACCAATATACCATATAATATCAAAGAACTATCAAATGCCATATCAGACCTATGTACCTTTCCATATACCTTGCCCAACTATTGTACAATATTCAACCAATATGCCATATAAGATCAAAGAATTATCATATGCCATATCAGACCTATGTACATTATCATAGGCCATATCATGCAAAAGCAGACCATAATACCTAAGTAGACCATTGTGAAGTAATAAACATTGAACTATATTTGACCAATGTGCCATACCAGGCCAATGTACCCTATCAGATCAATGTACCATATCAGACCAATATGCCAAATAAGACTAAATCAGACCACTAAGCTACTACGTGACATATCAAAATAATATGTCTTATCAGAACACAGAACAAATATCTGTTGTATTATATCCCAGATAAGTTTGCCATATTGAAACAATGAGACCTATCAGACCATTGAGCTACCTTATGCCATATCAGACCACCAGACCATTCAATTGGCATATACCATAGAACTGTCATATACAATATTGGATCAGGTTGCCAGGTTGAAACGGTTTACAATATTAGACCATTGAGATGCCATATATACCATATCAAACCAATGTACCATATCAGACCAATGTGCCATATCAGACCTCTGAGCTACAATATGACATAGTAAAAGAGTGTGTCATATCAGACCAAAGATCAATCGTATTATATCTCAGATTAGTATACCATATTGAATTATTCGACCTATCAGACCATTGAACTACCATATGCCATATCAGACCACCAGACCATTCAAGTGACCTATCAGACCATTGACTACCATATGCCATACCAGACCATCAGACCATTCAATTGGTATATATCATATATGTCCATTAACCTACCATATCTGACCACCAGACCATTCAAGTGACCTATCAGACCACTAAACTGCCATATGCCATATCAGACCACCAAACCATTCAATTGGCATATACCATATATGTCCATTAACCTACCATATCAGACCACCAAACCATTCAATTGGCATATACCATATATGTCCATTAACCTACCATATCAGACCACCAAACCATTCAATTGGCATATACCATATATGTCCATTAACCTACCATATCAGACCACCAAACCATTCAATTGGCATATACCATATATGTCCATTAACCTACCATATCAGACCACCAAACCATTCAATTGGCATATACCATATATGTCCATTAACCTACCATATCAGACCACCAAACCATTCGATTGGCATATACCATATATGTTCATTAACCTACCATATTAGACCACCAAACCATTCAAGTGACCTATCATACCACTGAACTGTCATATGCAATATCAGACCACCAGACCATTCAAATGGCATATACCATATATGGCCATTAACCTACCATAGGCTTATCTAATCAATACAACATATCAAATCAAACACAATAGTACTCTATTAGAATGATATATTATAAACAAAAGACCAGACTGACCCCGCAACTCACTACGACTCCTGTAAAAGGGAGTGCTTGTACTTCGCTAACACTATTGCGATACCGAGAGTGCTATTGCACGGGTTATTTTCCAACAAAGCCACCCTTTTCCTCCAGTTTTTGTGTATACAACTTTATTTATTACTTCTATTTAACTTCAGTTTATGAGTTATTTTACCTTTTTTAATTTATTTTACATTTTAGTTGCTTTCATTTTATTTACACATCCATTTCTTCATTAATCTAAGTGCCGAGATGTTGTTTTTAGTTATGTGTCTCTATCTACTTCAAAATGTTGTAGATTTTTATTTTCCACACTGTTTAGTTTATATACATACAAACCTTATCTTGCACACACCGTTCGAGACGAAACAACTTTCGAAACGACAAAAAAGTTAGAAATGCCTTTTTAAGGTCTCTTTCGGTATATTGTTCTACACTCAAAAGTACACTTCCGATGCTACTCCTTGCCACCACTTCCATAATATTCGGGATCAATGAAAGATCAAACGGGGCAAGGTCTAGGTTGTAGGGGGTGTGGAGGGAAGGACGGGTATGGTATAATAATAATCTGCTGTTGCTCCAAATCTTAGAGCACCACGGTAGAACGATAAGCTGGTGCATTATCTTGTAAAAGCTTGAGGCCACCGGGTCGTGTTCGTAGACGCTTTGCAGCGTAATGTTCAATTATATATGTAGCCTTGACCATTTCAAGGTCAGGACAAGGCTCAATAGCTATAGTTGCACTCAAAGTAAGCTTTTGGGCAAGTTTTACTTGAATTAAGCAGAATTATATCAAACTTGGCAGGATGTAGCATCTGAATTTGTCTTTGAGTTGGTTAGACGTTTAGTGTCTTTGGCCTCATGTTCACTGTGGCCATAGACAAAAGTAGGTCAGATTTTGTCTAAAGTAAGTCTGGTATATATATAGTTACCTGGGTTATTACAACCTAGCATAATGTTCAATTATATAGGTTCTGCGCAAAATATGAATCGGCACAATTCCGGAATTGTCCTGCGCAAAGTAAGAATTCTCACTTTGTTGCGTAAAGTAAGAATGCCTACCTTGCGCAAGACAATTTGGTTGTCCTGGTTCGTCTTGCAATCTGCGGCCTCTGACCATCTTCGCCGACCCAAACTTCGTCACTGTCCTGGTTCTTTGGTTCATAAAACATACCAAGGATTTATCGCATGTGTACCCAACGGTCACAAACCTTCCTTTTTTAAAATGGAAAAGCGGCCGACGAATTTAAGCCAGATAAATTAGCTAACTCCTAAGCAGAATATCGATCAGTATCTTCACACTAGCAACATCGTTTTCAGATACATCTGTCGTAGGCCTACCGATTCTTTGATCATCTTGCTGAGCCTGAATAGACACACCCATCTGATAATAGTCATATGGGCTTGTGCATTTTCCCCATTAAACTTTATTCAAATCACGTTTTATCTCTACAACACTGTATTCTTGTTTGTCGCGAATGAATTTTGCGATTTGGCCGTTGTTAGTCTTGGTAATTATCACCACTTTTTACCGCCCTTTCTGGCCAGTATACCTGACTAAGACAGTTGAAACCACGCTGTACATTTGCAATGCAGAGGAATCCGCTCGAGAAGGACATGGTTCGAAAGGGGATACATTTTGCTAAAATGTGATATGCGTTAATTTTGTGTGCATCCAACGATCGTACAGATAAAAAGTCGTTTCATGAACATTCAAAATGACCCTTGTATACAACTTTTACAGCCTTGCTTTTGGAACCGGCTCATTTAGCGACGCGAGTAGAGCGGTTTGCTTTTTTACGAAAGGAGAGTGCGGTTAGTACCTGGATGGGTGACAGCGTTGTCTGGCTTCGTGGTCAACCATACACACGCTATATAGTTGGCAGCGGCTTAGAGTGCTGCATAGGTGCCCCCCTCAGGTAAACCAAGTGATGCGTGGGTGACTTCGGGACGAAGTTATACGCTGAGGTGTGGGGGGATATAACGACTATTGACACATACCACCACCACAGTCTTGCTGTTGGAAACACCAGCTCCTTTGGCGACGTGTGTAGAGTTTTATTTTCACGTAGTAAATCGCGGCGTGCCAGGATTGGTGACTTCGTGGACGACCAGTCAACTGCTTTAATTGTCTTTCAAGAAACAGAACGATTTTAACGACTCACTTAAACGTTTTTTGTAATGTTGGTTGGTGCCTGATGCTATGTCTTTGGTCGGACCCACCGGAGTCCAACTGTTGGTTTTCTTTTGCTCCTGCATCTCAGTTATTTCATGTTTTCAAGCCCTCATCGTTGTTTCACCTCTGTATTCGATTTTCATGTTCTCGGAGATGTTGCACAGATTAGTTAGATATCCTTCAAGCAGACTGAATAACTTATTTGTCTAAACCAAGCCGGAGACAAAGGCGAGGATTGTAGCCACGTTAAAGCGATTAAAGCTCCCTAGTACAAAGCTTTTTTACTGATCATCCCAAGACGGTTCTTCTGTTGTGGTTTATTATTGTTATAGTTCGTCTTTGCACGTATGAATTGCTGATGCTTTAGTTTGGCTAGCCGTTCGGCCATTTTGTGCAAAACTAACTGTCCTTTTGACTTTCCGCTTGTGATGTTAGCATTGTGGTGAAGTTAGTATTATACTGTTATTAATCAAGTAATTTCGTATTGGCCCAGTTACAGGTCCGAGGTCTGCTGTATTGGCCGGAGGCCGAAGGCCGAGGTCAATACAGCTGACCGAGGATCTGTAACGGGGACAATACGAATTTACTTGGTTAATGACAATTTTATTAATTGACACCATCAAAAACATGATTATTGATATTTGACCTCAGTGTTAATACGAATGACCTCTGAACATTACATGATTGTCAGTTAATAAATGTTTGTATCGATTTCCCTTTGGTTTCTTGGATGAGAAGTATGAGATAATTGTATCGTTTCCTGATCCTTGCCTGCATTTCTGTTTGGCAATTCTTAATCATTATGAACTGAATCATCATGTCCCATCGCATTTACGCGGTTTGGAAGATGTTGTTTGAAGAATTTCAAGATGGACGTCATGGCGGCCATCTTTGATATCGGAACGGAAAAATCATATTTAGACTTTCTAACCCTCTATGTCAACCCGATGTCTCCCATTAGGTTTCAGCTCAATCCCAGTTTCGCTTTTGGTGGCGGAGTCGTTTAAAGATGTCGACTCAGCTCAACTTCCCATTCTGAAGCAAATTTGTTTTGAGGATTTTCACGACGGTGGCCATCTTTCAGCTCAATCCGCGGAGATGCCTTTTGAAAATTTCAAGATGGCTGCCTGTAGAATGTAGCTATACACTAGCCTAATTCTTTCTGTCAATGTAACGAGGGAGACAATATTTGGAAATTATCGTTTGCTTATCAATATACTGAGACCCTACAAAAAGAAGTAGACTGTTTAAGAAAAGAAAGTGCTCCTCAGGAGCAAATACTTTCCTTTAACAGTAGACCCTATTTATGCGAGAGACCAATTATTTGCTAAAGATCTGCCTGCCCATTGCAATAACACACCCGTTCGACCTAGTACATTTTTCACATCTCAAGAATCGCTGATTTGCTGAAGAAAATGTTGATAATTTTCATATATATACCGCAAACATAAGTCGTGGGTGTTCAGAACAACCGCCTCATTGAGGCGGTTCTAACGAGTACACACAACATATGTCCTGGTGAAGAAATAAGAAAAACAATGTATACCCCCGTAAACCCCAGTTTTCTCTATTAATTTGGGTTAAGTGGGGAGTACATTTCACGGACTTGGTCACGTGATGAGTACATGCAACAAAAAAGAATGTACACCATACAGTATTGGTACAAAACTGAACTCATCTACTTCCTAGCTTGCCCAGTTGGAAGCAAAACATATAATCAAAACACTGGTCTATAGTGGATGTTGAAACAGTCGTCTGAGTTAACCCAATCAAGGTTGATAAATTTGCTTCCCTCTTTAATTGCACGCCGGTTGATCAGGCCTCAAAATATATGACGGTTCCGCCATAAAAGTTTACTTGAAATTAAATTCTAATTTTATGTAATGGTGGTTGGTACCTGATGCTCTGTCTCTGGTCTGGCTCCTCGGAGGCTAACTGTTGGTTTTTCTTTTGCTCCAGCATTTCAATTTGTTCTGATCGTTGTTTCATCTGTGCGGTCGTTTGATGTTGTGTTCTCGGAGATGTTGCACTGATCAGTTAGGCATGCGGACGGAACAAATTGTTTGTCTAATTCACGACGGAAGTAAGGGCTAGGATTGCGGCCGCGTAAAATCGATTTAAGCCCTTTCACTGACTGTTCCAATGCGGCTATTCTGTCGCGGTGTATTTTTTGTTACAGTTTGTCTTTGAATGTGGGTATCGCTTCTTCTAATTGGCCATTTTGTGGGAAAGTAACTGGCCTTTTGGACTTCGGCTAATGATGTTTCTAATAATGTCGTTATTCTATGTTTGTGTTTCTTTCCCTCTGGTGCCTGTGGTGGGAGGTGTGGGTTAATTGTATCGATTACTGATCATTGCCTGCACTTCTATTTTGAAATATGAATGTATCGTGTTTTTCTTTTCTTTCTTTAAGAAAACAATCTAACGAGCACCAATAAGCTTCTGTTGGATTTGAAATTAGTCAAATACAAAAACGGTTCATCTCAAAAATGGTATTTTTAGAGATATGATAGACAGACGGCAATCAGCGCACCAGACGGAAACCGACATGGCTCATTAACTTGTTGACGTAATTGAAAAAATAACAAGGACTATCTTTAGTCTGTTATTAAGAATAAAGACACATTTAGAATTCTATCCTTCATGATTCTAAGTAATGAAAATCTGTGATCTGTTTTAATGTATCGTCTAAGAATAGAATGATTGCTAGAACCGCCCCATGGAGGCGGTCATAAAGAGCCTACCATTGAGGCGGTTCTAACGAATGCTTAAAAGGGGAGGAGTTATAATTGAGCCAGCGCGCGACAAAACCTAGAATAAGACTTGTGCGCCCATCGAAGACTCTGATCAGCCTGCGCATCCATATAGTCTAACCAGACTTTTCTTGCTGCATGAAGTAGCATTGGGCCCTTAGCTATCATTAGAGCGCACAACGAAGACTCTGATCAGACTGCGCGGATGCGCAGGCTGGTCTGAGTCTTCCTTGGGCGCACATGTCCTATTGTTGTTTTTTTTCATGCGCTGGCTCATATTATTTTATAGCATTCGCTTGTAGCGCGATGGGTACATGTACTGTATATGCAAATGCGTATGTAATAGGACTCTTGAGACAGTGTATATTATGTAGGTTTTTCAAAGCGCTTAGGCGTCTACTGTTTCGTTAGAAATATGATGCCGCAATAAGGTTGATTTAAGTGGAAACAATATTGACGCAAAACCTAAACTTATATTCAATTTCATTCAATCCCTGCTGCATTGAAATAACAAATTAATGGAATGAATGAATGCCCTCAGTGTTTCATTGTCTGTTAAAACAAACATTCAGTTTTAGCTCCCCTGAGCCAACGGCTTACTGCAAGAGCTTATAGGATGGTAGACCTCTATCGTCCGTCGTCCGTCGTCCGTCGGTCATCCGTCTGTCTACCGTTTTCAAATATCTTCTGATCTGAAACCACCGGGCCAATCTCAATTAGATTTCATATGCATCCTCCTGCCATTATGGAAAATAAAGTTTGCACGAATGGTCCAAATCACATGACCAAGATGGCCGCCATGTCCAAATACGGTAAAAACATTAAAATATTTTCTTCAGAACCACCGCGCCGATTGTCTTGAAACTTTGCATGTAGCATTGGGTGATTCAAGATAATCGTCTTCTCCAAAACCACAGAGCCGATTGCCTTGAAACTTGGTATGTAGCATCGGCCGTCTGTATATTATCAAGTTTACAAAATGATAACCCTAGGTTGACGATAACCTACAATACGCAAAGGTCACAATTGGTTCCTTATCAATCAGAAAAAGATAAAGCAATGCATTTTTAATATTGTAGTCTACAGCATGATAATAGGTACCAAATGAATGTCTAATAACGCTTATGGTCAAGGTCATTGCCCACGGTAACTTGGATTGCAGGTCCGTTGAATTTCAAAATACATTTTTTTTCTGAAATCACGTGGCCAATTTCATTTGAATTTCATATGCAACCTTCTGACAGTAACATAACAATTTTCGAATGGTCTACGTCACATGACCAAGATGGTCGCCATGCAATATTATGGTCAAAACCTTTTAAAACAAATCGTCTTCTCCAAAACCACAGGGCCGATTGCCTTGAAGCTTGGGGTGTAGTATCAGCCGCCTGTATATTATCAAGTTTACAAAATGATAACCCTAGGTTGATCATAACCTACAATACGCAAAGGTCACAATTGGTTCCTTTTCAATCAGAAAAAGGTAAAACACTGCATTTTTGTTTTTGAAAAAAAATAGTGTAGTATATAGCATGATAATAGGTACCAAATGAATGTCTAATAATGCTTAAGGTCAAAGTCATTGGTCATGGTAACTTAGATCGTAGGTCCATTTACATCCTCTCTGAAATAATTTGGACAATTGCGTTTAAATTCCATATGCAGTGTTTTAACATCGGATGAACGAAAGTTTGATTAAATAGTCCAGGTCACAGTCATGACCAATCATGCCCACCATACCATATTACAGTAAGAACACTCCTCTACCTTCTTCTTCAGAACCACGGGGTCGTATGCCTGGAAACTTGGTACATGTATGCAGCATTGGGGGGACTTGAATAGCACCAATATTGTTCAAATCACAACCCCAGGTTGAACATGACTGATTTTATAGCAAGGTCAAATGTGGTTCCTTAGGCTTTTCACTGGGGAATAGGTACTTGTAGAATAAATAGAGGATCTTACATGATTGTTCATGTATTATTGAATTTATTAAACGAGTTGAGGGAAAGGGATAAAATGCGAGGCTTTGCCGAGCATTTTATCCCTTTTCCTCAACGAGTTTAATAAATTCAATAATACATGACCACGAATGCAAGATTCTATTTATCATATGACATTTAAAACGCATTTTATTCGCGATTGTTTACACAAATATCAATATTCCGCCATTAGTAAACTCGACGTCAATAAGGACGTCGTACATGTAGCGTTACAGGACGTATCTACCTAATTTGCATATTTAATCCACTAGTGGATTATCGAAAATATTACATGGCGTTATTACACTCTCAGACGCGACGTCATATGATAAAGTTTATTTTAACACTTGAAAGGTCTGTGACATGAGGGTAAGTACAAAGTGCCAAAGGTCACGGTCATTCAAAGACGTTGACCCAAGTTCATTTGGATTGCAGTTCCATGAACATTTCAGGATCTTTACTTAAATTTCAGTTTCATTACATTTGCAACCTCGTGACAGAGAACGCAGTTTTGATTCAATGGTCTAGGTCACCTAACCAAGCCTAAATATGGTTAATACCAGTGAAAGATCTTCCCCGGAAGCGCTGGACACATTTTCTAGAATTTTTTATGTAGCATTATGTTACCGAGTTCTACCAGATTTGTTGAAAAAATTACTTCAGTTGAACTTGACCAACTTACAGCAAAATCAAATTTGGTTCCTTTGGCGTCTGAATGGGAAAATGGTCAAACAATGCATTTTTTTGAAAAAATGTTGTGCTTTATGGCATCAGGGTACAACAATAATTGCAATGAATGTCAATTTCAAGGTCATTCGATGGTCTTTGCCCCAGGTCACTTGGATTGCAGGTACATTGTCATTTCAAATGACACTTTCTCTAAACCTGCAGAGCCAATTTCAGTTTTATATACAGCTTCTTGACTATGGCAGAATTAAAGTTTACTCGAATGGTTCAGGTCAATGACAAAGATGGCCACCATGCCCAAATATTGTTAAACCCCTATTTTCTTTCTCCAGAACTCCTTTACCAATTGCCTTCGCTTAATGTGACTGAGTACACCCGAATTTGTTCCATTGATGACCCTAGGTGGAACTTTATCTTTCTTTGGACAGGGTCAAATTCGGTCCCTCAGGCTTGTGGAAGAGAAAGTGGTTTTAGATGTATTTTCCGAAAACCGATGTTTATGAAATGAGAGTAAGTACTGTATGAATGTATGTGAATGCAATTAAATGGCAAGATCATACAGCGTTCTTGTCCCAAAGGGTCCATCAATTATTCAATTTATTTTTTTTTATGAAGCTTCCAGACCACCGCAGAATGAAGGATTATTCGAATGGTTCAGGTCAAATGACAAAGGTGGTCATGCCCAAATATAGTAAAACCTAAAAAACTTTTTTTTCTCAGAAACTCCGGGCCAGTTGCCTTGAAACTTAGTATGTAGCTTTACGTTACTGAGTAGGACCAAATATGTCCAAATGATAATTCTAATTTGACCTTGACATATCTTTGGACAAGGTCATATATGGCCCCTCAGGGTGATAGGAATGAGGTTATAAATGCATTTTTGTCGCACCTGTTTTAGCAGAAAGATATCACATTTTTTCACCCTTTTCGGCGGTACCCGCCCCTGCCCATTGTCGCCTATGGAAAACATTTAGTGGAAAGCTCCCTATAGCAAAAGTAGGACCGCTGTCCTATTTTCAGTCATTACATACTATTTCCACACATTTGTAGGTTCTGTCCAATTCTGTTTCATAAACTGTATCTTCATGGCATGTTTTTTGCCATAGATACTGTAACAAAATGTGATGGTTGTGCTAATTTAGGTGTAACTTGGTGTATTTGATGAATTTTTGCCTCTGATCTATGTTCTTGGGAGGGGGTGGGGTACTTTAAAGCCATGTAAATCAGTTTTTATTGATGTTTTTGGAAAGGAGACTTGCAGTATTTGTATTTGCACAAACACAAGAAAGAATCTACTCCATCTTGAATATAAGAGTAAGGTTTCATGGCACTAGGACTATGTCTCAGACCAAAGCAAAACTTCAAAAATTGTCTCTCCGAAACCGCCCGCTGCAATATCCGGATAAGTTTTCTCATCCGATATAAGTTCTATTTTATTGTATTCATGTAAAAGGATGTGAACAGATATATTCAGCTCTTCCTCATGACATTTAGGCATTTATAAACATTTTCTTGGCATTTTTGTCCTCAAAATATCAAAATGACATGTTTTACTTTAGATAGGGGGTGTAGGTGTGAACATAGCCATAAAAATGAGTATTGGTGCTATTTAGGCATAATTATATGCATTTTAGTATTGAATTGTTCCAATGACATTTGAGAAGAACCACTGATGCAAGCCGGTGTCTGGGTTCCATTCCAGAAAGAGATAAAATTTGCACTTTTCAAAAACTATGGTTTGTTCGGCTTTCATTTTTGAATCTGAAAGCGATAACTTTTTCGCAAACTTGAAAGATTCCTTGTGACTGAACTTTTAGTATGCATGACTAAACTATTAGATATGACCTAAATTTCTATTTGGCAATTCTTTTGATGCGTCGTAAAGAAAATAAGGGTTTGGTATAGGTAGCATTGCACTGTGAGTAACCGGTTTTATCACTTTTGGACCGAGCTTTTAGTTGCGTTCTAAGTATCAGACTTGCTGTCTCTGGTCGGGCCCATCGGAGTCTAACTGTTGGTTTTCTTTTGCTCCAGCATTTCAGTGGTTTTTTTGCTGTCGAGTCCTCACCGTTGTCTCACCTCTGTGGTTCTTTGATTATTTGTGTTCACGGAGATGTCGCACTGATGAGTTAGGAGCCTTCATGCGGACTGAACAAATTATTTGTCTAAATCGCGACGGTTGTAAGGGCGAGGATTGTGGCCACGTAAATTCGATTTAAGCCCCCCAGTGGAATTCTTTCCACTGGCCGTTCCAAGGCGGTTTTTCTGTGGCGGTTTATTTATGTTGTTGTTTGTTACTACCCACTGTGTGTATCACTTGTGTCTTTTTATTTTGGATGGCCATTTGGTCATTTTGTGGGAAAGTAACTATCCTTATGGCCATCCTTTGTTTAGGTTTCCATTATGGTCTGGTCGCTTCATGTTTGTTTTCTTTCTCTTTGGTGTCTTTGATGGGTGGAGTAAGTTAATTGCATCGATTCCTGATCTTTGTTTTACTTCTACTTTGCTTCCATTGGATATATATATCCCATGTTTTATTTCAATGTGAGAAAATGATAGGTATAAGGGACTAAAATGATGCATGTTTTATAAATATATCTGCAAGCTCAAAGAAATTTTTGCTGATTTTATATGGTCACCCCTCCTTTAAAAAATGTTGGTTTGTATTTACTCCGTTCTAGTAGGTAAACAAACATGGTTGACTGTAACTTGAAAAGGAGCAGGCCAACATGTGGATTTTTTCTCATTAACTTTTTGGGCTAGGATGGCTCTTTAAACAAGTAAGGTTTGAAAAGTTTTGTATGTGTAGTTTTTGAGGGAGCAGGTAAAAAGTTACTATTGTCGCCTATGGAAACATTTAGTGGAAAGCTCCCTATTAAACCAATAGAGTTTATATGAATAAACATACTTACACCTCTAAAATGTTTACCAGTACTCGTGTGCGGTTGGTTTCAGCTCTGCGTGGAATCATCGTGCAGCCCAATCTATTTCTTCAAGCCCCGATGGGCGGGGGCCGACATTCAGGTATGTTTGAAGCTGAACTGGGTAATGTGCAAGCTCAACTTCCCACTCACCGGAAGTCACGTGACACACCCCTGTAACCCCAAGTTTCACTATATAAAATTGCGATTTAAAGGGTCAAAATTATATAGGCATATTTGAAATAACAACAAAATCAGACATACTAAGCGAGTGAGCATTTTACTGATACACTGTTGCTTTTATATGCTTAATAGCTTATTAAAACACATGAGTATCCACTTGGCATATATTGCATATCGACGCCGCTGTAACGTCGTAAGGGTGCAAACAACTTTTGTACCGATGTTGCGTATAAACTTTAATGTAAGTTCACAAAATATTTTGCAAGAGTATAATTGTTTCTTGTATTTCAGGATTGTCTTTACTCGATATAAGAAGAACACGATTTAATACACGCACATGGGTATATTCTGAGGAGAAAAAAAAAAAACAAAAGTGAGCGACTTTTGCATTTAAATAATTCACTGACACTTAGGGCCTATGCATCAAATATTGAATGACGATAGCTGGTTTGAACACAGGCGTTAAAGTCTAGACTTCCTTTTATAGACGTGCCCACTTTTGGCAAATCTCCAGGCGTTCTTTAAAGCACTATACGTGCGGGCAATGGTAGGTGGATTGGTGTCTGGCAAGTCACTGTGCACTTGAATGTCCTGAAAAAATAATAAAGCATTAATTTAGCAATTCCTGCAATAAAGCCGAATTTCAATACAGTCGACCTTCAATGGCTCGAACTCCTTTGGGACCATGAAAATCTGTTCGAGACATGGGTAGTTCGAGCGACGGAGGGCTATTTACAGGAGACAACGGGGATAATTTTTTACTTCTTTTCGATGTTCTATGATATGAATGTATGCTGTGTGCACTCATTAGGATCGCCTCACGGAGGCGATTCTAATGAGTACACACAGCATACATTTGCAAGCTAAAAGACAAAAATATCCTAAACTTTTCATCACTATTTCTTAACTTAAGAGAAATTCCCTAGGGACTCAAGATTAGGTTCGACTCAGCCATAATAAACGAGCCATCGGTGTTCGAGCCATCGAAGTTCTACTATACCTAGAATACATTCGGGCCATATCTTTATAGTACCCGGTTATGAGGCATATCGGGGATGTTTGTTTTTGTTTGAACTGAGCTTTTGAACGTATCCGCATTACGATAACACATCCGTGTGACATTCACAATATTTGTATTATTTGCTGGCTCCCAGCTTGCACATTGTCAAAATTGGAAAAACAGGTAACCAGACCCCCCTGACCTGTCAAGGTCAGGGGGTCTGGTTACCTGTTTTTCCAACACTGATAACCTTCAGACTAGGAACCAGCAGATAATGTAAATACGGTAAATAGTGCATTCTTTCTTTTCTCATGTCCCAAAATGGGGACTTTTCTGATTATAATTTTGTGATATTTTTCTTATTCGTACTCCAAACATAGGTTGTGGGTGCTCGTTAGAACCGCCTAATGTAGGTGGTTCTAACGAGTACCCACAACCGATCTCTAGGAGAAAAAATAAGCAAAATAATGTATACCCCTGTAAACACAAGTTTTCACTATATAAAGAAGGGTTTAGCGGGGTGCTTCAAATTTTGTGGGATTCTCATCGACATTGAGATAAAATGACATCTCAAGCCTTGCCGCCCAATCATCGGAAACCAATAGGGTTTATATGCATGGACGGTACCAGAGGCGCCACTTTGCCTCGGCAGGTTTGGACCTTCTAAGCGGTTACCCAGTGCTCAGGTGCGGTCGGTTTCAGCTCTTGGTGGAAACACCATGCAGCCCAATCTATTTCTCCAAGCCCTGATGGGCGGGGGCATAAAAGGGATGACAATGGTATATTTTCGTTTTTCTATAATATAAAGGGATGATGTGTGTACTCATTAGTATCACCTCGTTGAGTAAGCACAACATACCTGTTCAAGATGCATACCTTTCAAATTAAAAACAAACTATCCTAAATATTAAGATATCTAGAGCTACAGACTAGCCCCGCCCATTGGGCCTTAGAGAAATAGATCTGGCAGCATGGTGCTTCCACGCAGAGCTGAAACCGATCGAACATGAGTAATGGTTGTTGCGAGTCAGAGCGTCCATGCATATAAGCCCTATTGCTTTCACTGGGCGGCCCAAGACCTCCATCACCAAGGTAACCATCGTTGCTGTAAAGGCAGCGGTCGAAGAAGATGCGCCACTGTCAGTGAAAAAGATATTTAAATGCACTAGAATATCAGAAGGTAGCGTGCATACCATTCGCTTGAGAAAGATTTGCGCTAGGTGGGTTCCCAATTTGCTCACTGAGGAGCTCAAGAAGCAATGCCCTGAAAAAATACAAAAGCTGTGACGCCCGAGTTAATTCTAGACAAAACCTGGGTGAACCTGTCTGAGCCACAGAGAAGAGCTGATAACAAACAGGGGAAGCGCAAATATCAAAAACACCTATGTATTGCCAAGGGAACCATCCGCTCCAAGACGATGTTGTATGCAATCTTCTTCACTTCTAGTGGGCCAGTGGTTCAAGTGGCTTGTCCTTCTGGTAATACAGTCACTGGGTGATTCAATAAGAAAGCAGTACGAATGAAAAACAAGGCTTTCTACTATAAGAAGCACCCAAGCAAAGGTTGGTAAGAGTGCACCTGTTTCATTCACAAGTCTGAGGTTGTGAGGTCATATACGGCTGCTGAAAAGGTCGAAGTAGACAACATCCTCCCTATTCCCCTGACCTGAGCCAATGCCATTTTTTTTTTTTTTTTTTTTTTTTTTGTTTGTTTCAAAGGCTCAAAAAATGCTTCCTGGAAAGAAATATAAGTCCAGAAGTGCACTTGGCAGCGCGATGTATCAGTGTCTCAAACAGGTACCCAAAGAAGACTACCAAGAAGCGTTAACCCTTGTCCTGTTGAATATTCATATATGCCACACCCACTACCGATTATCAACCAATCAGATTCTTTGATGCAAATTATTACAACAAATTCACAATCTGAATGGCAAACAATGTAGATCCTGATCAGATGGCTTCGTCAGAAGCCATCTGATCAGGATATTCATTGTTTGGAAAATAAGGCATATCCGGGCTCAGCAGGACAAGGGTTAAGAAATTAGATTCGAAGATTACAAAAATGCACTTCGGCAGAGGTAGGGGTGTGGGGAGGGGGCTGCAAAAGAAAAAAATAAATGAGCGTTTAGGAAATAAAACCACAGTGACAGCACTTTTTGAAGGACCCTCGTATGAAGAAAACAACAGCATTATGTCGACTTTCAGTGTTAGAATCGAAGCAGATCAGCTTTATTGCTTAATATGTTGAGTAATATACATGTATTACAGCTTGTCGGTCTGTTGTAAGTAGATAAATCACGCGCGCCACACGCTCGTGGTTTGATCTACATTACAACTGACATCAACAATCACTGCTATAGAGAGCTGGGGTTGGTAACTCGAAGCCATCGTAAATATATCAACTTAAGATGTACTTGAGACATACTTAAGGTGTCCACCGTAAAATTTATGGCCTCGTTATGCCGGTAACTGAAAACCTGTCGTATCGTTTCCATAAAGTTATGACCATCTTGCCACTTACGATTTACCTGTGTAATTTTTAATCTCGTGCAAAGCGCTTCGGAAACTTTTTGTAAGCCAGGGCATAGCAAAATAAAATAACGCTTAACATCTTACTACAAATGATAATACCGGGGTTTGTTTAACAACAAGGCAGCCTTGTTGGAGCCTTTTCTGCAAGAGAAGGCCTGGGTAGCGGTATCATAATAGGCAAGGTTCCAAATAAACTATGGGATGAGAAACAATGACACAACTGGCGACCCCTTCTCTACATTTCCCCCTGATTTGCCATGCCTGGGCTCATATTAGCATCAATTACTTGAAAGAGTCTTAAACAAATTGTGCAACAGCCAAAATATATATCTTTCAAAAATGAGATTTGAGATCCTAGTCAACACTATATCAGTCATGTTCAGCTACTGACAGCTTTTCTGCATAGTTGTCATGCAGCCCCCAAGGGGCGCGGATCTTTGCTTTGGTGAATCGTGTATACAGCCGAATCTTTAAATGCATAAGCTGATCTGCGGTTCCTGCACAGCAGTCCTCAAGACAGGGCGTACAATATAGAAACTTCTTCATGGTAACACATGTTTGCTTTCCCACCTAAACAAGAATTTTCTCCCATTACCATATATTTATCTGTATTATACACCCCCCTTCCCCACGTGTGAGACACAATATGGGATTAAACATGGTGTCTCGAGGAAGAATTTGAATAACATAGTTCCCACGTGAGGAATCCCCTGGTCCATTGAGAAACTTTTTTGATCGCTATCGTTACATGAAAACTTACTTGTGCAAGAAAAAGGTGTGAAGCAGGAAGCGAGAAATAGGAAGTATTTGTTTGTTTGATTTAAGGTTTAACGTCCCCGTCAACACTGTAAAGGTCATTTTGGAGACGTTGCTTCCAAGTTTGTGGGACCTTTACCCGACATTGAGATGAAATGACATCTCAAGCCCTGTCGCCCAATTAAACCATGGACGGTCCGCCTCGCACCACGGTTCCTGGGCAGGCTTAGATCCTCTAAGCGGTTTACCAGTACTAGTGTGCGGGCCGGATTCAGCTCTGCGTGGAAGCATCATGCAGCCCATATATTTCTTCAAGCCCCTATGGGCGGGGGCGTTGAAATATGAAGTAGAAATAGGAAATAAGAAGTAAGCAGTCTTGACCGCTATTTCTCAAAAACAAGACGATTGTGGTCAGTAGTACACTTATTGTACAGGCTATACTATCTTTTTTCTTTTTTTCTTCTTCTTCTTTTCTTCCTTTGTTGACACGACTATTGCACACACAAATAAACAGCTTGTACATAATAATTACGTACTACATATATACAGTACATGTTTATCGGAGATATATAGATCTTTGTTTACATGTATTTTTATACAGGTAATTATATTTTGTTTGTTTGATTTGAGGTTTAACGTCCCCGTCAACACTGTAAAGGTCATTTTGGAGACGTTGCTTCCAATTTTGTGGGACTTTTACCCGACACTGAGATGAAATGACATCTCAAGCCCAGACGCCCAATGAAACCAATAGGGTTTATTAGCATGGACGGTCTGCCTCGCACCGCGGTTCCTGGACAGGCTAAGATCCTCTAAGCGGTATACCAGTACTAGTGTGCGGGCCGGATTCAGCTCTGCGTGGAAGCATCACGCAGCCCATGTATTTCTTCAAACCCCTATGGGCGGGGGCCACAGGTAATTATATATCTGCCTTAATCAAACAATGCATGTATCGCATATCATTACCAAAAGAAACCCTGTGTGCCGAGAAAAAAAAGTAGATAGATGTACAACGTCTTTTCTTATGCTTCTATGTGTTTCTTTCGAAATGGTTAAGATGAGGTTACGGCATGCCTGAGTTGTCCGTACCTTTACGATATGGTTAAGTTGTCTCGATTAATTACGGTACTTTCGAGTTACTCACACTAATCGCTACGAGTTGATTAAGATATACTTAAGGTCGTCGTAAGCCTTAAGAGAGCTTCGAGTTACCAACCCAGTGATCTATTTGTTAAACATTTAATTTCTATACATATGGGCTTCAGAGTCACATTGTAGAAATTGTAAGGAAGTACAAAACACAATCATTTGAAAATGGTTTTCAGACACCACAGTTCATGTTGCGAACGGATGTGTTAGGATGATCTTAATCAGGCTCAAGTCTCTTTTGTATATAAAAAAAGAATTGGAAACATTCGTTATACACATGTACTATATCAAAATCCTTTTAATATTATTCAGTGAAAAACAATATATCCACCAGAGAGATAAAATAAAAAATGGGAATTCTGATATTGTAAATCTCCTGAAAGAAAATGACACCGTACTTCTTTTTCTTTTTTGCCACCAGACAGCCTTTAATCAGAAATTATGAGAAGTACTTGTGCAAAAAAGTATGCAAGTCAAGATTTTTTGTTCACCAAGTTTTTCTGCAACATGGAGGAATATATGAGAAAATTAATCGCACCACGAGACAAAGTGTATATCGTATTACTCGGCCACATTACGATACCATACCTCTCTAAAACTGGAATTTTTCGGTTGAAGATGTTCCATATTTTTTTTATTTCTAGTCCAAAAAAGAATGTGTGTACCCGTAAGAACCGCCTCATTGAGGCGGTTCTAACGAGTACCCACAATCTCTGTTTTTGAGCAAATATATATACAAAAATAACGAATATCCCTATAAAACCCATTTTCTAAAATATATACATTACGGTTTAAATGGGGTTTCATTACATCGACTTGTTAACCTGATGGGTAATTTGTACGTCCGAAAACCCTTGTGCGAGCTACATGTATTAATGTTTGACCTAGAGATCGACGAATATTCTCTGTACGTGCGTTTCATGTGGACAGCAAAGACTCAGCGCGCAGACAGATCTTTGATGACAGCACGCGGTATACAACGCATTATATTCAAACTTTCGGGTGAGCCTTTAAACCGAGGTCCCGTCTCCGTATGACCTTAGCTGTTGTTGGGATGTAAAACTCAAACACTAACTCACAACGCATTATATAATGAGTCGGCTGAAATACTTGATTGCGTCCGCCTTACTGATAATTAAGCCACTATACATATAAAACTGGGATAATGGCCAAATGGGACTGGCTCAGATAGATAGATAGATAGATAGATAGATAGATAGATAGATAGATAGATAGATAGATAGATAGATAGATAGATAGATAGATAGATAGATAGATAGATAGATAGATAGATAGATAGATAGATAGATAGATAGATAGATAGATAGATAGATAGATAGATAGATAGATAGATAGATAGATAGATAGATAGATAGATAGATAGATAGATAGATAGATAGATAGATAGATAGATAGATAGATAGATAGATAGATAGATAGATAGATAGATAGATAGATAGATAGATAGATAGATAGATAGATAGATAGACAACGATGCCCCACAAAACTAACGACAAAGAGTCCTTGCGTTTTTAAGTGGACTCTTCCATCTTCGTACTTGGACAGGCCCATTCTTCTAAATAGGGGTTAAAACCAAGATAGCAGATTGGCAAAGAGTGTAGATCCTGATGAGGTGGCTAATAATGAGTACTTGTCTACTTTGTTGAATGGGTAAGCTCTTACATACTCTGAACACTTTTGTATGGTTTATCGCATGCACCACAGGAAAAATATATTGTACTTGTATTTTCCATCTAAAAAGAACGCAAAAGTGCGCATGCGCGGGCGCGTGTGCAGCCAGATGTTTGTTTCCTTCAAAAAAATACCGTTTGCTAATGTGATCATAAAGGCCCTGATGAGCAGTCGCACAGTTTGCAAGCTCCGGGCTTTATATAAGACGCGGCTGCCAGAGGCAGCAGGTGTTCAATAAGAAATAAAACTGTTGAAATACATACTGCACAGGTATTTCAGCTAAGGTAAACATATTAATTGTTGCTGAAATATCCAGGGCTCAAACAAACAAACAAGTATATCCCGGCAAACACAAAACGGATTATCTTAGTCACCTCCTGGGAAAGAGCTGCTGTTGTCTATTCTGTTTACTGTCGTAACTGCATTCCAGCAGGCACTTAAGAAATGAAATTTATTTTTCTGCAGTTCATGGAAGTATGAACGCAGTGGGTCGCGTGCAAAGTAAATGAAACCCGAAGGGGTTCATGTAAACTTTGCTAGCGACCCACTGTCGTTCATACTTTCATGAAAAGCAGAAAAATTAAGTTTATTTTTTATATTTTCATTATTTGCCCCTCATCACTGGGCGAAAACATAATTGTAGGGCGAACTTTTAAAGCTGAAAAACATTTACACGCTGTTTTTCTACAAACAACGGAGCAGCGTTGACGTCATCAACGCCCGTAGAGAACAATGGTTTAGAATGACGTCATTTAACGTCACTGAAAATCATGTGATTCGATGCGTTCATGGAAATATGAACGCAATTGTTTTCTATAGGTTTACATCAGACTTTACACTGGAAATGTAAATATTCAACGTTGAACTAACGTTGTTTCGACGTTAGTTCAACGTTGAATCAACGTTTTGCGCCTGTAGGGATGTTTCGATTTCTTTCCCTTGTGATACTGTCGGGATTTGGGGATTTGGGATCTGACTGTATCAGTTCCTGGTCGTTACCCTTTTCAATTTTGAAAAGATTGACCGCTCAATTGGTGGTCATGGTTGAAGCTGTATCCTGAATGGAATAAGTTTGGTTCTATTCTGCAATACGTATAAACATGTAAAGGTGCAAAGGTGCGTCCCACTGTGGCGTCTAAGCAAAGACACATCAACGTCTATGAAACGACGTTGAACAGCAAGGAACCACAGCAAAAGAACCGACTTGGAAAGGTCAGTAAATTTACTGGTCAGTTTGAGTATAATTTACGGGATCCCATTCCTCACACTCACTTTCACTGTGGTAAAAGCATGTATTCGTTCGGTCCGCGCGAAGGTTTTCTAACTCATCGATGAATCAATTCTGGTACGACATGTAACCAAGAAATCACAATTAAAGTCAAGTTTACCCAAGGATAAGGACTCGACATGTCGGTGAAGACACCTATGCAAAAAGTATAGATCCAGATGAGCCTAAACGACTATGACAAAAGCTCGTACAGTAAAATTTCTATAATAAGACCACCTTTGTGACTGTTCAAAAGTGGTCTAAAGACCACTTTTGAACAGTCACAAAGATGGTCCCTGGCCAGTGGACATTGTAAGCCGATAACACAAAGGAAAATTAAGTGTACCCTTCAAAATAAGCATTTCATAGCAGATTTAGTCCTAATTCTAGGTGGTCTTAATAGCGGAATTTCATTGTTTTTACAAGAACCGGCGTGCCAAAACATTACGATACATGTAACACACCCGTGCAACATAGTGCGTTTTTGTCACATCTCCAAAATGGCTACTTTTCTGATGAACATCTGTGATATTTTTCTTATTTAAATTGCAAACATAGGCTGTGGGTGCTCGTTAGAACCGCCTCATTGAGGCGGTTCTAACGAGTACCCACAACCTATATAAGAAAAATAATGTATACCTCCGTAAACCACAGTTTTTTCTCTATAAAGTGGGGTTTAGGGGATGTTCATTTCACGGAATTGTTAACGTGATGATTCACAGATTCATAAACCCAAGATTGAAAGGGTTTCAGAGGAAAACATTATGATAACATATTGTGACATTTTGTTTTCTTTCATACCTTCGAATCGATCATTTTGCTGACAAAAAGTGATATTTTTTCATAGTTATACTCCAAAAATAAATTATGGCTGCTCGTTAGAACCACCTCATTGAGGTGGTTCTAACGAGTACCCACAACCTATGTCTTGGAACAGAAATAAGAAAAATAATGTATACCCCTGTAAACCCCAGCTTTTCTCTATATAGCATAGGGTTTTAAGGGGTGTGCATTACGATAACACACCCGTGCGACATTTTTTTCACATCTCCAAAATGGCCATTATCAGGTGAAAATCCGTGAATTTTTTTTTCTTGTAAATACTGCAAACATATATTTTGGGTGCTCGTTAGAACTGCCTCATTGAGGCGGTTCAAATGAGTACCCACAACCTATATCTTGGAGCAGAAATTAGAAAAACAATGTATACCCCTGTAAACCCCAGTTTTTCTCTATATAACATTGGGTTTAGAGGGGTATTCATTTACTGTCTTGTCAGTCTGCGTTGCCACAAAGGTTATTTCATGTGCAATAGGATGTTTGTGTCCTTGGCAGAAAAGCAGAATGATTTGAGTCTACTCTAAGCGTGCATACTCAAGCGCACATCTTTGCTTTGCACGGCTCTTTTGAAAACCATGCATATTACAAGATGGTTGTTGACAAGCATTTTGCTCATACCGTCATTTGAAGCATGTTTCTATGAAATTGTTTTACCTCTATATTGCTGTACCCAGATATGTCTTGCCTCCCAATATGATGCATTTAGAAACAGTTAAGACCCAGACCAGATGCCACAGAACGCGGCGTCTGATCATAGTTTTACTCTTTACTTAAGGTGAAGAGTTTGTTGTTAAACTTGCAAGAAATAGATTAAATCATATATGCCTTGGTATAGAGCAAATCAGGTATGCCTTGCCGCTATTGATGGTTCCATTAGGGGCTAGTTGTTTCATGTTTGTGTTTCTTTCCCTTTGGTGTCTCTGATGGGAGCTATGGATTAATAGAATCGATTCCTGATCATTGCCATCACTTCTGTTTTGAATCAGAATGGACCAGCTTCTATGTTTCATATCCTGGTTTAACCCATTTTGTACCAGAAACCCCAAAACGGGTAATTGGCAAACAGTGCAAGCCCAGATCAGACGCCGCAGAACGCGGCGTCTGATCAGGGCCTCCACTGTTTGCGAAAAGTTCAGCGCTTTTTCCAAGTAAATTCCAAGAAAACACAACCTGACACCCCTAAATTTTGGAATGGACTTCTGCACTATATAAGGGGGAAGATTCCATCTGGTACAAAAAGGGTTAAGCAAAGACGATGCTGGAGTTTGCTATGAGCTGGCTCAGCAGCTTAATTAACTGTCTGGCACGTTCCTTTCTTAAATTAGTTCTGGCCCACTACCAGTTTGTTTTAATATTGAGTTCATTTCGAAGGTAAATGTATATTCTTGCACACCAGGCAAGGAAATCCGTGCAGAAATTTATGTTCTGACCCTGGTGTTCCGACCAAGGCAACTAACATAAATGCGCTTCAATTCTGTTCAACTGCCGGAACTACTTCCGCACTACTTTTATTTTGTAAACAATATACATGTGCGAGCTGTCAAAACTAACCGGAGGTGTTGTGCAAGAAAAAGAATCCAATATGGGGTTCTGGTGAAGATGGGCGTATCCAACCCTCGGGATGACCGTGCTGAGCGGAACCTCGGCATAGCCTCGGTTCCGCTCAGCACGGTCATCCCTCGGGTTGGAAACGCTCATCTACAACAGAACCCCATATCAGATTCTTATATGGTCTAGTCCATTAAATATGTTCTTGAAAGGGTTATGGAAGCAAGGAATACACCACAGAACTGGAAAATATCGAGTGCACATATTTTCTGGGCCAGACAAGCTTGTTTCGGCCAATTAGGCCTCATCAGTGACCTTCAGATATTTTCATACATTAACCCTTTTTGTATCAAATTGAATCTTCCTCCTTATATATAGCAGTTCATTTCAAAATTCAGGGGTGTCAGGTTGTGTTTTCTTCAAAATTTATTTGGGAAATTGCTTAACATTTTGCAAACTGTGTAGGCCCTGATCAGACGCTGATCTGGGTCTGCACTGTTTTCCAGGGTACCCGTTATGGGGTTTCCGGTACAAAACGGTTTAAGGTATCCATCAAACTAGCAGATGCTATTCCTGATAGAAAACTAAACGGGTAGAAGCTCTTCGAAAACAATCAAAGCGCCAAAAGGCACTGAAATGACAGATTCTGTGAAAAACCAGTGCTTCAGCTGAACTGCACGACCCGCCGGATGCTTTTAGCTTTATAAGTGTAACCATATATGGGTATGGCGGCCATTTTGGTCATGTGACCTGGACCTAAAACGGCTCCCCCAATAAATGCGCCTTATCATATATCTTATACTTTAGTACTGTATTCTGAATGGTTTGCAGTATAAAATGCATTCTCACTTTTCCAATACAAAAGCATATGTGTCAAAGTTTGACCTAGGCACAAAGAAGGTCAAGGTCAACCCAGGGTCACCATTTTAGCAATTTATGATGGGCCTACGTCCCAGATGCTATCTATCAAGTTTCGTGGAAATCTGCCCAGTGGTTCTGGAGAAGACTATTTTTGAAGGGTTTTTACCATATATGGCTTGGCGGCCATTTCGGTCATGTGACCTGGACCCCATGAGCAAATTTTGGTTTCCCCCATCCCATAGAGGCCCCATATGAAATTTGACTTCAATCGGCCCAACGGTTTCCGAGGAGAAGCAGTTCGAAAATTTTCACATTTTTCGCCTCGGCGAGGCTATACTAAATGGAATGTAATTCTTGGCAAGTTCATTGGTTAGATCTCATTGATATCTATCAGTATGCCAAAAAATGTTTAAATATTCCAAGCGGTTAAGTCACTATCACCAATTTTCACAAACGGGTTACGGACGGACAGACAGACAGACCATATATGGCTTGGCGGCCATTTTGGTCATGTGACCTGGACCCCATGAGCAAATTTTGGTTTCCCCCATCCCAAAGAGGCTTCATATGAAATTTCGACTTCAATCGGCCCAACGGTTTCCGAGGAGAAGCAGTTCGAAAATTTTCACATTTTTTCGCCTCGGCGAGGCTATACTAAATGGAATGTAATATTTCGCAAGTTCATTGGTTAGATCTCATTGATATCTTTCAGTATGCCAAAAATTGTTTAAATATTCCAAGCGGTTAAGTCACTATCACCAATTTTCACAAACGGGTTACGGACGGACAGACAGACTGACAGAATGACACGGTGATTTTAGGGCACTCTTAGAAAATCAACCGACTTCAGTCGGTCGCTTTTCTGCGGGTCGTGCAATTCAGATTTACTTTCTTAAGTGATAAGGACAATGGCGCTGGAGTGCTGATTTTTAGTTTGGTTCACAAAACTGAGGTGAATCGGCTGTTAAACACTTTCATCTTCATTTTACTTGGACATTATAAATAAAACAACATGCAAATGACTTCCCAGCAGGCACACGTCGCTAGGGCAACGTCAAATCAACGTCGATGCAACGTCATGACGTTGCACCGACGTTGATGTGACGTCACAATTACGTCATGTGCCTGCTGAGATAGTTGCCAGTTTTATGACAACACATAGCCGCAACTTTCTTGTAAAAGCTTACACTTGTTGACTGAGATGTGTTTCGCGGCTTAGTCAAGAACCTGCCTTATGTCGTGCGCTACAATAAAGGAAAACACTTTTTGTGCGATGTTTGAAGTTTTGCGGCATGTGACTAATTATTTATCACAACATTGTGTTTACATATTCAGTTATTTAGACCTATACAACAGAATTGGACAGTGATAACTGTTAGGAGTTTATTATTGCTGGCTTGATACCGTACGGTAAAGTTTCTAGCGTCACGTACTTCGCATTTAATTAGGTCATGTAAGTGTTATGAGTCTGTACCCTTTCAGCCCTTTATAGCCAAGTACAGATACCTACAGATGCAAACAGTGTAGAACCTGGTGAGATTGCTCATAATGATACACCGCATTCGGTTCTACATGCTATTGACGACTATTGACTAGACACCCAATTTACATGTGTAGAATGGACGCGTACAAATTCAGTGACTGAAAAGTGAACTGGAGAAACTCGAGGGTTGAAGGGGTAAAATCTTAACCTGGCCTGTAACTGTTGTGTGCGGGTCAGGACCAGACAAAGCGGCTTGGCCGATAATCAAAAGTTAAATACAGTCTATTTTCTTTATTTTTCAAAGTTTATCTAGTTACTTAAATGGTGTGCACTGATTGTAGCTCTATACATATTGTTTTTTTTTTTTTTTTCCTTCTTTTCTAAAAATATACAAAGGTACTTTAATGGCGTATATAATTAATCATAACCCATTTTGTACTGAATGTAATATTATCACTTATATCTGACGAAGATTTTATTTCGAAATCCCGGTTCAAAATTAAGGGGCGTCAGCTAGAAATATAGGAATTAATTTAGGGAAAAAATGGGCTAACTTTCGACAACAGTGAAGCCCGCAGTGAAGGCCGTGGTTAGACGCCGCCTCCAAGATTCGCCAATGACCCATTATGCGGTCGTCTGTATAAAATGGGAACTTTCCTTATGCATATTCAATTAACTTTTCCCGTTTTGTTTGTAATTTAAGAAAGATCATTTTTGTATTTTGATTACAAATGAAACAAAACATGTAATCAAAATGCGGAAATAATGCCATGAGAAATTAGTTTTGAGACAGCGAGCATGAAAAGTCAACAAACAACGGACTATATGCGCGGAGTCATATTTCAAAAGTAGTGGAAGCCGGAAGTTCGGACGTTAAAATTGTAAACATGCAGCACGACGAAGAATGACAGAAAGAATCTGTCATTAAAAACCATCTTTAGCCGCAACCTTTGGGTGTGACACCTGCAAGATCATTTTGTACAAAACACACTTTATTATAAAAACTGTAAATTTCAAGATGTCAGCGTGTCTGGACCATGGGTGTGGGTGTTTCTAACACATATTCTAACACAGCGCGCCTATATAGGCAATGCAAAATAACTGTGTTTTATTCTGCAACAAATCACAGCTCGGAAGAGCGTGACGTGTGACGTCATTAAAAACTGCAAATTTATGACGTCACTAGTCGATTTACTTGACGTTAGTCGGTGTAACGTCATTTTCTCGCATCGAGAACGTTAGAAAAGGATGTAAATGCATGTGTTTCAGTCGATAATTTTAGCGGGATTTCATCTAACAATGGCGAAAAGTTGTGAGATTTTGAAGGAAACAACAACATTATTGCCGATTTTCAGCTTGTTAGAATCGAAATAGATCAGCTCTAGCCAGTGATTTGTTGGGTAATAAATCACAGTTTGTCGGTCAGTTGTAAGTAGACAAATCACGCGCGCTACGCGCTCGTGATTTGTCTACTTTACAACTGACCTCCAAACTGTGATTTATTACACAACAAATCACAGTTAGAGCTGATCTATTTCTTAACTAGAATAAATCAGAGAACTGACAGCACTAGTGGGTCTTTTTTCTCCGAGTGTAGGCTGGAAAAGGTGTCTTCAACAAGGGCTTAGACTGTTTCGCTAACGCTTACATTCTTGTACAGTAAGCAAACAGTGCAGGGTCTACACTGTTTGCCAAACCAATCACATCAGCCATTCCAGATTCTTTTCCCAACAGTATAGAAAACCGTGGCGTCATCACGTGAAAAAGTTCGTGAAATCAACGCCCCCAAACTGAATCCCACTTTATATAGAGACAACTGGGGTTTACTGGGTAATACATGATTTTCCGTATTTCTGCCCCAAGACACAGATTAGGGGTACTCGTTAGAACCGTCTCAATGAGGCGGTTCAAACGAGCACCCACAACCTATGTTTGCAGTATAAATAAGAAAAAAAAACATCACCGATGTTCATCAGAAAAGTAGCCATTTTAATGCACTATGTCCCACGTTACCGGAATTTCGTACAAATCAGTGATAGTTAAGTAGACATCAGCAACGTAAGCTGCTGCGCTTTTACATTTTGGGTCGACTGACAAACAATCGAACCAAAACTCGTCATCTTAAGCCGCAACCTTTGGATGCGACATCTCCAATATCATTTTGCACAAAATACACCTTGCGCACCTGAATCGCAAAACATTATATCTGTGCTATAGATCTGTACGATATGTTGCATACTTTCATACCGCCAAAACAATACTTTTACGGATAAAAATTTTTGCTATTCTTTTTATTTATTCTCCAAACATGGGTTTTGGGTGCTCATTACAACCGCCTCATTGAGGAGGTTCTAACGAGTACACACAACCTATGTCTTTGAGCGGAAATAAGAGATATAATGTTTACTTCTTTAAACCCCAGTTTTCTCTGTGTAAAGTGGGTTTAGAGGGGTGTTCATTACACGGACTTGGTTAGATGATGGAGATGATGAATAGTAAAGATGTCAACGTGTCTTGACCAAGCGCGTATGTGGTTCCGACAATTTTCAAAATAAAAGGGGTAAAACCCACATTACGATGAAACATGTGTGCTTAAATGGCGTGTTTCATATCGTTATAAATAACAATTTTCAGATAAATATAATTATGATACTATTCTTATATCTTATATTTAATTCTAAACAAAGATGTGGTACTCGTTAGAAGGCGGTTCTAACGAGCGTCTTCAATGTTTGATTAAAGTTCAGAATTCTACGTAAAACTCAAACGTGACATATCATATATTGTATCTGGACCTCTCCAAAGTGACTGGATTGAAGATTCTATTGACTTATATTGGGTAATGGAGAAATCATACACCTTTTATGTCCGCCAATTCGTCACAAGGGAGAAAACCTTTGGGAATTCAAGTTCTCGACTGTACCGTTCTTAAAATGAATGATATAAACTAAAATTAAACCAGCTCCATTAAGGGGAATGGGAACACCCGGCAGACTGTTCCGCCTTTTTAACGGTATAGACCTTTCGGAACTTCCTGTTCGCTTTTCTATAAGCCCTGTGTCACCGAAAAAGTGGTCTACCCTTAAAGGAAAGACTTTGCTCCACAGGAGCAAAGTCTTTCCTTTAAGAGTTGACCCCTATTGACATGAGAGACAGAAATACCTTTGCAGGAGTTGCCTCCAGTGAAGGTGTATCCATTCCCATTTGGAGTGGACACATAATTGATAAGGGAGATACAAATATTTTGAAAGAGTTGCCTGTCCTGAACGTGAATGCAAGCCACTTAATGCAGAAGTACTGTAAACCTGGCATGAACAGAGCATATTGTTCAGAAAACCGCTTCCTTGGCAAAATATTTGGAAGTTTTTTTGATTGACACGATGATAAAAGTGTTGCCTGGAGATGAAGATGAAGTATGTGTATCTCATTTGCACTCTGAGATGGTAATTAATCTTCCATAATGCATTAAGCGGTATGAATATATCTTACATATTCCAGCCATTATTTACACGGGGGACAACTGTTGTTTTCTACCAATAATCAAAGCACTGAAATCACTGCTGGGTCGTTTGTATTTTACTTTAAAGGCCCGGCCAACAGTATTTAAGTCATTTTGAGCCGGTCAGTTTATCTATCCACAATTATCCTGGGGAGGCTTATACGTAAGCGGTTAACCAGTTCAGTACGCATTCTTTCGACAGAAAGTGCCAACTGCCCCTCTTGAATCAGCCGAAGTGAGGGAATGACCGTAGAAAAGATTTTATGATCAATCTCCACGACTGAATGCTGCCGACCCCGGCAGGTATTCGTTCACCTGATAATCCGTCAGACGCGCATCCGACGGAGCTACCGAGGTCGGCGAAAGCTTTAGGAAAGCATGTCCATTACAAAATGGTGTCAGAAATGAAAAATATAAGGTAAAAATTAGGTAAGGTAAAAACAGGAGCATATAATTTCACTCACGTGAGTGAAATTATATGCTCCTGGTAAAAATTATACCATCTTTCTTGTTTCGTCTTTCAACATAGATTGTGGATGCTCATTAGAACCGCCTCAATGAGGCCGTTCTAAGGAATACCCAGTAGAACTTCGATGGCTCGAACACCGATGGCTCGTTTACCATGGATGTGTCGAACCCATTCTTGAGCCCCAAGCGAAATCCTCTGCATAAGAAAAAGTGGGGGATAATTAAGGAGATTTTAGTCTTTTATCTTGCAAATGTATGCTGTGTGAACTCATTAGAATCGCCTCGATGAGGCGAGTCTAATGAGTACACACATCATACGTTTTCATTATAGAACACCGAAAATATGTCTAGGTATCTTGTTATGCCTCCTGACAGTAACCTCAGTGGCTCGAACTACCCCAATCTCGAACAGATTTTCGAGGTCCCAAAGGTGTTCGAGCCATTGAAGTTCGACTGTATGAGATTGAGCAAAAATAAGGCAGATAATGAAAACCCCGCTTAACCCGACTTTTTCTCTATATAAAGTGTAGTATATAGGGGTCTTTGTTTCACGGACTTGTTATCGTAATGCACTGCCTTTGACAATTGTCTTTGAGAGCAGCCTGTGAAAATAGTACTGAACTGAGACGTAGACTCTTTCGTTTAACCGATGTGCTTACAGTGTTGACCCCGATCAGACGCCACAGAACACGGCGTCTCATCAAGAAAACACGCCTATATAAGTTTGACCCCTTTGAACCCCACTTTTGTGTTGTAAAACTGGGATTTGTAGGAGTAAACTTTTTTCTTATTTCTGCTCTAAAATTTAGATTGTGGGTACTCGTTAGAACCGCCTCGATGAGGCGGTTCTAACGAGTACAACAATCTGTATTTTGAGCTGAAATAAGAAAAATATCGTAATTTTTCATCTTAAAATGTTCATTTTTTCGGCGATAAAGTTGGCAATGTATTTGTATAGGCGTGTTTTCCTAATGTGATTTGGTTCTAGAAGGTCAACATAAAATGCTGAAATTAAGGGTTTATTGAAACAGTCTAAGTCCCCGTGCAGAACTTTTTTGCAAGCCTACACTCAGGCACAAGATATCCATTATCAATATGAGAACACGCCTATACCAATTCAATATATACATTGTAAATTTTACCGCTAAAAAAACGAAACATTTGAGATGAAAAATTGCGATATTTTTCTTATTTCTGCTGCTCAAAATATGGACTGTTGGTAAACATTAGAACCGCGTCATCGAGGCTGTTCTAACGAGTACCCACAATCTATATTTTAGAGCAGAAAAGATAAAAATAAGGTTAACCCCTGTAAACCCCAGTTTTACCGTATAAAAGTCGGGTTCAATGGGGTCAGAATTATATAGGCGTGTTTTCGTGATGGTGTTACATGTATAGATCTGTGCTTTGATTCTTATTCTAACACAGCGCGCCTATATAGGCAATGGAAAATAACCGTGTTTTATTCTACAACAAATCACGGCAAGGAAGGGCGTGATGAGTGACGTCATTAAAAACTGCAAATTTATGACGTCACTAGTCGATTTCCTTGACGTTGGACGGTGTAGCGTCCTTTTCTCGCATCGAAGACGCTAGAAAAGGATATAAATGCATG
Source organism: Lucinisca nassula (assembly GCA_963580285.1). Lineage (NCBI taxonomy): Eukaryota > Metazoa > Mollusca > Bivalvia > Lucinida > Lucinidae > Lucinisca > Lucinisca nassula. The sequence goes on from OY757010.1 coordinate 80,853,299, forward strand.
TGTTTCAGTCGATAATTTTAGCGGGATTTCTTCTAACAATGGCGATAATTTGTGAGAATTTGAAGGAAACAACAGCATTATTGCCGATTTTCAGCGTGTTAGAATCGAAATAGATCAGCTCTAGTCTGTGACTTGTTGAGTAATAAATCACAGTTTGTCGGTCAGTTGTAAGTAGACAAATCACGCGCGCTACGCGCTCGTGATTTGTCTACTTTACAACTGACCTCCATACTGTGATTTATTACTCAACAAATCACAGCTAAAGCTGATTTATTTCTTAAGGTTATGATCCTGGAAAAGGAGGTTGTGGACCCAGCTTTTAGCCATGTATGAGACAATTGTCACATTTCATTGGATATAATTATGAAACTGATGAGAAATACTTAGCTGTTATTTTTTTCTTGCAGGGTATTATATGTGCATTAAACACATAAAGGAAACAAAGTGAACTGTCTCCTGAATTTTCTGTTGTGATAATAATTGTACATGTGGTATCTCTGAATTTCCAAGACTGAATTTTCACTTTGAGGCAGGGTTACCTCCCTTAGACAGTTAGAATGCTTGAAATTGCCACATGACACCCTTGTTTTTTTGTATAATTTTTTAGGCTGGCAGTTTGTTTACCATGTTTTGGGGTAAGAAAATCCATTTGAAATGCAGATTTATCAGGTACAGGGTCAAATATTAATATGTAAGCTTATGGAAATGTAAATAGAAGACCATAACCTTAAATATAAAATGGGATCGTTATGATAACACAACCTTTTATTCACATCTCAAAAGTAGCTGCTTTTCTGATGAGAATCCGTGATATTTGTCTTATTTATACTGCAAACATAGGCTGTGGGTGCTCGTTAGAACCGCCCAATCGTGGCGGTTCTAACGAGTACCCGCAATCTATTACTTGGAGCAAATATAAGAAAAACTAGAGCGCGCATCGATGACACGCCATCGCAAATCCCCACGCTTCTGGCACAGCCAGACATAACGCTTTACACCCAATGTTATATACTGTAAAACCCACTGAACATCTCTAAATCGACGCGGAATGGTCAACGAACACGTTTGTTCTCTAGGGTGAGAGCTGACGCGTTTAAATTACAGTTAAAAGCATGAAAGAAACAGAAAACTTTATTTATCATATGACGTCGCGTCTGAGAGTGTAATAACGCCATGTGTGTGTAATGTTTTCGATAATCCACTAGTGGATTAAATATGCAAATTAGCTAGATACGTCCCGTAACGTTACATGTACGACGTCCTTAACGACGTCGCGTTTACTAATGGTGGAATATTGACATTTTGGTAAACAATCTTGAATAAAATGCGTTTTAAATGTCATATGATAAATATAATCTTGCATTCGTGCTCATGTATTATTCATTGTATTAAACTCGTTGAGGAAAGAGGATAAAATGCTCGGCAAAGCCCCGCATTTATCCCTTTTCCTCAACTTGTTTAATAAATTCAATAATACATGAACACTCACGTAAGATCCTCTATTTAATTCTTTTTTTTTACTTTCGCCACTCGTGAAAATACGTCTAAATTGATCTTACACTAAAAAAATCAAACATCCTCTATATCAGTTAAACGGCCATTTTGACAGAGTTGTCCTTCCTGAAATTGTTAACAGCCTCACCATCTCACCAGTGCGTTTGTTTCGAGTATTCCAGAAATACATACTTGATATTTAATAAAGTACTGGAATCTGTATATTTCCAGTCATGTGAAGTATGATTCAGAGGCTTATCATTCGCATTAAAATTTACTACCTCATACGTAAGAGTGATTTCATCATAAACAGTCCATTCTCTCCATGATTTCCTATGTGTTTGCGTACTTTATAGATTATTCCGCGGCGAGTGTATGCATTATGATGATATCCAGCTAGCTAGATATGATGCGCTCAATTTTCTGCTTAGCAAAATGAAAGCCCTGTGTTCATAAATAATATTGAGACCCGAAATATCTTGCTTACAAGCTTAAAATGTCCAAAATTTCAAAGGGCCATAACTCAAGAAAAAATTCAGATTTCTTTAAAAAGTTAGTCATTTCATCTACTTACCATTCCCCATCAGTCTGTTAAGTTTCAAGACAATAGCTCAAATAGTTTTGACATATCTTGCCTACAAGCTTAAAACGCCCAAAGATTCATAGGGCCATAACTTAAGAAAACAATTTCGGATTTTTTTTCATAAGTTAATTAGTTCATCTACCCATCATCCCCAACCAGTCTGTAAAGTTTCATGACAATATTTCAAATACTTTTAGAGATATCTTGCTTACAAGCTTTAAACGCCCAAAGTTTCAAAGGGCCATAACTCAAGAAAAAAAAATTCGATTTTTTTTTCAAAAGTGAATCAGATCACTTATGATCTACACACCACCCCCCATCCGTCTGTAAATGTTCAAGACAATAGCCCAAATAGTTTAAGAGATATCTTGCTTACAAGCTTAAAACGTCCAAAATTTCAAAGGGCCATAACTCAAGAAAAAAATCGGATTTTTTCCAAAAGTTAATCATTTCTTCTACTCATCATCCCGAATCAGTATCAGGGTAATAGCTCGAATCGCTTTAGAGTTTCCTTGCTTAAAAGCTTAAAATGTCCAAAATTCCAAAAGGCGATAACTCAATATCTCCAATCAGTCTATAAACTTGCTGTAAAGGTTTTTGATATATCTTGCTTACACGCTTAAAATGCCCAAAATCCCAAAAGGCCATAACTCAAGAAAACAATTTCAGATTTTTTTTCCAAAAGTTAATCAATTCATCTTCTCATCATCCCCAATCAGTCTGTAAGGTTTCAGGGCAATAGCTCAAATTGTTTTGAGGTATCTTGCATACAGGCTTAAAATGCCAAAAATTACAGGGGGCCATAACTCAAGAAAACAAAATCTGATCAGTTCATCTTCTCACCGTCCCAAATCAGTCTGTAAAGTTTCAGGGCAATAGCTGGATTGTTTTTTTTTTTTTTTTTTTTTTTTTTTTCAGATATCTTGCTTACAAGCTTAAAATGCTAAAAGTTCCAAATGGGCCATAACTCAAGAAAACAATTTCGATTTTTTTCCTAAAGTTAATCAGTTCATCTACTCATCATCCCGAGTCGGTCTGTAAAGTTTCAGGGCAATAGCTGGAATCGTTTTTGTTTGTTTTTAGATATCTTGCTTACGAGCTTAAAACGCCCAAAGTTTCAAAGGGCCATAACTCAAGTAAAATTCCGATTTTTTCAAAAGTTAATCAGTTCATTATCTCATAATCCCCAACCAGTATGTAAAGTTTCAGTGCAATAGCTCTAACGGTTTTTGAGATATCTTGCTTACAAGATTTCATTACATTTTTGAAAAGGGGCATAACTCCAGAAAGGGGCATAATCCTAATGGGGGGGAACACTTGTCAAATGATTTTTCATAAGGAATCCATATATGACATTTCAAAAACCTAGCACGCACGGTTGAAAAGGTATGCTATGCAGTAAAAAGCGGGACGGGCGGAAAGACGGAATGACGGAAGGACGAACATGGCAAAAGCAATATGTCCCACAACTTCTTCGGAGTTGGGGGCAAAATGAGATTGGCCCAAGGGAACAGGAGGATTTGTCGTTTAAAGAATGTTCTATTTTTGGCTCTTGGCTCTGTCGCGATTTTATTCATTGAAGCGGAACTTTTTAGCTATTTTTGTAGAGAGTCACCTAATACGAAAGAGCATTAGGACCAGGTATACTTTTATTCTTTTGATAGGTATCTCGAAATTTCGACTTAGTATCTCGAAATTTCGACTTAGTATTTCGAATTTCGACTTATTAACTCGAAATTTCGACTTAGTATCTCGGAATTTCGACATAATAACTCGAAATTGCGACTTCGTAACTCGAATTCGACTTCGTAACTCGAAATTTCGACTTATTAAATCGAAATTTCGACTTAGTATCTCGAAATTTCGACATAATAACTCGAAATGTCGACTTATTAACTCGAAATTCGACTTAGTATCTCGAAATTTCGACTTAGTAACTCGAAATTGCGACTTACTATCTCGAAATTTCGACTAAATACCTCGAAATTTCGACTTATTAACTCGAAATTTCGACTTATTAACTCGAAATTTCGACTTAGTATCTCGAAATTTCGACTTACGAGATTATAAGTCCTATACACACAGTTAATGTTAAACACCCCCGTTTCATTATACCCCCGCTTTGAAAACAAGTTTACATCAAGCAGATTATGCAAATTATGTGATAACATTGTGAGACTATGGTCATTATCGGCTTACTTGTATTGTGTGAACTCCAATAACCTTTCTCGGTGTATTTTTTCACATGTTCTTTCATTCTTCTTTCTCTTTATATTGGTCAATGTTAATTTTTATCAAATATTTCTCAAGAACTATAAAACTAGAGACCCAAATGCATCATGTAAGAGACAGGGGCTTTTCTGTCTCATCAGGACGTCGCGCATTCAATCCCGTTTCACGGCCCCCGCCCATCGGGGCTTGAAGAAATTGATGGGCTGCATGGTGCCTCAATGCAGAGCTGAAATCCGACCGCACACGAGTACTGGTAAACCGCTTAGAGAATCTAAGGCGGTGCGAGTCGGACTGGTCATGCTTATAAACCCTATTGGTTTCATTAGGCGACAGGGCTTGAGAAGTCATTTCATCTCAACGTTGCGTAAAAGTCCACCAAAAGTGGAAGCAACGTCTTCAAAATGACCTTTACAGTGTTGACGGGGACGTTAAACCTCAAATCAAACAAACAAATTCAACCCCGTTTCAGTAAAATAAAAGCGGGCTAAAAGTCATATTTGACAGTTTTTTCGGTATCAAACTTTCTCATCGTGTGCAGTAAAAATCATGTATAGATCAAAGCACTGACAGAACTGGTGGGTCGATTGTCTTCGAGTGTGGATTTGAACATGTTTCGTTTATCCTTTAAATTCCTTAACTATAAGCAAAACGTGTAGATCCTGATCAGACGCCGCGCTTGGGTCGATTAATTATCAATTGACTAAAAGTTATTAACTACAGAAGCTTCCCGCCTTCTATTGACCTCGTGACTATCACTGACCATGTTCAAAATCCAGGTACCAGTTATTTATAGCAGCGCTATAGGCTTTCCTTATAACGTCAGTGCGCCATGTAGACTGGGCCGGTAAACATGGACATTGCAAACAGTGTAGACCCTGATCAGACGCCACAGAGAAGAGCTTCATTAAATAACCGGTACGTTCATGGTGTAGATGGTCAGCGATAGTCACGTGGACAATAGCAGGCGAGAAGCTTCTGTAGGTAGTTACTGTGGGTCTAATGAAAACAAAATCGACCAAAAAGATGGTAAACTATGCAACACGAACACCATGTCTAACTTAACAAAGCAACAACCGGACAGAAAATGCGGTATCAGAATACGTTGCGTGTTCAAGATGTATCATTTTGACAGGGCAGCAGATTCTTAGACCCTTCGTTCCATCCCATCGGTCAGACGTCGAAATTGATGGCTGAGCAGCTCTAGCCACGCGTGTGTGTGGTGGTG